>CM029607.1:29433723-30633723 GCA_017311375.1 Mytilus coruscus
AAAAAATAATTTTTTTTAAGAAATATGAAGAAAAATAATAATTATCTTGTTTGACTTTGAAACACGGAGTTAATACTTTAAATTCCATTTTGCATAAAAATCCTTAAATCTTCCTTGAAATGAGAAACTCTTTCTTCATAGAAATGTATGAAATAGTTTACACTGGACATTAAACAACCAACAATCAATCAACTAAAATATATCCAAGGGATAATTATTATGCATGTACATGTATATAAATGCCGGATACCATATAAATATATAGAAAAATCAACAAAATATATGCTGTCAAAAAGAAACATTATCATTAGGATATCAAAATAATTCACAGTTTTTTTTTTCAAAATGAATTGCAAACAATCCTCTTTCCGAAAAATATACGAAAACAATAGGTGCAATGTGCATGCAGCCTCGCAGATAATATTTAAAAAAAAAACATTTAATTTATAAAACTTAGGAATTTAATTTAAGTATTTTTGATGGGATGTTGAAGTTTCCAGAACATAGAAAATACACAAGAAAACCTATTAGTACACTATCAAAATGTGCTTGGTGTCCATTTTACAATATATAATTGTTTAAGAATTTAGTGTCCCTGGATCTCAACAAGCTAAATGTCATCGTCAGATGTATAATGGAAGGCGATAAACACTTTAGAATATATACCACCCGCTGGTTCTTTTTACCTGGAAACAGATTTTATTACGTAACCAGTACGAATGTAAAATTATCGATATGGTATATTCAGTCGAATATACACAGTATCTCTGGACTGGGGTATTTAAGATATTTTGATCTGACAATGTATGTAAAGTAATTTGTGCTTTATGTAAAAATAAAATGCATATAACCATCGTATTTTCACAAAATCTTTAAAATGTATATTTATAAAACCGGAGACAAATCACTGATTTCCAATTATAGGCCAATCTCATTTTTATCAGCAGTGAGCAAAGTATTTGAAAAAAAAGTGTATTTAAGAATGTATTTAATCACTTAATTAGTTATATTTCAAATAGACAAGAAAGCGTTTGTGTTTCAAGTTCATATTCGCCTTTTGAGAATACTAATGCAGGAGTTCTACAAGGCACTGTATTAGGTCCCCTACTATTCCTTATTCATATATATTACATGTACATAGCTGGTAATTTGATAAGTCTAACTCGATTGTGTGCTAATGAAAAATCCCTTTCTAATTTAAGTAATAATCCTTACACAATAGAGGATGTCTTTAATAGCGATTTAGAACAAATGGTCTAAAGATTGGCTTATTGATTTGAATCCCAACAAGACAAATGCTAAATATGCTATTCTCCTGTAATTTTTTCCCAGATGATATTAAAATAGAACTTCAAAATCAAGTAGAAGAATTTCTTCTGTCATAAACACTTAGGGATTACTTTAAATTTGATTCCAATGGTAAATTATATACACATATAGAAAACGTTTTGAATTGTGCAAGCACATGTCAAGATTAAATTTCTTAAAAAATTGAAATATGCACTGACTAGAAATTATCTTACTCGTATGAACACTTATAAGACCAATTATGGAATATGTATGTGAGTTATTGGATAGTTGTACGCGACAAGATTCCGACAATTTAGAACATGACGTTAAGTCGGAAGCAGGATAATTAGTCACTGGGTCGCCCGTGTTTGCTAGTCGGGAAGTTATATATTTTCAGTGACACAGGCCGACATCTGCTAGTGGACAGAAGAAAGTCCAGAAAGTTCAATATGTTTTATTCTTCACATAATGGGACTGCCTCTACGATTTAATGCCTCTTTTTTGGTCAAATATCTAATTATAATTTGCGAAACAGTAATAATTATATGATACCCAGCATGCAGTTATATATAGATACAACCAGAAAATCTTTTTTTTCTCATCTACTACTATCGAATTAAATAGCCTCAACCCCGACATATGTACGTCCAGAAATATGAATATATTTATCTAAATTGATACAGACACAATTGCACGCCAATCTTTATTATAAAGGACAGTTGATTGGAGAAAAGTAATGGATGGCCACGCCTATATTAAAACTGAGGTCCTATGAACTGACTTCAGATAGCTCCCAATATTCGAATTTAATGAAAAAAAATATATTGATATCTCCTGGGACTATTATATAATAGTCCCAGATATCTCGTATTGTTCCAGTATTAAAAGTGTTGAGTAACGTAGTTGAATTTTAGATCAAATTTGGGAAGTCGTGTACATCCCCATTTTTTAAAGTTATTCAACATGAAGAAATACAAAAAAAAAAATCAAAAAAATCAGCTGGTTTTGAAATTTTTTAACAGTTGCAAATATTAAACGAATTAAAATATGATACAGAATGATTTTTTGATTTTTTCCTCAACAGTGTTTGCTGAAGCATTTGTTCACCGAATCCCGAAAAGTTAATCATATATTCCAGAGTTTAATACGTGTTAATCCTGAATTCACACAAATAATAAAGTCCCAGCCCGACGTTCGTAAAAGTCTGTGCTAGAGTTTAGTTTAATTTTCAGAAATTAAAATCAAACAAAATGTTTTATAAAACTCGTCTTCAGACACGTAAATTTATATAGGTTACTATAGCTGGCCTGGATTGTGACATGAAACATCCAATGAAATGCATAAAATTTTCTAATGCCATGGGTCACGCATGGACTGTCTTACTTTATAGGGATGCCCATGTGGCACATCAAAGATAAGATTGATTTACCCATTGTACTTTAGAATTGCAACAATCTTAAATTCACTTGAATACATTGACCTATTATCTTGTCGACTTTAAAGCCTGCCAGACAGATGGCTTATATCCTGAGAAGAAACCTTGATGACATTTGTAAGTTAAACGAATCTTAATTTTCACGGGAACGAATATTTTGTAAAAATGTTGTAGTGATAAAAATAAGATGCCAAGGTAGAAAATAGTTCTAGCTCATAATGAAGAAAATATCAACCGTCTTATAGCAAGAAAGTCTCCTCACGTACCCGAAGCTTGTGGACATATGTTGCTGGTGGATAAAGTCACACTGACTTACATTTGACTTTTTCTCTGCGGTTACGAAGCTCGTTGTCGAAATCAACATTAGGAAGCTACCATTAGATTTTTACGGGGGGTCTTAGATGAAAAATAATGTTGTCCTGCATTTTTCTTTAAATGTATATAATTTCCATGTAAATGTAGTCCTGCCTTTTTATTTTACACTCTGTGTGTCCATGTAGCCGTGAGATATGGGACAACGTATTTTCACGTCAGACAAATTTCTTCGTGCATGTGACTTCATATTCGATTAAGTAATTTCAAAAGGGAATGGAATACCCATCGATTGATAAAGGGGAACAGTAGAAACAATAAAATTAGTCCATTCGATCATTCTTAAGCTCATGTATAAACGTATATGTTCATTTATTATTGTGCACTGTTTAATATGGTCAACAGGGAATGTCACTTGCTGAAAGTCACAAATGATAGCTAAAATAATTCATGAAACAATTACCATTATGGTATTTCATTTGACTTCTCGGGTCGGTTGACCATGAAATAATGCATTATAGTTTTAACAAAGAAGTAATTCGGGATAAGAAATGTCTAAATTGATAAGTTCTACATTGCATTAAAAATCCATTGCAAGAATATTGTATAATTAGAAATCATCGCCCGCTGTTGGAAGTTCAGTTTTGCAATTTTCGTGCTTGTCATGAGACGATATTTCAGGGTTTCGATTGTTAAACTCATTAAATCAAATAACTAAGATATTCCATCTCAACCTGAGAAAGAGTGGCTCATTTACCTCTATCAATGTTTATCGTTTATAGGATGTTGTACTTTCAATGCTATTTATAAACGCAGAGTAATATTTTAAATGTTTGGTATACAAGTTTTAAATTATTCATCTTAAAAAAAAAAATCAGAAGATGATGGGAAATATCAAAGAATCATGATATAGATTGAAAGAAAAGAAGAAAACCCAACACATTTTTTTTAATAAAATTGAAAATCCAACTGATTAAAAGTTGTGTTCACCTCTAAAATTCTATACACATAAAACAAGTACTTATAGTATCTCAAAATGTCCAAAATAGAGCCCGTTTTATAAACGCGCACTGGATATAATTGTTATCTTTCTTTTTAGACTTTCACATTTTATCAACCGTTTGTGAACTATTTTTGAAGATTACGAATCCGTGGCTTCATTGCACATTTAACGCAAAATACATTTTTTTTTGTTTTGTTAAGAAAATATAATACACAATTACTTGTGTGTAAAATTATTTCAATAGAAGCTTTCTGAAGGTATTTGATAGGACGTACGCCAATTCATGAGGGCGTGACACATTTTCACGAATGTCCAATCATCTTTTCTGTTGAACAAAATTTGACGTGCCGTGATGTTTGAACAACGTAAATGACATTGTCATAGTATTATGACATTGTCTTTTAACATGAAAGGCTATTTACTGTATACTATTGTGACTGTGTTATCCTGATTCAAAACTTGATTGATTTAGAAAAAGTACTTTGCAACATCTGAGAAGATGTTTAGTGTATTTCATATTTGTCCTTTCGGAGCCTTGTATATCTTACTATGCTGTATGGATTTTGCTCATTGTTGAAGGCCGCACAGTGACCTTTAATTGGTCATTTCTACGTTATCCAGTCTATGGTTAAATTCTCTCATTAGGCATTTTTCCATCATAGATGATCAGGTGTAATATAAAAAAGAAAACTACATTATCGTATCTAGGATACATATTAATTTTATTAAATATAATAAAGAAAACTTTAGTAAGATTGAGTACAACAATAGTCAACTGAGTATTTATTCACAGTACGCACTTCCTATTTTAGTTGTGGTGATAGAAATCTTAATATCATTGATACATGTACACGTTTGAGATATATGTGCAGTTCTTCAAATGCAGATTTAAACCTTGTTAATATTAAACCAAATGCAGCTGTGGTCATCCTGTTGAGGATAGTATTCACTATTTTTTAGTGCCCTTTTCACAATGAAGCAAGAGCAATATTATTTTCAAAATTAGAAAGATCTACTATATCCATATTGGCTGGTGACGTTGACCTTTCATTTCAGCAAAACAAAGAAATTTTTGAGTCTGTACAATCATTTATCAGAAATACACAAAGATTTAGAACATTCAATTAAAATTCAGAATTCCTATTTTCAAACTCTTTACTCTAGTCCAGTTTTATATATTACTCTATATTATATTGTATTTTTTGTTTTGAGACAAGGCCATATTTTGTCAAAAGAGAAGCACAATTACTCCAAGGCGAATTGCGAGAAGTGGTTTCGTATTTCGTTATAGAAAAAAAATATATACTAGTAGTTTATGTAAAGTAACGACTCTCGTACGGTGTCGCATTAATATCTTTTTAATAAATTGGTGCAATTGGATGCAAAAAATAATGACAATTAAATGTCATGTTTGCGAGATCAGACAGTAACCCAACAACTAAACAATTGAAAATCTAGGGATCAATATTTTACATTCGTCAGCAATAAGCAATTTTCATAAGTAAAACATGATTTAGTCGAATACTTTGAGAGAAAAGAAAATGAGACTACCATAGATTTGTTATTAATCCCAAATGCTTGATGCGTACAAATCAGTATTCAGGAGTTACCTTTTTTGCATTAAACCACATTACAACAGAAATTGGAAAATAGGGCCTGGAAGTATTTCTATAAGACATTGTTGTTTTCCTGTTCTATGAAGCTTTCTTACTGGCAAACATGGTGATAGATTTTATAAATGCTGTCAGGCACCGACCATTGAAAACAATCGATCTGTTTAAAAAAAAGGAATGAAAATAACTGTTTGGTTGGTAGTTTTTTGTTTTTTTTTGGCAAATTAGTAAAATGACCGTTTGATTTCAAAATTATATAAAATTATTTTGAAATAAATTAATGAAAATAATTTAATTACATGTGAAATGGCTAAACTTTGTGGCGTAGGGATGTGATTGAGTGGTTTTGTTTACAATTATTTCTAATTATTTCATCAGTGAAAATCTTCAATTGTTTCATCATGTTGTTTGATTTACACATTATAACAAAACTAAGAAGATGACGGATGAATTTATAGTTAGCTGTTTGACGTCCGGTGGCAACTATTCGATGTATTATTAGGAGGACATTTAAAATGTTATAAATATGAACAAGGACATCCTTTGTTATGCAAACATGTGTATCACGGCACAAGCGATGACCTATAGACCCTGTGTATCATATGTATATTTAGGGTGGGGTTGTCGAATAAAGGAGGTATATAGATACAGGAAAATAAAGAAAATAAAATATAAAATAAGAATAGAGTATAACGGGCAAAATAAAGAATAGAGGAAAATGGTCTTAAAAAAATTAAAGAATAGAGGGAATGGTCTAGTTTTTTTGTTGTTAGAAAATATAAAAATGAAAACGCTAAATTATAATATCACTTACGAATTAGAAATGTTTCTTTTGCCGGACACGCTCTTTTTTGATGATTGTTTAAAGTCAAGTGCATTAGTAGTAAAAATAATACGTAATTGTTTGTACATTGGTAGGGATTTATGTTTCGGGTTGATGAGGCACATAACCGGTAATTGTTTCCATTTGAAATTTCCGGAATATTTGTTTTTTTTCGACTGATTTGATAGATGAATAAAAAATATATCTATAATCTAAAAAAATGGTTTAATTACGATATATAGATAAAACTGTTATTCTGAGCGTCACTGATGAGTCTTATGAAGACGAAACGCGCGTCTGGCGTATTAAATTATAAGCCTGGTACCTTTGATAACTATTTACACCACTGGGTCGATGCCACTGCAGATGGACTTTTCGTCCCCGAGGGTATTTCCAGCCCAGTAGTCAGCACTTCGGTGTTGACATAAGTATCAATTATATGGTCATTTTTATAAATTTCCTGTTTACAAAAGTATGAATTTTTCAAAATACTAAGGATTTTCTTATCCCAGGCATAGATTTCCTTAGTCGTATTTGGCACAACTTTTTTTGGAATTTTAGGTCCTCAATGCTCTTCAACTTTGTAAGCCTGGTATCTTTGATAACTATTATTAAGTCGATGTTAAAATACATGCGATAAAAGAGAATACATACAAATAATTAACAAACCTTTAAACAAAAGGTCAACCTTAAGACCCCGAATATACTTTTGTAAGAACATAAGATTAATTCAGAATTCCATCTAAATAAATTGTTCATTTAGGTAAAAAAAAAAATGTTAATACCTTAGGTTATTTTCAAAAAATGTTGACTGAAAACCCTGCAGGCTGCAGTTTACCCGCACATTCACCAAGTACGTACTTCCACGGCTAACTAAATTCATAATCGTATCTTTTAATTTGTTCTAAATTTATTTCAGTGTTTATCATGTTTATTTTTCAAACTTTTTATGTAAATTATTTTGGATCAACATCGAGTCAAATTAAATTATAATTTATTTAATGATTGATTAAAAACTGAAATATGCATCCAATCTAAATTTACGCCTATCATCACCTATATAAAAAGATTTAACAGAACACAATTCATGTTTTATATTTAAAATAAACATATACACTAAACGAAACTATACACGCCAAGAAACGATGTACGCTAAACCATACGATATACGCTAAACGAAACGATGTACGCTAAACGATACGGTATACGCTGAACGAAACGATGTAAGCAAAACCATACGATGTACGATAAAAGGGCGCTTATGTTATCGTTTATGGTATGGTTAATGGTACATGGTTTCGTTCGTACATCATTCGTTCAGCGTCCGTACAACGTTCGGTCAGCGTTTCGTTTGCATTCGTACACCGTTCGGGAAGCGTACGTACATCGTTCGGGCATCGTCCGTACATGATTCGGGCATCGTTCGTATTGTTAACTTTACGTTACACGGACTGTACTCACTACTTTATTTCTTTTCAATTCGCTAATTTGATGTTCAACTTGAATTCGATATTCAGCGACAATGCAATTCAATTTTCCACTCTTTATCTATAAATTTTCGGCTTACGGTGCCGTCGCTTGACCTGCTGCCCAGCAACCGAATGCTGAACCTGATGATCTGCATTTTGTTAAAGACCCTCATCTTACCCCCCAAAAAAAAAAAAGAAGAAAAAATTAGCGATCTTTGATCGACTAACAAGGAATCAAATAAGAGGGCGAACCATAATGTCCCAAAATTAAATGTGTACACCACGTGACGTGACGATCGGTTGAGAAATACAAATTATACCGGACGCACGGACAGTCCTGTTACAATGTTCCTTCAGCAAATTTCATAAATAGCATCACAAAAATGAATTAATCGCTATTGGCATGTGGTACAATCTTCGTTGACAGAATCGCTTATCTAAATACTCATAATCATACATTTTAAGAAGAAATAAAGCAGATCACGATGTGAAATTTATAAATTCAACGTGGTGAAATAACGTATAAATACATGTAATAAGAATATTATATGAAAGAGAGAGATATTCATATTTGTTTGAAATATGTTCTTTAATCAAAATAGTGTATAACAGTAAACGTAATACTATTCATGAATGATTTCTATTTTTGAGACGACCCCTCCATTTTACCTATAAACTGTAGGTGTCATAAGTCGGTGTCGAGAGTTTTTGAAAAGGTCTAATAGTCTAGTTTTAATTTCAATTTGAAGCTATACATATATTATACCTTATAAAAGCAATAACTTTAGTAACTGGACCTTATATTCGCAAAGATCTGATTTGAGAAACGATCGAGTTTCTATTAAATAATATCAAAATGATCATTGAGTAATGTTTTAAATTTTAACTATTCCCTTTTTTAGATTTTAAAATGCTGTTCATAGAAAATTTGTTTTAAGAATGTATATATATATATGGTGATGGACTTTTCTTTTCACAAGAATGTGGATGGACTTTTGACTATATTTTAAGTGAGTAAAAACTGATCTATAACGGAATTTACTTTTCTCAATTAACTTTTTACATCAGCTCAGGAACCAGTGCTTCGGTACTGACATGATTGATATATATACTTAATTCAAATTAAAAGAAAGTGAAAGGATATGGAGTAAATGTACATGGGACAAAATCGCACACAATACATAGAAAACATAGAAAATTATCAATGAACAGGGCTTTTATTCCTGTTCTTCATCTTGTCAGTTGATGTAAGGTTCCCCGTTCGTAAATTCAGAAATTACTAAGAAACAAAGGTTCAAACGCCCTGAGACAAAGTTGACCGTAGATGAAATAGGTTATTCTTCTTTTGTTTTGGTCCTTTTTGATTATATAGCTCCCAACATTTATATTTTTATACACATCCCTTGCTTTCAAATGTTTGGGCTTGAGAGTTTCTGAAGAAGGTAAAACCAGAAAAGCCGTTCGGATGCAATCATTTATAAAGTTATTTTCAATATAAATGAACTATAAACAACTGTCTTATAGGTTAAGCTTACTTTAAAAACATGTTTAAACCACCATTTTCTTTTTAAAAAATCCTGACTAAGTAAAGACAGTTGTTTTCCATAACAATTATATCTCTTTGTGGTGTTGAGACTTTCTTTTTACTTCATTGAGATATGTTTCTTTTTTTAAGGTTAGTGTGGAAACTAATTTTTATTTCTAAAGTACAACTAAAGTTCATCAAAAGATTCCCCACAGTCTGAGACCTTAAAACGTTTCATGTAAGCATGTCATGAAAGAATTGTTCTTATCTAGTTAAACTGTGTTATTTATTAATGAAAAACAATAATAAAATAAATAAATTGGATAACTTTATCATGGCATGGTACAATTAAGTTAATTTTTGTCCCTGCTTACATACATTTAAATTCATTCATTAGAAGGATTTTAATGTGTTTGGTAATTTGTAAACTAAAATCTAAATTTCTAGCAACTTGTTAAAATAAAACTCTGAATATCAATAAACGTATTGTAGGGATATACATAATTCAATTAACCGAACTTTAGAAACAGGACGAAAAACGAGGCATGCCGATATTTTATTTATTTCATAGCGATTTCCAATAAATGAAAAAAAACCACCATGAAATATACATAGCTTACAATGTTTACGCCAGACGCGCGTTTCGTCTACAAAAGACTCATCTGTGACGCTCGGATAAAAAAGTTAAAAGGTCAAATAAAGTAAAAATTTAAGAGCATTGAGGACTATACATTCCGAAAGATTTTGCCAAATACAGCTAAGGTAATCTATTCCTGGGGCAGAACATCCTAAGTATTTCGAAAAATTTCAAAGTTTTGTAAACATTCAATTTATAATTATGACCATATCAATGATAATTCATGTCAACACAGAAGTGTTGACTACTGGGCTGGTGATACTCTCGGGTAGGAAACCTCCATGAGAAGAGTCATCGACCAAGTAGTTGTAAATAAACTCGCGTAACGTTTATTGTTTCTTTATTCCCAAAACGCTGTCTGTGATTTGATAAAATCTACATCATTCACTAGTAAACGCGGACTGAGAAGAGGGTACCGAAATGAACTGTAACATAAACAGTAAAATTGTTGCCTTTCAGTCTGGAATTTTTTGTACTGAAAAAAAAAATTAAAATTAGAAAAAAGTATAAGGGCATGTTTTGTTTATGATGATTACAATTTCACATATTTACATCTCGAGGAAAAGGCTAAAGTGTTAACCCTTTTGGTGCACAGAATAAGGACTATGGGCTTTAGAAACTTTCAAGGTAGTAGGAAATATAACTCCCTCATATTAAAACAGTCTTGTAACAGTTATAACCCGTAAATATTCTTTAAGTATTCTACAGTAATGTATAACATTTCAACAGAGTTAGAATATTTACAGCTGAAATCAGTTCTAACCTCTCTACAAATCTTCCAGAAAATGTCAATAAAATCATTCTTTAACAGTATCTAAAACTCTCTCGTGATCCTTTAGAACAATTTTTAACAAGTTGTTCTACCTTTGAACAGTTTTAACCTAGAACTTAATACCAGTTTTACCCTAAAACAGATCCCGAAAGTTTTATCTCTGGAACAGTTTTCTTTTTCATTTATCTATTTCTTAATTTATTTATTTTATCAATCTTATTTATTATCTTTCTTATTTCTGTCTTTATTTCCTTTTTATCTATTCCTATTTTTTCTCTCTTTCTTTTTATTTCATACAAAATAGTATTTGAGATCGTTTTTAATTTTCATGATTATCTAATATTGTTCAATCATTTGAAATTGTTATAATTTTTTATTTCGTTTATTAGCTTTGTAAACTATTGGTATTAGAGAGGCGAAAGATACCAAAGGGATATTCAAACTCATAAGACGCAAACAAACTGACGTCATGGCAAAAAATGAAAAACGACCAAAAGAAAACCAGTATACAAAACTAAAGACTGAGCAAAACGAAGCCCACCACAAACTTGGGGTGATCTCAGGTGCTCCGGAAGTGTAAGCAGAGCTTGCTTCACATGTGGCATCCGTCGTGTTGCTTATGGAAGTACAAACCGGTGATAAGCCTTATTCGGACAGCTGAAATTATCTCTTTTGTCGTAAAGTTTTGTTCTCAACCGACCCTAATTGTCAATGTCTAGATGTAAGTCAAGACATGAAAGTGAGACTAAACTGTATCTGTTATGTCCTTTATTTCAAATTTGGTGGAATATTAGCGCGTGCCAAAATTTAAAATATAATAATATCAAACAGTATATTTCTTTCCATAAAATGGTAAAATGTCATAAGATTCGTTCATGCTAATTAGAGGCTACAGTAGTTTACTGATGTTCAACTCTCATAAATTCGTTAAGAAGATATCAATCTAGGTAACAAAAAAACCTGAGGGATCCGCAGGCACTCTTTAAAGAGCGATACCGGCTGCAGCGACAAAGTTAGCTCAGGTATATAATTCACTGTGTAATCCAAATATTTGACCTGTAATAAACCCAAAGTGCTCCTAGAATTGTATAATTGTCTTTCCTCATTCTAATTATAATACGAAACTATTAGAAGTATATTTCTTTTACTGCTGAAGCATTTTTATATAGAAATAAATATATATTGGATTACAAAATGACAACAAAAAACAAATAACAGTTGTTTTTCTATTCGTTTGGTGTGTTCGAGCTTTTGATTTTGTCATTTGATAAGGAACTTTCCGTTTTGAATTTTCTTTAGAGTTCGGTATTTTTGTTATTTTTACTTTGTACATAACTAGCATACATAAAATGATTCTTATTAATACTTTTGGCTAAAATATGCCTTATAGTGAAAACCAAATAACTGCCCCTGACTTCCTCACCAACCAGGACTGTCTAAAACCATGATTAGGGAGCTGTGCTTGTTAATGTCATTCAGAAATGTTCTACCCTAGAACCGATTTTTAACATTTTTACTCTAGAACAAAGTTACACAGTTTGACAAGATGGAACTGATACAAATTGTACTTTTGGTGAAGAATCGTTCCGATCTTCTACAGCTACCTTGTGAAACAGTCTTTCGGACAATTTTAGGATGGAAAATTGTTTTTATTTGATTTATTTGGAAATTACGCACGTGATAAAAGTGCAATTATAAATAAATGTTTACTAACACATTTGCTAGGTAATTAATATCTTGGAATATCACTTTGAATATGCTGGCCTGTTGTAGAAAAATGATTGCGACTTTAATTTCAGGAGTTTCACACTAAGGAAAAAAATTACAATTGTATTTTTCATATAACTATGGCGTGATTTTCTCCAGTTTTTACAAGTTTACAATAATTTGATTTTTATGTTTTGTTCCAGAAAAAAACACGACATAAAGTAAAAGTAAAAGTGTTCATCATAATACTTTGACTGCATTTTAAAACAATTGGTAAAACAATTATATTTTTTTTATCTTTAATAATGTTTGGAACGGGGGTGTCTCTGTCACAACCGTAAAGTAAAAGAGTCTTTTCGATTGGATATATATATAAAGAACGGTAAAACCAGTAAAATAATCATTGTTTAGCGCTGTCGAAATCATTGTAATGTGCGGTTTTGTTTTAAAAAGTGTGAGGAGGGGTTTATCTTTAAATTGGCTTTTTTGAGTAGGGGTTTATTTTTAAACTGGCGTAAAATGTTACATTTTCTTCATTAAACCAGACTAGACAGTTTTATTTAAAAATTTTATTACAATGTTGCTTTTTTATCTGAAAAAGGAAAGAGTATGGACACGGATAATTCTCAAATAACGAAAAAAAAAATCATGAATAACTCTTGATAAAAGTAAGTGGAACTATCAAAGAAAATCAAATATAAATCAATTGTTTTAAAACAATTGTTAACGGTCTTTCCCCTCCGAAACATGATTGATTGATCGACCGGTTGGTTGGTTGACCGAATACACACATTGGACCTAGCCTCTAGGAACATGCGAAAAACAAAAGGAGATCCCTCATCCCCTATTAAACACATATTCTAACCGAACGTGGTAGCGTATTTATACTTCCCGCACAGCCAAACGGACGCCTTGGATGTCCTCGTAAAAATTAATCCTAGCAACCTCCGTTCATAAATTTTCTGTATTATCTATGTTACCTCGGACTTCATGTTTCATTTGTTTGTTGTGTATGCATTTTGTTTGAATTTGGAGGAAAACTGAATCCATTTCGTCTAGGAAGTTTCACTTTCTATATTTGGACGAGGAATGTTTTATTCTAAATTTAGGTCCGCGCGCGCGGTGGTGTTTGTGAAGTCACGCGATGCTCGAATATATATGTCTGAACTAAGAATATAAATACCTTTTCAAGGGAGTCCGTTGAACAGAGCACATGTGTATTGATAACAGTGACACGATAACAATTGATTTTATTTTTTACAGGTCATTGATGTCGGATCATGCATGCATTTTTCGTACACATATTTGTATTTTAATGCATGCTTAGAAATTTGATTGTAGGATTTCACAAATATTTACGAACTTGGGAGCGATTTCTTCGTCATTGATTTTAATTTCTCAATCCGGGTCAGGTCGTCAAGCGGACAGCACACGTATTTAGAGTGCTAACGGGAATATATTTTCTTGATTAATTTTACAGGTAAATAAGGCTGTTGTTATAGTACTGTAACAAAACGTGTATCAATTAATTTCAGAAAATACATGGATTGGAGCAGATTTTTGCATGAATGGATTTCTATTTCAGAAGTTTGTACATAAGAAGGATTGCATTTTGACAGTAATATGTACGGGCGATATTCAATTCAGAAAAAAGGTGGAGGAGGGGAGTGTGAACCTTGGTTGATTAATTAAGATAATATGCATGTACAGATCATGATAGCTCCAAAGTTTGGAGCTATAATTAGTTAATTTATTCATTTTACCATTTCAGTGGCATGGAACCCCAAGAAAATGATGCGTACCATTTCGACAAAAACTTTCCAGTTATATCATGTCGCGACTAAAATTTTGGTCAAATGTTTTTTGTCGATATCTATAACTCTTTCTGAGTGGAAGTGAATGTCAAAATTTAGAACATGCCCTTGACCTTTGACCTTGATCTCATTTTCTAAGTTAGGACCCAAGGACCTCAAATAAAAGGACTCTAGGTTGATACGGCTAACGGGTTTTGAGTAACAAAAACATACCGACAAATTTATTAGGTAAAGGTAGATAACTCTTACAAGATATCAATGGATCGCTTCGATCCAAATCAGCCAAAAATTTTGTCTTCCATCTTTTTTGGTTGCGGAGGAGATACACTCACAAGAAAAACAGTGATTGGGAGATAACTCTTACAAGAAAAAAGTCTTCGACTTAACAAGATGAATTTTAAAAGCGCAATAACTGTTCGATATAATATCCAAAATAAAGGATCGATTAGTTTACATGGATCGTAACTATTTTACGGGCTCGGTAAACAACCTCGCCTGGGATGCATAAATATAATATATTTACCCTTTTCATTACAGAAAAGGAGATACACTCACAAGAAAAACAGTGATTGGGAGATAACTCTTACAAGAAAAAAGTCTTCGACTTAACAAGATGAATTTTAAAAGCGCAATAACTGTTCGATATAATATCCAAAATATCTAAGCAACATCTTGCGAAACAACTTTATAACGCAAGAAAAGGGCTTGACGGAAGAAGAAAAAGAAAAAATATATAATAATCAGAACAAAACTAATAGGTCTATCCACGGAAAAGTGGAAAGACCTAAAAACATCCTTGGAAAATTTTGATGGGCGTTTGCTATATTTTCTTCTTTTATGACTTATAGGTGAACTTAAACCCCTCTTCCAGTTTCATCTTAAATGGGAAAAATACCTTTCAGTACTTAGCATTGTTTTTAAAAAGAATAATTATAGATTATTTACGTTTTATTAAACGAAACGCATTTTCTCATCCTCATCTCATCGAAGGGCGATATATCACCTTTTAGGTTTATATATAGGAATTATGATTTTCATCAAAGCTATCATACTTTTAGTGACTTTGTCAAGTGTGACTCTTAGTCAAAAGGACTTATCACAACGACAAGAAGCGCAAAATAACCAACAAAAAGACAACAAGACGCACACATCAGATCTAAGAATACTCGCAGTTAACGAAAGCTAGTAATTTGTAGTAACGAAATTCTTGATTTTATAATTTATTAGTTACCTAGTTACACAGACCCGGGCATATAGAACATTTTGAGAAACATACACACCGTAATAAAGTTGAAAGGGATTAACTTATCAAATCAATTATACAAAGCACAAAAAAATCCTAACAAAATCACAAAGTACAGATCTGAGAGTACTCGCAGTTCCTGAAAGCTAATTCTAAGCCCATAATAACTAATAAAAATGGTGTATCTAAAACTAATATATAAATCAGTGCATATCCAACATCCATGGATTTACTTCAATAACATCATTAACAGTCCGAGAAAACATGACCTAGTGAAATGCCAAAATATGATATCGACAGATGGAAGGACCGTGAATGTACATACTATGTGTATACCAATAACATTTAGTTTGGTTTGAATTTTCTGATAACAAAATCAATATTAAACCGATCTAAACAATATTCAAAGATCTAATTACAGTGTTGAATTGATAACCTTTTAAAATAAGTTTTTTTTAAAGGATCGATTAGTTTACATGGATCGTAACTAATTTTACGGGCTCGGTAAACAACCTCGCCTTATATATATATATCTGGGTTTGTGTATGCATAAATATAACATATTTACCCTTTTCATTACAGAAAAGGGATTTAGATGAGCTGCAGCAAATAATTTGCAATCAGATTTTTCAAAGAGCCATTTAATCAAATATGAAAAGTTCAGTTCTATAAAATGTGTAGAGAGTTCAAAAGTCTGTCAAACGAATTGACGACTAGTATGCAAAAAAAAAAAAAATGAAAACAACACTCAATAAATTTAATTCGTCCGAAGCGTTTTTTCTGGATTTACCTTCATCAGGAACGTCAAAGCAGAATATTTGAAAGACAAGGATGTATAAGAACCGAAACAGTTGAAGTCAAATATCACAACAATAATGTGCATACATTTATGCGTAGATTAGTCTCTACGCACATACACCAATGCGTTTATGAATTATACACAGACTCAGATATATACATACTAAACATGTACTCATAGCTATATATATATATATTTATCTGGAAAATACACATATAAATGTATAATTGTGTGTATCATTTATTGCTCCCAATAATTTTCCATCTGCTGATTTTCATCCCAGTGGTATCAATTTCCTACTTTGACTGTGATCATGAAAATCTCATCATAACACTTTCTTTGCCAACGACCTTGTATTGAACTGTCCTTTGTTGATCGACTGCACACCTTACTATCGATAACGTCATTTTGCTCTAATAGTGGTCATCATATATGATACCATTAAATGACGAAATAGATTTTCATGACTATCAATGAAACTCTTCAAGTAAACTAATTAACATCATGTCAATATTTACAGTTCATTATGAGCATCTTAATAAAACCAATTGTGTTGGTAATCTAAATATCACAACCACAATATTCTTGAATGTACATCTTTTAACCGAAATAGATGAACTAATAACGATCTTTGCATGAGCAGTGTCATCTAATGAATGATCATAAAATTTGAAAGAAAAAAACGTCTTTTGTAAAATACAGGCAACATTATTGCCAGTAAGATGGAGATTACTCACTTATACACTGGGAGAAATCCGTTTGCGCCAAAAAATGCGTTCTTTGGCGCCACTTATTTTCAAAATACCTAGTATCATTTGTGCCATAAAATAGAATAAAGTATACGATTGCCAATACACTCACGTTAGTTTTCAGTGGTTTTGTTTCGTTGATTGCTTTCACACATCTTGATCTTGCATTTTATTCCTGGTTTTCCAATGTTTATACAGCTGCTTTTATACACGCTTAATTGTTAACAAAAAGACGAATCGATACCCATGACTATCTTATTTTGTTTCGTTTTAGACTTTTTTTTTCGCTGGATTTATTTTTTTTAATTTCTTTTTGTCCTCTTCCCCATGTTGGTTTCTTTTAGTTTTCTGGTGGTTTGTTCTAGACTTTTTTGTGTTCTTTAAAGTTTATTCTATTTACAGTTCTAAGACCGTTATTCTCGAAATAAATTTTCACTAACAAAAATTGAACAAAGTAGCACCAATTGAAACAACTGGTACATTTGTATGTCATATTTGTCGTCGCGAAATTTGGTCATGACATGCATGTTAATTCCTGTATTTTACCAATGTTAATTTTGTTGTAATTAACAACTGTCAAAGATCTAATACTGATTTCTAACAAACTAGTGGCACCGTAATCTGTTATTTTAAAAATTCTATTCAGTAATTGTAAATTAATTAGTGATTGCGGTAGACATTTCTGTTAACCAATGAAAACATAACTTACAGTGAATCCACAGTTAATACACAGTTAACTATTTCTTGAATTTGAATCTATTCCAATGTAGCTTAAGACCTTGTTACTAAAAATAACATATTGAACTAATTTCGAACATTTCAAAAGTAAAATATTACCGTTTTTTCAATTATTGTAATATATAAAAAGTAATTTGTCAGCTTTATTTAATTATGTCTACCACAAAAAAAAATATATATATATATATATATACAAGCTTCAACAATAGTCACCCGATGTTTAAACATCGAAATTCCATTTATAAATAAACCAACAATTAGGGAATTACAAATTTCCAAACGGAGCTAGACCAGTGGCGTGAGAAGGGAATATATCTCCTGTTTTGCATATATCACCCGCCATGCGAGACTTAGTCGAAATGTCACGATAGAGAAAAAGGACACAATCGGTATTCACAGATTAGACGAATATTCTTGCATCTTCAGCTCTAAGATTACGAAAGCATGGTTAAGACACAGACAATGTATCGGTCAACCAATTTGTGATAGTGACCGTAATACGTGTGAAGGGGCGATTTTAGTCATTCTTCCTCGTTACTTTGTTGGATATACATGATATTGACTTTGTCAGATGTGCGCGAAGTCTGACAAAAATAGTCTTAGTAGCCTGATGTATTTATATTTATATTTTCTTATAACCTTTAGTTGTTTAAATGTCAGTTGTCAGATATTTTTACATTACTTTTCTTTTCTATCTTCGAAATTTACAAAGTGATATGTTTTTTAAAAGTCAATTGCGTTTCATTTTGGACTTTGATAATCTAATGATTTTAGTGTTTGCTTTTCATTTTTTTTTTTCATTTTCCTTGCTTTTTGATAAGTAAATGTACATGTCGGATGAAACTTTTCACACCTTGACATTCATTTTCATTTTTAATATTCGAATATTGCATGCAAATTTCTGTTCCGACTTTAAATCGTGGGTGTAATCCCGCTATTTATTGATTAGCTTTTACGAGTACATTGAACTGCGCTATTGCGATGAGATGCACCTGAATCATACGACGTCAATAAAGAATTCAGCAATATTCTAATAGCACATCACATAAACAGTCGCTGATCTTTTGACAGCCACATCATTCTCTCAATTTTAGGCCAGTTTGTTTACTAAATTTTCAGCAGTAAAAGCGCTGTTCCTTTGTTTTTTGTGTTTTTGTGTTTTTTTTTTTTTTTTTTGCTGTGTATGTACTGATTTTGTGTCATGGATAGATACCACATATCCTTTGTTTTTCTATTATGCATACTTCCAGGTCATATCTGTTTCCATAGGGAAAACAAACCAAAACCAGTATTTTGCCAAAGGGAGCCAAAGAAGTAAGCATGCTGTTTTTTCTTCTTCCCTAGTTGCAACATATTATCTTTATTACAACAGTTATTTTTATCAAAAAGCCGAAAATATTCTTTGAAAACAGGAGGAGAATGTTTTTTTTTTTTTTTTAAGAAAAATGATTGCGTGAATTTACATCCTTAAACACTTCATTGTTTTCACGGGAAATGGGACATGCCATGAAATCCTAGTATACTTAAAGACAGGCTAGCAATACCTGTGGTGTTATTTAAGACCATAAAATGGTTAATGACAAGATAAAATACAATTAAGAAAATTAGTTTCTTTATAGTGCTGTAACGTCATTCATTAATCGTACCTAATAAAAGCAATTCCTAAACATATTTGTCGTGCACACAGTTGGTTTTTAGGTTTATTTTTTTAAAATGGAAGGTCAATGACCTAAGGCAGTCAATTATTCAACATTTGTTCTCTGTCATTTCTCTACTATTGAACGATGAAATGTAAAACTGCTGAAGGTCACTGGTTCTCTATCATTTTCTGGAAAAAAGTTTGCTTTTTGAATAATTATTTTTCTTTGAAAATATTGTATAATGTATACAATGTAGCGCAATCTTTTACAGTTGAATTTATTTGAATTTAACTGTGCCAATATCAATTGGAACAGAATAAACATCACTGTCTTTTTAACAGAAATACTTTGAACTGAAAGCGTCATTGATAATAGTTTCATTTATAAAGATAATGATAATAATAAAACCGATAACATTGAATAG
Organism: Mytilus coruscus; assembly: GCA_017311375.1. Lineage (NCBI taxonomy): Eukaryota > Metazoa > Mollusca > Bivalvia > Mytilida > Mytilidae > Mytilus > Mytilus coruscus. The sequence goes on from CM029607.1 coordinate 29,453,717, forward strand.
GTGAATAAAAAAAATTCTCCTTAAAAATAAGGAGATGTGGTATGATTGCCAATGAGACAACTATCCACCAAAGTTAAAATGAAGTGGATGTAAATGTAATAATAAAAACTATTAGTAGACAGCTCTTTCACAAGCAAAACAACCCATAACTGTAAACTATAAGGGCATACACTACAAGCCTGTATGTTTGTAGTATATCATAGACAATGTAGCATGATTCTCATATATTTTCATGACATATGCTGTAGAAACCTATTCTCTTCATTTCTGAAAAATTGTAGTAACAAAAATACTATAAGAAGTCAATAAGCTTCAGAAATAGGGGTATATGGCATGATTGCAACTGAGACCATTATCAACCAAAGAACAAAAGACAAGGATACAGACAACTACATAACAACTTAGGGTTTTCAACGATGAGCAAAACCCATGATATGGACTGTACAACTAAAGAAATACATTTTTCCTTTAATTTTGATTGATAATTACTACAACTTCAATTAAGTCTGCAGTTAAAATATCAAGCTTATTTTGGAAAGATTAATTATATATTGTTAACTAAAATATATATCACATATTTCGATATATGAATCTTTGATTAGTTATTCTTTATTACATTGGCAAATGGCTTTTTAATGAAATTAATGTAGAAAATGTAAGGAACTATATCTTTTTCTACGCATTTCCTGCATTTATCTATTTCACTGATTATTATATGCTTTTATTCAATTTCCAATGCCCTGGTCTATTCAAATATTTCTTTCGTCGTTTTTCGTTGTTGCCATGGTTTTGTCAGTTCCTCTTCCATTTTTGAGTTTTGATTGCCACTATAGTATCTTCCGCCTCTATTTCAAGTATGTTTAAAATAAATTAATATTATTAGTACCTCGAAAAGTTACACTGACTAATCTTTTGATTTACATTTAATGATTTCATGCAAGCCATGTATTTATTGTGATTTTCTGCTTATATTTTTTAAGGAGAACAATTTTTTTTCAAAATAAGCTTTCGCATGAACATAGCTTTTTTACAATTTTCTTTACCATAAATGACTTAAAGATTACTAAGATAAATTAATTTCTATTTTTGTAATAAAAACTGAAATAAATATATTTATCAAAGTTAAGTACGTGTGAATCCTCAATATAGCCTACCTACACTTATTTTTATTTCTGTAGTTGAAGTATCTGACAATCAGAAAAAGACAAAAGATAAAAGGTTGTTCGATAAATGACAAAAGTGGAGTTACGTGCATACATTTTTTAATTTAGAGTATTTAAAAAAAAATCAATTTCAGTTATAATTTGCATCATCTTTACGCCGCTAATGCACTCCTGATGATTTTCTAAAATCTATGATACTTGTATATAAGACGTCTGAACTTCACTTTTACCAAATGGATGAGAGTTACATAGAAGATAAAATGAGAATCGAGTTTTAGTGACGAAACGATATGCACTGGTCGGTTCTATATATCGTAATGTACAATAACTTTAAACACAGGTAAATGAAAATAAGTTTGTTGTTAGGTATACGTGTACAGTTACAATAGAGAAAGGAAATATTTTAACAAAATAAAATAAATAATTTTGATGTTCATAGTACGAAGTGGAAATATATATTAGTACCAAACACTTATCAAAGCTGGTATATAGACCAGATATAACCCTGAATAACATTAAATAACAAAAAAGCATTACAATTAGTATCAACAGGTCAAATAAACAAGAAAGTACGATTTGAGAGTACTCGCAGTTACTGACAGCTAGTTAAAAGCCAAAACAATTAATAATAAAAAATCATGCATCAGAGACTAAAATCAACTAAAACACATCCCAGGGATTTAGTATTTTAACGTTATGGACAGTCAAAGAAGACATGACTTGTGCAATGCCAAAAATAAATGTATCGACAGACAGTAGGATAGTTAGGAGTTTAACCTCTTTATAGATCAAAATGAACGTGGGTGTGTCTTTAAACATCCCGTATGTAACCTCTTGTTACATGAGAATTCTTATTTAATGATCTTTTTATTAAAGCAAACAAATGCCACAGTATCCAATTGGCAATAATAAAACTCGCATTCGTTATTTCAGTAGTGGTTTCCCTCAACAACATTTGTGTAATCGCATTAATAAGATTTCCAATTTTCCCCATTAGTCAAGGATTCCGACCATAATAAATGCACGCATACATTTTTATAATTCACAGTATTTGAAAAAAAAAATAAATTCAGTTATAATCTGCATCATCTTTACGCCGCTAATGCACTTCTGATGATATTCTAAAATCTATGATACATGTATATAAGACAATTATAATTTATATCTGAACTATTAATAGTTTTGGATGTTTATTACATTTTGGGAATACAAATTGCAAACGCATTAGCTTAGTTAAAAGAAACCAATCTAGCCGACAAAGTATCCTTATGCACTCATAGAGCTGTATTTTTCATTTGGCAAAAACTGTTTTGTACTTTTGTAGACTTTCGGAAAGCATTCGAAACGGTATCAAGATCTGGTTTATGGGAAAAACTTTAATTGAGTAATATCAAAGGGAAGTGCTTCAAAGTGATTTTTAATATGTACCAAGGAATCAAATCATGTGTAAAATATAATGGATGTTAGTCAGATTTTCCCCCTGTTTAGCAGGTGTAAAACAGGGGGAAGATTTATCGCCTTTTTTGTTTTCAATTTTTCTTAATGACTTAGAAGACTACTTTAAGAGTCTAGATGGGATTCCACTAGAAACTGTAAAAGAGGAGTTTCAAAGTGAATTGCACATATTTTTTGAATTATTTGTTATATTATATGCAGATGATACTGTAATTTTATCTGAAACAGAAGAAGATATGCAGCGATCACTAAACATTTTTCAGTTATATTGTGAAAAGTGGAAATTAGAAGTAAATTTAAATAAAACAAAGGTTATGATTTTTAGAAAGAGGAATATTAAAAAGAAATTTGAATTTTTATTACAAGACAAAGTACTTGAGATTGTTGAAAAATTTTCTCATTTAGGTGTTATCTTTAAATATAACGGTACTTTTTTAGATACCAAAAAGAAACTTATTGATCAAGCGCAAAAATCGATGCATTTTATACATAGAACTGTTAGAAACGAAAACATTCCTATAGATTTGCAACTGAAATTATTTGATTCCATGATAGAACCTATTCTTTTATATGGTTCTGAAGTTTGGGGTTTTGAGAATTTGAAAATTATTGAGCATTTGAAATTTTGCAAAAGAATTTTAAAAGTTCGAAATACTACACCCAATTTTATGATGTATGGAGAATTGGGAAGATTTCCTCTGCAAATTCGAGTTAAATGTAGAATGATTTCGTATTGGTGTAAAGTTGTAAACAATAGTAAACTCAGTAGTTCTTTGTACAGGCTGATGTTATCATTGAAGAATCATGGTCATTATGTTTTCAAATGGATTGATTCTGTAGAATCAATATTTAACAACACTGGTCTAGGATATATTTTCATGAATCAAATTGGCTTTTGTGATAAAAATTATCTCGATCGAATATTGAGTGATCAGTTTATTACTTCATGGTTTGGCGATATAGAAAATTCATCTCGGGGACAATTTTATGGGACATTTAAAAAGGACTTTGGATTAGAAAAATATCTGATCAGACTAACTGAACAGAACAGAGGTTGGGTAACTAAATTAAGGACATCGAACTTACGTATTCCAATCGAGACAGGCCGTTGGCAAAATATACCTAGACAGAGAGAATATGTACTTTATGTCATAAATTTGTTGTTGATGAATTCCATGTTTTATTTGTATGTCAACATGATTCTATTGTTAATTATAGAAACCAATACTTACCTAGATATTATACTATTAATCCGCAATACATTAAAATGGAAGGATTAGTGTCTATATGTAATATGGAAGTCTGCAAACGACTTTCAATTTTTATTAAGAAAATTGCTTGTTTATTCTAAAATATTTATTTCTATGTGTTTAAATAGTACTGGATGCTCATTTCGTCATTTAATTGTTTATGTATTATACTTTGACCTCATGTTACACATTTATGTGTCTGAGCGTTATCAATAAATCTTGAAAAAATCTATTTTCAAATATCTTTTTCTTTTGAAAACTTTAAACAAACAAACGGACTCGGACTTCTTTTAACTGACTTTTAATGTGCGTATTGTTATGCGTTTACTTTACATTGGCTAGAGGTATAGGGGAGGTTGAGATCTCATAAACATGTTTAACCCCGCCGCATTTTGCGCCTGTCCCAAGTCAGGAGCCTCTGGCCTTTGTTAGTCTTGTATTATTTTTACTTTTAGTTTCTTGTGTATAATTTGAGTTTAGTATGACGTCCATTATCACTGAACTAGTATATATATTTGTTTAGGGCCAGCTTAAGGACGCCTCCGGGTGCGGGAATTTCTCGCTGCATTGAAGACCTATTGGTGACCTTCTGTTGTTGTCTGTTCTGTGGTCGGGTTGTTGTCTCTTTGACACATTCCCCATTTCCATTCTCAATTTTATTTGAAAAAAGGACGAATACACAAGACAACAGGAGCAGGGCCAAAAACATTCAATAAAAATTTAAAAGTGTCCATTCAAGATCTTAAATTTGTTATATGACTTTAAGGATCAGAAATTAAGAAAAATAAACGGAGAATGTGTCCATGGGACACAGATGATGCCCCCGCTTGCATATAACGTTATAAATGGACATAACTCAAGAAAGGTAAAAATGAAGCCACCCAAATTCGAACTTGATCTGAGTTTTGTAGCAATAAGCATTGTGTATAAGTTTCATACCATTTGGTTGAGGCAAACTTAAATTAGAAAATGGAAACGAAAAATTCAGAAATTGTTCTATTTGTAAAGGGGCATAAGTCTAGAACGGTAAAAGTAAAGCCAGCCAATTTCAAACTTCATCTGTGTTCTGTGGTAATACGCATTGTGTATAAAATATGAAAACAACACGTTATAAATTTCATGCGTCCGAAGCACTTTTCTGGATTTACCTTCATAAGGAACGCTCACAGCCAAATATTTGAAAGCCAAGGATGTATAAGAATCGAAATAGTTGAAGCTGTATGACCAAAAAGGACAAAAAAAAAGTTTCATAACATTTGGTTTATGCAAACTAAAGTTAGAGAACGGAAACCAATTCCGGAACGTACGTAGGGACACGGGTAACACTTAATGCCCCCTCCGCTGCAGCGGACGCATAATAATAGCCATATTTGACGAGTAACTACAGCAACAAATCATGACTAAGTTTGCACGTTTAGTAGCATTTCTTGGTATTCTTGCTGTATCATCTTTTCATGTAATTTTGGACGTGAAAAGTGTGTGCACACTCAAAAATCACTTCTATAATAGTTGGTGCGATTGTCTAAATAGCTAAGAATGCTACTCTAGAATTATGTTTTTTGTTTCTTGGTTATGGACAAAGAAAAATTAACCGAATTGTCATAACATCAGCATTTTTTTTCCATTTTTGATTAAAAAGGGCCAAACAATGACACAATAATGACGCCATAACATTGAAAATCTTGTCTAATTCATGTATATTTCTCTATTTTCATGCAAATTTGAAGTAGTATTGAGAAGTTTCATTTTTGGGGCAAAATACGGGCTTAATCTTAAGGAGTACGTAATTGGAAGCCTTAAGCGTAATTCTAAATAATTAAAAAAAAAAAAACATGCGTCGTTAGTTACGCGAGTTCTACTTACTCTATGAAATGAATCGAAAATGAATTCGGGCGGTTTATTCCAAAAAATATAAATATGAATGTGTAGTGTAAACATTGCATAGAAATAATTCAGATAAAAAAAATTGTATTCTTATTCCAGTGAACATAGCCATAAAACCACTTTAGAAATGACGGAAAGTGTAGTTAATAGGATAGCTGGAATGGGAATTGAAGAACTTTTCCATTTTCCGAAAAGTGTTCTTCTGATTTCTTTTTATCTCCTGTTCACTCAGTGTGTAAATATTAAATACTACAACAAAAGGTAAGCTTCATCGACAGGAGGGGAGAGGCGATTTGGCATCAGTACAAAGTTTAAGTCAATCTATGCTATTGAAAATAATGTGTATATGTCCCATACTTTATTTTAATCGAAAGAGACCAAGGGGATTATCGAATACATTAAGATGAAGGTAGGCAGACAATATTAAGACAAAAAATGTCTTAAAAATGAAATAACATATCAAGAGTTTTTCATTTAACTGAAAATTTAAAACGGATTAAGAATAAATTATAATCTAAAGTAAGCTTTATAAGTAATGTCAGGAAATATTGTTTTAGATCTAGCCTTATTCGGTGAATATTTTCTATGAATTTTTCAAATGCCCTCGGGTATTATAATGTAAATATTAACTAAGGAATTATTTTGATATCAAGTCCATTTCATTTACATCAGAATAGGTAAATTTATTTTTCAGATTTATACACAGGAATGTGTTTGTGTTGAAAATAAACTGGTGTCTTCTATCACGTCCGCAATTTTTTAAAGTAACATCTAAAACAAACAGCTGCGCCATGAGCGTTTGATACACCCGTCGCTTTTTCAATAGATATAAACCAGTCACCAAAGTTTCATGAGAACTGCTCAAAGCATTTTTGAGTAATTGTCCGAAAACAGGATAATCCCCTTTTTTTAATGAATAAAACCCCATAACTCGGAAACGTAAAATCTAAAATTTATAAAAATCGAAAGGGAGCTCACATCAATAGACATAAACAATTCACCAAAGTTTCATGAAAACTTTTCTAAGCATTTTTGAGTTATTGTCCGAAAACCGGAAAATCCCCCTTTTTTAATGAATAAAACACCATAACTCGGAAACGTAAAATCCAAAATTTATAAAAATCGAAAGGAAGCTCACGTCAATAGATATAAACAATTTACCAAAGTTTCATGCAAATTGGTTTAAGCGTTTTTGAGTTATTGTCCGACATGTTGACGACGGACGGACGGACAACGGTATACCATAATACGTCCCGTAAACGGGCGTATAAAAAACAAAAATACCGAACTCCAATGCAAATTCAAAAGGGGGAAGTCCATAAAAACTGACAAATCTTACTTTAGAATCACGATTGAAAAAACTATGTGAAAACACAGCTTTGAGCTAGACACAGAAGCCAACAAGACCAACATACATTTTATATAATTCTATAGTGTCAGGGTTCTACAAAAGTTACTGACCATTTTAAACAACTATTCAGCAGTTTCGCAAGGCTTTCTAAATAGATCAGCCAGTATGAGACAACAAAAGAGCGGGAAGAGGTATATCTACCTACTTTCAGAAAATCCAGCCTGTTCAGAGCATATCCATATGTTTGGCTATGTGCCAAAACCTAGTGACTCTGCATTAATTCATCAATTTAAGTAATTCCACATCGTATTTATTACCAATTATTGATGATATAGAAACTTAGATACAAACACATGATGATTCATTACTTGAACTGAGAGTAAGAAAGTTCAAATCTTTCAAAAGTTTAACAATTGTAAATCAATAGATAAGAAATTTGAAATATGTTTTACAAAACCCGAAGAGGAAATAATGCCATTAAATCCGGTCAAACTTTCACTTGCAGAACGTACATATTGTATAAAATATTTGCCACTGCACATGAAGCAAACCACAATCAATCATTCAATCAATCAGCATTTGCTAATCTATCATTCAAATCATTCGTTTAAAAAAAAAGTAATAATAAAAATAAACCATAACATTTCGTCAACGATCAACATATTCTTATGTCCATGAGATGTTGGCATTGGTTTGTTTTTTTTATTTCTTTGGTATTGCCAGTATTACGAATGTGATTATCATTTTAATAGAGTATTTTTGAAGACAAAAATTATGTCGAGTGAGTTTAAAGAAGACTTAAGATCCGGAATTTTCCTAGACATGTCTCATTTAAAGTTACTGAAAATAGAGTTTCTCCGGAGTAACCTGACAATAGTTTTGATCATGAAAATAAATTTTCCTAGCATTGAGAAACCCCCTACTTCAAGGTAAACGCCCGTCATCGAGGGATCCGGAGAGTTGGTCATGACCAGTTAATAGTTGGTGGAATGAAAGGTGAAATGAGTTCAGTATTACAGTAGAACCATTTCAAATTTCTGTTTTTTTACAGTTATTGAGACGATATTATAGCAGTTGTTATGTATTATTTCAAATTATAATCGAATTCTCCTTTTGACATTATTAAAGCCATATAAGTGCTTGAAAATGTGTTGTTTTCTTATTCGTTGTGAATCGCTCTTGTTGATACTGAACAGTCAAAGATTGCAAGTAATATTTTCGTTTGGGTCATCGTATATACCTATTCAATACAGGCGCGGATCCGGGATTTGATGTTAGGGAGGGGAGGGCACTCCTGAGAATTAGGAGCTGAAGGACCATAATTTGACAAAAATGGCTGTAATTTTCCCTAAAAATTGTTTTTCTGTTTAAGCGGTTGGGGTTGCGCCCCGTCTGAATCCGCGCCTGCAATAGTTTGTTTAACAGTTTGCCCTTGCTTAGAGAAAATTTAAGAAAAAGCAACGCGATCGAGGCTGATTGTGAAATAAAATTTCGGAGTATACCACGTGCATAGCCAGTAAAGTGAATTTAGATGTAGATTATATTTACCTTGAAATTTTAATAATTAAGTCGAACGTCTGAAAAGATGTCTATAGAAGATGAAGCTTACAAAAATGTACTTTGATAAATGAATAAATTCCTAAGAATAAAAATAAATTGATGTGTCGAAGCGGAAACAATATTCCGACCGGCGGTGAGTATAATAACAAAATTGCCGAACTCCAATGTAAATTCAAAAAGGAGGAAGTCCATAAAAACTGACAAAAGTTGAAAACCAAACGCTCGACTATATCAACCAACGTAACGACTGGAAAACAATAGTCATATTCCTGACATGGTACAGGCATACTTCGAAGAAAATGGTGTTAAACCAGGTTGTATAACTGGCTAATCCTCCCACTCGTATGACTGTTGTATGTAGTAACGTTATATTGACAAAACTGTGTGGGCAATAGACTAAATTGAGTTGAAGGGCAAAACTGTGTAAACATCCATCATAGATATACAACATACTACATGGTACATTAAATAATTCAGACAACATACAACTAAATCCAAAAAAGACGCCATAAAAAAGCGTTACATTGTAGTTATACTATAGTAAAAAATAATGAATTTTCCGATAAAGTACAAAAATTTTAAAAGTAAAATACAATACGAGGGTACACGAAATGAAAATAATACAATAAAAAATTCATGCGTTAGAAGCGCACCTCCGGACCACATCAGGAACGCTGAAAACCGGATGCACAAGTACCGAGCCACGTCACGAGTCATACGACCAAAAGGGACATAATAGTAGAGACAAACAAAGAGAAATAAAATACATGTACTTTTGTTCATAATTCTGTTAACTGTATCCTAGGGAAACCAGACTTAAACAGTAACTCAGAATACTGGTAATTGTTTCATAAAACAAATCGAGTAACTACCCATAAGCACGACAAAAAGGTGCGGGCAATTGATTCATTTGGAAAGCCATATCCCGGTCTGGAAAAATAATAAAATCGATCATTGACGAATACGTATAATTATAACTAAACATGATGGAATTGATAGTTGAAAGGCGATGGGAGCTTGCTTCCACTGGTAGAAGATTTGGCATTTTTGTTCAGGTTTTATTATCCAGTTCCGAAAAATGACTTTGAAAATTGTATCAAATTTTTAATATTGTAATTTAATAATTTATTTATTTAGTTTAACTTCAAAAGCTAAGATTTCAACTCCCCGACCCAAGCAACAATCGCCAAGAATTACTTCTTTTCTAATCAGTTTCAGTTTTTTTGTTAAGGAGGATCAAACACATTGTTTTACGAAACTGTTGATTCTGAGTTTACTTGATGAAAGTCTTCAGGAGACACTTGAAATTTCGTCAGCACTGAAATCGTTATCAAACGAGTAAAAGGAGATGTATGTTAATGTAATACGTCAATGACAGCAACCCAACGACAAAAATAACCAAAAGACATCTAGATATAATACTTTGATAATAAGAAAAAGAATTTATTTTCACAATCATACTTTTTCTCTATACAGATATTTGTTTGTTTAAAAATTCTAAAAAAAAATGATGATGGAAGTCAGATTTATTTGAATGAATGTTTGTTGCCTAAAACTGTTTGCCTTCCAACAAGCACCTTACAGGGTTGTTGAAGGTTCTTTAACGTACAGAGAGCGTGGCAATCTCACTACACGGGGCATGTTATTTGACGCACTCATTCCGAATGGACGTGGCTGCGTATTTATACATCCCACATAGTCAAACGAACGCTCCTCTTTAGCATGGCGGTAAACTACCGGATGAGAGACATCCAGGGATGACCGGTCAATTTTTAAGACCAGTTAATTTGAGAAATCAATTGTTTTTTGCAAATTATACAAATGATCGGAGAGAATCTAGAACCCCCATTTTTCTGAATTGAATTATACATGACTAGGTGAACCAACTGTCACAGCCATTCGACAATCAAGGGAGCTCTGACTAATGGTTATGCCAAACTGAAGCAGGTGTTACACTGATGTTTTGGCTATATATATATATATATACTGCATGCTTAAAAAAACCGAATTTGACGTATCTTCGGCGGTTTTGTAAATAGTTGTATTTTATTGACTTAGTCAATAAATATACATGGTGTTAATGAATGTGGGTGTTAGTTAAATTGATAATTAACTATGCGGGTAATTCATCAAGGGATTGATTATACTGTCAAAAGGCTATAAATATAAATAAGAAGATGTAGTATGAGTGCTAATGAGACAACTCTCCATCCAAGTCACAATATATAAACAGTTAACAATTATAGGTCAAAGTACGGCCTTCAACACGGAGCCTATAAACTTACCACGTTCAAATAGGAAGCAAGTCATCGTATTTTATATATATATACGCCTGAAAAAGTGTACAAACAACACCAATATTAAAAGAAAGAAAACATATAGATACTTACATTTATTGTTCCCTTTTTTTAATATTGGTGTTGTTTTGTACACTTTTTCAGGTGTTTATATAATTTAATTAACACGTGAAAAAAATGTTAGACTTTCTAGCGACAGTCTTTTTTTACTATTTGTCACTTGTAAATGTCATATCACTAAAGCTTTACTGTATACTTTGGACATGCTCAGGACGAGATATTGTAGATGATCGGGGCGAGATCTTTGTACATGCTCAGAACGAGGTCTTTGTACATGCTCAGGTCGAGATCTTGGAACGTGCTCAATACGAGATCTTTGTCTTGACATGTGTAGGGCGAGATGTTTGTTACAACATGCATGCGGCGCGATCTTTGTACATGCTCGTGGAGATATCTATGTAAAGGATTAGGGCGAGATTTTTGTCGTCACATGCTTGGGGCAATCATTTATACATGTTCAAATTTCAAAACGAGATATGTTCGGCGATATCTTTGTACGTGCTCAGGGCGGGATTTTTTCGGGGTAATCCATTTTACATCTTTATACGTGACAAAATTGGGGTGAATACTCCGATGACTTCACACTGAAGATAATCTTAGTTAAAGATTTACACCTGTTTCACTGAAACATGAGTTATAATGTCTATTTTGAAACAATTTTCTACAAAATATAGTCATGTGGCTTTATTTTTCAAAAGTTTCAACATATATCGCGCATCTGGTGCAATGAAATTGGTACCGTTGATATTATTGTAGATGTTCACACGAGTTTCTGAATGAAAACTACAAGTAGCAGGAAATTCAACGGTGAAATATTATCTCGATCAATTTTTTCTAAACAATTCACCTGCCATACTATATTTGTAGCATCATCTTTCCATCGTACGTCCGTTCAATCATTAAAGTCCCGCAACGGAACAAAATTATGAGATAATAAGAACAATTAGTTAATTTCCATGAAGAATGGCTGTAGAAATAGATAATTGAAAAGGAGAAATGGAATGACAAACCCTACACTCCTACGGCTTAACCAATAATATATAAATATTGTTCATACATAACTATTGTCCCAGTTACTCACAGTTATCATCATGAATCATATTCCAAGTACAATTCTAATTACGTGTGTGATTTTATGTTTGGTAAATGGTGATAGTTCACTTCGACCTCTCCGAAGTGGTTTCTTTCGTAAGGTAAGTTTATGAAATAAGAATATTTTACTTATTTATTTATTTTGATGTTGTAAAGTATTTGACAAATCTCTGGAAGTGTTAAAACAACAGTCATTCTTTTCTTTTTAAATGTTCCTCTTAATGTTTCAAACAAATCATTACATTTAAAATACATTGAAGATGTTTCACATTTACTTTTAAAGCAATTTTAAACATCACAATCATTTTAAACTTTTTTTTTTTGCATCTTTAAAAAAGAAATTTGAAATAGTGGACTCTCAAGAATATGAGAATTATTTCAAACCTTAATTTCGACGCAAAACATTGCCATAGAGCCTATTTTAAACCTACGAGTTTTTAAAATTACATGCAAATATTTTTTTTCAAATTGAATGGAAAATAAGTTCAAAATAACAAGCAGCAATTGGCTGGTTCGTTGAAAAAAATATGTTGGATGTTGACAAATTATTAACTTTTGCTGTACTTAAAAATAAGAAATTAAGATTTTTTTTTAATGTTGTACAGAAATTAGATTAAATTAATTATATTGCATAAAAGAATATGACTAATTGAAATCCAATCTGGATATTGCAAGTCACTAATAAAAGCAAGAAATTAAGGTTCAGAAGGATTTCCCTTTGGACCAACAGTTTTCGGTCGTAGGTCATTTAGACTTTTGTGAAACAAGGCATGCTTTTTTTTAGATAAAAAAAAATACAAGTAGATCTTTGATTTTTTTTAAACTAAAATTATATTTAAGTGAAACATTTTTATTGTAACTCATTAGTTTGATAATCGTGTATATGCATTTGAATCAAGCGAAAAAAAGCGTGGGGCGGCTGATACAACAGTAACTAACAATTCCACATACATATCGTACAAGTGCTAGAATTATAATAAGACCGTCAAGAACCTACAATGCCTCAATGGGCATATCATCAGTGCTAGTTAAATATTACCTTTAGGAACGTACTGTGGTCCATGCAGCAGGGCATTGACCAAGTGCTTGTAATAAAAACATTACCTTCGGGAACGTATAGTGCTTTGACAGGAGTTAGTAATGTAAACAGTACGGTGATCTAGCACGGGTATCGACCCAGTGTAGTAATACAAACATCACATGCATAACGTCACGTGATCAATATTGGGTATCGACCCAGTGCAGTAATACAGACATCACATTCATAACGTCACGTGATCAATCTAGGGTATAGACCCAGTGTAGTAATACAAACATCACATGCCGGAACGTAGCGTGACCAATCCGGGGTATCGATCCAGTATAGAAATACAAACATCACATACAGGAATATAACGTGATAAATCCGGGGTATCGACCCAGTGCTAGTAATTAAAAATATTACCTCCTGAAACATGGTGTATCGATTGAGCACAAACAACAGTAATATGCTGAAATAAGTATGGTGCGATGTTACAACAAAATTTCATAAAAATTTCATTATTTTTGCAATAAACTTTACAAATTCGAGTATATTCTTTTTACGCAATAGCATATGTGATAAAAAGATTTGTTTCTTTGCCTGTAAGAAAAATATAAAATACCATATAGAGCGAAAGAGCTATGCGACATTTAGTTTGATCGTTACTATTACTAGGAACTGGTTAAAAAATATGAGGATATCAAGTTATCGAAAATGTAACGGTAATTCTGATTGTTTTGATGTATTTATCCTTAAAGGTTAAAGATGAGAATATATTTTTTTATTTGTCAACATCATGTTAGAACTAAAACAAATTGAAATCGATGAAATCCCCAATGCGTGCAATGACCTCAAGTTTTGTTTATGTCTAATACATGTGACCTATTGAATCTGAATCATGACCTCAAGTTTTTTTTTGGTCTGAATCTGTCTAAATCACCTTAATTCCTCTTTGTACTAGTTTCGTATTTGTAATTATGTTGTAAGTTGTTAGTCATAACAATCCTCAATATATAAAACCATGTAAGGAATATTATTACAAATACTCGAACATCACTTAGAGATGTAGTTAGCCGAAATTTAATAAATCTAGAATTTAAAATTGATACTATAAGTCAGAAGAGCATTAGTTAAGGAACAAAATAAGCTAAAAATATTGATAGGTTATGGAACTCCTTTTTGAGATATTTGATTTTTTTTTTAAATGGCGGGAAAAGGCTGACTCTGACCTTTACCTTATATTAAACATTGGCATTATTTGGGTCTCAAATCGCAAGAAAAAAAATCTAGAATCTGCTTAAATTTTGGTAATGACCTTTTTATGAGTTATTGAAGTCTTCTATGAAAAGAAAAGTGAGTGATATGGGGCAAAATATTTTACCCTGTGTCGTAGGAAAAAACACAAGGAGTCCGAGCATCTGACAAAAATTCATAAACCTGACCTGACTACATCCTTAACATCTGAGTATCGGATATTAACTTCGGACAACTGCTCTTTTATGCAGAATATATACATGAGTATATCAAACGTACCTGTTTTATTACTGTTCGATATGAGTTTTTGCGTGGACTTTCTTTTCTTCGGAAACTCGAGCCAATCACATGGAAAGGTAATAAAATAAATTGAGATCTATGTAAAAGAGAGGGCAAAACATATAATTACCAAACTGTTCGTTTTAGGTTTTTTGTTCTTCTTTTAATATCAGTAAAAAAAACCGAGTTCTTACATTCTTGAAGATATTTTAATCTTCAATATACGCTCAAGATTAAGAGCTATTTAAAGCTTGACACGTGACTACTGTTGAAGCCCGTATGTTGACCTCTAGATGTCTTTTGAGTATTTTGTGGCATTGGTTGCTTTCTCAAATGCGTATACACCACTTCTCCATTTTTCAAATCATGCAAAAACGTTTTTTATTTTCATTATTTAAAAACCTTGAAACATTGTACCACATTAATTCAAGATAATATTTCAAATAATAATTGAGTTTGTTGTTATTTTAATAGCATGACAACAAACACTCAATTCCATGACTTAAACGAATATTTCAAATTAGTTGACTGTACCTCAGGTCATAAATTGAAAGATTATTATTAAAAAAAAAACATTATACCACATTAATTCAAGATAATGTTTCAAATAGTAATTGAGATTGTGGTTATGTTATTTATTTCAAATTGCATAACAACAAACTCTCAATTCCATGTCTTAAACGAATATTTCAAATTAATTGTACCTCAGGTCATATGCATAAATTGAAAGATTGTTATTAACGCATTAGAAATTACACGGATTCCATTTTTACATTTCTTCACAAGATTTTCAGGCCAACATCCAATCAAATGTTCTTTTGTTCCAAAAAAATAATTTGAAAATAAATTCGCTGGTGCTTCAGTGTAATCCCCCGTAAGGACAAATATTCATGTTCGTTGTGGTTTGTACAGTTTTAACGGTCACAAAATAGACATTAATGCATCTTCTAACATGTCGATTCTTTAAAACTTTTCAATCCAACATAGAGAGGATAAATTCATTCTAGCTAATTGAGACTTGAGAAGACATCTTACAATACATTAGACGAAAAACTAAAATCTTAATCATCAAAAAGCAATTGTATATGAACAAAAATATGTTTGTGGTATACTTGAATGAAACTTTAAAACTAAAAACAAGAATATTAGTCCGTTGGACACAATATAAAAATAAAAAGATGTGGTATGATTGCCAATGAGACAACTTTCCACAAGAGACCAAATGACACAGACATTAACAACTGTAGGTCACCGTACGGCCTTCAACAATGAGTAAAATGCCTTGCTCACTCTACTATATATAGTGTTTCCACGTTCACTGACCCACGAAATCTGGGTAAAAACCATAATTTTACTTATATTTTAAAAGTTCACATTAAAATGAACATGTGTAAAAAAAAAAATACCATAACTTTATGGTAAACTAACTTAAACTTAACCTTTTACCTGATAAAGGACGATCGAACGGACAGACGCACAGCCGGGAAAAACACAATGCCTCCTCATCGTAAAATTGGTTTCTGCACCAAGAAATTTATCGTTATAATCCGTGACAAACTGTTCCTGACCTTCTTTTTTCTGCTCTATTAAATACATTAAACCCTTTTTAAATAACCAACATCATTTCAAAAAATTATATCATTTTTATTTCTTTTGGCAAGAAATTATACTCATTGCAGCGAATAAAGCCAACCATTTCTGCATTTGTTCAATTTCAAATATACATTGTAATTGAGAGAGAGAGAAAAATGCTTTTGCATTCTACCCAAATATTATATGAACAAAGAAAAATGGAATGCCAACCATTTCTGCATTTTTCAAATTCAATGAGAGAGAGAAAGAGAGGAAAATATTATGCTTTTATATACTACAAATATAATAGGAACAACGTTAAATGGAATACTCCTCACGAAATTCTACTTGAAAATTGCGTTTTTAAGTGTCATCTCTTCTTGACACCTGACTGTATAATTTGTATCATGACTGTTTAAACGTATAATTAATTGTATTTTTAAATCAGCAAGGAAAGGTAACGGGAATGGGCAGTCGCATCAGTATTTTTTGTTATGGTTTTGTGGTGGGGACTGTTTTCTGATAAATGCAAATCCGGCAGGGTCCATGTGTCATTTGTAGCAGAGTCGTGTTTGGTTTCATTTACAGTATTGAGTATTTCATAACAAATATCACTAACCATATTGTCTAATAATTATACTGACCATCTAGGGAGCAGATGTTTATATATTATTGATGTTATAATTATGCAGTGACCACATACTAGCAATTTGATCTATAATTCGTGACTCATTATTATAACGATGACCTAACATGGCCTTTAAGTACATAATTCGTGTTTATAAATAATATAATCGAAATAAATCACAGAGATGTAGTAACCACTATTTGTATCGATCTGATGAGTTAAGCCATTTTCAACTGATTTTTATAGTTTGTTCTTATAATGTGCTGTAACACCACTGTCCCAGGTTATGGGGAGGGTTGAACGCTCAAAAACATGTTTAACACCGCCGCATTCTTTATGTGCCTCTCCCAAGTCAGAAGCCTGAGAGTTTAGTGGTTGTCGTTTGTTCATGTCTGTCATATTTGTTTTTCGTAAATTGTTTTGTTATAAATTAGGCAGTTAGTTTTCTCAGTTGAATTGTTTCATATTTTTCATGTCGGGGCCTTTTATAGCCGACTATACAGTATGTTTTTCTCATTGTTGAAGGCCATACGGTTACCTATAACTGCTTACATCCACTTCATTTGAACTTTGGTGGATAGTTGTCTCATTGGCAAGCATACCACATCTTCTTATGTTTATACCAGAGACCAAAAGACGAAAATGTAAACAACTATACGGCACTGCACAGCTTATAAACAACAACTATACGGCACTGCACAGCTTATAAACAACAACTGTACGGCACTGCACAGCTTATAAACAACAACTATACGGCACTGCACAGCTTATAAACAACAACTATACGGCACTGCACAGCTTATAAACAACAACTATACGGCACTGCACAGCTTATAAACAACAACTATACGGCACTGCACAGCTTATAAACAACAACTATACGGCACTGCACAGCTTATAAACAACAACTTTACGGCACTGCACAGCTTATAAACAACAACTATACGGCACTGCACAGCTTATAAACAATGAGTCAAGCCCGGTCAGATTAAACTCGTTTTTTTTATTCCCGTAATTGACGCATCATCTATGGTTTTGACTACTTAGCATCAATTCTAAAATTATACCGAAATGTGATTATCAGGTTACAGATTATTATGTTTGTTATTTTTGGTCCTTATAATTAGCTATAATGGGCTGAGATTGGACGATTATATTCTTTTTATGCTTGGAATGAACGATTTTTATTTCTGTTAAACTGAGATTGAACTATTTTTATTTCTGTTATTCGTTGGGCTTTGTTTCATCAAACAACATTTTACGCTACTCGCCTAAACGCGTGTGACAATAGACAAAAGGCTAGGAACAGGTATCATCAGTTCAGCTAAGATAAATTTCAAAGTTAGTAAAAAAACTAAGGTTCCAACCCCATCAGGCAAAGTTGACCTTATATAGATAAATTTGGTTATTCTTGTAGGCCACGTTTGGTCATATAGCTGTGTTTAGGCAGTTATACATTAATGGCTTTTAATTTTCAGGTATGAGCGTCAGTCCTGATGAAGGTAAATCCAGAAAAGTGCTTCGTACACAACAAATTTATAAAGTGTTATTATCTTCTTTTTTTTTTTGAAATTACTGATTCGAAAATCAAATATTCGTCTAAGATTCTTGAATTATATTTTTGAATTGGCCGTTGTATGTAAAACTGTTTTTCCTATTTGAATAGAGCATTGTTGGGGCGGATCCAGCCATTTAAAAACTAGAGGCTCTAAAGAGCCTGTGTCGCTCACCTTGGTCTATGTGCATATAAAACAAAGGACACAGATGGATTCATGACAAAATTGTGTTTTGGTAATGGTGATGTGTTTGTAGATCTTACTTTACTGAACATTCTTGCTGCTTACAATTATCTCTATCTATAATGAACTTGGCCCAGTAGTTACAGTGGAAAATATTTTGTAAAATTTACAAAATTTACAAAATTTATGAAAATTGTAAAAAATTGACTATAAAGGGCAATAACTCCTTAAGGGGTCAATTGACAATTTTGGTCATGTTGACTTATTTGTAGATCTTACTTTGCTGTTCATTATTGCTGTTTACAGTTTATCTCTATCTATAATAATATTCAAGATAATAACCAAAAGCTGCAAAATTTTCTTAAAATTACCAATTCAGGGGCAGCAACCCAACAACGTGTTGCCTGATTGGTCTGAAAATTTCAGGGCAGATAGATATTGACCTAATGAACAATTTTATCCTCGTCAGATTTGCTCTAAATGCTTTGGTTTCAGAGATATGAGCCAAAACTGCATTTTACCCTATGTACTATTTTTAGCCATGTCGGTCATCTTGGTTCGTGGGCGGGGTCATCGGACACATTTTTAAACTAGGTACCCTAATGATGATTGTGGACAAGTTTGGTTAAATTTGTCTTAGTAGTTTCAGAGGAGAAGATTTTTGTAAAGATTACAAAATTTACGAAAAATGGTTAAAATTGACTATAAAGGGCAATAACTCCTTAAGGGGTCAACTGACCATTTTGGTCAAGTTGACTTATTTGTAGATCTTACTTTGCTGAACATTATTGCTGTTTACAGTTTATCTCTATCTATAATAATATTCAAGATAATAACCAAAAGCTTTAAAATTTTCTTAAAATTACCAATTTAGTGGCAGCAACCCAACAACGGGTTCTCCGATTCATCTGAAAATTTCAGGGCAGATAGATCTTGACTTGATCAACAATTTTACCCCATGTCAGATTTGCTCTAAATGCTTTGGTTTCAGAGTTATAAGCCAAAATATACATTTTACCCCTATGTTCTATTTTTAGCCATGGCGGCCATCTTGGTTAGTTTGGCAGGTCACTGGACACAATTTTAAACAAGATACCCCAATGATGATTGTGGCCAAGTTTGGTTAAATTTGGCCCAGTAGTTTCAGAGGAGAAGATTTTGTAAAGTTAACGACGACGGACGACGGACGACGGACGACGGACAAGTGATGAGAAAGCTCACTTGGCCCTTCGGACCAGGTGAGCTAAAAGGGGGTTACAACATATGCAAGTCATATGAAAAGGAGGGGTCTCCAAAGATATGTCCCCAAACAAAGCATTAGTTGTCAAGCAAAAAGGGGGGTCCAACATCCATAACACCCCCTGGGTCCGCTACTGCATTGTCATATATTTTTAAAGTAAATATGTCCATGATGTAAAATGTGGATTTTTTAAAAACACTTTCTTACAGGGCTCAATTAAAACAATCATAGTATACAAGCGATGTATATGTTAATCCTGCAATTTTACCACCGCATATCCATGATAGGTTCCAATTTTGCAATAAAAAGAACCAGACAAAAAATGAAGCAGTACAAAGTACAAAAACAGTGTGAATAGATATAGGAAGATGTGCTGTGAGTGCCAATGAATGTCGAATTTTGAAAAAAAAATGTCAACAGTACCTATTACTTGATACACATGTAAGAAATGGAATTTTTCCATTATTGGTTCGTGCAAAAAACATTTACAAATAACTATTGTTTGAAAATAAAAAAAAAAATCAATTTCTAACCAAATTAGACTCAATATTTTCTTTATTTTCGTTAAAAAAAACTAATTACGTTTTTGTTCTTTTATTATTGTAGATACTACCGCTGACATTCGACTTTCCAGTTTGTGAACCTAACAGTATATGTAAATGGGCAGTATGTGAATGGAACAGGGACCCAAATTTGATCTTAACAAATTCAAACTGTTACTTTTACAATAATCATCAGTAAGTATACTGTTTCTCTTCAATTAAATGCACAGCATCAGCTTGGAATAGGCTTCATTAAGTTGTTTATTTCATTGCAATGACCAGTAATACAATATCATTTTAAGACAGTGTTTTACAACGAAGCATACAAATGTATCAAGTTGAAACTTTAATAATTTATAAATGTTTATAACTTAAGGAAAACAGGACTTAAGATATCAAATTTTGAGGATATAAAGTTATTCCCTTTCCAAATGCTGTCATTAGTTTTGTATTCCAAATTTCAGCCTTTTTAGAAAACAACATATCAAATGGTTTATTGTATTTCAAACTCGCACGGCTACTTAGATAGATCGGCATCGTTTTTAAGTGACACATATTTAACTTATCAATTCATTATAATCCCATGTAGTACTCACTTTAAGATATAATTTTGAAATCGTATTACAGGAGATCCATGCGTAAAAGAGGATGCTTACCTTGTAATTAAAATGTTTTTATTTTATTTTTGTTTTACCCTTCAGTATCCGTATTGCATAGGAATAAGACACAGGTACAAAGAAAACATGTTTATATGGGTAGTCAAGGTCGTTAAAACCCCCCTCGTCGTTGATGTTTATATCTATACTAGGAAACTAAAGTTCCCACTCCCTCAGGCAAAGTTGACCTTAGAGGAATTTGGCTATTCTTTTAGGTCCATTTTGGTATATACCGTTGCTGCGTATTTATACTTCCTTGGCGTTTAAGCGTTCCAGATGAAGGTAAATCCAGATAAGCGTTTCGGAAGCACGAAATTTTAAAGTGTACAGACGAACTTTTTGTTACTAATCGAAATAATTTGATTTTCGATGTAACACGTCTTCTGATTGGCTGAAAGTTTTTTTGTCTATCAGCTCATATACATAATTTTGTCATGTGACCTTGGCGTCATCAATGTTTTTTTTCATGATTTACTCCATAAAAATGGAATTTAAAATTAAATGATAAGGAATGACTGTAATATTTTTTCTGTCTTTTCGAAATAACCTTAAAAATGTGCACACTTTTAAACAACTACGCGGGTTATTCAGTTCTTCAAAGACAGAAAAAATATTACAGTCATTCCTTAAATAAATAAAAGAAAAGATAAAATGGAAAAAAAAATTTAAAAGATGTGGGCTAAACACTAAGGAGAAAGAAACCAAAACGAACAAATATAACCAAATACAGCATACGGTATCCAACATTAGCATCCAAATCCATACAACTAACTCAAAATCAAAACGAGTCTAGACCAGTTGTTAATGAAAACAAGATGTACGACATACACAAAATTTACCAAAAGAAAAAAATTAAATGCGATATATTTGGAAACAAGACAACCACTGAAACAGTTCCTGGCATGGGATTGACACATTAACACGAGGCAGAATTTAAGTAGTTCTCTCATAATACTCACAATTATAGTTTTTAGCTTGCTTAAACTGTTTTAATGCATTGCAATATCTTTTTGTATTAAGGTGGTACATAACACAACAGGGAGATAACTGTGTAAAAATCAGCTGGACGTTTTAATCACGTTCTATTGTTAAGGAAATATTAAGCTTCTCAATGATCAAAATTAGTGTTTGTCAAACTGCTATATATCCAATGAAATTTTTCCGATAAAGTGTGTGGTTGAACTTTTTTGAAATTTTTATATTTTTGTCAAAGGGTCAAAGTTAATATTTTGTCAAAATTTTATGAAAATTAAACAAGCCAAATTAAATTTAGTCAAGGTGTTTGGTACCACCTTAAAGTCACTTAGTAAATTAAGACAAAATGGAAGTGACAACAATGGCGATTTATTTTACTAAGTTTCGGACATATTTAGAATAACTGGTTTTTATAAACGATTTTTGCTTCTACTTTGTCGTTTTGGGTTTTAACCCGTTGATACGTGATAAAATAAATCATTAAAATTGAGCACAAGGGTGTTTTTTCAATGAAAAATGAAACTAGAAATTGAAAAAATGTCAAAAATAAAAGAAAGACTGATTATTTGCATGACCACTCTACCAAATATGAATTAGATATCGCAGATCACGTGCTGTAACCAGGCACGTCGTAGCCTTTTCAAAATAAAACCCCAAATGGTGTCGGGAGTAATCTTCCGACCGGAAGTAAAACCCTTGCCAAAGTGGGGTGTCCGTTTGGCTGTGCGGGATGCATTAATAAGCAGCAACGTCTCATCAGAACAGGAACGTTAAATCGAAGTCTCGTGTAAATAAATTACCACGCTTAGTGTACGTTAAGAACCCATGCAACAAGTCTTTTAGAGGTCTGTAGGTGGCATGTCGAAAGGCTAAATGTCTGTCCCTTTCCAATATATTCTTATTTTCCAGTAGTATTCCAATTTTCCCACCCGTCATCCCGGTAAACCCCTATTCAGGACCTAGCTATTGTATTTATTGTTAGTTTGTTCTCGTCCTGAACATGTATGAAATATTTTCCACTGGACTTTAAGCAACCATCAATCAATCTTTTTAAATGATTTCTTCCTATTATTTCTAGTCTTTCAATCGCTTAGAATTTACGATCGAACAATTTTACTAAAGGTCATAACAAAATCAGACTAAGTTTTTTTTTTTTTTGCAACTGCAATAAGTTTAAACATGTTAATTCGTAACCGACAATCGTATATTGCGTGTTATTGAGCAACAAGATTAACGTGAAAAATCTTATTCAGTCAAGAATCTCGATTCTATAAATCATTAAAACCCTTCACAAAATGTTGGCATAGATATGACAGGTTAGAATATCTAGGTAAATGGGAAAAGGGAAAATCAGTTTTCGATTGTTGGTTACTTAACGTCCGTCCAGTGGCAAATAGTCCATGCATGTTCAGAATGAAAATCAGTTTTTAAATATTATCAAACTTTGTTTCAGGTGTAATAGATGTCCAGAAAATTATGAATGCCAAAACACCAATGACAAAGAAGTGGAAGCCAATTTTGTGACGTATGCTTTTAGATGTTTGCCTTTGTAAGCATAAACATTCGGTTATTCCAGCATTCAGACAACTTTTGGGAACAATATTGAACAAAGATGTTTCTTTTAATTACTTCACTAAATGAACTGAAATATTATTGATAATATGATAAAATTATGTATAATTTACTACATATCGATATGAATTTTCTCCTGCATTCCTGCAGGCATTTCCCATTATTATTATTTGTCAAATCAGGAAGGATGTTAGTCATTTTGAAAGTGGGTAAGAGAGCGATATGTTTGATTGTATGCTTTTATTGGAATAACATTATACAAAAATAAACTTCTATTTGTAAATATAAAAGTTATTATTAATGATTATGAATTTTCAATTTTTATCAATGGATTTGGAACAATTCTTACGATGTTTTATAATTCGTTCCGATCATTGAAACTATATAAAAAAATAAGGAGATGTGGTATGATTGCCAACCGTCTCCCTAACCTTGGACAGTGGTATACAGCACAACAGAAGAACAAACTATAACGTAACACTGTAACGTTTTACACTTTTTGGTCTTTGTTTCCTGTTGATATATTTACCATAGGTACTTGGGGACAGGACAGTTTTTTAGCCCTCCCATTTTTTCCAAAATCCGTTATTTTTTTGTTTTCTATTAATTTCATTATTTTCGTTTTTTTTTTTTTTTTTTTTTTTTTTGTATTATATGAACATACATATACTAGAAATAACTTTATTTGCTATTTACTATCAATTCCAAGTCTACTATCCACACCGGTCACTGATATATTATATAGAGAGTATATCAGTGACCGCTGTGGATTTCTAACAAAATAAGAGGAAAAACAAATACACTATTACAATTATTTTACTACATGCATAATTCACAAAAAGGATAATAGGAATCACCAAAAATATTGGACAGTACAACATCCCACAATAACACCCGACTCCCCCAAAAAATATTAATACAATCACAAACAAACAACATGGTCCAGATAGCCCGACTTTTTACAGGCACAACATGTGGACACAAACCTCCCTTTATCTATCTAGACCATATGATGCGAAAGTAAAATATATTATCGCTATTTTGTGCATTTTTCCTTTGATCTTTTTTTGTGATAATTTTCATATCATGCTACTCGCTTGAGATGGAAAATTATCGCTAGAAACTATGCAGGCACGTGGCGTTGCTTATGAAATTGACATGAAAGTGACAACGTCGTCATAGGTAAAATAGCGATAAACAGATTATCATTGGTCATCTCAACTCGATTGCATTTCTCGCTTTCGCCGTACCGGCTCAAGCGAGAAAATCAATCTCGTTGAGATGATCAACGATAATCTATAAGTAAATGCTGCCTCGGTGGCCGAGTGGTCTCAGAGAAAAAAAATATAGTCGGAACTACTATACCACTAGCCTGTCAACACTGAGGTTGTGAGTTCGAATCCCGCACGTGGCAGGTGCGCTCGACTTCAATCTTAATTGACTAGCATTGTCAGCTTTTATACCGAAGGTCGGTGGTTCTCTCCGGGCACTCCGGCTTCCTCCATCTATAAAAACTGACCGTCACGAAATAGCACAATAGTGCAAAAAGTGGCGTTTAACACCAATCAATCAATCAATCAATCAATATAGAAAATGGTCTTACACTTCATCTGAAATTAAAATATATGCCTGAATTATTGGATTTCAAAAAGTGCAGACTGACTTTAATTCTACCTCGTTTTAGTGGGATTGTTGTTTCTAAATCTGTAGTTTATTATGTTATTTTAGTGGACTATTGTCGTTATTTTTTTTCATCTAGGCCATAGAACTGCCTGACCCAATTCTATTTCCCCTTATCATTTTTCTTATGCACATTTTTATTATTATTTTTATCTTATTTTAAGTTTCAAGGTTGTTTTGAATTCATTTATAATTCAACATAAATGTGTTTGTCAATGTAATCAATAATATTTACATGAATATTATAAACCTATGAAAATGAAGGAAAACCCTCGCTACTCTTTTGTAGAGAGAATTGAGGAAAGTATTCAAAGATACAGATAGATCAAGTCACAATTGTTTTGTATAAAATGAATACATATATCAAATTCACTCCGAGATAATGATTTCCTATATTATTAATAAAATAGAATATTGTATCATCACAATAATGCAAAATCGGGCTATTAATCCTTTTCCCACCATTTCCGCTGGCAAAGTGGCGGACATCAGTTGATGATAAAACTAAAACCTCTGTAACGAACAATTAATTATCTTTTTATTGATGAGTCATTGATAAGCTCAAAAGGTCAATTGGGAAATGGTTTCGTTGCAATCTTGATTAAAATACAGATCCTGTGACCAAGCTTGTAAGCAAAGCTTTGGCACAGGATCTGTATTTTAATAATAGATTGATTTCGCTTCAATTTTTCAGCTGCTCCACTTATAGTACTCGGGTTCATATTACAGCAATAGGAAAGAGTTAGACGACCTGGATTTGATTATTGTTCTGGTTATTTTGGTTCTCGTTACCAGTACATTAATTCCCGTTTTTATGTCTTTATTGTCGAAAATATTCCTTAACATACCAAAAATCAGGAAGAAATAATCTCAATATTGTGAAAAGGATCTTTATCGCAGGAAGCTTTTTTTTCAAATTTAGGTTTCTTCCCGAATGAGGATTAAAAACAGCTTCTACTTCTGATTCAGCCGATTTAGGGTCCAACATGGTTCCAAAAAAGACATAAAACAACGGCAGACATTATCTGATAACTAAACTCTGTTCTTTACCTGTTAATAAATTACATCAAATTTTGGAGGATTGCAACAAAATTCCATATTGCAGTCCTAAGTTTGAAATTGTCCAAATTATAATTGCATATTGTTATTCTAAACTGTTTCCCAAAATTGATCGCTCTGAAGATTATAAAAACATTTCATTAAAACCAAATATGTCAATAAAGGTTTTGATTTTGTAAATATTGCCGGTATTCTTAATGATCATTCCGTTAAAGAACAAATGCCTGGTTATTTTGATAATACTGAGCTCCCTCTTATTTGTTAAGTTTACAAAAAATCTACCCGGAAATATGTGTTTAATTATAGCGAAGTGTGTAAAGATGTTAATATCAGTAACAATACACCTACGTCATGAAATTGCAGTAATTTCAAATACATTTATGGCCCCAGTTCCCATGTTATAACAGGAGACCTTAACATCGTCCATGACCGAGAGTTGAAATCATTCCTTAGTAAAGGACCTAAATATTGTCCCCCGTAACTCATCCACGACTCACACCGTACTTACTGTACGAAATGGATAAAACGAGAAAAAGGTGACGAAAAATCCTTAGATTCTTTTTTTAATTCAGTAATGAACATAGTTGATATTCGTCTTAAAGAACATTTTACTCCTAACAACAACCATAATAGCCCTATTTCTCGTATCAAACATAAGCTAAAAGAACTCGCCAAGGAATTTGTTTTTGTCCCAGCTGATAAGGCTGCCCATAATATTATTATTGTTTGACGTTAATTTTACATTGAGGTTCTTCAAAAGGAAATCACGAATTCACCAACATTCCAACTGACTCCATTTTCGGAAAATGACATCTGTAACAAACATAAACTTTTAGCTACCTCTTTACAAGCAGAACCGAATAACATGAAAGTTCCAACTATGTACTGGCTTCCGAAGCTGAACAAAACACCTTACAAATATAGATTTATTTCGTCTTCAAGCCATTGTTCCACTACTAAACTGTCAATTCTACTTACTAGTACGCTTGGTACAATCAAAAACCTGGTAATAAATTGTTCAAATAAGGCCTTTGAAAATAGTGGAATTAATTACTTTTGGAATGGCAAACATTCGTTGGAAGTACTTGATAAATTGCATGCTCATATTGGTGATTTCGAATCTGCTCAAAGTTTTGACTTTTCTACCCTATATACCACTTTGCCTCATAATCTCATTAAGAAAAAATCCACATACCTAATTAAATGGGCATTTAAAAAGTCAGAATGCGAATATATATGTTCAAACTCTTTTAGGTCATTTTTTAGCAACAACAAACAAAAGAACTATGTCAATTGGACCTGCTTTGATACGATAACTGCACTTGAATTTTTACTAGATTAAATTTTTGTTCGCTATGGGGATTCCGTATATCGTCAAGTTATCGGAATTCCAACGTTCCAATGGGGACTAACTGCACCACTTATTGCGGACATGTTTCTGTATTGTTACGAGTTACAATTTATGACTAAAATCAGCAAAGACCCATCGAAACAACATCTGATACAAAAAATAATAACACTTTTAGATATTTGGATGATATTATATATAATTGGCTCTCAATAGTGACGACTTTAGTATGTACACTAAAGAGATTTATCCTGCTGAACTGACTTTAAATAAAGCTAATACTAACAATGAACACAACCCTTTCCTGGATCTTGATATCTATATCTTTAACGGGAAGCTTAATACCAAAATTTACGATCAAAGAGATGATTTTTCATTTCCTATTGGTAATTATCCATTTTTAGATGGTGAAGTTCCCTTGTCACCATCTTATGGTGTTTATATATCTCAACTTGTTCGATTCGCTCGTGTATGTAACAACGTATTTGATTTCACGAAAGAAATCTCTGTATTACTGAAAAATTATTTCACCAGGGTTTTCGATATCATAAACTTGTCAAAACATTTACTAAATTTTATCATCGGTACAAGGACATCATTCGTAAATAAAAATCAACGTGAAGACATCTTATACGTTCAGATATTTCACATCCCATCTTTTATGGTAATATTCTATATAAAGCACAAACATGTCGTCATTCACCTCAAAAGCTATCCAAATCTTTAAACAGACTTATTCAGAAGGGATATAGTTACGATACTGTTGTCAAGTCATTAAGGATTGCATATTTTGGTATTAATATTGATTCACTCATAGGGTGTTTGCATCGGAAATAAACACATTTATTCTAAAACCAGTTGTTGACATGATACGGGTTATGTTCTTCTCGTATATTTTATGATGGTATGATACTAAACCCCAAACGGGAGGGATTGTGCTTGATTGTCATATGATGAAGACATAATCTTTCAATAAGTTTAATTGAGGTCTGGAGCTGGCATGTTAGTAACTGCTAGTAGTCCATTGTTAATTTATGTTGATCATTGTCATTTTGCTTAGTTTCTTCTGTTACCTATTCTAACATCGAACTCGGACTTCTTTTAAACTGAGTTTTACTATGCGTATTGCTGTGTGATTGTTTATTCTACATTGGCAAGAGGTATAAGGGTAGGGTTAAGATCTCACAAAACACGTTTAACCAAGCCGCATTTTTGCGTCTGTCCCAAGTCCGAAACCTCTGGCCTTTGTACGTCTTGTATGTTTTTTTTTTAAATTTTGGTTCATTTATATGTTCCGGAGTTTAGTGTGACGTCCATTTTCTCAGAACTAGTATACATTTTTGTTTACGGGCCAGCTAAAGTCCGCCTCCGGGTGCGGGATTTTCTCGCTGTGTTGAAGACCCATTGGTGGCCTGGAGCTGTTTTCAGCTCTTTTGGTCGTGTTGTTGTCTCTTTGACACATTCCCCGTTTCCATTCTCAATTTTATGTAAGCTACATAATGAAATACTGGTTTTTCAGCAATTTTAATGGAATGAACATGTAAATGAGGAACATAATTATGAATTGTATAATCACCATGTTGTTTTTGTAATCTAACAAAATAAAATTGTGCATAGATACCAGATAAATAGCTCCGTCTTCTTTCCTCTATTATGAGGGGGTGGTTTTTGTCAGGTTTTCCTTTTTTTCATCGGTTAATGTTATCAATAGTCTTTTAAGTTTTGTATGTGAAAGTTTTCATATAACGTATAATGCATTATATTAGCATTTATATATTTTACTGGCATGCCTTTCCGAACATTAACATACACATGAACTTTAATGCATACATCTAGATCTGCCTTCTATATTATTTTATGGAGATGATGCAGGAAATTTGTTTCCGATTATATCAATTAAGAATCATGTTTATCGATACACTAGCCTAGGTAGATACCCTTTCAAACCCATTAACCTATTTTATTATAGGTCTAATGCACTCTTAGAAACGATACGGTCAAAAACACAGACTTCCTGGTTTATTGTTGAACTGACGTGGTTTTTTTGGGGTTGGCATTAGCCGTATTTGGAACAACTTTTCGGAATTTTTGGCATTTTTAAAATGCTCTTCAACTTCGTATTTGAATTTGCCTTCAAACTGTTTTGATTCGAGCGCCACTGACGAATCGTATGTAGACGAAACGCGCGTCTAGCGTATCAAATCATAAGCCTGGTATCTTTGATGAGTTTTTACCTTACATATATATACATAAATATCTTTCTAACAGTATGCCATTTTTCAATTACCCACTTTGAGTCTATAATTTTAGAACTGTTTGCAAAGGGAAACAACTCTTAGGTAGGACAAACTGTATCCCTGCTTTTAAGCAAGCGGAATGAGCGGTGTTTATGTGAGTTAAATGACAAGTATTTTTCTTTTGTAAGTGGATTGCACGTTGATGTAAAAATTGGTTGCAAAATAGGTGCTTACAGAATGAAAAATGCTTTACAGCTTGCGTACATCTAAATCAAAAAGACATGTACTTTCTTTAAGATTTGAAAAGACGGGGATACATCATACAGTTACTTATCTTATTAAGGTCTTGTTTCTCTGCCTAATATCATGTACATATGAAAATAAAGTCGTTAATTTGAAAATGGAATATTGATCTGTGGAGAGATTGTGTTGGTGGGTGAAATTATAATTTTGAACGTCTCTGATATGACAATTTAAACACATGCTACGAACAGCATATACGAACAAGATCAAAATATTAGCGTAGACGGCAAAGATACTACAAGATATAGTAAAGATAAAACACACTATTTATAAGCTGAAGGTCTAAAGTTTCACATCTATTAAATGAGGATTTTTATCTATTTCTTTGGTTAGATGTTAGGCCACAAATATAATTAAACATGAGCAGTGAAAAATTAAATATCTAAAGCAGGAAGCAAGAATGCTTATGGCCCCTTAATTAGAAAGAGCTGTGTTTAATCAATTTCAGTAGTAATTATCTTCTGTCCCAATATTCAATTAAATGTATGTAAAGACATTTCAAACTCCAATTTTAATTCGTGAAATATTATTTTCAATTTCCTAAATAGTGGTAAACAGTAGAATTCTTATGTTGGAATTGGAGATATCACAAAGTTATTGTCTCTAATTATAGAAAACAATACACATTTTAAAGGTGTTGTCTAATAGAAATCGATTAATCAACATGAAGAATAATTAAGAAAAAGATCCAAGAACACAAAATAAAAAAAGAACATTGGTATAAGAAGTCAAAAGAAGCTCTTGTGTTAACACAATGATTGCTTGTTGTTTGCTTATCACAGAGATATTGCAGTCATATAACTTTTAAAGTATCAAAAGACATGTTGACTCAAAAGAAACAAGAAATGATTGTAACTGGATGCTGTTACGAAGTCTCCCAAACAAAGTCCCCATATTAAATTCTAAACCCACAAGGACTCCCCCTATTATTCATTCAATTCATCTTGCAAAATTTAAAGGGTTTAGGGGTGGGAATCTTAACCATTTATAATATATAAGAACGTTCTCATATGACAGGGGGATGGGGATGACCCCTGGGACTTCTTTTATATATCATTTAATTTATCTTTTTATGTCAAACCTGAATATATATGATTTAGGGGTGGGGATCTCGACCACTTACAAGATATTTGAACATATTCAAATGACAGGAGGTGGGGATGACCCCATGGGACTAACCCTGTACATCATCCAAATCATCTTGGCTGACAAACCAGAATATATATGGTTTTTGGATGAGGATTTTGATCACTTACAAGATATTTGAACATATTCAAATGACAGGGGGTGGGGTTGACCCCTGAGGACTTACCCTGTATACCAATCAAATCATTTTGACTTGAAGAACAGGAATATATGTGGTTTAGGGTGGGGATCTCGACCACTTACAAGATATTTGAACATAATTAAATAACAGGGCTGGGGATGACCCCTGGGGATTAACCCTGTGTATCATGCAAATCGATTTGATATGACAAACAGGAATATATGGTTTAGAGGTGTGGATCTCAACCATTTACACGATAATAGAACATTATCAAATGCTGTGGGGTGGGGTGACCCCTGGTGACTAACCCTGTATTGCATTTGATTTGTTTTATTATGTAGAACATTTTCAATTTTCAGATTCTCCAATTTTATTAAAACTTTCGTGTAAATTGAAAAATAATGTTTAAGGTTAAAGGTAAGGGTCATAAATTACCATTGACCTTTAAACCTAGAAGTATGCCATATGATCCTTTGGTCATTACTGATGGCCCCTGTGTCTATCACTAATGGTTCTCAAGTTGTAATCATTTGAAAATATATCTTTTTCAAATCCCATAGGGTTCTATAGTAAACCCTTCCTTCTTTTGGCCCCTCAAAGCACCTCTCAATAGACCCCAATGCACAAAAAAAACTCTAGCTGATTGCACCACTAGACATGTTAGTCTAACGAGTGGTTTTGGAGAACTGCTATGGGAACGTTTGAAAAAGCGGCGCAAGAGGGAAGAGGAAGAATAACTGAGCAAAACCAATAAGTCTCCAATCTTTGTCTGGGAGACTTAATAAAACACAACTAATTGCAGTAAAGTTGATACTGTATATCTTAACCATGATAGTTGTGATGTTACACCACTGTCCCAGGTAAGAGGAGGATTGAGCGCTCACAAACATGTTTAACCCCGCCGCATTCTTTATGTGCCTGTCCCAAGTCAGGAGCTTGGTTCATGTCAGCTCTGTCACATTTGTTTTTCGTAAATTGTTATGTTATAATTTAGGCCGTTGGTTTTCTTGTTTGAAATGTTTCACTTTTGCATATCGGGGCCTTTTATAGCCGACTATACGGTATGGGTTTTGCTCTGTCTTGAAGGCTTTACGTTACGGTTGACTATAATTGCTTACATCCACATCATTTGAACTCTGGTGGATAGTTGTCTCATTGGCAATCATACTACATCTCCTTATTCATATATAGAGCAAAATATGGGGTAACTTTGGAATCTACCACATATTTTTTTTATTTCATGTGAAACATATACCAAAATGTTTGGTTTGCCAATAACTTTCCTGAATCAATTTTCCTCTGGTACAATAAACACAGTTAACACAGAGACCGCAAAGTTAAATTGTAAAACACAATTATCATTCTGGTATAAATCATTTACAGCTTACTATACGGTATAGGTTTTGCTGCGCATTGTTGAAGGCCGTAAGTTGACGTGTATACGGAATTGTTCATATCTTTGTTCTTTGGACTTTGTGGATAGTTGCCTCAATGGCTTACATACCACATCTGGGGCCTCGATGACCACGTGGTCTAAGCAGTCGAACTATTGTATCACTAGCCTGTCAACACTGTGGCTGTTAGTTCGAATCCCGCACGTGGCAGGTGCGCTCGACTCCAATCTTAATTCTTAGGTCAGTGGCACTCCGGCTTCCTCCACAAATAAAAACTGACCGCCACGAAATAGCACACTAGTGCTGAAAGTGGCATTAAACACCAATCAATCAACCAATCAATACATACCACATCTGCTTAGTTTTATTTTGATTGCGTCAAAAAGCAAAGACTCCTATACAGAACACCGAAAACAAAGTATATAAATCATAATAATGAACTTTTGCTTAGTCGTTAGATTCGGAACATTAGTTTCAGGAAATCTTGCATTATATTTGTCAAAAATAATAATCCAACTACATGTAGTAAATTATGATACCAAATTATAAGATACACATGTCAAAGAAAGAAAAAAAAACCAATGTATTTTATTTTGTTTTATTGAGACTCAACAAGACATATTTTGTGTAAAACAAGTGCAATATCAAACAATAATAAATAAATAAATAAACTTCAGTTAAATTAAATAAATTATACATTTTCAAAAGCGATCTACGAGTATGTCATTCAGACTATATTTCAATCATATAAGTCATCATTCGACCACTGCAAAGGAGATATGTGTTCAGTAATCAAAGGTAAGGCGTGGCATCTAAAAATCTTTTAATATCTACCTGATTTTTTCTTATGCATTTCCCAAAGCGATAAAAAAAACACCATTCATACACAGTTTCAATACACACACACTATCGTTTAATTCTGGTTTACTTAGTTTCTCTTCGAATCCAAGCACTCTAACACACAAATCACACACATATTCTTTGTAGAAATCCATAACAATATCAGCAGAAACAGAGCGAATATTAGCACTGCCCTGTTTTACTTGTAGATAAATTCATTGTTTCAAAAAATCAAGATCACATAGGCGCTTCCAATCTTCGGCGCAGAGTCCCTATCCGTGCTCCGCAATACTCCATATGGATTTAGTGTAGTATTACGTAGTATGAAACGGAACGGATATGAACTCTGCACCGATTGACACGTTTCTTCTACCTTTTACAATAACAAAAATACTGTTGCAAATAAAGATGCTCCTAATGCACTTATAGCAGATGTGACGAACATTGATGTTGCACCATTATCTGCAGCATTTCCGCCTGTTTGTCCAATATTATTATTATTATTAGTTGATGCAGATTGTCTGCTGACTCTGTTGTAGCTATTTTCATTACATATATTATTGATTGCTTTTCGCTTTAAACCAATACATCTATCTTGAATCAGTTTACATTCAAATTCTGTTTTTAGACCAATAGCTGCATCACTGCACTGTTGTTTCATAGCGTTGATATCGCATTGCATATGGTCAAGTTTTACTCTGCAAAAAGAAATAGTGATTTTAGAAATTTATCCATTGCATGCAAAAAAAAAATACGAAACAAGCCTTAATCCAAGTTTGCTGATACTTTACGAGTTATAAAGAAAATATCTCGTTTGGTCTAATCAATAACTAAACCTAAATCTTTATAATAGACGTGAAGCTTAATATTTGTCGCAGATAATTTCTTTTTTTTTTCGAAAAAAAAACACAAAAAAAAAACCACGCAATTATCATTGTTCAGAAAGTTCTTCGAAATGTATTTAAATATATTTTAAACGTCGTTGAATTTAGCTACTTACTCGCAAAAGTTTCTGAAATATTCGCCATTTGACATTTTGTCGGCTTTATTGTAGAATGTTCCTAATCGGTCTTCGGACTGTTTTACACATGACTGAATAGCACTGTCAGGCATACAAGTAACACCCTGGGCATAAACTGAAAAAAAAAATTATCAGATATACTACATGACATTTGGAATATAACAAGCACAAAACAATCAAACTTTATTAAAGATTTTAAATTCGTTATTGTCTCTCTTCGTTATACATCTTACACGGAAGAAACACTAATTTGAGTAGCGATTCGCACGTAACCAACACTATTAATTGTATTAAGTTTGTGTGAAATCACACCTATATATATAACACGATTTTTGGTGTTAAACACTCAAACACACCGATTTTCTGGAATAATTGTTCTAAATATGGTGTGACTTTTGGTGTAACATTTAACCATTTTTTTACAGTGTACGAAAGCAGTAAATAAATTTTATAAAATCTGAAAATCTGAAAAAGTGAACTACGTAGAATAGTTTTTTCTCCTTTGTATGATGAAATTAGAGGCTCACTTAACCCTGTATCAAACACTTAACAGCCATATCATGTTTTCAAAAATTTACTAATTTTTGCATGTAACCTAATACAGATGTCGCTTTCCAAGGAACATCATCTGTTAACTATATCTATATTTTAATTTATAAAGTGCCAACATAATGAAAAAATCTACGAAAATTCATGAGGCTCATGAAAAGTATTAAGATCGCTACTGCTTTATGATTTTAAAAGTATAACGTATTTACCATTAAGATCAGAACACACGATGTTAAGAGCGTCTTCAAGAAGATTCTGTTGATGACCCCATCTGCTCAGTTTCTCTTTTGCGCCGGGACAGTTGCCGATAGTGTCTCTAATACATTTGTAAACCTGTTGTCTGTTTCTAATAAAAGCAATTCAAGAGAATGATAAATTATTATCTATCTTATTTAACATCAAATCCCCTTTTAATTGTAGGTCTTGGTAAGTGTTTGTTTCGCAAGATATAAACTTTTTAAGGCAATTGCATTTTTACAAATTTGGATATTATGGATCAACTACAAGAGAGGCAAAAGATATCAAAGGGATACTCAAACTCATAAGTCGAAAACTAACTGACAATGCCATGGCAAAAAATGAAAAACAATAAAAAGACAAATAGTACTAGTATACAAAACTCAATATAGTTGGCTAATTAACAAAAATATAATACAAAAAAGAGAAAGAATACTTACTGGCAGAACTTCTGAGCTAGGTTTCTGGATCCAAGGATTTTAGTTCTGTCATGAGTTATATTAACAAGGAATATATCAGGATCAATGTTATAGTCGTCCAGACACATCTTAACATTCTGTTTGACGTCGGCGACACACTTGTCTGCTTGCAAAATGGCTGCAATAAAAAAAAGAGGTATAAATATATTTGAACACAATAATTCTTAATTTTTTGAGTGACATGTTTATGGAAAAAATATGTATATTACCGTAAGAAAACTAAAACTAACTACAGTACAATAAAACCGAAGGATCAACCAATGCATTGCTGGAAAACGTCGGAATGTACGGTTCATATACTTCAAAGGAGCCAAAATACAGTTAAACCCATTTGTGTTGAAGTGGCTGTCATACAAATATTTCCCCTTTTTCCCCATTCTATGCATATTTTTAAAGTGATTGAAATTTACCTTCTTCTGGGCAGATTTGGCGGATTTGGTCTTCATTGACCTCGTGACATCTGGTTGGAAGCATGTGACATTCGAATTTTCTTTTTAATAAAACAGCTTTAGGATCACATGTTGGCCATGCACTGGCATCACACTGTACTTGCTTTACACGGACACTGGAATAATGATAATAATAATTATAATGATATTGATAATGATAATGATAATGATAATTAGAGCTGTAATTATTAAAACAGTTCAACGAAATAAGACTGCATTTAGAATATTTAAACTTTGACTGTTTGAAATATAAATTTCAAAAGGTTTACGTTTAATATTTAGATTATATAAAAAAACATTAATCATATACAATTTTATCCTCAATTAAATAAACACATCTTTATATTATTCACCCCTACAAAGTGGAGCACTTTGAATTAATTGTAATAAAACTACAAATGAAAACGCTTACTCGCAAAAATCATTAAAGAATCCTTCCATAGATAGACCGTTCTTCATTTGTTTGCTTGATATGCTGGTAATACCTTTAGCCATGTCGGATGTACATGTACTGGCCTTTTCTGTTGGTTTTTCAAAACACTTCAGACCTAACAGGTATTCTAATGAAAAAAAGTGCATGTTGGTAAATTATTTAGAAATAATAGAATTTTAACATTATATAAATATTTATTTGATTATATGCACGAATATAGTAAGACCATAGTTTAAATGTCCTTAAGAAAAACGATAATCGATTTATGAAAGTGTTTCTCGTTTTTTATATAGATTAGACCGTTGGTTTTCCTGTTCGAATTGTTTTACACTAGTCATTTTGGGACCCTTTATAGCTTGCTGTTCGGTGTGAATCAAGGCTCCGTGTTGAGGGCCGTACTTTGACCTATAACTGTTTACTTTTACACACATTGTGACTTGGATGGAGAGTTGTCTCATTGGCACTCATACCACATCTTCTTATTTGTATTTGGAATAATTGAAAAAAGTATCAAACTAGAATTGAAATATGATATGTCAAGGCGGTCAATAAAATGGATACTCAATATAACACTTGAATTATTACTTGACCTTCACATCCTTTAGAAACAAGAACATCCATTTAAATCTCGCTTTATACAATGAATTAAGTTGCATCTATTCTACGGTGCAGACTACTTTCAGTTAGTGGTATGTTCTAATCGAGAAAATAAGTAAAAGCATAAGTAAAAGAGCACACTCCATTCAGTCGTTTTATATTTGATATATTTACTTCTGTTACAGTTCAACTTAATGATATAATCTCTTGTCAATCGTTTTCTTAATTTACACGTTGCCTAAAGTGATTTTCTGTAAAAGTTACCAGGAATATCTGCACACAACATTCCTACTGCACGTTCCATGGCGGCTAGATCAAATCCCGTCATAGACATAGTCTGTTCAGCTCCAGGGCATTGGTGTATAACTTTGCTCATGCAAATGTACAGTGCGTGGCGTTTGCTGTTAAAATATAAATTCGGAATTTAAGAAAATCAAATGACATTTCAGAAGTAAAGAACATATCCAGGATAAATTTAGCTCATTTATAAAATATACTTCTTTTCTACCAGTTTGAGACTGCGATATCTATACGATATTTAGATAAATGACTTAAAGAAGATGACGGTTAAAACACAATCTAATCTAGCATGAATTGTATCCAAAACTGATTATTAGTAAAAATTAAAAATCCACAAGTTCCAAAAGTTATGATAAGATTCGATTGAAATCGAATCATTTTGAATTTATCAAAGACTGCAGCTGTCTAGAAATTGTAATAAAGTAGCAAATGAATAATAACGTTTAAATGGTATAAAAGTTACCTGCAATATTCCTCTGCCTCAGCCTGAGATGTTCCCAGAAGAGCACCTTTATGTTGGGACACACTCTGAAAATACTTTTTTGCATCGACCCCATTTTCTGAAAAACACTTCTTGAATTGCTGCTGCAGTGTGAGCATACATGCTCCTGGTACTGTAAACAAAACAAAACCATTTGTGTGTAAAGAGCTCGAGTGACAAACTTTATGTAAGGTATTTAATGGTGCCTTTAAAATAATAAAATATACCTTAGCATTGAAAAAATCTGATATATTGTTTCAATTTTCAGGTAAATATATAATTTTGGACTCCAGAAAATTTGAAATTAGAATAAAACTTCAGACAAGCTTGCTTGTTTGGGGACGATGGATTTAGCAAATGTTTGGGGACGATGGATTTAGCAAATGTTTGGGGATGGATTTAGCAAATGTTTGGGGATGGATTTAGCAAATGTTTAGGGATGGATTTAGCAAATGTTTGGGGACGATGGATTTAGCAAATGTTTGGGTACGATGGATTTAACAAATGTTTGTGGAAGATAAATTTAGCAAATGTTTGGGAATGATGGATTTAGCAAATGTTTGGGGATGATGGATTTAGCAAATGTTTGGAGATGATGGATTTAGCAAATGTTTGGGGATGATGGATTTAGCAAATGTTTGGGGACGATAAATCTAGTAAATGTTTGGGGATGATGGATGGCGATCGTTTTAGCAAAGATTTGGTGGCGATGGTTTTATAGCACGTTTGATGGCGATGGTTTTAGCATAAGTTGTATATCGCCTTTTATTACTAGTACATAGTAGCTAATTTCTTTTTCTAATTTGAACACTTTTACGTTAATTGCCTTTTTAAATGACGAAATGTGTCACGTTCTACTTTCTCGTTTTGATACGAGACTTACCAGAGGTATCATGACAGTATGAGCCAACAGTTATGACCATGTTAGCAAAAGTTCCTTCAGTTATAAGCAAATCTCTCTGTTTACAACCACTGTTAGCTACAGCACTTTTACCGCATAATTCAAACTTTTGGAAATTTCTGAAATAAATGAAAATTTAGTTTATTGTTAATTTGAATTTACAATTGTATGTGGTGTGCCTCAGTTTTTGTTAATACGTTTTCTTTCTTTTTCTTATTCTATTGACGATAATAAAGCCCTTAGCAAAAGAATTTATGAAATTTGCGTAAATTTACAAATATATAACCAATTAATTTAAATGGTATTGTTCTATTTGGTAACAGAAATACTTCAAGCAGAGAATGTACTCTAACGAGATACATTGATAAATATGAAAATTGATATTGAATATTAAAACTTTTCCTTACGGCGTGACAAATCTAAAAGTCAGCCTAATTATATACCTTTGTTGAGACAGAAATTAACATGCTATTCAAAGTAATTAAACTTACTTGCAAATGGTTTGATTAAGTTGTGACATATCTTGTCCTTGAGGAACTTGTCCTTTTGTCAGCAGCATCATCAGATCTGGTACTGGAATCTTCATTTCATCCATAGAACATTGGTTTAAATCTGTTTCAAATTTAATGATGCATTCGGATGGTGCCCCTCCTGGTCCAATGATAGGTTTTCCTGTGCCTATATATAAGAGGGATAAGTGAGTGGTGCACAGAACGACAAATTTGTTCGTTTTAATTGCAGGTTAAATTTGTAGTGCTCATTCATAATTAGTACACGGATTCAGAATGGAAAGTTCCTCATATGTATACATGAAGAAGGGGATGCGATTGGATTGCCAATGAGACAACTATCCATCAAAGTGCAAATGACGTCGATGTAAGCAAGTATAGGTCACTGTACGGTCTTCAACAATGAGCAAAACTCATACCTTGTATTCAGCTATATAAAGTATTTATATGTTAGTACCGATAAAAAAAATACATTTTACTATGGTGTTAAATTGATAACCTTTAAGAATACGTGTATTCAAAGAATCAATGAGTTTACATGAATCGTATCTAAATTTGCGTGCTCTATAAACAACATCACCGTAAAATTAGGATGTGAACTCTACAAGAGCAGCCAGAAATGTGTATCTCGTCAAACGCTTTCTTTTAATTTTTTTTTCTTTACAAATTAGGAGCTTTTGGGGAATTAGTGATATTCAATTAGATTTCTGATAGGTGCTCAAACTTACAAATGCTCTGATAAGTTGCCATCATGTTTTGAAGCGTCTGGCCGACCATGAATGACTCTTGTTGTGTACACTCGTTGTTTGTGGTAAGTGACTGGAGAGTTCCAGAGGCACACTGTACAATCACCTGTTGGATACCTGAACTGAAATTGTAAGCAAAAAGGAAGTAAAAACAAATGTTAGATATGAAAGTATATGTATGCATTTATAAACGAAAACTTCGAAAGAATGTGAATCGACAACGGAATAAATCCTTTCAAAACGCAATATTTTTATTTAAAATTTTACATCATATAAAATAACATTTTTGAAATGTAATATATTTTCCACCAAGCATATTACACGGGGCATTTTGTAAGGATTATACCTATAAATAGGGAGAAATATACTCGAAACAGGAAATTCAAAAGACATTGCAACATAGTGCATGGACAATTCCATAATCTTAAAAATAAATTGAACTGATAACAAACGAGTAATAAAAATGAAATGAGAAAATTAATGAGAGTTAAAGTAAAGTAAATTTTCAACAGGAAATAAATGAAAAAAATTTCTAGAAATAAATATCTGTGCTTTTTCAAGTAATCACATTTAACTGGTTACTTTCAGCGGAAACAGTTTACATTTAATTAAGGGATGGCTATATAATTGATGTAAGTTGGTTTCAAGGAAGTAAATACATTTAGACTGAAGTACTGAAAAGTTCAATCAAATTAAATCGCAAAAAAACCCAAGTAGAACCATAGATAGTGTACTGATGTTTAGTGCAGACCTCAGAAATCAACCATTAAATCAGAAAAAGAGGGATATGAAAAAAAAAATGGAATATAGACTATAAAGTGAAATGTTTTGTACTTTGTGCTTCACCAAAAATGTCTGCATTTTATCAGTATATAACCAAAAATGTCCATAAATTTTGTTAGGGTAGGCATGAAAATTAAAGGTAGGTAGGGGAACAGAAGACATAACTATATTTTAAGCCTCATTTGAACTTTAATTTACTAAGAGCTATTTCAAAAACATGCCACTGTTGAAATCAAAATTTATATTTGGAATAGAAGAAATCTGAGGTAAAAAGACTGGGCTCTCGGTCAAAAAACTTTACTCAGAACTCGGAGTACAAAATTTGTGCTCGACACACCAAATCCAGGATTTTGATTGGTTGATTTCTGAGTCTGAGTACGAAAATCGTGCTTGAAGTTTTATGACCGCAAGACTTGATCCAAGCTGTTTCAACTGACAAATATTGATTTCACTATCTCACATTATTTTTGAATAGATCATGATTTTAATTGAATTGACCTGCTGCAGGAAACTGATTATGGGAGCTACCATTTGAATTTTATGGGGGACTAGGATGAAAAATTTTGTCCTGCATCTTTTTTTTTTAGTTGTAATCTCTGTCCTGCCTTTTTATTTTTCACTCTATTCGGTCCTGCCTTTTTTTGTCATCCTGCCTTTTTTTTTTGCCAAGTTGCTCATCCTGCCTTTTTTTTTACTCAAAACTTCTGTCCTGCCTTTTTTTCAAATTTCATCCAATGAGACAACTCTCCATCCAAGTCAAAATTTATAAATGTAAACCATTATAGGTCAAAGTACGGTCTTCAACACGGAGCCTAGGCTCACACCGAACAGTAAGCTATAAAGGGCCCCAAAAATTACTAGTGTAAAACCATTCAAACGGGAAAACCAACGGTCTAATCTATATAAAAACGAGAAACGAGAAACACTTATGAACCACATCAACAAACGACAACTACTGAACATCAGATTCCTGACTTAGGACAGGTGCAAACAAATCCTGTTATCTTATTTTAAATAGACGTAGACATGTTTTATACTGTAAATAATGTACAGTACTTATAAATATGTTTTATAATAGACAAATTTTCTATAATGTATTAATGTTATAGTCTCTTATAATTCTGTACAGAATGGCTCTCTTTTTTATAACTATATATTTTACATTAAATGTAATGTTGTATTATATACTATTAAGAGATGAGACTTAAATAAAAATATTGAATTGAATTGAATTGAATTGCCTTTATATTTTTTGCTTACCTGCATGTGGTGTTCTTAAGTTGTGGCATCGTCATTCCAGTACCGTCTGATACATTGGACAACAATTTAAAAAAGTTTTCAGCAACTATCTTCTTCTCTGTCATACAGGCCCGGAACTTCTTATCAAATTTAGCCAAACATGGAGGCATTTGACCTTCACCAGCTGAAAAATAGATATGCATTGTTTAAAGCTAATTTCAAACTTATCTGACTAGTAGAAAAATGAAATGTCAAAACAGTCAGAGCCTGTCATAATTTGTGACGACTTTGATCTTTTCCATTGCTGAAGAGCGTATGGTAGCCTCTAGTTTTCTTCTTTTGTTTAAAACAACACTATGGGGTTGCTGTCATTTGAACTTTTGCCGTTCTAACAGATCATTTAATTCATTGTAATACATGTTTTAGATGGCTTTTTCTAATAAAAACCAACAATCGTAATAAAAGTCGTAAAATAAAGTTTTAGTGGTAACTCTCTTAAATTTTGGATTGATGGTCTTTCATTGGTTACTTTTTTTAAAATACAGTCTAGACGGGAATATTGCCATGCATTCCTGTATTGTGTAAAAAAATAAAAGAGAGAACACGAACACAGCGCTGTTAATTTCGTGCGTCCGAAGCGCTTTCCTGGATTTACCTTCAACAGAACGTTCGAATCAAAATATTTGAAAAGATGTAAAAGACCTTAACATGTGAATACCTATGATCAAAAGGGACATAGAAAAAAAAAATTATCTTAGGTCAACTTTGCCTGAGGGATTTGGAACCATATAAGTTTCTTAATTCATCAACTGTGTAATTGAGAAAAGTTTGTAAAATATCATGTCAGTACCGAAGTACTGACTACACAGTTGATGATATACGTTGCGACTAACTAGCATACTAACTAGCATACTAAGGAAAACAGCAGTAAAATGAAATGTTTTTACCATCCCCATCGCACAGTCCACCTAGAGCTCGTCCTGTACTCTGTAGTGTATTCTGCATCATCTGAGTCTCTTGGTCGGTACATTTTAGACTGGTCAATGATCCTGGAATCGGTCCAACACACTTCCCAATTGATTCACGAGAACTGTAAAAGGTAGAAGAAGAAATAAACATATTTGTTCATCTCAACAGAACCAAAATTATAAACCAATGTTTATCAATATTTATCATATCTTAAATGAAAATGACATTAACCTAATTAAAAAGTTAATGAACCCCTCAAGTTGGTCTAAGAGACATACAAAACATCCGTGGCTTAATTGAAGACAACATATTACCACTTGAATTATTTTTATAATTATTTGCGTCTTTTTGTTGGAGAACTCGTATTATCAATAGGAAAATTAAATGTTTTTTCCCCTTTACTAGTCCCTCTTTTTGTCATTTTAAACCGTATTTATTTTAACTGAATTCGTACCTGCAAACTAGCTTTACGAGCTGTTCTTTATTGGTATTCTGTGGTAAAGGGCCACTCGATCCATTCGTTATGATAGAGAATACAAGATCCAAGGTGAATCCTCCATTTTTTTGGAAGCAGTTTCGAAATGCTTTGTCGAAACCAGCTAAGCATGCGGAATTAAATTGTTGCTGTTGTGCAGAAGCATAAACGAAAAAAAATCCTGCAAAATACAATCATATCAATTCATTGACAATTTTTTTTAACTGAATCAATTTTTGGAAAGAAATACAAGAGTTGCTTGTTTAGCTGGAGTACATACAGTGAGTGAATGAAAAAAAAAATGTTAATCAGCAACACATCGTATTTGGAAATTATTTATATTTCTTAATGTCTTTGGAAATTACAAAAAAATAGTACAGTTTTGCACAGTAGATGTAGATACATATATTACAGTAAATTATTTATAGGCTTTGACTGAAATATATAATAGGAAATTTTCTTGTTTTCCCGTCATTTAAAGCCAACTGTGAAAGAGAGAAGTGATTCAGAAACATATCAGTCGCCGTGGTACTTAATTTGACAATTTTATTGAATTATAAGTGAATATCATGAGTAATACTGATGCATCGATTTTCAGGTCAAATTGTACAAGTATAGTGACAACTTGATGTCTCTATTCCACGACAACCCGGAAGTCTCTGGTTTAGGAAGTGGCGAACACGCGCCTCGTGATGTCGCGACTGATTTACGTAAACTTGTTTCGTTTGTAAAGCTTTACCTG
Source organism: Mytilus coruscus (assembly GCA_017311375.1). Taxonomy (NCBI): domain Eukaryota; kingdom Metazoa; phylum Mollusca; class Bivalvia; order Mytilida; family Mytilidae; genus Mytilus; species Mytilus coruscus. The sequence continues at coordinate 29,498,345 of CM029607.1, forward strand.
GCGTGTTAGTACAAAGATTGATCAAGCTAAGAAAAAAAATTAAAATACCATTTAAACAGAAAATGTGAATATTTATATGGTTTTCCATTAGTTTTTAATTCAAATATAATTATGCCTGCATAGATTTCTTTGTACAATAAACGTTTGTTTAAGTGGGCAAGGATTTGTATAGTAAATACAAATCCTTGAAGTGGGGGAGTTGTCTTTGCGAGTTTTTCTCTTTTATAATACTGTTAGGTTCGTTAAATACACGGATTTGTTAAGGAGTATACATTGTTCACTTATATTCGTATTTTGCATTGAAATTATCAGTAAATGCTAAACAGCAAACAATCATTTAACAAATTTAAATTTAACTTAATTCTAGTATACTTTTCATATTTTTTCGCTTCATTATTAAAAATGTGTTAACAGAAATACAAGTATATAATATATAAAGTCTTCCTATAAAAAGCAGCTAGAACGTTATGATCCGTATTCGGCAGAAATGTTACATACTAACTTTTTTACTGGGAAAATCGGAAACATTTTGTCTACTCTATTATGATATGGAATGAAAGCTAAAGAAAATGCCGTCTTAACATGTCAGCGGAATGGATTCATGTTTAGCTACAATTAATAAGTCGTGTTACACTATCAACCTGTTCTCATAATGGTAGATTCGAAAAGGGCGTTTAATATAAATTTAACAACTATAAGTCATTGAATTATGATGTTTCTAAATAAAAAAAACTTAGTAAATCAATTTTTTCCCCTAATAGCGACACATTTTATTTTTAAATAGTTAACATAAAAATGATTTAAAGAAATTCGTAAATATCAACAGTGATATCCATAAAAAATAAACGCAGCGTTTTCAAGACTTTCAAAGAGTTTTAACCCTTCCGAAACTGTTAATTATAGATAGTATAGATAGGTATAAACACAAGATTTATCGTAAAAGTAGAAGATACGATTTTTGGCCAAACTGGCCCAAAATAAAATGAAATTCATAACGGTTGTAAGAGACAGCAGAATAGAAATATTTGTAGTAAAACATTTACTAACTGCAGACAAGGATTTGTATGGTGAATATACACTATACAAATCCTTGCTGCAGATATTATAAGACAAATGTAATTGCGTGTGTAATAGGTAGCCAACACATAGTATATTCAGAAACTCTTTTAGGTTGGTAAACAATTCCCTCTTAAAGGAGTAGGCCCGGTAAGACCCCTTTTTGCCCCAAAATATAGCATTTTTATAAATTTGTTGAAATGTAAACTTTAAGCTATTTATTGGAAAGTAGAATACTTTAGTTCCATAAATATGGGCTGTTTTTTTTACAATGCAATGCTCATGTATTAGGTACTAGCATCATAAATTCAGGCAAAATTACCGAAATCTTCACAATTTTAGCATTTGTGCTAATTTTAAGACGTTTTTTTGTCTAAAATGGAAGTGGACGCATTTGTGTTCAGTCTTAATATTTAAATATATGCTGTATTTGATGATAATACATAACATATATAAAGGTTGAGACTGAACACGAATGCGGCCACTTACATTTTAGACAAAAACCATCTGAAAAGTGACGTTTTAAGGCGTATTTGATAGATTTTTCACATTTAAGCTTCCATTTGAGCGTCTTTAATGACCAAATCAGTTCAAATCCTTACAAAAAAACTAATTGTATCGACTGTAGTAGACACTTAAATGTTTTTAAAAAAGTCAAAAATCTTTCATCAGATGTACTTCAAATTTTAGGCCAAAACTGGCCCTTACCGGACCTTTTCCTTTCAAATCTAAAAAATCGTCATAATTTAGTCCGTTCAACCCAAATTTGAGGCATGTATCTTTTGATTAGGAAAATACATGTTGCAAAGCAAATGATTTTATTTGGATGTTGCCTTCAAAAAATATAAAAAATAGGATTTCGAGATTCGTGGCATCTAATGTATATATCATTTAGACTTTTATAAGGTTTATATTATTTTTCAGACTTTTATAATATATATATATCATTTTTCAGACGTCTCAAGCATTGTTGAATTTTACAACATGCATATGTCTGCATTTCTGATATCTTTCATTTCGTTAATAATTTTAATGACATACTTAGCTAACAAAATCTGCATTTCTCATAACTTTCATTTTGTTAATAATTTTAATGACTTTCTTAGTTTACAAAGTCACATTACTGACGCGAAGTGTACTCTACGGTTAATGTTTAATACTAAATGGACAGTACTTTATATGCAGCATAAAATAACAAGAATGAAATTGAAGAAGTTATTGTTAGAACATATACTGAGTGAAACAAATTAAGCAACATTTACATTAACAAACATTCAAATCAAAAACATCCAAAGTTATATATTATTTTTTTTTTTTTTTTCAAATTGCCGAGTAAAAATTTACCTTTTATTGTTATGGTTTATTTTCTTTGTTACAATGAATACATGTATTGCTATGATTAATAGTATAATTTATTTTAGAAATATATACCAAAAATTTGCTAAACTTTTCTTACTCAGTATAATTTAATGATGGCTTTTAGTGTCAGCATACCCGATGCAGCCAGGTTATTTCAGAAACACGTGACAAAAACTATCAATATTATACTTTTAATTGAGCGGTAAGAAGAGAAAAACTGCAGTAAATAAACAACTTCGCTTAACATTCCCTTATAAGATATTTAATCTTCCTTTTTAAGATTTATTTCGAGCCAAGATCATGTTTTAGTATTCTCGGTATGTGAAATTAAGATAACACATTTCTTTTCATACCGTATGAATAATATAAATGAATAAAACTACCGGCTAACTTTAAGAGAACAATACAGTATGTACGTGAATTGTTTTAAAATTCTCTTAAAAAAGTTTCTTAATATTTCCTCTTTTAAATTTATAATGAATCAAATAAAGTATTAGTTTTTCCAGCTTTGTGAAATTAATAAAACGCAATTTGCCGTACAGTATGAACTATATCGATAAAATAAAACTACCATATAACTTACCAAGAACGATTACAATAGACACTTTCCACATTTTTTATGTTATTTCATGCACTTGTATATATAAATAGTCCTTTCTTATTGTTCTTATTAAAAGTTCTTGTTCGAAAGTTGTGTCTTGTTTCTTGTTGTGATGTTCTTCAGAGTGACCGAGACTTGAATTTGTACCTGTCTTATTAGGGAAACTGCGGAAGTGACAATTTTTGCCCACGGAACTTACTAATAGTTAGTGCCCATGGCCAATTCTCGTCAACAAACCAAAACTGGTCGTCAGAACAATCAATCAACTTGTACGTATGTAGATCCACCGTTTATTGTATAATCTTACAACTTAATTTTTCTACTAAAATATAGGGCGGTATGTTACAAAATACATATATTTAAAAGTATCGTTGGTACTTCGTTACGAAATTTGTTTTCTTTAAAGGTACCGTATATATTATATAGTTCGTACTTCGTTATGAAATTTGTTTTTCTTTTAAGATACCGTTTATGATATAATTTTAGTACTTTTAACATATTTTGTAGAAATCGTTTCTGTTAAGATTCCTACACATTTAGTCTTTCATTTATAATATTGAGTATCGTTCAAATTCTGTTTTTGACGATTTTGTTTAGATTTTTCTTGTCGTGATCCAAATACTATCCCATTAATTACTTGGTATCATTTATATTTTTTTTCCTTTTATTTTGTTAGTTTTTAGTTTTTTTATAATTCTTCCCCCTCTCTCTTTGACAAATGCACATTATAAAGTGGTTCACTATTTAAAATGTAAATACACAGTTTTCAAAAGGATGCTTTAATCACATTAAAATCAAGTTTTTAAAATATGCATTTTTAAAAAAAAAAAAAAACTTTTTTTTTTATTTATTATAGTTTACAATGGTCAAATAAATAAACACGGTAGCGCTTATTAATTTTGGACAGTTTGCAAAGCATCAATTGTGTCTCTTCTAATTGATAAAAATGCGTTTGCAGTTAAAAACCGTTTTTTTCTTTCTTTTTTTTTTTATTAATTTCATATAACATTTCAAATTTGCTTGAAGGCAGAGATAAAGAAGTGTGAATGTTGTAGATTTTATGATTATTATAAGTGATACATAACGATAGTGTCATGTTTTTACATTGTTTTAATGCTTTTGGATTACTGGTATTTGATTGACACTTTTTACTTCCCTTCGCCTTGTTTGAATAACTACAGGATCAAACTATTGACTTAACCTTAATAATCCAGTCGTTATATTCCGCTCACTAAGATCACTCCTCTGGAAGATAATAACCATAAGAGGGCGCTGTATCATTCGAGTTAACTTAAAAACACTATCTACAATAAAACACGGAGATTGCAGCAACGACCATTCCCGCTCGACACGACCGACGCTACTACAAGACAACCGTGGAGGCTTTTCCCGCTATAAATACACGTCAAGAATAAAAAGTTAAATATTCGTAGGTTCACAATGAACTTAAGAACGCTGTTGACATATGTCTCTATTTATAGAACAATACCATTTAATTTCTACAGGACTCAAACATTATCTCGGGAAAATCAATTTATAGAAAATAATATTATTTATTAAAATCAAGCCACTTCACATGACCAAAATCTGCTGTCTAACACTTAAAGGCTAAAAATATAAGAACAATTCTATAAAAAAATTAATATTACCATTCAGTATGGAATTATTTTACTAATCAAAATCACCACATATTCTATATGTACTGATTAAACAGTTTTTTTTTTCTTTTTTTACATTGTTTGTTTGTTTGTTTGTTTGTTGATTTGGCTTTATTCGTTCATAACTATTTGCCTCCATGATCGTATTGTGGTAGCAACGCTTGTAAGCAATACTTCTATTCTTGATACTAACTATCCTATATGGAAATGTGCCTGTCTATATCGAAGCAGTTTTAGGACTAGGACATGTCCTACTTCCATCTTAGTACAATACACATCTTTGTTTTAAGTGGGTTTATCAAACATGTTGCAATTTAGAATATATTCTAAAATTGTTTTAAGTTTACGACATTGATTTAGATGTCTTTAGATGGTCCTTCCTTTATGACATATTTGTATGCTTAGTTTGTATCTCAAACCCTCTTTCATGCACTATTAGTTGCAACATTAGAAAGTACACTGAAAAGTAAAGAGTTTTCTTTTGAACTTCATTCAGAAGAGTCTGGGCATGTCTTTGGACTTGCTTAGGATGGTCAGACATAACAAAGCTATCTTAGATAATCCTAATTTGGATCGTGCTAAGACCATTTTATGCTACTAAATGAATATATACATAAGGAAAAGTATATACAATAAACTTTATTTATACATGTATAAAAGGGAAGTATATTGTTTATATTTCAACACAAAATAAACTGTTATAAGAATAACAGCAATAAATAATTATACTACTTATGATAATAAAAAGAAAACCAAACGAAAACAAAAACAACAAAAACGAAATTTAGAGAATTTATTAGGACCGATCTTAGAACACTAAGATAAACAGGTTCCTGTCTATTGTTAAAGACTAATTTTGGCTTGCAGGTGTCTTTTGATTATTGTTGTCGCTGGGTTAATGTCTCATTGACTTATACCCTACATCTCTTTAGTTCATACAAAAGAAAAACATCCATGTAAGCAATTCTTGATGCTGTAGTTAAGACATATTTTCTTTGAATAAATGCTTTTGCCAAAAGCCTAAAATTATCTTTTAATTTTTTGTTCGTCTTTATATTGAGATATTTTGTGTAAATCATAGTTTAGTAATGTAATGTTTAAGAATTTAAACAACTAGCAAGTACTTACCCAAATTTATTATTAACTTAATATATACTAATTATAAAGAACGGAATAAGGGTTCGGTACTCCCAGTATCCAACTAACAAATGTACAGTTTTCAATAAAGTTTTGATATTATTAAATAAAAAATAAATCACACACACACAAAAGAAAGACAGAAAAGTTTTTAAAAAAATGCATTAAATGACATGGTAAAAGTAATTAAAGATTTTAGGACAATATATCGTGTTTTCTTCGTCTCTTCTAAAAGTATAGAGAATACAACACTTCCTACTTTGTCATACGTTCAATCTGGGAATTTATGTTGTCTGCCTCACAACATATTTTTCTTTTCATAAATTAAAATCAAATGCTTCTAAATTAGGCACAACAATCTATAAGAAAATAATTTCTGATATAAAAAGAAGGACACAAAATTGACAGCTATAGGTTACCGTACGGCCTTCAACAATGAGCAAAGCCTATACCGCATAGTCAGCTATAAAAGGCCCTGAAATCACTAATGTAAAACAATCCAAACGAGAAAACTAACGGCCTTGTTAATGTAATGTTCATTTTGATGACAGTAACGACATTATAAATACTACATATAAATATGTAATTTTGAACGACTGAAGATACACATATATCTTACATCTTACAAAGTCTATCCAAATTATTTTTGCAAAGAATTCCGCTCAAACCGGTGATAGGGTCTGTTTTAAATTTTAGTGAGGTGAGAGTTTTTGTTGCTCCGTGTTGATGGACTGCGACTTTGAGATGAAGAACAGCATTTAAAGCGCTGTTCCTTTGCTTTTTGTGGGTTTTTTGATGTGCATGTACTAATTTTATGTCATGGATGGATACCCCATATCCTTTGTTTTCTATTATATAAATTTAGTTCTTTTTAAGATGAACTTTTTAAGGAATTGCTGTTGTCGATTTATGATAATAAACATATTCAGCCTGTGTTCAGATTAAACGGTCTGGTTCTCTCTCTCTCTTTCTCTCTCTCTCAAGAAAAAAAATCATAATAAAAGATAAATGATTTATTGATTAGTGTTTAACGCCACTTTCAGCACTATTGGCTAATTCGTGGCGGTCAGCTTTTATTGGTGGGGAAATTGACAATTACAATTAAGATTGAGTCAAAATAAAAATATGTTTCATTCATCGTATAAAAGTATGCATACAAGGATTTGGGTGCCATACCCCAACACAACAATAACCAACGAAACAAATAACCAAAAGACATCTTAAGGCCAATATACTATATACATAAGGCATGTTAAGTCTTTGTTGTTATTTTTATTTACAGTATAGTTAACATCCTCATTGTGTGTGTTAGGGACAATACAAAACGTTTAGGTGAGAGAAAAAAAACAAACTTGTGCAGTACAATCATGTATTTTTTTTTAAATAAGGATGAGTGGTATTATTGCCAATGAGACCACTATCCAACAGAGCCCAAATGACGTGGGTGTTAGCAACTATAAGACAACGTACGGCCTTTACTAAAGAACAAAATCCATACCGTATATATTTATAGTCAGCTATGAAAAGCCGCGACATGACAAGAAGTTGAACAATTTAAACGAGAAAACCAACGGTAAAACAAATCTATGCAAAATTTATAGTTATTTCGTTGTCTGTTCATTGTCATTAAAAGTATTAATTTATATGAGAGAAACATTTGGGTTGAAAACATTTTTTTTTCTCCTGTTCTTTAACATTAAAAACATCAAATAGTTGAACTAAATATAGCTTGAAAACGTTTAATATATATTTTGTTCTTGTTTTTTTTTATATTTCAAATTGCCCCAAGCCAGAATGTTAGAAGTGTGAAAGTTGTAGATATTCTGATAATTGGGTGATAAATTAGGAATCCCTTCATTGTGTCATGTTCAACCATTAATTCTTATTGTTGTTTAATGATTGGTATTTGATTGACACTTTTTACTTCCCTTCCTAATACCGGAATGTCTACAGGATATTTTTACAATACAGGCACGAGTCAGAATGTTACCACAAGGATTGATTGTGGTATAGAAATATGGTCATCCTTTGGTCTTCTTCCGACCGACAGTAGTACTATAACCAACGTGGGGCGTCTGTTTGGCTGTATGGGATGTATGAATACGCAGCCACGTTCTGTCCAAATGGGGACGTTAATTCCGATGTGTCGTGTAGAATGAGTTCCCTGCCTCTACACGTTAAAACTCTTGCAATAACTCTTTGAGGGGTCCGTAGGTGGCTTGTTACAAGGCTATATTTCTGTCCCTATCCAATATACCCTAATTTTCTAGTGGCATTCCAACTTTTCAATCTATCATCCCGGTCGACCCCCTATTGCAGGTCGTACTTATTGTATTAATTGTTAATTTGTTCTCGTCCTTATCATGCGTAAATTATTTGCCACTGGACACAAACAACAATCAATAAGAATATTAATTGTGCTAGGACGTGGTCGCGTATTTATACTTACCGCATAGTCAACCTGACGCTCAATTGAGCAAGGGTTTTCTGCCGGAAAGAGATAAGTCCAAGGGATGACCATATGACTATACCAAAGTCAACCATTCGATTTCATAACAAACGAAGACATGTCACCTCAATTAAGGTGGCCGTTACCGTCTGGCGACGCGAAGTGTTTGATGAAACAGACAAAAATACTCGAAAAATAAGGTTTCGTCAGCTCCTCATTAGTTGCGTTATATCTCAGATGTACTCAGTTTTTCTTCTTCATGACTTGTTTTAGGGGTATAATATATTTTCTATTTTGTGTAATTTTCATTTTTTTCTTTCTTTAAGTTTTAGTATTTGGCACTAAAATTTAACACAAAAATACCCAAGAATTACTGTATTCATTTTTTTATCTCCATAGTTTTGTCGTAAACTAGTGTCCTAATATGTAGTGTTATGTCGAGTGAGCGCCATAATAACCATATTTTCCCATCGGAAAACACGATCAAAAAGCATATTTATATTTATACTATACTAGCTATCATTAGTCAACTTTAATCTATAATTAGTAGGAACATTTGCAACTGAAGTTTGAGTAATGCAATTTCGCTTTCATGGACTCGGGCGTACCTGTTGAAGATTTTTCCAGATACATACGTTGTTCCCACGCTAAACATATCATACATTATTAAGCCATCGGGAAATCTTTATTAGGCAGATAATGACATAACTTTAATAGCTATTAAAATTTGGATAAAATACTAACAAAATGTCATTTGGAATATCATCGATTTGTTAGGAAATATTTTTATCAAGATCGGTTACATTTCTAAGTTTACGACATTAATTTAGATGTCTTTAGATGGTCCTTCCTTTATGACATATTTGTATGCTTAGTTTGTATCTCAAACCCTCTTTCATGCACTATTAGTTGCAACATTAGAAAGTATACTGAAAAGTAAAGAGTTTTCATTTCAACTTCATTCAGAAGAGTCTGGGCATGTCTTTGGACTTGCTTAGGATGGTCAGACATAACAAAGCTATCTTAGATAATCCTAATTTGGATCGTGCTAAGACCATTTTATGCTACTAAATGAATATATACATAAGGAAAAGTATATACAATAAACTTTATTTATACATGTATAAAAGGAAGTATATTGTTTATATTTCAACACAAAATAAACTGTTATAAGAATAACAGCAATAAATAATTATACTACTTATGATAATAAAAAGAAAACCAAACGAAAACAAAAACAACAAAAACGAAATTTAGAGAATTTATTAGGACCGATCTTAGAACACTAAGATAAACAGGTTCCTGTCTATTGTTAAAGACTAATTTTGGCTTGCAGGTGTCTTTTGATTATTGTTGTCGCTGGGTTAATGTCTCATTGACTTATACCCTACATCTCTTTTAGTTCATACAAAAGAAAAACATCCATGTAAGCAATTCTTGATGCTGTAGTTAAGACATATTTTCTTTGAATAAATGCTTTTGCCAAAAGCCTAAAATTATCTTTTAATTTTTTGTTCGTCTTTATATTGAGATATTTTGTGTAAATCATAGTTTAGTAATGTAATGTTTAAGAATTTAAACAACTAGCAAGTACTTACCCAAATTTATTATTAACTTAATATATACTAATTATAAAGAACGGAATAAGGGTTCGGTACTCCCAGTATCCAACTAACAAATGTACAGTTTTCAATAAAGTTTTGATATTATTAAATAAAAATAAATCACACACACACAAAAGAAAGACAGAAAAGTTTTAAAAAAATGCATTAAATGACATGGTAAAAGTAATTAAAGATTTTAGGACAATATATCGTGTTTTCTTCGTCTCTTCTAAAAGTATAGAGAAATACAACACTTCCTACTTTGTCATACGTTCAATCTGGGAATTTATGTTGTCTGCTCACAACATATTTTTCTTTTCATAAATTAAAATCAAATGCTTCTAAATTAGGCACAACAATCTATAAGAAAATAATTTCTGATATAAAAAGAAGGACACAAAATTGACAGCTATAGGTTACCGTACGGCCTTCAACAATGAGCAAAGCCTATACCGCATAGTCAGCTATAAAAGGCCCTGAAATCACTAATGTAAAACAATCCAAACGAGAAAACTAACGGCCTTGTTAATGTAATGTTCATTTTTGATGACAGTAACGACATTATAAATACTACATATAAATATGTAATTTTGAACGACTGAAGATACACATATATCTTACATCTTACAAAGTCTATCCAAATTATTTTTGCAAAGAATTCCGCTAAAACCGGTGATAGGGGCTGTTTTTGACTTTTAGTGAGGTGAGAGTTTTTTTTGCTCCGTGTTGATGGACTGCGACTTTGAGATGAAGAACAGCATTTAAAGCGCTGTTCCTTTGCTTTTTGTGGGTTTTTTGATGTGCATGTACTAATTTTATGTCATGGATGGATACCCCATATCCTTTGTTTTTCTATAATATAAATTTAGTTCTTTTTTAAGATGAACTTTTTTAAGGAATTGCTGTTGTCGATTTATGATAATAAACATAGTAAGCCTGTTTTCAGATTAAACGGTCTGGTTCTCTCTCTCTCTCTCTCTCTCTCTCTCTCTCAAGAAAAAAAAAATCATAATAAAAGATAAATGATTTATTGATTAGTGTTTAACGCCACTTTCAGCACTATTGGCTAATTCGTGGCGGTCAGCTTTTATTGGTGGGGAAATTGACAATTACAATTAAGATTGAGTCAAAATAAAAATATGTTTCATTCATCGTATAAAAGTATGCATACAAGGATTTGGGTGCCATACCCCAACACAACAATAACCAACGAAACAAATAACCAAAAGACATCTTAAGGCCAATATACTATATACATAAGGCATGTTAAGTGTATGTTGTTATTTTTATTTACAGTATAGTTAACATCCTCATTGTTAGGGACAAATATAAAGAAATTTTAAAACGTTTAGGTGAGAAAAAAAAAACTTGTGCACTACAATCATGTATTTTTTTTAAATAAGACGAGTGGTATTATTTTCAATGAGACCACTATCCAACAGAGCCCAAATGACGTGGGTGTTAGCAACTATAAGACAACGTACGGCCTTTACTAAAGAACAAAATCCATACCGTATATATTTATAGTCAGCTATGAAAAGCCGCGACATGACAAGAAGTTGAACAATTTAAACGAGAAAACCAACGGTAAAACAAATCTATGCAAAATTTATAGTTATTTCGTTGTCTGTTCATTGTCATTAAAAGTATTAATTTATATGAGAGAAACATTTGGGTTGAAAACATTTTTTTTTCTCCTGTTCTTTAACATTAAAAACATCAAATAGTTGAACTAAATATAGCTTGAAAACGTTTAATATATATTTTGTTCTTGTTTTTTTTTATATTTCAAATTGCCCCAAGCCAGAATGTTAGAAGTGTGAAAGTTGTAGATATTCTGATAATTGGGTGATAAATTAGGAATCCCTTCATTGTGTCATGTTCAACCATTAATTCTTATTGTTGTTTAATGATTGGTATTTGATTGACACTTTTTACTTCCCTTCCTAATACCGGAATGTCTACAGGATATTTTTACAATACAGGCACGAGTCAGAATGTTACCACAAGGATTGATTGTGGTATAGAAATATGGTCATCCTTTGGTCTTCTTCCGACCGACAGTAGTACTATAACCAACGTGGGGCGTCTGTTTGGCTGTGTGTGATGTATGAATACGCAGCCACGTTCTGTCCAAATGGGGACGTTAATTCCGATGCGTCGTGTAGAATGAGTTCCACGCTCTCTACACGTTAAGAACTCTTGCAATAACTCTTTGAGGGGTCCGTAGGTGGCTTGTTACAAGGCTATATTTCTGTCCCTATCCAATATACCCTAATTTTCTAGTGGCATTCCAACTTTTCAATCTATCATCCCGGTCGACCCCCTATTGCAGGTCGTACTTATTGTATTAATTGTTAATTTGTTCTCGTCCTTATCATGCGTAAATTATTTGCCACTGGACACAAACAACAATCAATAAGAATATTAATTGTGCTAGGACGTGGTCGCGTATTTATACTTACCGCATAGTCAACCTGACGCCCATTTGACCAAGGGTTTTACTGCCGGAAAGAGATAAGTCCAAGGGATGACCATATGACTATACCCAAGTCAACCATTCGATTTCATAACAAACGAAGACATGTCACCTCAATTAAGGTGGCCGTTACCGTCTGGCGACGCGAAGTGTTTGATGAAACAGACAAAAATACTCGAAAAATAAGGTTTCGTCAGCTCCTCATTAGTTGCGTTATATCTCAGATGTACTCAGTTTTTCTTCTTCATGACTTGTTTTAGGGGTATAATATATTTTCTATTTTGTGTAATTTTCATTTTTTTCTTTCTTTAAGTTTTAGTATTTGGCACTAAAATTTAACACAAAAATACCCAAGAATTACTGTATTCATTTTTTTATCTCCATAGTTTTGTCGTAAATATGTAGTGTTATGTCGAGTGAGCGCATAATAACCATATTTTCCCATCGGAAAACACGATCAAAAGCATATTTATATTTATACTATACTAGCTATCATTAGTCAACTTTAATCTATAATTAGTAGGAACATTTGCAACTGAAGTTTGAGTAATGCAATTTCGCTTTCATGGACTCGGGCGTACCTGTTGAAGATTTTTCCAGATACATACGTTGTTCCCACGCTAAACATATCATACATTATTAAGCCATCGGGAAATCTTTATTAGGCAGATAATGACATAACTTAAATAGCTATTAAAATTTGGATAAAATACTAACAAAATGTCATTTGGAATATCATCGATTTGTTAGGAAATATTTTTATCAAGATCGGTTACATTCTGTGCCGAAAGTCCTGGTCCTTTGCCACCCTACATTCATTGAAACATTTATGCAGGTTATGTGTACATGGTCAGATGGATTTTTTTCTGTCAGAAAACAAGGTGAATATTTATGACTTGTACTTAGTAACTGCATGCCTCTTCTACATTTGTAACGGTTCTATGTAATATTTTCTTGTTTATATTGTCAAAAATGATATTTTGTAAAACGGATTTGTATGATATTTCTCATAACCAAAATAAGCTTATACGATATTCCCGGGCTTGTGTTTCCTATCATGATTTCCTTGATAGAGGATTGCTGCTCACAAGGAAGCTATTAAACCAAGAGTTCCAAATGGTGAAGTTGAAATCATCCTTCGTAAATTTTACGGACGTCATCACGAGTTGGTTGACCGTTATGGAATAACCGTTTCACAGATGATATCGGATATGTTCCTTATGTCGTAACTACAATACCCTTCCTTTTCACGAATGTGACTTACCGAATTAGACTATTTACCGGATTTGAATAACATAAGCAACACGACGGGTGCCACATGTGGAGCAGGATCTGCTTACCCTTCCGAGCACCTGAGATCACCCCAAGTTTTTGGTGGGGTTCGTGTTGCTTAGTCTTTAGTTTTCTATGTTGTGTCATCTGTACTATTATTTGTCTGTTTGTCTTTTTATTTTTGGCCATGGCGTTGTCGGTTTGTTTTCGATCTGTGAGTTTGACTAACCCTCTGGTATCTTTCGTCCCTCTTTTATAGGTGTCCTATTTTCTGCAAGCAGTTACAATTTAAGCTAATAAGTATTCGATTAAGATTAACCATTATGGTTAATTATGGCATAATCAATGTTGTTCTATGTCTGTAACATAGGAGTGGGGGCAATAAGGCCCTCATTTGGCCCAAATATTTATGCAAATTAAAACGTAACCATACAAGTAAGTAAGTAAGTAAATTGTTTATTATATTGACATGTGTATATCAACATTAATATTTGGTCTTTTGGGAAATGTTGTTTGTACTGTATTTAGACCCTTCTACTTAGAAATTTATTTTGCATGCACACGTATGAAAATTGCGGTTTTTATCCAGCGCAATCATAGGTTTGAACGTTGTTTTCAATTTAGACTTGTCAACATTAATATATATAGGCACACATAATCCGACATACAAAATACACCCGGCCCAATGGTCCAATTAGTCACCTTTTTGCTTTCAATTCAAGATAAAAGTTTCAATATCACGTGTTAATTGACAATTTAAATTCGATAGAAAGATCAGCATAATTCAAGAATGAAAGTTTAAAGTTGTAAAGTATTTGAGAATGTTAAACAGAGTAAATTGTTTATTTTCTACATGTTCTTAAATGTGTACAAGCTGTAATAAAAGTACAATATGTTAAGAAAATATGAACACATTTCACAGTAAACGAGTTACCATGGCAACAACAATAACCAAATTTGAATATTTTGTAATGTTTCATGATTTTCGTTGTTTAACATTGAATTTTAGGTATATTTTGGATTGGAAAAGTACGTGCGCACCTAAAAAATAGATTTGGTCGGATTATCAATAGCTATCATAAAGCTTCTCTAAATCTATTTTGTTGTTACTTGTCTGCAAATGATGTTTCCGCAAAGGAAATATGGATAGAAAATCTCCTAAATTTAACAGTTTTCTTTGTTTTCATGAAAAAGACGCATTACATGACGCAATTATGACGTCAATACATCAAAACTCTTGTATACTTCATTTCTATTTCTTTAGCTTATGCATTTCAAATCATAATTTGCATATTTAAAATAGTTTTCAAAAATTTATTTTCTAAGGCCAAAAACGGGTCCTTATTCCTTTATAAGATATTTAACAAGTGTAATCATGCTCAACTGACGGCGTAAATACGATTAATAAAACCTGACTTTCTTTAATAAATTAGGTTGCTGTATAATAGTTACCATTATATAAGCGGCTATCTTCAATAAACATAATAAAACAATAGTTTCCAGACCCCGACAAAAATACTCTCAACAGATCTATATTTATATTCGTTTACGATGTAACCGTATTAAAATTTGCCATAGGACTCAATACTTAATCAACAGAAGGAGAAATGAATTTTTACTTCTAATTAATCACATTTAAAATGTGATATTTTCATATATTGCAAGACAAATTATGACATGTTTGGGTGCTGTCAATTGAGAAAGCGTTGGCGTCAATTGGTCTCAATAGTCAAATTTATTGAGTTTTCACACATACTATCGATGATACGGGGCACCCATAAGGAATAAGCATACTTAGAGGCATACTATATATATAGGGATCGTTGTTATATAATTCCCTTATATCTAACTTTCATACCAGACACAAGATTGACATGCAGGCTCAAAGCAATCTAAATTGGTTGTGACTGAAGAACATTTCTACATACATATATACGTCGCAACAAGATAATCTTATAACAAAATGGTTGCAAACATCAAATGGGGCAAGGGTTTAACTGTTATGCTGTTATGGGGCAATTTAATTCTTTGTTATCTGTTATTCTGAAATTGTATTTGCTGTTAACTGTTATTGTCATATTCCTTGTTAGCTGTTATAGGACTATTATCTTTTTGTTATCTGTTATTGGGAGAATGTATTTGCTATTAACTGTTATTGAAAATTGGAATGTTAGCTTTTGACAGCCAATCTTCGGTAGAAAATGAAAATCATTGTACATTGGGGTCTTACAACTGGTAATATGGTGGTCCCTTATTCTGAGAAGCATTCCAGTAATGTACACATCACAGACCATCACTTAAACATATTAAAATCAGTCGTGTCCAGGACTATTCCAGTATATCTTATTATAATCCTTTGTGATAAATTCATTTTCTTTAACTCAATGTATGATGATAATTTTATGTTATGGAATACTGTTTTCAGCCTAAGTTGGTGAACATTTAAAAAAACTCACACGGCGTGCTTGTAATTTGAATAGTGTGCGTATTCTTAAAAAAGAATCACAGAGCTGAGTCTGTGTTCTTTATTATATAAAAGGTGTTTCAGTTAAGTTCGTATGGACCTAGGCCTATCCTCATCAGGTATCCCTGTTTTCCTTTTTGTAATATTAAAAATTGTTCGAATTTGATTTTTGTTGAGCCTGCAACTTTTGTCGCAAAAGCGAGACATAGCGATCCTACATTCCGTCGGCGGCGGCGTCCACAAATATTCACTCTGTGGTTAAAGTTTTTGAAATTTTAATAACTTTCTTAAACTATCCTGGATTTCTACCAAACTTGGACAGAAGCTTGTTTATGATCATAAGATAGTATCTAGAAGGACATTTTGTAAAAAAAAATCTTGTTTATCCGTATTTTACTTATAAAATGACTTAGTTTTTCTGCCAGTTAACATTACTTTCACTCTGTGGTTAAAGTTTTAAATATTTTAATAACTTGGACAGAAGCTTGTTTATGATCATAAGATAGTATCCAGAAGTAAAATTTTGTAAACAAAATCCTGTTTATCCGTATTTTACTTATAGATGGACTGCCAGTTAACATTACATTCATTCTGTGGTTAAATTTTTCATAATTTTTCCCCATTTTCGTTGAGCCAGCTGCGACTAACAGCAAATGAGGCGAGAAACTGGGTTCCGCGGAACCCTTACGAATTTTACATATGTCATGTATATGGGAATAATATTCCTGTATCCCAATACGTAAATATTTGATTCAAACAATTTTGAATTCACTGTTATCTGTTTTATGCCCTTTCAATTCCTTGTTATCTGTTTTAAGCCAAATCAATTTGCTGTTTTGCTGTTATTGGATCCCCTTGCCCCTTAATCAAAGCACTGCAAGTACACATTCAAACAATCACTGACGCAAAAATAAAACAAAACTTGTTAATCGATTTATTTTGAACAAACCACGCATGATACAACAAAGTTGTCATCATATGGAGGACAGGGTAGAGAACCACATTTAGTACCAGTACCGTACAAAAGATTCTCTATTCGCTTTGCCACCATGTATGAACTCTGGGCTCGCATCGACACAGATGAATGATGAAGCTTTATGAGCACACGAGTCAGATGCTAGATATCCATAATATTCTATCTTCCATCCAGGATAACACGACTTCCGACCAGGGATCATGACAGACGAGTAAGTCTTTTTACTCCTGCAAAGAGCACAAGGAACATCTTCGTTAACAGCTCCTGATCCAAAGAATGTTTGCTCAAATTCGGTACCATACAGATAGCTACTTCCGGATGTAGATATGTTACTCATTTCTGGATTATTTGGAAGGCACAGCAAATTAGACGCACCACCAAAGCGAGTGGTGTAATCCCCATCGTAATGATTCTGTCCTGCAGTAAAGCCTGAAATTGCAACATAGTTTTATGCCAAGTCTACGATCGTAAGCGATTCACTTATCAACTTAAAGTTTTGGTTTAAGATAGTTAACCATGAAGTCGAAAACTTAGTGCACATGTTCATTTTTGATGCGAACATCTTAAAATATATGCCAAATCAGGGGAAATGTGATTGTGTGTGTGAGCATGATGTCTTTTGGACACATGGTCTTGTTTTCAAGTTAAGGCATACATTTATTAGTTGATCTTTACATTAAAATGCTCGATTAAATAAAGGCCTTGCATCTGGACGGAGTAGGCTATTTCGTTGATATTAGTTTTGGCTTCTCAAAGTGATTAGGAGCGTACATCCTGATAGTTTTGTTTTTCAGAAAGATACGTTATGCACGTAAAATTGATATCATATGTTTATGTTATTGTAACAAATCTTTCCTATGCCATGGGTAAAAATATTAATGAAAGACATTAACTGCACGACTGTCGAGTATTTCAGTCATTACGCTACGGGTGTCTTAATAAGGAATTAAACATTAGATATGAAATAACATTGTTATAAAGCTTATATACAAATAATTCAATTTTGGATGTAACACGTCTTCTGAATGGCTGACAATTTTTTGTCTATCAGCTCATTGACATAATTTTATCATGTGACCATGACGTCATCAAAGTTTTTACTCCTTAATGGTTTACTCCTTAAAATGGAATTCAGAATTAAATTATACTACGCGGGTTATTTAGTGTGCACCACATTTTTTATGTTATTTCGTCATAGACAGAAAACGATTACAGTCATTCCTTAATGAACATCATTTCGGGGCCTTTTATAGCTGACTATGCGGTATGGGCTTTGCTCATTGTTGAAGGCCGTACGGTGACCTATAGTTGTTAATTTCTGTGTCATTTTGGTCTCTTGTGGACAGTTGTCTCATTGGCAATTATACCGCATCTTCTTTTTATATATCTTCTGAAATTGATATAATATAAGGAATACAAATTTCTATAGTTGACCTTGTAGGCGAAAGCAGTAGAAATTATTTTCATAGTATTTACAAAAAGTTGAATATCTGAATATAAAAGTCTTGATAAAACAGAAAAGAAAAATTTGCAATATTCGAAAGTCTTGACATAAATAGGTCACTTTGGTTGCCATGTCAATATAAAAAGAAGATGTGGTATGATTGCCAATGAGACAACTGTCCACTCATCATAATTCAAGAATGAAAGTTTAAAGTTGTAAAGTATTTGAGAATGTTAAACAGAGTAAATTGTTTGTTTTCTACATGTTCTTAAATGTGTACAAGCTATAATAAAAGTACGATATGTTAAGAAAATATGAACACATTTCACAGTAAACGAGTTACCATGGCAACAACAATAACCAAATTTGAATATTTTGTAATGTTTCATGATTTTCGTTGTTTAACATTGAATTTTAGGTATATTTTGGATTGGAAAAGTACACCTAAAAATAGATTTGGTCGGATTATCAATAGCTATCATAAAGCTTCTCTAAATCTATTTTGTTGTTACTTGTCTGCAAATGATGTTTCCGCAAAGGAAATATGGATAGAAAATCTCCTAAATTTAACAGTTTTCTTTGTTTTCATGAAAAAGACGCATTACATGACGCAATTATGACGTCAATACATCAAAACTCTTGTATACTTCATTTCTATTTCTTTAGCTTATGCATTTCAAATCATAATTTGCATATTTAAAATAGTTTTCAAAATTTATTTTCTAAGGCCAAAACGGGCCCTTATTCCTTTATAAGATATTTAACAAGTGTAATCATGCTCAACTGACGGCGTAAATACGATTAATAAAACCTGACTTTCTTTAATAAATTAGGTTGCTGTATAATAGTTACCATTATATAAGCGGCTATCTTCAATAAACATAATAAAACAATAGTTTCCAGACCCCGACAAAAATACTCTCAACAGATCTATATTTATATTCGTTTACGATGTAACCGTATTAAAATTTGCCATAGGACTCAATACTTAATCAACAGAATGAGAAATGAATTTTACTTCTAATTAATCACATTAAAATGTGATATTTTCATATATTGCAAGACAAATTATGACATGTTTGGGTGCTGTCAATTGAGAAAGCGTTGGCGTCAATTGGTCTCAATAGTCAAATTTATTGAGTTTTCACACATACTATCGATGATACGGGGCACCCATAAGGAATAAGCACACTTAGAGGCATACTATATATATAAGGGATCGTTGTTATATAATTCTCTTATATCTAACTTTCATACCAGACACAAGATTGACATGCAGGCTCAAAGCAATCTAAATTGGTTGTGACTGAAGAATATTTCTACATAAATATATACGTCGCAACAAGATAATCTTATAACAAAATGGTTGCAAACATCAAATGGGGGCAAGGGTTTAACTGTTATGCTGTTATGGGGCAATTTAATTCTTTGTTATCTGTTATTCTGAAATTGTATTTGCTGTTAACTGTTATTGTCATATTCCTTGTTAGCTGTTATAGGACTATTATCTTTTTGTTATCTGTTATTGTGAGAATGTATTTGCTATTAACTGTTATTGAAAATTGGAATGTTAGCTTTTGACAGCCAATCTTCGGTAGAAAATGAAAATCATTGTACATTGGGGTCTTACAACTGGTAATATGGTGGTCCCTTATTCTGAGAAGCATTCCAGTAATGTACACATCACAGACCATCACTTAAACATATTAAAATCAGTCGTGTCCAGGACTATTCCAGTATATCTTATTATAATCCTTTGTGATAAATTCATTTTCTTTAACTCAATGTATGATGATAATTTTATGTTATGGAATACTGTTTTCAGCCTAAGTTGGTGAACATTTAAAAAAAACTCACACGGCGTGCTTGTAATTTGAATAGTGTGCGTATTCTTAAAAAGAATCACAGAGCTGAGTCTGTGTTCTTTATTATATAAAAGGTGTTTCAGTTAAGTTCGTATGGACCTAGGCCTATCCTCATCAGGTATCCCTGTTTTCCTTTTGTAATATTAAGAATTGTTCGAATTTGATTTTGTCGAGCCTGCAACTTTTGTCGCAAAAGCGAGACATAGCGATCCTACATTCCGTCGGCGGCGGCGTCCACAAATATTCACTCTGTGGTTAAAGTTTTGAAATTTTAATAACTTTCTTAAACTATCCTGGATTTCTACCAAACTTGGACAGAAGCTTGCTTATGATCATAAGATAGTATCTAGAAGGACATTTTGTTAAAAAATCTTGTTTATTCGTATTTTACTTATAAAATGACCTAGTTTTTCTGCCAGTTAACATTACTTTCGCTCTGTGGTTAAAGTTTTAAATATTTTAATAACTTGGACAGAAGCTTGTTTATGATCATAAGATAGTATCCAGAAGTAAAATTTTGTAAACAAAATCCTGTTTATCCGTATTTTACTTATAGATGGACTGCCAGTTAACATTACATTCATTCTGTGGTTAAATTTTTCATAATTTTTCCCCATTTTCGTTGAGCCAGCTGCGACTAACAGCAAATGAGGCGAGAAACTGGGTTCCGCGGAACCCTTACGAATTTTACATATGTCATGTATATGGGAATAATATTCCTGTATCCCAATACGTAAATATTTGATTCAAACAATTTTGAATTCACTGTTATCTGTTTTATGCCCTTTCAATTCCTTGTTATCTGTTTTAAGCCAAATCAATTTGCTGTTTTGCTGTTATTGGATCCCCTTGCCCCCCTTAATCAAAGCACTGCAGGTACACATTCAAACAATCACTGACGCAAAAATAAAATTAAAAACTTGTTAATCGATTTATTTTGAACAAACCACGCATGATACAACAAAGTTGTCATCATATGGAGGACAGGGTAGAGAACCACATTTAGTACCAGTACCGTACAAAAGATTCTCTATTCGCTTTGCCACCATGTATGAACTCTGGGCTCGCATCGACACAGATGAATGATGAAGCTTTATGAGCACACGAGTCAGATGCTAGATATCCATAATATTCTATCTTCCATCCAGGATAACACGACTTCCGACCAGGGATCATGACAGACGAGTAAGTCTTTTTACTCCTGCAAAGAGCACAAGGAACATCTTCGTTAACAGCTCCTGATCCAAAGAATGTTTGCTCAAATTCGGTACCATACAGATAGCTACTTCCGGATGTAGATCTGTTACTCATTTCTGGATTATTTGGAAAGCACAGCAAATTAGACGCACCACCAAAGCGAGTGGTGTAATCCCCATCGTAATGATTCTGTCCTGCAGTAAAGCCTGAAATTGCAACATAGTTTTATGCCAAGTCTACGATCGTAAGCGATTCACTTATCAACTTAAAGTTTTGGTTTAAGATAGTTAACCATGAAGTCGAAAACTTAGTGCACATGTTCATTTTTGATGCGAACATCTTAAAATATATGCCAAATCAGGGGAAATGTGATTGTGTGTGTGAGCATGATGTCTTTTGGACACATGGTCTTGTTTTCAAGTTAAGGCATACATTTATTAGTTGATCTTTACATTAAAATGCTCGATTAAATAAAGGCCTTGCATCTGGACGGAGTAGGCTATTTCGTTGATATTAGTTTTGGCTTCTCAAAGTGATTAGGAGCGTACATCCTGATAGTTTTTGTTTTTCAGAAAGATACGTTATGCGCACGTAAAATTGATATCATATGTTTATGTTATTGTAACAAATCTTTCCTATGCCCTGGGTAAAAATCACTACTGAAAGACATTAACTGCACGACTGTCGAGTATTTCAGTCATTACGCTACGGGTGTCTTAATAAGGAATTAAACATTAGATATGAAATAACATTGTTATAAAGCTTATATACAAATAATTCAATTTTGGATGTAACACGTCTTCTGAATGGCTGACAATTTTTTGTCTATCAGCTCATTGACATAATTTTATCATGTGACCATGACGTCATCAAAGTTTTTACTCCTTAATGGTTTACTCCTTAAAATGGAATTCAGAATTAAATTATACTACGCGGGTTATTTAGTGTGCACCACATTTTTTATGTTATTTCGTCATAGACAGAAAACGATTACAGTCATTCCTTAATGAACATCATTTCGGGGCCTTTTATAGCTGACTATGCGGTATGGGCTTTGCTCATTGTTGAAGGCCGTACGGTGACCTATAGTTGTTAATTTCTGTGTCATTTTGGTCTCTTGTGGACAGTTGTCTCATTGGCAATTATACCGCATCTTCTTTTTATATATCTTCTGAAATTGATATAATATAAGGAATACAAATTTCTATAGTTGACCTTGTAGGCGAAAGCAGTAGAAATTATTTTCATAGTATTTACAAAAAAGTTGAATATCTGAATATAAAAGTCTTGATAAAAACAGAAAAGAAAAATTTGCAATATTCGAAAGTCTTGACATAAATAGGTCACTTTGGTTGCCATGTCAATATAAAAAGAAGATGTGGTATGATTGCCAATGAGACAACTGTCCACAAGAGACCAAAATGACACAGAAATTAACAACTATAACAATGTTTGTTATCCATTGCCTACAAATCACGAGCTAAAAAAGTAATTCATACCAATTGAAGAAACGAAACGTAGACTCCTACAACACAAAGAATAAAAGTATCATTTTGTCTTCAGGTCACAAGGGGTGTATATAGCTATTTTGTCGCTGTAACTCATTAGGCATATCGAATCATTTTGTTACTGTACTAACAAGAAAAAAAAATCCTAAAGGTATACGCTTTTGGTCCACAGAAATATTCTTATAATACTTGAAGAGAGACAAAATAATTTTTGAAAGTATATATACATGTCATGTATGTTCCTCTAAATATTCTCATCATACTTGAAGTAAGAAAGGGGGAAATGTTGAAAATGTAATAACAAACATTCTGTAAGAGTCAATCTCATAAACATGTTTAACCCCGCCGCATTTTGCGCCTGTCCCAAGTCAGGAGCCTCTGGCCTTTGTTAGTCTTGTATTATTTTTACTTTTAGTTTCTTGTATATAATTTGGAGTTTAGTATGCCGTCCATTATCACTGAACTAGTATATATATTTGTTTAGGGGCCAGCTTAAGGACGCCTCCGGGTGCGGGAATTTCTCGCTGCATTGAAGACCTATTGGTGACCTTCTGTTGTTGTCTGTTCTGTGGTCGGGTTGTTGTCTCTTTGACACATTCCCCATTTCCATTTTCAATTTTAATATAATTAAATGAGGCTATACGCAGACGCTGAATGAAGGTGCTTATCTCTAAAACGGTTGACACTTGTTTCTTCCATTGAAAACATTACTGAATACAACACCAGTGAACATGCCATCGACTAGTTCTACTTTCTGTTCCGATCAATAATAACGTCTACCAATGAAATTTCTTCTGTTAAAACTTAGTGTGCATCATTACGACAAAACCGGATGAACCAGAACAGGTATACAAAACAGTAGAACAGAGCACTGTCAGATCCCTGGAAACAAACATTAGTCAAAGTATCTGTGTTTCAGTCAGATTGATACCATATAACTAATCAGTAAACTAATTTTGTGTTATGTGCTAAATATCAGGTCAATTCGGCTAATTTTTGTTGCTTCTTTTAAAAAAGGGGACAGTAGAGTCAAGTAAAAAAATTCAAAACTACCAACAAGACAGGAAAACACACACCCATCCATAATTAGATATTCAAAATCAATTAAAAACTATTAACAATCTCACTCAAAATAAAGTAAAACGCAACTTCAGACTTAATAACTTGAGCTATATTATAGAAGTCGTCGAAGGAAATGCACGTCAACCATTTTCCTGTCTAGTGCTATAGCTAGTAGGTAAGACAAATAGACAAAATTTCAATAAACCTTTAAATATAAAAATAAGGAGATGAGGTATGATTGCCAATGAAACAACTATCCACCAAAGTTCAAATGAAGTGGGTGTAAGCAATTATAGGCAACCGTACGGCCTTCAACAATGAGAAAAACCCATACCGTATAAAAGTACATTTAACGAATGTACCAGGAGCCAAAATTTTGATACTCCTACCATTTAGACGGTCATTTTTTGTATTCATACTGTTTACATCGAAACACTAGAGTTTTTCTTCTACCTGAGCCATAGATGGAGTTGGAAAGAATTGGATAAAGTTTTTGAAACTTTGGTTTTCAATGCTTTCCAACTTCATAATTAATTTGACCTTCTAACTGTTATGATATGAGCGCTACTGATGAATCTTATTTAGACGAAACACAATTTCTTTGTGCCAAATTGTAAGCATAGTAGTACCTATAGTGAGTTTGTTTTTGCACTATGACTATCAATTTACAAAACTTGACATTTTTTTTTTTAAATATATGTACACTATACCAGTATATATAAGTTTAGTATTTGTTCCAGAACACTGTTTCCGGCCCCAACGAGGGTATTTTGAGCCATAATCTGAAAATAAAATCGAAACAATAGAATTATCAACACATAAATATATAAATGTATAAATATCTATATTGTATTTGTGCATGCCTCGATGGTCTTTTGTGATAGTATGCTCGCCTCGAGTGATGGGTGTCGTTTGTTTGGAACCATCTGGGTCAAACTAAAGATTTGTAAACTTATATTTACGGTTTCTCTGATAATCATGCTGCATAAAGAAATAAACGCAAAGACTGAATGGCGAAGAGGTCAAATAATGTGACCGGCTATTATGTGGACTGTAAAAGAACTTGTAAAGAAGTAAGTTTAAAATTTGCTTCAGCGTGTGAAATGCAAGGCAGGGTTAATTTCATATCAAATTAATTGTTCGTTAGACTAATTAAAAAAATATATTTAATTTCATTTGAACAGTGAAAGAGATATTTCGATAAGTTGTGCTACAAAGAAGGATCTATTTGTAAGTGATGTTTAAATGGCCTTTTAAAAAATAATATTTTTAATACTTGTATGAATAGAACGTTTAAGGGACGACATCAAAAGTTCAATGTAGGATAAAAACTTAATTCACATAGTTTTTCACTGCCCCCTTTTAACTTAATTTGAGAAAATTGATTGACCAATATGGATATATGTAAAATCGATTTTGGATAAACAAAACTTGCAGCAATTTTAACCCCCCCACCCCAAACTATTTGATTTAAGTTTTTATCCTACATTGATCTTTTGATGTCGCCCCTAAGTCAATACCATGATTAACTTTTTGTATAGATGCTGATATCTGAGATGTTAAAGCCTCTAAATTGACACGCTTTGCTTTTTCTTGATCGAAAGAGGATTGCAGTTGGGTGACTGTAGACATCAAGTTGTCGTTCCTTGTCTTCTTCTCTGACAACTGCGTCTGTACTTGGGCCATATGTTTCTTCATTTCCTTGCTCGCTCAGTCCAGTTCAGCTAACCGTGCTCCTACATCATCCGGGTCATTTAACAACAGACGTTCTACCTCACCAACATCCAGTGAAGATCCATTTGATATTTCTATAGAAATCAATCCCTGAAGACGAAAGCTCACAACTACAATAAACATTAACAAGATTTTCATCTGAAGTGCTTCTTACAACTTATTCAAAGTACGATCAAATTTACAGTGTTTAAACAGATAAGATTTCTTTCATGCATGTGGTTTACCTATTCTCTAGGAGCCTTTGAGTTGTAAATGGCACCTGAAGATATATTAGCTCTCGCTCTTCATATCTAACATTGTTGTCAAAATTAACGACTTTGATAATAATATAATATCAATGTTGACTGCATGGTATGTATTACAATCTTTTACGACAGGAAAAACAGCTGATCTGCAAGGTAAGCCATCTACATGCCACAATATATCATGCACTGTGTTTCAATCCTAGATAAAGCCGAGGAAGACAATCATAACTCGACTAACGAAAGCTATATTTTATATAGCTTAGATGACCGGGCGGTATTGGCCGCCGATCACAATGCAGGAGGAGTTGACACGATACCAAAGAAGCATTGGCCCAATCCAAATGAAGGAAGAACAAAAATTAGATACTGCATACTTGCAGATCTAACATTGTTGGGCTAAATTTCAGACGAATTATAAAAATGCGGCAAAAGTCCTGCATAACCCTGGGTTATTTGATGGAGACGTCTTTCTATTTTGATTTCTTATTCTTAAATTTGAAATACGAGTTTTTTGAAGAGTATGTTACATTTGAACGTCAAAACAATTATCTTTAGTACTACAACTTTTTTGTTTGCGTCTTTGTTAGATTTATTTGTATGTTTGTTTGAATTTTTTAGTCAGTTGTGTTGTATGTCTGTTTAGGCTGCTGGATCTCAATTATTGTCACATCAACCTTTGATGTTTGTTTGGGTGCTCACATAATTTTGTCAATATAACGAAACTATAAACAACTGTCATACAAGTGGAAGGTTTAGCTGGCTATAAAACCAGTGTTTTATGGACTTCCCCTTTTTGAATTTACCTTGGAGTTCGGTATTTTTGTTATACTTTTTTAAAAATATAATTCAGAATATAAAAGAAAGAAATGCAAATAACAATTGTTAGGCTTTTGTTAGACAATATTTTCTTATCTATATAATCTGATAGTATGGTTGGAATTACCTCTATCTACTGTATGTTTTTAATACCTGATGATTGGATATTCCAAATAATTCCCATGGCCAATGACGCGTACTAGCAGACTGAAATTTGATTTTTTTTTTAATTAATGCAAACAGTAAAATCATATAACAGTTCACTTGCAAATGAAAAGAAAAAGGGCTGACACCAAAATGTTTCTATATACAAAATGCCTATATGACAAGGCCGATATTTTGTATTTGGAAGCAGCAAAACTCCACTCAGACTAAAGTCTAAAATAGTAATTACTTAGTTTTCACTCTTACTCTACTTGCTACCTACAGAAGTCGCATATATCCTTTTACAGACTGTAAGAGATCAATCTAAGACCTCATAAGACTATACTGAGCGTGGAACAATATAAAACCGACACATTCTCAAACATAACTTGCTGTTTGGTGTGAGCCAAGGCTCCATGTTGAAGGCCCAACTTTGACCTGTAATTGTTTACTGTTTACACATTGTGACTTGGATGGATAGTTGTCTCATTGGCACTCATACCACATCTTCTTATTTATACTTAACCAAATACATCGGGTGATTATAAAAAAATTGACTAATGTCGTTTTAAAGAATTTATGATGCCGAACTTAAAAGTAGAATACCAAACAGTCTGATTTATTAAGTTTTTACTTTTAATAAGCAAAAGTTGCATTTTTGTGTTACCGTCTTTCGTATCCACAAAAACATCAATTTTCAAATCTGGAAACGAAAATTACTGGAAAAAGTTTTAAGAGTGTTATATTGGCAAATCTAATATTTTCTATCCCGGCATAGATAGACTGTATATTTATATAGCTAAGACGTATTTGCCGAAACTTTTGAGATTTTTTTTTTCAAAGCTCTTCAACTTCATATCTGATTTGGTCTTTACACTGTTTTGATTCGAGCGCCATTGAATAGTCCAATGTGTACGAAACTGGCGTCTGGCGTACCAAATTATAAGCGTGGCGTCTTTGTTGAGTTTTAATGCTATTAAATTGGAAACATATTTACAACATGAATAATATTTCAGCTACAGTACAACAATTAAACTCCTATGTGATCACATTAGTTATTATAAACGCACAGTCGAATATACTGCTATCGTTATTGCGTAAACCCTGAGGGTTTACGCAGTATATATTGGACGACCTCTGTAGTCTTTCGGAACACCGGAAGTCTTTTCGAATACATCTGTTCTTTTCTATGACCACCTGCGTAATAGGTTATTAATTGATCTAATGAATATTCATTAACGCTATACAGTTGTTGAAGAGATAAGTATTTATCGAGACTATATATATATATTTGATATCCTCTGGGACTATTATACTAACATATTTTGTCACAGATATCCTATATCAGTAGTTATTGATAGAAGCTGTTGTGTAACGTTTTCTGAAGAACAAGCTGTGTTCCCATTTGGGATAAGATTTTAAGCGAAAAAAGTGACTGTCAGTGAATAGATAGGGCGTTTTTAGGATTTTAAAATTTGGCCATTTTAGCGAAATAAAAAAAAAAAAGAGCGCAGTCCATTCAAGCAGGTTTAAATTCTTTATAATAACAGAATAAAGTACGACCATGCGGTTGCCAGTAATAGCTCACCTCCACTTCATTTCTCTACTGGATAGTTGTCTCTTTGGCAATCATACATATGTCCATATTTGTTATCAATCTTATATGAAAACAATGCCAGGTAATGCTGGAAATTAAGTCGAAATTTAAAAGGCACCTTTTGGTGTGTTAATTCAGTGAAATATAATACAGTATTATAAGTGTCTGGCCAATTAAATGCAAAATTATGTCATATCGAAACATTTGATTGGTGAATACGCGTCTGACTAAGTCCTTGAAATTATTCTATAGATCTATATAAAACGATTCACGAACACTAATCGATGACTTCCTAATTCTTTAAAACTTGTGGTCATTGCGATAAACAAAAATGGGGTTTGATATATTCCTCGATGTTTGCCATCGAAAACTATTGTAAATTACTACCGGTATGTGGTTTTCGAGAAAAGATTATCAATATTGTTTACGTACTTATTTAGTGATGATTATCTTATCAAGTCAGAGATCTGTTTGTTTTCTCTTTTTTTTTTTTTTTTGGGAGAGAGGTCGAGCTTTCAAAGGACACTGACCTGTGTCGACTACCCTCTCCAAAAATATAGTTATAGATTTAAAATCCATCCCTTTGTTTTGTCATGTGAAACCCTCCCAAAATAAACCTAGTTAAAACATAATGTAGCAGGTGCACAGCTTTGTGTCTTAAAAGTCTTATAGATGAAGTTTTGGGAATTCCGTCAATTCATTTACAAGGAGTTGCGGCAGTCTGTATTTATAAGTCAAGTTAGAGGGTCTAGTTGACAGATGCCCAGAGCGTGTTTGGCGAAAAGTTAGGACGATATGTTATAAGCAAAATTAAACACACACACAAAAAAAAAAAAAAAAAAAAAACAGCTTAGTACAAATTATTTTTCTTAAAATGAAAATCAATATCCATATTCAACCGACAGGCGATTGCAAACATAATATATATATTTTTTTTAAATTGCGTACTGGACATGAACTACATGTAAACTGCATTGGCCTTTTCATTCCTGCGTCCTTCTCAGTTTCTTTCACAAAGCCGTATAAAACAACAAAGCTACAGCTTCTTTTTATTTGGGCTAATTTACAAAAGGACAGGCTAGAAATAAAAAGTGAGATTCGTTTTAAAAGTATAATAATTCCGGTTTCAAACTGTTTCACTCCAAAAGCTTGGTTTGAGTTTGTTGCCCGTACATGGTATTTATAAATTAATAAAAATATCGTGTATATGATAGCCAATGACCAAACAACAAAACAACACCAATTTTAAAAAGAAAACATTAAATGTGATTATCTATAATACCGCAGTCCCACTAGGCTACGATCGCACTACGATCTGTGAAAAATGATCGTGCAGATCGCAGTAAGGTCGTAGTACGGTCGTGGTGAGGTCTTCATGATCGTGATGAGCGTGGCCAACTTTGAACATGTTCAAAACAATCGTGGTGCGGTCGTGGCGAAATCAGGTCGTAATAGAAGCGTAGTGAGAGCGCAGTAAGGTCGTGGTAAGATCGCAAAGGTCGCTGTACCATCGTAGCGAAAGCGCGATTCTAGTCGGTAAGACTGCGCTACGATCTCAAAGCGACTTTACTACGACCTCACTACGACCATCACGTTCTTACCGCGACCCAAACACGCTTCCACTACGACTATACCACGTTTATACCACGCTTATACCACGCTGTTCAAGACCATAGTACGATCTTAGCACGCCCATGCCGTCCTCATCACGCTGTTCTTACGACCCGACTACGTTCATACTACGATCATCATGCTCTTTGTTATTGTCATATAAAATTTATAAAAGCTCTCCAGCTTTTGTTTGTCTGTATGTTATTTGGATCTCTTGTCCTTTATCTCAAACGGCTCAATAATTCTTGACACATCTGTGTCATCCGTGCTATCGTTCACTAAAACATCGTCATTTGATCTTGATGGACCAGCAATAAGTTGTGATTCAGGTTGGATTGGTCGGTCCGACATATATCTTCTGGATCGATCATGATTCGTTACTATCAGATCTTCCTCTGCCCCTACCTCTACCCGTACCCTTACGTAGATTTTGGTTGCATGACTGCGTTGTTTCCGAGAAACTGTACGTATCAGTGAGAAATAGAAGGAATGATACAGTATTTATATGGAACACGATGTTGACGTTATTGCTGGGAGCGTAGTAAGATCGCGGTATGAACGTGGTATGATCGTAGTATGGTCGTGGTAAGAGCGTGCTATAATCGCAGTAGTAGCGTGGTAAGATCGTGTTGCAATCAGATAAAACGTAGTATGGTCGTAGTGGGGACGTGATGAGCGTAGAAAGATCGTGATAATCGTAGTGAGGTCGCAGAATAAGCGTGGTGAGAATGTGGTATAATCGTAGCGGGATCGTTGTAGAAGCGTAATGAAGACGTAGTACTAGCAACGTGATTGAAACGAAAATTTACATTTTCATGCCGCTCATACTGCGAGCTCACTACGATCTGAAATTATTTTCGATCGTGGTGAGCGAGGTGCGATCGTGGTCTAGTGTGACTGGGGCATAAGCATTTCCGCGAGGAAAAAACAAATTTGCTTCCGCAGTTGCAGATTTAACATTGTTGTTATGATATTTTGAGTAGTTTTAAAATATAAACCAATAATATATATATATAATTGAGAATGGAAATGGGAATATGTCAAAGAGACAACAACCCGACCAAAAAAGAATGCAGAATTTATAACTTTTTCAAACTGGCTACAAAACAAATCATCATGATTAATTGATTAAATTTCTTCACATTTGAACTTTAGCCTGAAAACTAACTCTTATATATATATAAAAAAAACAGCACCTTAGAATGGAATATCCAATTGTTGACTTAGCATGTTGTCTTTCGGGAGTGCGGAGATTAAAAATGATTCCTTTAACAAGAGTAAAACAATGCATCTTTATTAAACAATTATCTGATATTTAATGCCAATAGATATAGGAAGATGTGGTATGAGACAACTCTCCATCCAAGTAACAATTTATAAAAGTAAACCATTATAGGTCAAGGTACGGCCTTCAACACGGAGCCTTGGCTCAAACACGCATTTGGGTTTACGATTGCATTTCTTTTTAAAGAAAGCAACTTGTTTCCCATTTTATCTGCTACTTATTATTTAGGAATGCATGATATTTAATCATATGATAAACATACACTGAAAACATCACAAATGTCTAATGATAATTTCAACGATAATGTATACTCACTACATATTTTATATTCATGCACAAAGGTACTCAGTAATAAGATTTATAAGTAAGAAGATGATCGATTTATCAAATACCGTATAAGAAAATCCTCCACTCGCAATATCAGTGTAACATGTTCTGTTTACCAAAGTTACACTAAATCAATTATAAAATCTTTGGCCATATATCTGTCCAGAACCCAGTATTTCGGTATTGGAATGCACGATTTAGACGATACATTTTGAATGTAGAGCTTCAGTACATACAATGCGTCATTGTACTAAAACTACATAGCATCCTCAGGAAAAGTTGATCTTTGGCTTTTTTTTTGTTGTTCTCTTTAGATTGGAAAAGAAGAAATGAAGAGATTAATCCATGATACGAAAGTGCCTAAACAAAATGGGGAAAACCTGATGCAGAAAGGCGCTTTTATTGAGTTTTTTTTTTTAACTCAAAGCTCAAAGTCATAGTGTGGTATTCAACCATGAACTCATGTTTCGCTGCAAATTAAAGACCTTTCTAAGCACCGGCTTGTTGTCGGTTGAACACAAAACTTTACGAAAAAGAGATGATTTCAGCTTCTCAAATTTGAACTTTCCATTTCTATGTAGCAACATTCCAGCAGCGCCTGCATACGGAGTATATATCTCCCAGTTGATACGATATTCCAGGGCTTGTGTTTCCTATCATGATTTCCTTGATAGAGGATTGCTGCTCACAAGCAAGCTATTAAACCAAGAGTTCCAATTGTGAAGTTGAAATCATCCCTTCGTAAATTTTACGGACGCCATCACGAGTTGGTTGACCGTTACGGAATATTTGTTTCACAGATGACGACGGATATGTTCCAATGAAGTTAAATCCAGAAAAGATGACAGATATGTTCCTGATGAAGGTAAATCCAGAAAAGCGTTTCGGACGCATAAAATTTATAACGTGTTGTTTTCATATTTTCCAATTGTCGTAACTACAATCTCGTCCCCTTTCTCCCGAATGTGACCTACCGAGTTAGACACCGGGTTTGTACTTACATGAGCAACACGACTGGTGCCACATGTGGAGCAGGATTTGCTTACCTTTCCGGAGCACCTGAGATCACACCTAGGTTTTTGTGGGGTTCGTTTTGCTCAGTGTTTGGTTTTCTATCTTGTTTGTCTGTTTGTCTTTTTCTTTTCTTTTTTTAGCCACGAACAGATCATTACAGTTCTATCTTTATAGTTTTGGACAGCTCTGTCTATTTATAGTTATCTATTTCATTTATTTCATCTTCTTAATTTCATTTATTTATTTTCTTTTTTGTTTCTATTTTTTAATCTTTCTATCGATCTATTTATCAATTAATTCATTTATTTATTTATTTATTTATTTTTTTTTTAATTTTTCCCTTTTATAAATTGTATCTTCATTATTTTAAACAAGATATTATGGGATATCGTTGCTACTTTTCATGATTAATTAGGTAGTATTGTTCATTTTTAAATTGTTATTATCATTTTTATTTTAGCTTTTAACTTGATTAACTATTGTTAATATAAGTGCGCGGCAACATTTACATAATAAAACTTATGTTATGTATCATTACATACGATTGTAAAAGAGAGGAGAAATATACCAAAGAGACAGTCTTGTATTATTTTACTTTTAGTTTCTTGTGTATAATTTGGAGTTTAGTATGACGTCCATTATCACTGAACTAGTATATATATTTGTTTAGGGGCCAGCTTAAGGACGCTTCCGGGTGCGGGAATTTCTCGCTGCATTGAAGACCTATTGGTGACCTTCTGTTGTTGTCTGTTCTGTGGTCGGGTTGTTGTCTCTTTGACACATTCCCCATTTCCATTCTCAATTTTATTCAAACGCATAAGTCGAAAATAAACTGACTACGTTCTAAAAAAATCATTACAGTAGTGGCATTTCCCAATTCCATCTCAGAAATTGTCTCAAGCCTGTTATTGTTGGAAATTAACAATCATTGCTAGTTTAAAGGGTCGTATTCCGCGTAGATTGTCCGTTAATTATTTTCAGGTCTTTTAAATTTTCATTTCTATAGTTTGCAAACTAACGGAAATGTATACTTAAACAGAACAATGAAAATTAGATCTATATAGAAATGATTTTTTTTTTACTTTTTGAATATTTCAAAACCTTTAAAGATTTAAATAGTGCCAAGGCTATCAATTAGCCTGTTGAACTGTCAATTTCAAATCGGTTATCAGGGATATCAAATTATTCTAAACGAACTGATTTGTTGGCGACATCTGACATTTCACTTTCATAGATATAAACAGTGTTAATTGATCGTAGCTATAATATTTTCAGTAGTTTATCTTGATGATATTTTAACTGTTCTTTTCCCAAAAGAACGTCATGTCATCTATTGTCACTTAGCAATTGATTCTCTCAAAATTTGCCCAGAGAATGATGAAAACAATTGACAATATTCCTAGAGGTTACGATTTTTACAGTTAACTGACTAGTGTTTAGGTGCTCGAAAACATTATCCTAAATTTCAGAAGATAAAGTTATATGATATCGTATTGTATTCCCCGTAAGTCATAGAAGGTCTCATTAGTAATAATCTTTTCGTCACTATTAAAACCGAGGATTGTCAAAGATTTCAGTTTTTAAAGAGTTTTGCTCTAAATTTAAAGTCATGTGATTCATCAAATTATAAACAGGTTAAAGATATTATTTCAGGAAAAATATTCAAATGGTCCGGTTTCTGAGAAGACATTATAATCATGACTGATTAATTGAGTGAATGTTTTTTGTTAATCTTCCAATGGCAAATGTTGCGCACATATTCAAGACGAACACATTATCAATAAAATAGGTGGCCTAAGGTTCTGCAAAGTGGGAAGAAGAGAGGATATTTCGACAGCCACTAGCAAATGAGGATATGTTGGATCAGGTAAATAGACAAATATTTATACTCTTGCAACATGCCACCTTCAAACCCTCAACAGTTGTTTCAAATGTTCTTTAACATTCAGAGAGTATGACCTTCTCCCTAAACGTTAACAATAAAGATATAAAATTTGTAAATATAAAAATGAAGAAATATCTCTCCTTTTATTGACTGAGATGGCTTATATCAAGGGAAGACTTAGATGTATGTATATCAATGAATGATTCAAATAACGTGATATACAATCAATATTACTACACCCCTCCCTGCATGTTTAGCTATTTTTGTTCCTTTTGCAATTACAACTGATGGATTCTTTAATTTTTATACAAAAGCATTTGCTTATTTACTTACAGTTTAATTCTTTTTTGTCACGATAATAAAAAGATGAGGATTCCAAAACTATCAATTATGCTTAGCTGTGAGGAAAACGGGCAGATCTTTAGACTACAAATGGATTTTTTAACAAACAGGATAATTTTTATTTAACACCATTTACCTATTCATTTACTGTTTAATTCTTGTTTGTCAAGATGATAAAAAGGCGAGGATTCCAACATTATCTTCTATGATCACTTGTAACGAAAACACGGTCAGACATTAAGAATACTAATTGATTCTTTAAAAATGAGGATGATTTTTATATAAAATCATTTACCTATTCACTGTTCAATTCATGTTTGTCAAGATGATAGAAAAGTGAGGATTCCAACATTATCATATATGGTTACTTGTGACAAAAAACACAGTCAGATATTTAGATACATATCGTTCATAATAAATCAGTACCAGACTTTTTAGTTACATAATAAAAAAAAAGTATTTACAAAAATACCGAAGGTATTCAAAAGTACAAAAACACTGACAAAATCAAAGGTAAATTCAAAACTGTAGACAGTCTATCAATTGTAAATGGTGGGTTTTAAACCTGATTTTCTAGGTAGCAAAACCTCCCACTTCTATGAAAATGTTTTTTATTTCCGTTATATTAGCAAAATTGGGTGAGCAACTCAAACAGACAATGTTTTCATGATCTTATTCTATATTGCAGTTTTACAGTATCTTTTAAAAACT
Source organism: Mytilus coruscus (assembly GCA_017311375.1). NCBI lineage: Eukaryota > Metazoa > Mollusca > Bivalvia > Mytilida > Mytilidae > Mytilus > Mytilus coruscus. Next base: position 29,534,187 of record CM029607.1, read on the forward strand.
AAATGTTTGTTATTATTGATGACAATGAGATTAAAATATATATATTTAGAATTATAAAAGACATAGTTAGTTTTCTCGTTTGAATTGTTTCACATTTGTCATTTCGGGCCTTTTATAGCTGACTATGTGGTATGGGTTTTGCTCATTGTTGAAGGCTGTACGGTGACCTATAGTTTGGTAACTTCTTTGTCATTTGGTCTCTTGTGAAGAGTTATCCCATTGGCAATCATACAACATCTTCTTATTTTCATATACTAGTAGCAATGTGGCAAACTAATTTTTTTTGTTAGAGAAGGAAATTTTAAACGAAAAATATGTTTTTGTTTGTTGGCGAAAAAAAAATTGAAAGTGGCGAAAAATATATTGTTTTGGCGAAAGAGTTGGCGAAAAAGAAAATAAACCAAGGGAAACCCTGAGACATTATTGGTATACGTCACAATAATTGGGATCCAGCAGCCTGAACTATGTAAACATACATCACAGATATATATATGACTACAAAAATTCAAACTAACATACAAAATAAATATGACAAAGAGGCACACGCATTCATCATACAAAAAACCAATAAAATACAAAGAAAGTCATAAGTTGGAATATATTCAATATCAGAAATATTTTAGTACACATTGGATAATTAAAACGAATATTTAACAGTATATTCGAGAATATGAAAGTTGTTTTAGTATAAAATATATATCAAGATGAAGAACAGGAATAAAAGCCCTGTTCATTGATAATTTTCTATGTTTTCTATGTATTGTGTGCGATTTTGTCCCATGTACATTTACTCCATATCCTTTCATTTTCTATAGATTCTTTAAAAATGTGTACAAAAGAAACTATACATTGACTGCAATTAATTGTATCACTTGATCAGAAACTTTAAATGTAAAGCATGCATATAAACTATTAAAGTTAAAACATATGGTTTACATTAATTTCTTTTTCTGCAAGCTGTGGCTGTTATAAATATGATTGATTGATTGTGTGATTGTCCTAAAACAAAAGTAAGTTTAGGTAAAATTGTGCAAGAACAAAACAACATATATATAACAAACATACGAAGCAAAAGAAAACATATCAATTGCAGGTACCATGGCTTGAAAGTTCAAATTTTATACCACTGAAATATTACAGAGACCATTACTGAGCATGATTGAAGAAATATTCATTATGAAAAGGCGCATCTGGTGTGCTAAAATGGGTACCGTTCATGTATCAAAAGGCGCATCTGGTGTGCTAAAATGGGTACCGTTCATGTATCAAAAGGCGCATCTGGTGTGCTAAAATGGGTACCGTTCATGTATCAAAAGGCGCATCTGGTGTGCTAAAATGGGTACCGTTCATGTATCAAAAGGCGCATCTGGTGTGCTAAAATGGGTACCGTTCATGTTATTACTGTATAGAGCTTAAACTCTTCAGTAAAACAGGAGGCATCTTCCATTCTACTAAAATTTTGTTAATTTTATTGATAAATGAATAGGATAGTATAATATGGACACATAGATAAGCTCATCACTGATTCGAGGCATACAATTTAGTACGCCAGACACGTAGAGGTGCCTAACTGAAAAAATGTTAACTAAGGTATCACTATGATGTCACAATCCTTTGAAAATTGACATATTTGACTTAAAATTGGATATTTCACAATATCATTAGGCAATCGTGCGACTTGGAGGATTACGTTGCCGTGTGTGACTTTGAAAAACCCAACCGACTGAACCGAGGATTAGGCAAAAAATGCAACAAAGCCTTAGTTTTATATAGAAAATATTTGATCAAAACTAACACCTTCCTCGTAGCAAAATACCTTTTTATGAAAAAGCTATGGCTAATATCAAAATAGTAATGTAATTTTCTCAAAATCAGGCTGCTGTGGCAGATTCTACTATGTTCTAAGCTCGAAGACCCTGAGCGAATATGTGTAAGACAAATTAAAAAATATCAATACTGACAGACTAATGTTTTGTGAACATTTGAAAGATTTAATTTAATAGATTTATATTATAATTTTTTATTTTCAATATAAATGGACAAAAAGTGGCCTTATCATAGACTTGATACAATATTTTTTTGGTATTTGACCTACTGACCTACTGTTTCATGTACAGCAATTATTTTAGTAAGGATCCAAAACAAGACACAATACATTCTTACTCAAAAGAAAGAAAGAAATTGGAAAAATCAAATAATATTGGTTTTTTAAATGCAGTAAGATTTTATATGTAAGCAAATTACTGCTTCGTGATAAAAAAATATCACAGATAAAAAAAAGCAGATAGTAAGACAAAACATTTTTACAAAACGTTAAGACTACGCATTACATAGATGTAGTGAAGTCCATTGCATGGGGGAGGTGGTTGCATCTATAGAAAGTGAGAAATACTTTTATCTTGTTTTGGAAATTATTCCTGAAGGGAAATATAATTCTTTTTAAGTAAAGAAAGATACGGGACGACAAAATATTCTTGTCGAAACAATGACAAGATATCCATTCTTTCTTCCAAAAAGAGGTCAGAAAAATAAATATACCAAGGAACATACAAATAATCGTTGGTCGATGAAGCACAAACATTTTTGTGATTTATTAATACGACACCCATAATTCGACTACATCCACTTAAAAAACACCATAGAAACCTCAAAACATGACGGTGAATGAATAACTAAAACACCTCTCATTATTTATTGTAAAAACTTTACTTAAACTATTAAACTTTACCCTTTTTGATTTTGCACCGGTTATATACTTCAGATCTCAAAATGACATGAATCTTGTTGATCATATAGTATTTAAGGTAGATGTAAGAGAGGTAATTCATTTTCTAATATAGACTTTAGGCATCGATGATCAATATTATATGTCACCAGCACCAAATTTGGTCTGTTGACCGGCTCATTAGAATAACATATTTCATTGGTGAGTCATCACTAGTTTTATGTATGTTTCTTCGTCCAAAGTTTTGTTCGGCAATAAGATCTTTTTGCCAAGATTTTTGTTAAAGTTCTAGTCAATAAAATTCCCTTTGTTTTTGATATTGTTCATCATTCGACGAACACATTTTTCCCAAGGTCGATCAAAAACTGTTAATGGTCTGATTTATTCCACCCATGTACTTATTTTCCACATAAAATGAATTGCAATCAAGCATGTGAAGTATTTGGTTAGGAAATACCAAATTTCATCAATATTGATTAAAAATTCATTGTTTCATGTCATAAAGTGTCATGAACTGGATGGTTCAGTATTGGCAATGGTATAAATTCTCGACTGGCTGTATGAATTTTTAAAACAAATATTTTTGATATGAATTCAGCCTCTTTTTTATGGAAAAATCATTTCCAGTTGGGTTGTGGTATAACAAAAACAGTTATAAACTATCATCATCTGTTGACCCCAAACCAAGTCAATAACCGGCACAAACAACACATTGTGTTAAAAAATAGTTCAATTACAACATTGAAAATGAATGAAAAGTGACACGATGCATTTAAAAACAAAACTATGGGTGAACTGAAGTGCTCCGTAAGGGGTATGCAGTTCATGCTCCGCGAGTTACCTAAATCGTGTTACGCATTGTATTTAATAATTTGGCAATGTCACAAGGGAGTTACTACGTTGTTACTAAGTAAAAAAATCTGAATTAACTAGATAGTTTGAAGAATAAACAATGCCTTGAACAAGCTCAGTGTAAATTCTATTGATATAGGAATATGAAGATATGGTATTATTGCCAATGAGACTACTCTCCACCAGGGACCAAATGACGTAGAACTATAGATCATCGTACGACCTACAACGATTAGCAAAATTAATACCGCATAGCAAGCTTTAAAAGGCCCTGACATGAATAAAAAAGACAAATATAATTTAAACAACAAATGACAATCACTTTTGTTTTGTTAACACATTGTTGTCAATATAATGGAATTTTATGCGACTGTCATACAAGTGAGATGTTTAGCTAGCTATAAAACCAGGTTTAATCCACCATTTTCGACATAAGAAAATGTCTGTACCAAGTCAGGAATATGACAGTTGTTTTCCATTCGTTTGATGTGTTTGAGCTTTTGATTTTCCGTTTTGAATTTTCTTGGAGTTCGGTATTTTTATTATTTTACTTTCCACTGAAATAAAGGCTCCTGCCTTTGGACACGCACACACAGAATGTTGCGGGATTAAATATATTCGATGGCGCCCAATTCCTCCTAACCTGGGACAGGAATGCACCAGCACAACACAAGAACAAACTGTACAAAACAATAAACGAAAAAACAGTAATCAACAAAAACCACTGAATTACAGGCTCCTGACTTAGGATAGGCATATACAGAATATGACGGAATTAGACATGTTAGCGGGCGCACAACCCTCCCCCTAACCTGGGACAGTTGTGTAACAATACAAAAAAGGAACAAACTATAAAAATCAGTTGAAAAAGGCTTTACTCATCAGATCGAAACAAAACAAACGGAAAACAACTAACAAAAGGACTTAAAACACGATGTTCAGGTCTGAGTAAAAGAGTGGTTCCATTAACAGGTTAACAATTTTTGATTTTGCTCAAAACAGATAACAGTAAATTTAAAATACTGATAACCGATAACAGCAATTTAGATTATCTTAAATTAGAAAACAGTTAACATGGGTATTTTTTCATAATAACAGTTCACAACAATGTCAATTCAAAAAAAAAAAAAACACCAGATAACAGCTAATTAGTCAATAACAGTTTTAAAACAACACATATATTTTCAAAATAAAAGTTCTCAATAACAATTAATAAAAAAACATTATGTTACTAAGACTAAAATATTCACCTTCTCAATACAATTTTTATAATGTCTATGCAATTGTTTAAGTTGAACTTTTTCCTTAAGTAGTTCATTTTGGATGTCTGCCATATTTTTTTTTAAAGATAAGTGTTCCGGAAAAATCAAATGTACTTTTATGTAACTATCAATTAACGCTTCTCTCATTGTTTGGTTAATGGTTCACATCAACAAAAAATATATATATTTCGGAAAAAATAAAAACTCATCAACAATACCAGGCTTATAGTGTTGACGTCCAGACGCGAGTTTCGTCTACACAAGACCCATCAATGACGTAAGAATAAAACAGTTTGAAAGCCGTTTCAGATACAAAGTTGATACAAAGTGCATTAAAATCTAATATTCTGGAAACGTTGTACCTTATAGAACGTGGGAGGATAACAGTTGAAGTGGTTAAATCTTAAAACACAATTCATTAATGACATTTCATTATGTTAGACCTTTTATTTTGTTATATCACGTTGCTAAGTTATCAAGTGGTATGGGTGGGAAAATATTGTTAAAACCTAGACATCTGCCTAATTTGACTATTGATCTTTATATAGAACTCCTTATCGCTTGAATAATTATCATTTGCATCATTTTCATGTTAGAATTATAACTACATCTTCTCTGAAGAGTGGGAAAATGGTAGGACTTATAAAGTTTTCTTTTGTTTTCCATTTATCTTTATATTACTTAATTTTTTTCAATACAAAATGAAACATTTTCTAATATTAATTGTTTTCTTCAAATTTACGGAATATAATAAAAACATGTATATTTATTCTGTATTTACATTGTATCATAGGTCAAATTTATTTGTTCAGTGTATGTTCGCTGGTGTTAATATGTCCTTTGATTGAGTTAAACTATTTCAGTTGATATTTTATGGTGTGTCTTTCTATGTTGTGATGTTACACTATTTTTTCAGAAAAAGGGTGAAGGTTTGGTACCATTAAAACGTTTAAACCCGCTGCATATGTTTGCACCTGTCCTAAGTCAGGAATCTGATGTCCAGTAGTTGTCGTTTGTTGATGTGGTTCATAAGTGTTTCTCGTTTCTAGTTTTTTATATAGATTAGACCGTTGGTTTTCCCGTTTGAATGGTTTTACACTAGTAATTTTTGGGGCACTTTATAGCTTACTGTTCGGTGTGAGCCAAGGCTCCGTGTTGAAGACCGTACTTTGACCTATAATGGTTTACTTTTATAAATTTTGACTTGGATGGAGAGTTGTCTCATTGGCACTCATACCACATCTTCTTATATCTACATAAATAATATTGGAAAAAATATTATGGGAACGAAGCACATGGAATAATATTGTTCTTAAATGAGAGGAAATAAAAGCGCCATTAACCTGCTATTCAAAATATGTTTATCTTTCCTGCATATTTGTTTTTACCGTTTCCTAAATATATAATTGTTTTTTCTCTGATGTGAACCATTAATGAAACTTTGAGGGATGTTACTAGAACCTCTGTGTTGACATGAATTATCACTGAATTTGTCATACTTAAAAAATAACTGTTACAAAACTTTTAATTTTTCGAAATACGAAAGATTTTCTACCCCAGGAATAGATTAACTTAGCTGTATTTGGCAAAACCTTTCGGAATTTTAGTTCCTCAATGCTCCTTAACTTCGTACTTTTTTTTTCTTTTTTTTTTTTCTTTTTTGATTCGAACGTCACAGTTGAGACTTTTGCAGACGAAGCGTTTGTTTGGCGTACAAAATTTCAATCCTGGTATCTATGATAAATAAATGGTAAAACCGTAGAGGAAAAAAAGGTACTTCGACATTTTGTATTGTGATGGGTGGTGGATGGTGGTTGATGAAATTCATATACAGCCAGGGTTTTAGTAAATAAGCTATGTATTCAAGCAGCTTTAATTAGAATTTTTTCGTATTTTCGTAGAACAACAACTGAGTGGTAGGGGGCTGGAAGAGAAGTGTACTTAAGTTTGATGTAAAATGATAAACTATTAAATGTTAGCCTATCAATCAATTTCATTAGTTTTAAATGACAATTCTATGAAACTATTTAGTGCAGAGGAAACTATAAGTGAGGCGAAAGATATAAAAAGGATATTATTCAAGCTTATTAGCCGAAAACAAACTGAGAATGCCATGGATATAAAGAAAAACGACCAAAAGACAAACATCAGTATTAAAAAGCAACGTAGAAAACTAAAGATTGAGCAACACGAACCCCCCTACAACAGGGGTGATCTAAGGTGCTCCGGAAGGGTAATTAGATTCTGCTCTACATGTGGCACACATCGTGTTGATCATGTAAGTAAAAATCCGTTGATAAGTCTAATTCGGAAGATCACATTCGTCGTCATCTGTGGAACATAAAGCCAATCAACTCGTGATGGTGTCCGTAGTATTTTCGAATGTCTAAAAAAAGAGGCAGGATGGAAAATACAATAGATGTAATGAAGAAATTCATTAATTACATGGAAGCGGATAACCTTGCATCCTAAATCATGTTGAGATCTTGACCTGCAATACTGTCTGGAAGTATACTGTGATGGGCTTTTCATGTACCAGACAATCTTATTGTTGAAGGACTGTCCTTATGAAATTAGAGACAAGAGAAGTTTACCAATGTTTAATCCTCATAAATCCATTAAAAAGATACAAATCAAGGTAAAAAGAAACACAGAGGGAATCCCATGAACTGATAAAGGAACAAGACCGGGTGCAATAAAAGTAATTTGAATGACAATACGGATACTACATTTATGCTGCTAAATAATTGTATAGAGATAACACTAGCACACCAGTACTTCGGTGCTGGCATGAAAATACGGATATTGTTTTGTTGAAATTGTTGAAATACAATTTTGAAAGTAATTTTGAATTAAGGAATGTATCTCCCTATGCCTATCTCTGATTCCTTGTCTGTTTTTTTTTTTTTTGCAATACGTGTTGTCCTTTTTGGTTAAATAAGTTCTTTGTTTAAGGTTTTGGAGTTTTCAAATATTTTAGCATTGAACATCACTGAGGAGATATTATTTGTCAAAATGCGCATCTGATGCATAAAAGTTGGTACCATTAATGTTATAACTACCACTGGGTCGATACCTCTGCTGATCGACTGATAGTCCCCGAGGGTATTACCGGGACAGTAGCCAGTACTTCGGTACTGGCATGAAAAAACGGATATTGTTTGTTGACATTTGTTGAAATAAATTTTGGAAGTAATTTTGAAATAAGAAATGTATCAACGTCATACATAGCTCTGATTCAGTGTCCGGTCTTTTTTTGTTTTTGATTTTTCAACTATTTTGGCATCGAGCATCATTGAAGAGACCTTATTTGTAGAAACGCGCTTCTGGTGCAATAATATTGCTACCGTTCATGGTATATTCTGACTCCCGTTCATTGCGATCTAAATACTTGAACACAACCGCAATATAAGGCATTCAGACAACTTACTTATTTTTAAAATTACTGTGACCCTTTTGGATGATGGTTCAACTTTTTCTGAACAACTATTATAAAATTGAAAAACAATTTCACGCAAATCAAACCGCCTGAGAAGATTTTTTTTAAATTCAAAAGTCAAATACGTTTCGTAATGAACTAATAGCAAACAATCTGACATTTAAATGATTCGAACCTTCAAAAGACTCATCAGTGACGCTCGAATAAAAAAAGTTAAAAGGCCAAAAAAAAGTACGAAGTTGAAGAGCATTGAGGACCCAAAATTCCGAATGGATTTGCCAAATACAGCTAAGGTATTCTATTTCTAGGGGTAAACATCCTAAGTATTTCGAACAATTCAAAGTTTAGTAAACAGACAATGTATAAGAGCATAGCATAGACACTTAAAGATTAACTAGTTATTTACCTGCTGTGTTTAAAACACTTCATTCCGTATAACATTATGTTATGAACAGAAAATCGACTTTAATTGTAGCCAACAAAAGACACAAATCAATAATAAAATTTAACAAGATTTATTATACACAAGTTTACAAGAAGTATTACATAAAAAGAAATGTCAACTTAACTGTCAAAATAAATGTCCAATCTTTTATCTTTTCTTTATCCGGAAATCTTCTCGGAATCCACAGAATATTATATCCAATTGGTCACAATCTAGTATGATGTAGTTTGTAAATAAAAGTGTCAATCCAACTGCTGAGAATGTTGATGTCTATCGATGTCTAAGTCTATCTATGTCTATGTCTTTAGGGTCTGCATACTTATATATACTCAAATGGAAACTTCTAGACAACGCTAGAAATTTAAATTACGCATCTTTGTTATGATCATTCTGGAAACGTTATGTAAGTGAAATAGAAAGTTCTAATCATTCCATGAGTATCAATGATTGTTGCAGTGAATTCTAAACTGCATAGTTGTAACACAATATATATTATTTTGTACACAATGTATATAATAGGCCACACAAAACAAATTAGGCCAACTAAATAAATATGATAGTTACAATATCATAACAAAGTTAAGCCAACTAAATAAATATGATAGTTACAATATCATAACAAAATTAGGCCAACTAAATAAATATGATAGTTACAATATCATAACAATTATTACCAGACTATATCCGTGTAAAATTTAGAACCTGTCAAATTTTAGAGTCTCATTTGAAAAGAGATCATTTATCCCACTGGTATTTTCGCATCTTTAAACAAACAAAAAAACAAAGTTTAAGAAGAGGGGCATTGAGCTAAATATCAGCCCCATATTTTGTTTCAAATATTGTTGTACTAAAATTAAGAGATATACTTGCAAGCACGTGCACGATAAATGTCGGGGTTTCGATGTTGAACAATAAGTCAACATATTTTAAGACAATTTTACCAGAATTTGTAGAGGTCGATATGAAACTCTACGTTATAGTATTTTTAATGAGTTTTGACAATCACTTGGTCGATTCCACTGCTAGTGGACGTATCATTTACGAGGGCATTACTACCATAGAAGTCAACTCTTTTGTGGAGAGCATGGAGACATGAAATATCATTGATGCATTCATTTTCTGTAAATTCACTGTATGAAATGTTAAATTATTCGAAACACTAAGGTTAAATGCCTGTACCAAGTCAGGAATATGACAGTTGTTTTCCATTCGCTTGATATGTTTGACCTTTTGATTTTGCCATTTGATAAAGGACTTTCCGTTTTGAATTTTCCTTGGAAGAGGTAGTTTTGTTATTTTACTTTTTGTTTCAAAATCTTTGGTTTATAATTTTAGCTCTTCAACTAAGAATATGATTTGGCTTCCACGGTGTTTTGGCTGAAAAGTTTTATGTGAATTAAACGTGAGTCTAATGAACAATGATAAATGAATAAGCTGCATTAAGAGTCGACAGAGGTTACAAAACAAAAACATAGAATAAGGTCAATTGACTTTTAATCGACACGCAAGTCATAACAAAAAGCATGCAATAAGTTAAATAACATCTGAAGCACTACAATCAGTATGGTAATAGTAAGCAGAAATTGTAAGCATGCCAAACAATGTATTACAACAAAGGCAAATAAAACATTTGGGCTAGCTGGTAAAAGTCATAAAATAAAAGATTAAAGATGTATATGATCTAAAAGAGAATCGAAATATACCACAGAGATTTTCAAACTCATAACTTTAATACAAACTGACAATGACATGGCAAAAAAACACGAAAAAAGATCAAAAGACAAACAACAGTATACAAAACAACAAAAAAAAAACTAAAGACTAAGCAACACGAGCCCCATAAAAAATGAGGTAATAGCAGGTGCTCTGGAAGGGTAAACAAATCCTGCCTCACATGTGTCATCCGTCCTGTTTTCTCATGTAAGTACAATGTAAGTACCTAAATGTATAAAAAGATTAACAAAATATATCAATAGTCTGTACAAATTGTGCACATAAAGTCGTTTCCATTCAATTACTTTGAATCATTTTTAAACAGACTGAAATTAGAAATTTTCTCTAAAATCATAAGGTGGATCATTCGATTAAATCATATTTACTGTTTATATACATAAAGGCAACAGTAGTATACCGCTGTTCGAAACTAATAAATCGATAGAGATAAAAAAAACAAATCCGGGTTACAAACTAAAACTGAGGAAACGCATCAAATATAAGAGGAGAACAACGACACAACAAAAACACAACATTAAAATGTAACACACACAGAAACGAACTATAATATAACAATGGCCATTTTCCTGACTTGGTACAGGACATTTTAAGGAAAAATGGTGGGTTGAACCTGGTTTTGTGGCATGCCAAACCTCCTGCTTTTATGGCAATGTTAAATATAACATTAAAATGACAACATTACATGACAGGACTACAATACAAATAAATGGGAGAACATATAGGACAAAGAAACACACGAATAATAGCTGACAAAACGTACTAGGTTTAAAATTTAATACGCCAGACGTGCGTCTCGTCCACACAAGACTAACCAGTGACGCTCAGATGAAAAAGTTTGAAAGCCAAACAAGTACAAAGCTGAAGAGCACCGAGGACCAAAACTTCCAAAAGTTGCGCCTAACACGGCCAGGGTTTTCTGCCTGGGACAAGAACATCCTTATTATTTAGAATAATTTATAATTTTGCACAGAGTAAATTTTATAAAATGACTATATAATATACATGATAAAACCGAAGTGGGACTAACTACAGAATAAAACGGATACATTACATAAAACAACTTAATCCAACACATAAAATACACAGCCGAGTTAGCTAAAGCCTCAACGCACAAAGTGACGTCACATTTGAAATTCTAACAACTGACTCATATGGACATGATGGTGACAATCTATACAACATTTTAAAACATTCTGTAGTAATATTACGCATATGTCTAATTTTAAGTGATGGAACTTTAGCTCGTTCAAGTAGTTTATCATACGTGCTCTTAGTTTTTGTTTATAAATCGTAAATCCCTTCCTGAATTTTGTAATTTAGTAGTATCATTTTTGTTGCCGAAATGCCACACCAAAGGACAAACAAATAATTTAGATGAAGTAAATGTCCGAAAAATAGTCAATTTATTTATTTTTTCTAAGATATTAACCAATGCGCATTCAAAATGTTGAGAAGCTTTAGGGCAAATATTTTAATGTGGTGATTAAAATTAAGTTGATAATCAATATCAATACCTAAAAGTTAGACAATCTCATCACATGGTATTTTAGCAGAATGTATATCAAAAACAGGCTCCTACTTAAATGTCTCATTTCCTTATCAAATACAATTAGATTTAAACCATTCAATTAAAAGTGAACTTCCTTTCTCAAGTATGCATCATAAATTTTAAAATCATCTTCATATAACATAGTTTAATCTACAGCATAGTAGTATAAATTACCATGTTCAATGAAATAAAATATGTCATCTATAACAATATTAAATGATAAAGGTTCCAAAATTGATCCTCGGTTACACCTTTCTGAATTTCTGCACAATTACTGAGTACTCCCTGAAGTATGACCTGCTGCCTACTACCTGTCTAGTATATAAAATTACAAGCCTTAGTTTTATACGTTTTTCGGCCATGGCGGTGTTAGTTTCTTTCGACTTATGAGTTATGAATGTCGCTTTGGTATCATCCGACTCATTTTTATAAATTATAAAAGGACTGAAAATCATCACAATATCATCAGGGCACATCTATAGTAAAGTCCGTATAGCTTTCATAAGAAAGGGAGGGGGAGAGCAAAACAAAAGAAACCTTCATGAAACTACAAAACCAAAATTAAATTAGAAATGCTGGTAGGATTCAATTTTTTATATGAGTTTTTGTGCATTTATGATTGAGACACAATAGGTACTCTTGAAACCTTTTTCAAATTTACTTTTCATAATATATATCGTTTGAATTGATGTTCTAAGTTGGTCCGCAATCAGACTCATATATTATTCCCTTGTGTGATATTTTGAACGATGCGTGGGTTAGAATTGCGGGTGATACATGCATAGCACGAGACGATTACCTTGTTTATGCACCCGGTCTCGCTTTGTTTAAAGTTGATGCGATAATATCATTTTGTTATCTTGATTTGTGTATTCTAATTGACGAGATTTGAACATAGGTGAAATACTTCGGCTATTTTTTTTAACTATTAGATAAACATTACATAACCCTCCGAATATGACCAATGTGTAATGTTTATTCAGAGACAACACACGCACGTAAATGAACATTTTAAATGTATTACAAAAATGATATTAATACTTATGTATGCAAATAAAAAGTAATAGAAATATTATCTAAGGTAGTCCTCGATAACTGGCTGAATTTATTTTTGTCACTTTTTTACGAAAGCCGAGAAGGATCATTCATAATTCTGAACTCAGAATTCAAAATTCAAAACTCAGAACTCGCAAATCAAGAAAGATAATCCTGTTTTATTACAGTGGAGATCCAAACACAACAAATATTATCTTAATCTTATCACTTGATCTTATATATACCGTAGATTAATAATATAATTGTGCACAGACGTACAATAAAAGTTTTGAAAGGATATGTGCCGACATTATGTCAGACAAATGAAAAATTTCTTGTTATCACTTATACTCCGGGAGAGGGGGATATCGAGTGTAACTTCATCCTTATTCGAATGTTCATGTTTTTCTTCAGTTATAACTTAAGAATTATCACAATATAAAAATAAGAAGATGTGGTATGATTGCAAATGAGACAACTCTCCACAAGAGACCAAATGACATAGAAATTAGCAGCTATAGGTACTGTACGGCCTTCAACAATTAGTAAAACACATACCGCATAGTCAGCTATAAAAGACCCAGAAATGACAGATATAAAACAACTCGAACGAGAAAACTAACGGCCTGATTTATGTACAAAATAATGAAAGAAAAACAAATATGATATACAGCAACAACCGACAACCACTTAATTACAAAATTAGGATGTGCTATCCCGTGAAAAATAAGTTTTCTACAGGTACAACAAAACTTCCAAACCAAATCTTTATATCTATGGAAAAATTAAGTAAAGGTTTTAAGTAATTTGTGGTAACGAAATCCCTGACTTAAAAATTTACAGGTAAAACATAGATTACGGTCATTGAAATCCAAAACGTCACAACAGATACGGGCATAGCGAACGAGTTGTGATATATAAACACCGTAAGATGGTGCCAAAGGAACATCGCCGTTCAAAAAAGGAAAAATTGTCCCTTTTGTCGTAAACTTTAGTGTAGAGTTTCCCGTGTAAAAATGAAATGTTTACATCATCCCCGTAGAATACACTAAGTCACTCAGTGATGTATCAGTAAATAATTGGACTATTCTCAAGCGATAATATAGTAACTTTCAATGCACAATTCACAGTACATGTATACCATATAAGTCGAAAAATTGGGCGCCAGTAGTTCACGTTTAAAAATTACCTCATGCTTAACTGATCTGAACATTTCTGAAGGTAAAAGGTCAGACGCAGATCCAGGCTTTGGTGTCAAATTAGGGGGGAGGGTTGGCGCTCAATGGCATTAGGAATTAGAGGACTTTATTTTGACGTAAAATTGACGGTAAATTTATCTTTGTTTTTGTCTTTTTTAGGGGGATGCCAGCTTGAATCCAAAAATGCTGGTAAATAAACGGGGCCTTTTACATATTTCACTTAAAACAGAATGTTTTCAGATATTATGAAGCTTAAATCTGGTACATATTCCAAATTTCATTTATTAAAATTGTTAACATTGATATAGATTGCAGGTGAACCTTTTTGTGGCAAACTATGCACCATTTTCATTTATACAACACAAAAATATATTGCGTCCTCTTTTTGGTGTAGTGAATGAGAATTATTGTCAGGTGTAAATTGGAGAATAGGCAGGCGAATAATGGAGACCGTAACGATGTTTTTTTTATTCACACAGGGAACAAATTGAGAATTATATACTGTAAGAAATTAAGCATTTCGCATTATGTCCGAAAAGACAAGTTTTCTTACATTGTAAAGGACGTTCTTGCATAATTTTGACATACTATATTTGATTGTGTTATGCAATTTCAACTATTTTTCTCAAATGATTATTTATTAATTTATTTCTGTTATTTATTTAACCCGAAATCGCCTTTGTTAAGGGCGAAAATGTTTTGCAATGTTCCTGGATATCAATTTTACCCAGGGCTTCCGGGTGTTTTTATTGCAACATCTTAACACTGTCAGTGGGGAATCTAGTGTAAAAATATAACTTGACTCGTATTTTGTTGATATAACAACATAAAATTATCAAAATTTGATAAAGGATACACAAAATCTGCCTGTTGTATATGCATACCTATTTCGATAACTAGATTCTTCCTTTGGAAAACCGGGTTATAATAAGAGATTGGTTGTTTTTTGCTTAACCTCCAATGGCAAATATTTCATGCATATTTATGACGAGAGAAAAATATCAATTAATACAAAAGCTAAGTCCTGTAATGGACGGTCGACCGGGATGAAGGGCGAGAAATTTGGAATGCCACTGTAAAAAAGGATATATTGGGTAGGACAAAAATTTGCAACAAGACCCCTCAAAAGTTGTTGCAAGCTAGGTTCTTAACGTGCAGAGATCATGGCATTCTCTCTACACGAATCATCGGATTAAACGTTCCCAATATGACCGGCATGACTGCGAATTTATGCGTCCTGTACAGCAAAAAGGACTTGATTTGACAAGCGTTTTACTGCCGATCGGAAGAAGACCAAGGGATGACCATTTTAGAGATAACTGTATAGTATTTGAAGCTTTGCGGACGTCCATCGGTAGTTTTACTGTCGCTAATTGAGTTTACCTGGCGATTCATACAGTACAGTACAGTAAAGTCAGTACTTTCAGAAATTGACAACGAGGGTCGGTTGACATCTAAAACTTTACGAAAAAGCGAGGATTTCATTTATCCATTGTGAACGTTCCATTTCAGTGAAGCGACATTCCAGCTGTGCCTGCACATTGAATATATATACGATACGATACGATACGATACGATAGTATAGGGCTTGGGTTTTCTTTCCTATTTTCTTGATAGAGGGTTGCTACTTGCAAGGACGCTGTGTACAGGTAAATTGTTTCAAAGGGTAAAGTTGGATGCATCCCTATGAAGGTTTTACGGACCATTGTCCTTGTTTTAATGGGTTCGTTTTCTTAACAAACTTTATAACATCGCTTTTGGTATATTAAAGGCGATCTTTTTTGTCTTTCGTAAGCGCGGGGAATTATGATAGATTAATGTAAGAGTTTTGAATTTTGAATTTTGAATTTTGAATGATCCTTCTCGGCTTTCGTACTTGTTATTCAAATGATTTCATTTATGCTTCACATCAAAGAAATGTAAGATATTTGCAAAAAAATAAAGATTGAAGAGTTTGAATAAAAAAAAAACTTTATCAATGCATTAATGCCTCATTATATATGATTTGTTTGCTGTTTATACGAGTTGATGCAGTTGTTAGTGTGGTAAAATATTTTTCAAATATAGACACCTGCCTAATTGGGCTATTTCTCTATATAAAGATCTCATTATCGCTTGCTTTTTCATTTGTTTCATTTTTCCTTTAAAATGGTTACATCGATTTTCAGTATATATTTTCTCTGAAGAGAATGAAAAGGGTAAGACTTAAAACATATTTTTATTGTATTAGTCTTATTCAATAAACTTTCAAAGGCATTGCTTTATAAAAATAAGAAGATGTGATATGATTGCCATTGCCAATGAGACTTTGTATGTTTATGGATTGTCATATATTAGTTAAAACGTTTTACAAAAGATTCTACGATATCAATTATATAAAATATATTTTCGACTTTGCGGAATATAATAACAAAAAAATTAAAAACTTAATATTGTATACTTAAGGTTGATCATGGAAAGAGTTCAATGGGAACACAAACACGTGTACGAAATGCTATTAAAATGATAGATAAATCCAGAGCATTGGCAATTGTGACACTTTTCCGTGTTACAGAAGTTTTCAATTGAATGACTTCATTATTTTATCTTATTTTCCCCTATGTGACGAGTTCTTTACACAATTAAGCAGCAGTTAATATTTCGTGCGTATCTTTTTGTTCGCAAGACTGAAAAGGTAAAAAACCTAAATATCATACAAATGCTTGCCACCAGTAAATTTTTTATTGCACTACATTTTTTTAAATTAAGCGACGTCCAATCAAGATCAATCTAATTAAAATTAAATCCTTTAATTGCTCCCGTTCTGATATGTCGCGCATCCCTTGATGCGCGACATATCAGAACGGGAGCAATTAAAGGATTTAATTTAATTAGATTGAATCAAGATGGTCATTGCAAACGAATTGAATAAAAATAATTTGTCATGTTTCTTACAGCACAGCTCTCTCTAAAGAACCCTGTAGGAAATAATATTTCAAAGTGTTATGAAAAATATGAATTATGCAAATGTAAAATGTTATTTTCGGATATTACGTTCTTTTTCAACTCAAACGTTTAAGAACTGCATCAATCTGAATGACAAATAAAAACAAATATTTTCAATAGGAATTCAAAAGAAAAGCTTTTAACTCCGAGACAGTTTTGACAGGATGTCGAAAAAGAAAAGTAGGACCCGAACGAAAACGCTACATAAGACTCATCAATGACACCCGATAACAGTGGAAGGCCAAATCAACTACGAAGTTGAAAACCACCAAAACCCGAAAATTCCGAAAAGTATTGCCTATTAGCAATCTATGTCAAGGAGTGCAAAAACTTCAGAATTTTGAAGAATTCAACATTTTATAAACAGTAAACAGAAAAAAAAACTGTATTGAAACATTTGACTCTAAAGAAAATGTATTAAAACAAAGTATAATTCTAGATTTGATTTTTTTTTAAATAAGAAAACATTGTTTAAGGCATGTTATTGCTGTTCAATCAAAATCAGGAGCTTTATTCACAAATTCATTCCCAGCCTCTTTTTTGGTATGAAATATAGTGTTACAATTACATAGGGATCGGTAAACCATTATTTGTTGATCAGATAAAACCATGGTATCTATCTGTGATGACCCATTACATGACATAACTGTAAAAATATATAACTCTGATTTCTATATTTGTTTAGTAAAGAGTAAATATAAAACAACAAATATATATCATTTTAGGAACTACCATTTGATTTTTAGGGGGCTAGGATGAAAAATTTTGTCCTGCCTTTTTATTTTTCTCTCTATTCGGTTCGGCCTTTTTATTTTTCACTCTATTCGGTCCTGCTTTTTTTTTTAGTTTATCCTGACTTTTTTTTTACATAAATTGTCATCCTGCCTTTTTTTTTTTTTTGCAAATAATCTCATCCTGCCTTTTTTTTTTAACTCAAAACTCCTGTCCTGCCTATTTTTTCAAATTTCATCCTAGCCCCCCATAAAAATCAAATGGTAGCTCCCTTAGGTAAGATGACAGGAAATGAACCGTTCCATCATCTCCTAGAAATATATGGACATACAGTTTTGGTCAATATGTTTTTAAGAAATGACAGTGTGCTCCACAAACTGCTGCGTGGACTTCTGCGCTATGTTGAACATGTTATTGTTATTCATTACATTTTACAGAGAGAAATGACTAGTGTTAGCAGAGTACATCCTGTGGAGTCGAGAAAGAATCTAAAATCATCAGGCAACAAATTAAGACGTTCTGCTAGTCTTTCTTCAACGCTGTCCCTATCACCTACAGAACTGAATGAAGCTATAATGGGAATGTTAACTGTTGGAAAAAAACTGGAGCCTTGCAGAAGAATATGCATTGGTATGTCAAGGCTATACTTTAACTCCTAAAACATATTAGTATTTATACATCCTTGGCTTTCATTTATTTTGCTTGTTTAGGGTGGTACCAAACACCTTAACTAAAATTAATTCGACTCGTTTAAGTTTCATAAAATTTTGACAAAATATTTACTTTGACCCATTGACAGAAATATTGGTTGGATATATAGCAGT
Source organism: Mytilus coruscus (assembly GCA_017311375.1). Taxonomy (NCBI): domain Eukaryota; kingdom Metazoa; phylum Mollusca; class Bivalvia; order Mytilida; family Mytilidae; genus Mytilus; species Mytilus coruscus. The sequence goes on from CM029607.1 coordinate 29,552,968, forward strand.
TTGACAAACACTAATTTTGATCATTGAGAAGCTTCATATTTTCTTTACAATATAAAATGATTAAAACGTTCAGCTGATTTTACAGAGTCATCTCCCTGTAGTGTTATGTACCACCTTAAACGTTCCGGGTGAAGGTGAATCCAGCACTAGAATTACATTTTCTTATTTTCATTTTACACATAGTTTCATGGCAAAAACTATAAATAAGTTTCATAGCAAAACCTATAAATAGACAATTTTCTTCATAACTCAATGGTAGACGTTCCCTTTTATCATTATCTTTTTTTTTTAATTAAGATAAAATATAAGACTGTTTGCTTTGGTTCACAGCTGATTCAATTCCTCCTATAATATGTATCAGCCGATATGCAAGAAATTTCTTTTACATGCCAACATACATTATGTAATAGGCTACAACCCTAGATGAAGTTTACAAGTAAGGACATCAATTCGATTAAAGAAAATTGAAAATTGTTTCTGGACAAACATTTTTCTTATGTTATTTAACCTTAAATCGTAATCATGAGTATCCCTTCCAAATTGTAGGAAATCCTATAACAACCGCTGGGCAAAGAAAACAACTAGCAAAGATGTTGACTGTTGTTTTATTTCCACTGGCCGTTTTAACAGCAATCACTGCAGTCGATTTTTCTAATTCTCTATCAATGTATATGAATACAGCTGAGGTGATGATGCGTATTGAATTCGGTGTAGAACTTGGAGATTTCCTTATGGCTCTCCAAAATGAACGTGATATGAGTTCTTTGTATTTGAGTAGGATTGGTTCTGATACAAAATCAGATTTATTAAAGGCATACCCTGAAACAGATGAGGCTTTAGATAAATTATCATCATGGCCAGTAAGTTCAAGAAACAAGCTAAAGGAATTCCAGTCACGTGAACGGTATATTAACTATATCAATAGACATCGTTATGAACTAGACTCCACAAACACAAGCGTGACTGCCGAAATTAACTTTTATTCCGAGCACATCGATATATTCATACGCTGGATGTATGAAGTTGTCAGCGAGCTAAATACAGGATTGATTTGGAAGACATTGGTAGGATATCAAGAACTGATAATTTCAAGTGAATATATTGGTAGAGAACGAGGCTACGGTATTTATTATTACTCAGTCGGTTCATTTCGTGATAGAAATCATTATATACTTTTTATTGAAAGCCAAGATACGGCTAGAGCACACTTTGAATCTGCAAGGATGTACTCGAAAACGGCATCGGACATATATCAAAACAACCTCGACACAAACAACGAAACTCTCCAGGAGATCAATAAGTTGAGAAACGAAATAAAAGTTAATTCTACGATTGAACAAGAAGGTTCTACAACTGCAGCAAAATGGTGGTTTTCAAACATGAGCATTTATCGTGGTGTCATGCGAAATACTCAAAGAATACTGGCATCAAAAATAAACAGATTACTTGAACAGAACGCAGTCGATGATATGACAAACATGATCATTGCAGCTGGCATCTTTTTAGGAATAATACTTGTTAGTCCAACTATTACGTTCTCAGTATACAAACTGACGTCTAATATTCAGAAATACTCATTGCAGATTGCAAGAAAGTAAGTAACAATATAAATTTCAAATGCTCATTAGCCTTCACGATTGTTTAAAGACTTGTTTAAATGTCGATGATAGATTAATAAATGGTATTGCACAAGGTTATCTTCCTGTAATGATGATAACGTTGCTATATAAAAAAAACTACTGAGTATTGTGGTAAAATCTATTAAACTTGTTATTTGTTACTGTCCGTATTATTTGAAACAGAATTATTCATCATAGTTTTGAGTTGAAATCCAAAGAAAATGCGATTTTTATACGTCACATGATCAAGTATTGAACCTTGTCAATGCTTGTCATATGCAATTATATAAATAGCACATAGCTGAGAGGGTGATAGAGCAGATTGTTACCCCGAGAAAACATTGTCAACTGAGGCGAAACCAAGGTTGACAATGTCTTTTCGAGGGGTAACAATCTGCTCTATCACCCTCTCAGATATGTGTTATTTAATTTATCATACTGAATGTTCTGTAATTACTGTCTATTAAATTTCAAATTCAAAGTAATAAACTATGTCGTCTTGTACATAACAATCATCCGTATTTATTAAAGCGCACACTAGAGCAAGCGTCTCCGTGAAGGGTAATAGAGTATTTGCCATGGGATAGAGTAAATTGTCTCCCTCGTATTAACCAATCAAAATCTGGCATTTTGACATGAAGTATAATAAAGCTTAATGTTTCTTGTTATTTGTAGAAGTTGGTGTTGGTGATATATCTTCGGTAGTTCCTGTTTGATTTATGTACATCTGTTTAACCTCTGATGAACTTGTTTAGACATTTGTTTTAATTGAAAACTAAATATGAATCTTTCTATGTGTACACACACAAAATTTAAAATAACACTTTATAAATATAATTCGACCGAATAGCTTATATCGATTTAACTTCTTTAGGATCGCTCATACCCATAAAATTGAAAGCCAATGATGTATAACTTCCTAAACACATGAAGGGCTTTATGATCAAAATGGACATAAAAGAAAAACCATCTAAGGCCTGAGAGGGTTTGAATCTTCTTTTCAACAATTTTTCAATTTATCAACGAGAATTAATAGCAAAAGTATATTATAAATCATGTCGATTCTGAAGAAACCGACTACTGGGCTGGTGATAGCAATCCACCAGCAGTGGTATCAAGATGGAAAAAAATGACTTTATAAATTAATAACGTCCCCCGAAAAAATCACCACTAATAATATATATTGTCAATTGCCAATTTGAGCATATATCGTTTAACTTTTTTTTTCTCAATTGCATATAACCATATAAAAACTGAGGCGACTCTTCACATTCAACCGTTATAAAATTAAGAAACCATGTACCATACAGCAATAAACACGATAAACATAGTTATACCAAATACCAAAATATAATAACATCAAATGGCAATAATGATATATAAAACTAGATTCCAAGGAAAACTGAGAGTCTAGCTGATATATAAAAACTTATATAACAAAATGAATAAGCCATCATTGTTTTTGTTATAAAACGTTTTGACGGAATTAATACTAATATGCATAAATACGTTGATCTTTCTTTACATCGTGGGGAACCGTTTATATATATTTAAAGCAGTTTAGGCGAGAATACATTAATATAACACTAACTTTACAAGGACGCTGAGACTGTGCAAAAAGGGGGAGAATATACCACATTGGAAATATGAAACCATAAATTTAAGAAAAACATCAAAAACAGGCAAGATGCTTTTGTAGGACGGAAGTTGAGTTTCGGATTTTATCGATAAAAAATTTAAGAGATTTGAATTGTTTGCCAATGAGACAACTATCTACCAGAGTCGAAACGATGTGGATGTAAGCAATTATAGGTCACTGTCCAGCCATCAACAATGAACAAAACCCATACAGTATAGTCAGCTATACAAGGCCAAATATGGCAAAATGTGAAACATTTCAAACGCTTGGTTTATGAAATGGCTACTCGTTTACAGTAACCCAAGTTCTAGAAATGACAAAAGATCAAGCATTGAAAGGCACAAAAACAATCTAGAAAGGACATATTCTTATTCACAGTAACCTCAGACACAAAGACATAAAAGTATTATCATAAAAAATGTAATATTTCTTTATAGAACCAAATTATTGAACAAGGAAAAAAAACAGAGTGAAGAGATTCTGTTTCAGATGTTACCTAAATCAGTTGCACAACACCTGAAAGAAAACAACAGTGTGAATGCAGAACAATTCCAAGAATGCACCATTCTACAGAGTGATATGGTTGGCTTCACCAAATTATCGTCCAATAGTTCGCCATTACAAGTGACTGAAATGTTGAACATCCTCTTTTCCTGCTTCGATAACAGAATCAATTTGTATGATGTTTACAAAGTGGAGACGGTAGGAGACGGCTACTTGGTTGTATCAGGTAATACTATACAAATAATGTTAGCGGTGTTCTCTTAGTTTCGATGAAATTACAAAACCCCAAAAAGTATTTGATTCGTAAAACTGCATCCACGACTTAGGGAATGACTCATTACCTTATCAGTGACAATGTTATGACAAGTTTAGAGTATGAATTGTGCCTTATCTGTTACACTGTTCTCACATGTTAAGATTCTGACTGGTATCTTTATCAGTGATGATGTTTGCACGTGGATGTTTGAAAATGGGAACTAATAGTTTAATATAACATTGTATTTAGCCTTAAAAGGCAATACAATGAATTGAAGATATCTTTCTGTGTCCATAATTTTTGTTGGTTCAGCTACAATTATGGAAAAAGGAAGATAACGCTGATTTTAAATATTAACAATGACGTCATAGATTGTTTTTAGATTTATTGATTGTTGGGTGCTTAATGTCCAGTTGCAAATATTTTATGCAAGTTCAACGAGAACAAATTTAACAATAAGTACACATGGTAGGTCCTGTAATAAGGACTGTCCGGGTGAAGGTCGGGAAATTTGGACTGCCATTGTAGTACTTGTACATCCCGTCATTGTGTTGTGCTATTATGGTAAATTTTTGTATTCTTTTCTTTCGTTTTTGCTAATGTGCTTTGTCTATATGCCTTTTTGTTTGTCTTTGTTGACACATTTGCTTGATTTTGTAGTGATTAAGATTATAACATAATGTTGACTGCTGTGTCCCTATTTTTGACATTTTTACCTATTATGTCTGTTTGTTTTGTTCACACATCGTTGTCAATATAATGGAATTTCATGCGACTGTCATACAAGCGAGAGGTTTAGCTAGCTACAAAACCAGGTTTAATCCACCATTTTCTACATAAGAAAATGCATGTACCAAGTCAGAAATATGACAGTTGTTATCCATTCGTTTGATGTGTTTGAGCTTTTGATTTGCCATTTGCTTAGGGACTTTCCGTTTAGAATTTTCCTCGGAGTTCGGTATTTTTCATATTTTACTTTTTGGAAAATGAGGGTATTATGGATAGGGAAAGCAATCATGGCTGTGTATTTATACATCCCGCACATCCAACGGACCATTTGGCAAGGGTTTGACTGACGGTCGGAAGAAGACCAAGAGTGACCATTTTTCTATTCACAGTCACCCTTGGGGTTGATATTTTTATTCCATGCACAAGTTAATAATGTTATTTTCTTGACATACACACACACATCATAGTTGAGCATATATTTCACTGCTAAACTTCTCTGAAATGTTCATGGATAGGATGTAAAGAATGTTGTGCAAAATGCACTGTTTTTTTTGTTTTTTTTTTTTTGTCTCAATAGTATTGATAATGTCTGGAAAATTGATAACTATCAATCCAGTGCCATAAGGAGTTTAATTGCACGAAAGCAATCTTTACCTAAAAAATATACGAATTTTGATTATATAATACAATGGAAGCTCTTTACTTTTTAGTTGTGTGAAGAAAAGGAGGAATATCTCCGATTTGACTTTTATATCTGTTTCTCTCATTCAATTTGTTTTAAGAAAAGTTTTGTTATTCAATTCGTTTTAATTTTATTAACAACGGGTTTCCATTTGAATATTTGAGTTAATTGTTATAAATAAAATTCTACTTTGACCCCAAAATATAAAAATGCACAGAAATTAATAAAGTATTTTGTACAAATGTTGCATTTTTGATTCAATGGATCTAGTCTCCTGGTCTAAAAATTGCATAAAAACAGCTGTTTCATCGGATTTACAGACATGTTGCTCTGTAACCCAACGGCACAAATTATCAGCATACAACAATCTAGAGGTCATCATAGAATCTTCAACAATATAAAGTTGTCTATTAAATATATCAAGATCTAAATCTTTAAAAAAAAAAACAAATTAATAAGTAATACAAAAACTATCTTCGACCTGCCATCAACCCAGGAGATAAATAAAACATTACACAAACCACTGACGATCTTCCTATCTTGAGACAGGCATATGAATATGTTGTTTTTAGATCTTATGTTTTCATCAATTTTATGTAGTCGACCAGTTATTGTAGTTTCACTTTATTGTATCAGAGATGTCGAATTGACCAAAAAAGGATAGCAAGGGACTATCAAAAACAATAATTCGAAGACAGATAGATCACACCATTATCAAATGAAAAATCAAACAAACGACAGTACAGAAAAAAACGGGAAAACGAACGATTGAGAAGCAAGAACATTACCAAATACTGGGGTCAACTCATGTGCTCAGGAATAGTCACAGTATCTGTTTTACTAATTTCACCCGTTGTGTTGATCCTTTCAATTAAAATCTAATGGTGAATCGTATCCGGTGAAGTAAAATATTTAATAATATTGGGGTAGTGTCTACGACAAAAGGGCCCTAATGTTATCCATGATATTCTGTGACATAGATATTCCCTTACAATTAATTACCTGCTTGTATTTCATGAAATACACAGCAATAAAACCGGGAACTAGATACCAAGAGCAATCATAAACCCTATGTCGAAGAAAACTGACCACACCTTGACCAAAACAATTCGAAAAGAGAAAAAACATTCTTCAAACGAATAGACATTTCTCAACAGTGGCACTCGTCGTATTGCTCATGCAAAATATCAAAGATACAAGACTTTTATTGATGTTCTTTATCTTGATGGTTGAAGTAAGCTATCTATTTACTCGATTATTGTAGGTGTGCCTAGAAGAAACGGGCAAAGACACGCGTCTGAAATAGCCACTCTTTCGTTAGATTTATTGCATCACGTAAGCAGGCTTGACCTTCCCCAGTTTCCTGGCGAGAAGTTCAAGATAAGAGTAGGCTGTCATTCAGGTAACGATTAAACTTGCCATTTAAAATATCCAAGAATATGTTCTGGGTGAACAAAATATTTTGAAAGATGTGTTTATAATTATTATTTATGTATCATGTGATACTATATATAAATAACACATAGCTGAGAGGGTGATAGAGCAGATTGTTACCCCAAGAAAACATTGTCAACTGAGGCGAAACCAAGGTTGACAATGTCTTTTCGAGGGGTAACAATCTGCTCTATCACCCTCTCAGATATGAGTTTTTTAATTTATTATACTAAATGTTCTGTTATTACTGTCTATTAAATTTTAATTTCAAAGTAATAAGCTTTGACGTCTTGTACATAACAATCATCCGTATTTATTAAAGCGCACACTTGACCAAGCGTCTCCGTGAAGGGTAATAGAGCATTTGCCATGGGATAGAGTAAATTGTCTCCCTCGTAGTAACCAATCAAAATCTGGCATTTTGACCGGTGCATTACATTTGCGCGTAAAAATCACTACGTTTGCGCGCAGCTTTTGATTACATTTGAGCGTATTCTTTTACAGGTAAACTCATGTAAATACAGGTAAATTATACTTATTTATTTATTTAACTATTATTTTCGAGCAGGATAAGTCCGTTTTATTGTGCACAAGCACTTATCATATATGATTTTAATTTACAAATAGAACATGTTCAAAATTCATATTAACTTTAGTCATATTTATTATGAATTATCTTTATTTTACCTGTGTTACCTGTAAAACGAATGCGCGCAATTGTAATCAAAAGCTGCGCGCAAACGTAAAAAAAATTAATCCCCAAATGCGCGCAAATGTAATGCGCCGATTTTGACATGAAGTATAATAAATCTAATTAAGTATTAAGGAACATTCAGTTATATCTTAATTATGAATTAATGCATTCTGAGCACAAACCATAATTATGTCTAAAATGTACTCCTTTTAAAACAGGGATTTTTTCCTTATGACGTAGTTCGTGCTCTGGTTATTAGTTTATTGATATTTTGGCCATGCTTTAACTATAATTGTTACTCAAAATAAGCAAATGAGGTGATGAATTTAATTTGTTGGGGAAAATATGGCTAAACCTCGGACGTGGCTGCATGTTTATACATCCCACACAGCCAGATGCTACACCAGAACGGTTTTCTCTCGGCCGGAAGAAGACCAAGGTGACCATGTTTCTGTTTTTTGAAAACCTCAAAACTTCTAAAGTATTTCAGATATCTGATATTTTTTGTACTATCGTCTTAAAGAATTTTTTTGTTTTTTGTTTTTGTTTTAGATATCCTATAATCAGTATTATAACAACAACGTTTATCTTAAACGATTACAGTTATATTGAATATAAAAATTGAATTATAGGAAAACACAAAAAGTGGGTATTTACATATCTCGGTATAACTAATCTAGTATTCAAACTTGAATAAGCTTATATAAAGATGTGTTCCTTTTTCGCTTTTTTATCTGGACTTGTACAAATTTTACCTATAGGTTATCATTAAACCTCAAAACAAACGCATTTATTTAAGAATTTAATGCTTCTTTATTCTAAAAATGTGCGCACGGTCAACGCTTTTACAACCCTATAAAATCACTAAGAGAAGCATTCAATACTTATAATTACATTTTTTTGCTAGAATCATGAAAACATGATTTTTATCAAGTTTTTCTTTTATTTACCTGTGCACTTTATTGGGGAACTCGTGTCATCATATATGTTACATTTCATTTTGAAATAAAGGTTAATTTCAGAATGTCGCGAGATTGCCAATAGCCAATCAAAATAACTTATTATAATGAAACATACATGTAATGTAATTATTTACGTTTAAGGTCCAGTTGTTGCAGGAGTCGTTGGGAATAAGAATCCTAGGTATTGTTTGTTTGGATCCACAGTACGCGTTGCTGCATTAATGGAATCATCAGCAGAAGGTACAAACTAACACACTTTTGAAAAATGTAAAATGGACATTTGTTTTAATTATATTTATGTTTATAATAAAAAGTGAAATCACAAAAATACTGAACTCCGAGGAAAATTCAAAAAGGAAAGTCCCCAATCAATAATAGTTTGTCATTGCTACATCTAAAATATCGATATTTTACACACAGTTTTTTTTTTTTTTTTGGTTTAGGCAAAGTTTCAAATATCTTCGCGTACATCGCAATCTGATTTAAATACAGATCCTGTGTCCGTGCTTTGCTTACAAAGATCTGACAACACTTCATTGTACTTTCTGTTCGTGTAATCTTTTTCTTTCCTCTATATCGTCCTCCAACAGGTTGGTTAATCCTTAAATTAATATGCTAATAAAACATTATGTACAGTTAAATTACTCCAAAATAAATTATATGTACCTTAAAATCTCAGTTTATAAACTTAATGATAAAGTGTAAATACTATTTACAGGGCATGCTTTAGTGTACAACTTTTTACATTCAATAAAATTTAGTACTTAAAGCTAAAGAAGATCTGTACAATTATATCCATCAACAGGTATAGCGCGGAACAGCCACACGGACCTAGTAGTTATGTCAGAATATAAATGATGTTTCTTTACATTAAAATAAATTATGACATCAGGTAGTGAAATTTCAGCCTTTAAATTTTTGAAGGCGCGTATCATGACGACAAAACCAGAGGATCTCGAACGGTTTTTTAAACAGAAAGTAGAATGGAACGTTTTCAGATCCTTGTAAGCAATTCTCACTTTTAATCAGTGCGTGCATCTAGAAGTGATTTTTTTCATTTGTATAATTTTTCTTAACACTTATATCTGACGAACAGATTGAAAAAGGTTTATTCGTAAGGTCTTCACAAATGGTGCATGCGTTTACTCTCAGTCCGGTCGAACTTGTGATATACGATGTAGAATATGAAAATGGTATTAAAAGAACACTCAATCATTTATTTTATACATAATTTTAGTGAATAAGATTCAAATCAGCCAGTCAACATTTACATTGCTACATGAAATGGGTGGATTCGAGATGAAAGTGAGAGATCTTTATAATGTTACGGTAAGATATACTTTGTACCGAACCCATAATTTCAAATACATCAGTTGCTAACATGAACATGAAAACTGTACAATAGAAAATTACACGATTGTAAAGTGGCGATATTAATACCATGCCTGGACCTGCGTCGCATGATGCTGTTTTGAAGAGCAGTCTTTGACGCCGTAAAGATTAGAAATTCTCAAGTGTGTAATTTTATTAATTGTCAAAGTGCAACCAATTAAACTGTATGAATATAGTAGTTCCCAAGGTTGCTAATAAAATTCTTAGATTAAAGAATGGCTTTATCATTATAGCACTAAAGCCAGATATAACTGATAGCAGCAAGTATGCTTGTAGGTTTGGGTTTTTTTCAAGTATTGTTCTAAGTAATCGGGGGAGCTAGGATGAAATTTGAAAAAAATAGGCAGGACAGGAGTTTTGAGTAAAAAAAAATCAGGATGAGCAACTTGGTAAAAAAAAGGCAGGATGACAATTTGTGTAAAAAAAGGCAGGATAAACTAGTAAAAAAAAGGCAGGACCGAATAGAGTAAAAAATAAAAAGGCAGGACAGAGATTACAACTAAAAAAAAGCAGGACAAAATTTTTCATCCTACCCCCCCCCCCCCCCCCCATAAAAATCAAATGGTAGCTCCCTTATGTTGAACAGTTGTGTTTCGTTGTGTTTCGTTTTGTTTTGTTTTGTTTTGTTTCTAGAAGTATTACTTTATTTTGTTAAGTAGTGTTTTCGTTATTGTTTTTTCTATCTTTTATCATTTTCTAAAAATAAAAAATGGTTTGACAAAGATCTTGGGAAAACTAGACAAAACCTCATCAGATATGCTCGTATTTTTAGCAAATTTCCCAAGGACAATTTCGTGAGAAACCATTGCTACAAACTTATCGAGAGTATTAAAAACTACGTAAGTTTAAATATAGACAGCATAGGCAGTCAATATTAACCCAGTTGGAATCTCTTCATGAGAATAATCCAAAGCTTTATTGGAATCTTGTTATTGACTTGAGAGCTATGAGAGCAAGAGACCATAAAAGTTCTGCCGTTGATCCATCAACCTGGGTTAATCACTTCAAAAATTTAAATGAAGTAAAAGACAACTTCAAACAACGCCTTATCGAACTTGATAAATTACTAGACAGTCTACAAAAAGAAAAAAATCTTTAATGAACTTGACATGCTTATTAGTCAAGAAGAAATTTCTAAAGCTACATCAAAACTAAAATATAACAAGTCGCCAGGATTAGATCATTTATCTAATAACATGCTTAAATGTGGACAAACTGCTCTTATTCCTTGTATTCTTAAGCTATTTAACGCTTGTCTGTCAAGTAGTAATTATCCCTGTGCTTGGGCTCTTGGATATATTACACCAGTACATAAATCTAACGATATATCTGATCCAAATAATAACAGGGGTATTGCAGTAACTAGTGCCATAGTAAAACTATTCAACAGTGTGTTAAATAATAGGCTTGATGTATTTATGGATAAACACAATATCATACATGAGTGTCAGATAGGTTTTACAAGAAAGGCTATAACTTGTGATCATTTATTTATTTTGAAATGTATTATATATGAATATTGTAATTCAAAAGATGGTAGGGTGTATGCCTGCTTTGTTGACTTTCAAAAGGCTTTTGACACTGTTATTCACACCGGATTGAAAATTAAGCTTTTAAAAATTGTTGTAGGCACATTATTTTACAATATCATTAAGCAATGTATGAGGTAAGCAAATCCTGCATTCGAATTAAGAACAGCATTACCGATTTCTTCCCTATACAGCTTGGAGTTAAACAGGGAGATAATCTAAGTCCTAACCTATTTAAGGTTGTCATCAATGACCTTCCTAACTATTTGGAAAAATCTCTAGACCCTGTAAATATCAATGGGCGACCTATCCATTGTCTGATGTATGCCGATGATATCATTTTTATATCTACTACAGCTACTGGTCTTCAGTCAAAACTTGATATTATGGGAAAATATTGTCAAGATTGGTGCCTTACTCTAAACCCAAAAAAAAAAAAAAAATTGTGATTTTTAACAAGGCAGGCAGACATATCCGCCTCAAATTTAAATACAAAGAATATGATATAGAATGTGTACAACATTGTAAATATCTAGGTGTGTATTGTAGTGCTTCAGGTAAATTCTCCTATGCTCAGAATGAATTATACATGAAAGCTTTAAAAGCATATTTTAAACTTAGAAAAGATTTATTATCTCTAAATCCTAGCTTAAAAACTAGTATACATGTTTTTGATCATACTATTAAGCCTATTCTTCTTTATGGAAGTGAAATTTGGAGCTCATTTAATCCCTTTATAGCAAAATTTAGATATGGAAACCAGTTAACATTAGATAAAATTTATTCGAATTTAACTTGTGAAAAGCTACACAGTAAATTTTGTAAATTTATTCTGGGCGTGCACAAAAAAACGAAAAATTTTGCAGCCTTATCTGAACTTGGTCGGTTTCCACTGTACTTTGACGTAGTCAAATCTATTTTGAATTATTGGCTTAGGCTAGAAAATTTAGACTAATTTCCTTTATTACAAGATGCATACCAGCATTCAAAAACTTTACTTTCTCAGCATAAATCGTCATGGTATGGCTCTCTCCAACAAATTTTAAAAAACTCTTCCTGGGTTTGCAAACCTAAATGATGGGAAAAATATTTTTAAAAATACCATCAGGATAATATTGAAAGAGACGTGCATAAGAATTTGGAAGGATCAACTGACCAAGATTTCAGAAGGGAAGCTCCGCGCTTATGTAAAATTTAAGAAAAATTATGGTTTCGAAAATTATCTAAATATCATGTCCAATTTTGAACTTGGGAGATCATTAACAAAATTTAGGGTGTCATCTCACCATTTGCAGATTGAAATAGGACGATACCAGGGTACTCCTCCACACCTTAGACTATGTCAGCAGTGTAACTCTGGTAATATTGAAGATGACGTTCATTTTCTCGTTTATTGCACAAAATATAACGAAGACAGACACCATTTATATCACATTATTTCGGAATCATGTCCCAATTTCATTAACTTAAATTCCAAAGAGAAATTGCTATGGCTGCTGTCTTGTGAGAACTCAACTATATTAAAAGAGTTGTGTATATTCCTGGTTAAACACTGCAAATAGCAGATTTATATGACATGTTTCGCATAATTAGCAATTGTTGTTATTAAAAAAAAAAAAAATATTTGTAAATTGACCGGATTCAGTTTCTCTATAATTTATTTTGTTTATTTGCTTCTGAGACGGCCCGCAATCAACAGTATATCCTGGTGTCTCCTCCAGATGAAAAATCCATCTTTATAGATAATAATTTAAGTTTGTTCAAACTTTATTATTAATATTTTTATTTTTGTTATTTGTGCACTGCTGGACATAGAAATAATAATGGTAATAAGGAAGGAAGGAAAAAAATACTCAAGAGTACTTTTAATGTATTTTTGTTATTAATGCTATTTTCATTTGTCTATTATAATATCTGTCACGTTATATACTGTACAGTGTCTCATGTTTGTTGCTTATACTATCATAATTGTTAATTGTAAATGCCCCCTGTGGGACTCTGATTGGAATAATAAAATATTTGATTTGATTTGATTGGTTTTCTTTTACCGTTTTGTTTGTATTTATTTTAGACGGGTTTTGGGGTTAAAAATACTCATTTAATAATACAATTAAATGATGGTGTAATTGATGAATTTTGAATTCTTCATAGTAAGCATGATTTAAAATGCAATATTTTATTCCTTTTCAATAATAGGCTCAGGTTAATCTATATGTTTCAGGTTGGAGTTGAATTAAGGAAGCACGGTTCCTCTGAAAGGACCTTTTGGCTACTAAAGAAAGAACTCATCGAATGGGAAGAAGAATTCTGCTCAACACCATCCGATGGAGCATCAGTGGGGAGTTCTCTTTAATACTGATGACATAACCATATACAATGTGCATGCAAAACTGGTTTTGGTACCTATATAGTAATTGTAATCATTTGTAGCATTTAAAATGAAATGTATTGAATTGTATTTTAATAACAACTAGCCAGTGTCCCCGTGTGTCTGGTGAATACTTAGTTTTTAAATTGTATAAGACATTTTCTCAACTTCTTAATCAAAGTCAAATAGACACTTTCTGAATTAACTTCATATGGAGGCAAAAAATATGGAACACCAAAGATGTTGTAATATACGTTTCACTTTAAGTTAAATACTAAAAGGTTTTTGACACATGATCAAATCGAGAAAACCTCGAAAACCGTAAAATATATATGTACATTGTATGGAGAATACACGAAATGGTATAATAGGCATGAAGTCCCGTATTGTTGTATTTTGGCCATGTCAAATGTTTATAAAAACGATATTGTAAGCTTTGCTGTACATTTCTTTCACATCTATTCTTCTGCAAGTAAAGAAGATTTGTTTATTTGGTTGTTATACAATTGTATGCTGTTTGTTATACAAATAAATTGATTATAAATCTTGTAATTATCGTTAACTATGAGAGAGAGAGAGAGAGAGAGAGAGAGAGAGAGAGAGAGAGCTCTTTACTTGTGACAGCTCTACGATCTTTTTTCTCTATTGGACTGCAGGGCCAACGGGCTATACAGGATTTTCATTACATTCCTACTTATAAGAACTGAATATATGAACTGCAAATATATATCCTTCCCTCAGTGAGATCGGCTCTCAAGCTGTTGAAACATCAACTGTAACACAGCCTTCAATGTGTCCAGCGCCTTAAACTTCTCTATGAATATATAAAAAGGGACAACAGTACACATCAACCATCAACATCCGACTTCTCAAGAAACAGACATACAAACACAGAAAAACAACAATTAACTACACATGGTCAAGATAAGCAGATTTCACACAGTCACAAAATCTGGTCGTTAGTCGTGTTGTTCCTTTCCTCGTCGGCTTCCCCAGGATTATCTATAACACAGTACAGAATGTATAGTGGCTAAGAGATTTTAAACATTCGTGTACAGTTCATCTTTATATTGTATATGATGACAATGTTACTTTTCATATAAACAGACACTAAAGTCAGCTTTTCTTCAATTCTATACTTCTTACTTGCAACAACACTACGATCTTTTTTCTATTGGATATGCTAGCCAACATAACTTTACATGACTTGCACTATATTTATACTTTATGCGATTTTCATTCAGCCCACAATGTTAGAACTGCATTTTACCTTTGAACATACGTGTCGTTCCATCAGCAGGTTCGAATGTTGAGACAAAACCGACAACACAATCTTAATGTATCCATCACCAAAAGTCGTTGGTTGGAGTTCTCATTGACGTATACCCCAGCATTTTTTCTTTTCAATTGAAACAAATTGAACTGCATCTACAGGTCAATTTTAACTCTCGGGGCGATTTAGACTTAGATTTAGAGCTAGACATAAGGCCTAAACAATGATCTATGGTAAAGTTTGGTAAAAATATGTTAATCTAGTATTCCGGATCGTTGAGTTGCTTTCTCATTTTTGTACATCTCACACTTCATTTTTTTAAAGAATAAACCGAACGACGTGAAGAGGTCAACTCAAAGTCTTCAACAATAGGTTACATGTAGTTTCATGAAAATTAAGAATAAACTTAACAAGGGCAAGTTAAAAAGAAGTCCTTTACATGATTAAACTTTCACACAATCTTATCAAACAAAAGTTTTTCTTATCTAATAAAATGGTCCTTTGAAAAATCTGATTGTAATGTTACCAGTCTGATTAAAACCAGCCCCCACTATCCACTTGCGTTTATTGATAGTGGGGGGCTGGTTTTAATCAGACTGTGTTTGAATTGTTTTAGTATACTAGTCATTTTGGGACCCTTTTTAGCTTGCTGTTCGGTGTGAGCCAATGCTCCGTGTTGAAGGCCGTACTTTGACCTATAATTGTTAACTTTTTATACATGGTCACTTTGATGGAGAGTTGTCTAATTGGCACTCATACCACATCTTCTTATTTATATTTACTCTATATGTGTTTGAGTAGTCCACCGTCTACAATCTTAAGGATGATGACAGACACAGTATTATGCTTCGACTTTCGAGTCTGATTGACCGGGACGAAATTCTAAACGTTACTATAAAACTACAACCTCGCTCCGGATATAGTGTCGTGCCAGATTTATCTTCAGTCTCTAACTTCGTCGAAGTGAACTTTTAAAAGAACGGTGGGAAATCTCACCAGAATCCAGGAGGAAGACTTAACTGGTATACCTCTGGGATACTTTATTTTTGAAGCTTTTCCCAAAAAGATAGATTGTTTTCAATTTTGTTATGTTAAAAAGTAGATACATCCTAACTATTATACCCTACATCCTCATAATATTGCACTGGGTACTTTCAAAAAATAATATCCTACATTCTTATAGCAATGCAGTAGGTACATTTACACTATTATACCCTACATTCTTCTAAAATTGCATTAGGTTGTACTAACCATTATACGGTACATTCTTAAGTATTCCACTAGGAACATTCTTATAGCATTCCACTAGGTGCATTCTTATAGCATTCACTAGGTACATTCTTATAGCAATCACTAGGTACATTCTGATCGCATTAACTAAGTACATTATTATATCATTTCACTAGGTACTTACTTATAGCATTATACTAGGTACATTCTTCTAGCATTTCACTAGGTATATTCATATAGCAATTCACTAGGAACATTCCTTCAGCATTTCACTAGGTATATTCTTATAGAAATTCACTAGGTACATTCGTAAAGCATTTCACTAAGTATATTCTTATAGCAGTTCATTAGGTACTTTCTAATAGCATTTCACTAGTAAAATTTTAATAGCAATTACATGGTACATTCTTATAGCATTTCACTAGGTACTTTCTTATTGCATTTCACTAGAAACATTCTTATAGCATTATACTAGGTATATTCTTATATCATTTCACTAGGTATAATCGTACAGCAATTCACTAGGTACATTCTTATAGCATTTCACTAGGAATACTATACTTGTAGCTTTTCACTAGGTATATTCTTATATATTTCACTAGGTACATTATTAAAGCATTTCACTGGGAACATCATTAAAGCAATCACTAGACTAGGTGCATTCTTAAAGCATTTTACTACTCATCATTCTTATAGCATTCCACTAGGTACAATTCTATAGCATTTCACTAAGTACATTCTTATAGAATTTCACGAGATACATTCCTATAGCATTATACTAGAAATATTCTTATAGCATTCCACTAGGTGCATTCGTATACCATTTCAGTAGGTAAATTCTTATAGCATTTCACCAGGTATATTCCTATAGCAATTCACTAGGAATATTCGTAAAGCATTTTACTAGGTACATTCTTATAGCACAATACTAGGTACATTCTTATAGTATTTTACTGGGTATATTCTTATAGCATTCCACTAGTAACATTCTTGTTGTATTCACTAGGTACATTCTTATGGCAATCACTAGGTATATTCTCATAGCAATTCACTAAGTACATTCTTAAAGCATTTCACTAGGTACATTTTTATAGCATTATAACACAAACGGTACCAATTTTACTGCACCAGATGATATGTCTATTCTTATTACATCTTATTAGGTATATTCTTATAGCAATTCACTAAGTACATTCTTATAGTATTTCACTAGTTACATTCTTAAAGCATTTCACTAGGAACATTCTTATAGAATTTCACTAGGTTTATTCTTATACTATTTCACTAGGTACATTCTTATACAATTATATTAGGTACAATTTATTATATTTCCCTAGCTACATCCTTATAACATTACACTAAGAGCATTATTTTAACAATACACTAATAATAACATTCTCAAAGCAGTCATAAGGTAGATTCTTAGAGCAATTGACTAGGTACATTCATATATCCTTTCCCTAGGTACTTTTTAAAGCTTTATACTAGTGACATTCTTGTTGCATTTCATTAAGTATATTCTAATGCCAATTCACTAGGTGCATTCTTATAGTATCAAATAGGTACATTCTTATAACATTTCACTCGGAACGTTCTTATAGAATTTCACTAGATACATTCTTATAGCATTTCACTAGGTACAATCTTATAATTATCGCTACGTACATTCTTATAGCATTCCACTAGGAACATTCTTAAAGCAATCACTAGGTGCATTCTTATAGCATTTTACTAAGAACATACTTATAGCATTTCATTACGAACATTCTTATAGCATTTCTCTAGGTACATTCTTATAGCAATCACTTGGTACATTCATATAGCATTTCACTAGGTATATTCTTATACCATTACACTAAGTACATTCTTATATCAATCACTAGGTTCATTCTTTTAGCATTTCACCACGTACATTCGTATAGGCATTTCACTAAGTTAATTCTTAAAGCATTTTACCAGGTTAATTCTTAAAGCATTTTACCAGGTTAATTCTTATACTATTTGAATAGGTACATTCTTATAGGATTTCACTAGGAACATTCTTAAAGCAGTTACAAGGTAAATTCTTACAGCATTTCACTAGGTATATTCTTATAGAATTATACTAGGTACACTCTTATAGCATTTCACTAGGTACATTCTTATATTAATCAATAGTTACTTTCATATAGCTTTTCACTAGGAACATTCTTATACCATTACACTACGTAGATTCTTAAAGCGTTTCATTAGGAACATTCTTATAGCAGTTCACTAGGTACGTTCTTATAGCATTTTACGAGGTACATTCTTATAGCATTTCACGAAGTACATTCTTATAGCATTTCTCTAGGAACATTCTTACAGCAATCACTAGGTACATTCTTATAGCATTTCATTAGGTACATTCTTATGGCATTTCACTAGGTATATTCTTATGGCAATTTAGTAGGTACATTCTTATAGTATTTCACTAGGTAAATTCTAATAGCATTTCACTAGGAGCATTATTAAAAGAGAGGCGAAAGATACCAGAGGGACATTCAAACTCATAAGTCGAAAATAAACTGAAAACGCCATTGCTAAAATAGAAAAAGACCAAAAGACAAACAATAGTACACAAAACACAACATAGAAAACAAAAGACTAAGCAACACGAACCACACCAAAAACTGGGGGTGATCTCAGGTGCTCCGGAAGGGTAAGCAGACCCTGCTCCACATGTGGCACCCGTCGTGTTGCTCATGTTAATACAAACCCGGTAATAAGTCTAATTCGGTAGGTCACATTCGGGAAAAAGGGGGCGGGATT
This sequence comes from Mytilus coruscus, assembly GCA_017311375.1. Lineage (NCBI taxonomy): Eukaryota > Metazoa > Mollusca > Bivalvia > Mytilida > Mytilidae > Mytilus > Mytilus coruscus. The sequence goes on from CM029607.1 coordinate 29,572,069, forward strand.
GTAGTTACGACATTAGGAACATTTCCGCTATCACCTGTGAAACGGATATTCCATAACGGTCAACCAACTCGTGATGGCGTCCGTAAAACTTACGAAGGGATGACTTCAACTTCACCACGTGGAACTCTTGGTTTAATAGCGTCCTTGTGAGCAGCAACTCTCTATCAAGGAAATCATGATAGAAAATACAAGTCCTGGAATATCAACTAGGAGATGTATACTCCGTATGCAGGCGCAGGCTGAAAGCAATTACTAGGTACATTCTTAAAGCATTTCACTGAGAACATCCTTATAGCATTTCATTACGTACATTCTTATAGCATTTCACTAGGTATATTCTTATACCATTACACTAAGTACATTCTTATAGTATTTCACTAGGTATTATCTTATACCATTACACTAGGAACATTCTTAAAGCAATCACTAGTTGCATTCTTATAGGATTTAACTTGGTACATTCTTAAAATAATACTCTAGTAACATTCTTAAATCAATCACTAGTTACATTCTCATAGAAACCCACTAGTTACATTCTTATAACATTCACTCGATACATTCTTTTAGCATTACCCTAGGTAAATTCTCATAGAAATGTACTTATATACTATTTTAGCCTACACTAGGTATATTTTTCTTAGCATTGCACTAGGTACATTCTTAAATCATTCACTAGATATATTCTTACAACATTACACTAGGTCCATATTTATAGAATTTTACTAGGTACATTCTTATACCATTAGGGGCCTCGGTGGCGAGTGGTCTAAGTAGTTACTACTGTAATCACTAGCCAGTCAACACTGAGGTTGTGAGTTCGAACCCCGCTCGTGCGGGTGCACTCGACTCAATCTTAATTGACCAGGATTGTCAGTTTTCCTATCGAAGGTCGGTGGTTTTCTCCGGGCACTCCGGCTTCCTCCACCAATAAAACTGGCCGCCACGAAATAGCCCAAAAGCGGTGCTTAAAAGTGGCGTTAAAACACAAAATCAAAATCAAATCTTATACCATTCACTAGGCATTCTAATAGCATTCAAAAGGTACATTTTAAAGCATTTCACCAGGTTTATTCTATTAGCATTCACTAGGTACATTCTTATAGCATTCATTACGTTCACTCTTATAGCATTACACTAGGTATACACATATAGCATTACTCTAGGAAAATTCTTATAGATATATATGGAATATATATTCTTATAGAATTAACTAGGCGAATTCTTATAAGATAACAGTAGGTGCATTCTCATAGCTATACACCATTTACTTCCTTATACATTTACTGGATCTATTTTTATGGTATAACACTAAGTACATTCTTATAACATCCACTTGATACATTATAGCATTTTACTAGAAAAGTTAAATAACTTTAGGCAAGGCACTTTCATATAGCAGTTACTAGGTATATTTTTCAACATTACACCAAATATATTTTATAACAATACCCTAGTTGTATTCTGATAGCATTTCACTAGGTGCATTATTATAGTATTCATTTTGTGCATTCTTATAGCTTTACATTAGGTATACACATATAGCATTACACTAGTATTATTCTTATAGAATTAACTAATTATTACAGGACGACACTAGGTACATTCTCGTAATTGTACACCAGTTATATTCTTCTCCATTTTCTAGGCATATTGTTATAGCTTTACACTAAGTTCATTCTTTTAACATTTACTTGGTTACTTATATCATTCACTCGGTGACTTCTCAGAGCAATGCACTAGATTAATTTTTTAAGCATTTCACTAGGTTCTTTCTTATAGCATTCACTCAGTACATTCTTATAACATTACACTAGGAAAATCCGTATAGCATTTCACTAGGCACATTCTTATAACATTCACTAATATATACATCCTTATAGCATATCACTGTGTACAGTCTTATAACATTTCACTAGGTATATTCTCATAACATTCATTAAGGATATTCTTATAACTAGTGTTGTCAACGAGTAACCGGTTAACCGGTTAACCGTCGGAAGGACCGAATATCGAATACCAAAATGCTAACCGGTTAACCGGGCCTTTTTCAATTTTGATAGTTTTGATATAAACGTATATTGAAATCATAATTGAAAACAATACTAATATTTCAACATGATCTGCATGGAAATTAATGAGATCAATTATCCAGTACATTATTAACTTAATTAACAATGAATACATTCCAATTTTACCTAAATTAATTAGCACGAAGACACTTTGTATCAGCTTGGGACAAAATCTTAGATAACCATAACTTGCAAAGGTGTGCAAAATAAACATGCATTGAACAGTTGTAAGATGATCAAATTTTACAATGTAGTTGTTCTTTTCACTTTAACTTATATTGTGTGAACGTCAAGATACAAATGCAAATCATACACATCCATCAGGCTTGATCATATTTCAAATGAAATGCTGATTAAAACATTGTGAAATGCAAACTTAGTGTATACTGGTAGTTCCAATACCATACAGGCATGAACTATACAGAATGTTTTAGGAAACGGTGTGACGATAAACTTGAAACATTATATTATATAAGCATACACCGTGAAAATGTACGGCAGGCATATCTTTGATTGGTTGATTGATTGATCGTTGTTTGCGTAACGTCCATTGGAAAATATTTTATGCATGTTCAGGATGAGCACAAATAAACAATCAATTTAATAGGAAGGTCCTGCAATAGAGTCGACTGGAAAGGAGGATCGGAAATTTGAATCGCACATGAAAAATGAATGTACATTTGATAGGGACACTTATTTAGCCTTGCATTAGCTAGGCCACTTACGGACCCCGATGAGTTGCTGCAAGGGTTATTAACGTCCGAAGATCGCTCCTCTACACGAGGCATCGAATTTGATATCCCCATTCAGACCAGACGTGGCTGCGATCTCAAACATCCCACACAGCCAAAGGACGCCCCACTTTTGCGAGTGTTTTAAAGCAGATCTGAAGAAGACCAAAAGTGACCACATTTCGTTACCCCAATCACCCTTGGGTTATTTTTTCTTTGAACATTAACTTTCTTCCGGTTAACCGGTTAATCGGTCGAAAGATTATCCGATTAACCGGTTAGGCAAATATGTTCAATTTGACAACACTACTTATAACATTGCACAAGTACATTTTTATAACATTTCACTGGGTACATTCTAATAACATTACACAAGGTACATTAGTATATCATTCACTAGGTATATGTTTATAGTATCATGCTAGGTAGACTCTTAAAGCAATCGCTTGGTACATACTTATAAAATCATTTTAAAACATGAAGGACAATCCCTACAAACAAAAATTATATTGCTAACTGCGTAAATGATCATTTCAACACAGGTGAGAACCTTATCCCACATTCTCACACACAAGTTTTTAATCTGTGAAAAGCAATAACTATGTCAAAAAATAACGATGATACTATATTTTCAAGCTGTCTTAATGTTTAAATGTATGAATTGCCTAGAATCTATCTTCTACATTTACTGCTTGTACTGATCTTTAAAATTATACGCTCAGGTCGACAACATCAGGACATCTTCGTGTACCAAGTCCTATGTTTGATTTTTTTAGAAAAACATTTAAATGTTCTGGTCATTTGCCAAACAGTATTAAGGAAACAAATACTTTAGATACATTTAAGATCAAATGTTCAAAATACTGTTTATCTTTACAGAATGAAGATACCTGAATCTAATGTTTTCGTTCTTCCATTGAATGCACTTTATAATGTATTTTATTTGTTTGTATTTTTCTATGTGTAAATGAGTTACTTTTGTAAAATAAAGAATTTCATTTTTATTTTTAGCAGTAGACTATTTAGATTATTATAGTGTTACACTTGGAACATTCTTTAGCATCACAATTGGACAGATATTGAACGGAAAATCGTTATTTCATTGTCTCCATCTATGCAGTTTTAAGATCAAAATATCACTTTGAATGGATTCTCATGAATCAATCACGAACTGTTAATAAGTTTTATTCTGTTTGGTTATTTAAATAAAGTATAGTTTTAAATTGACACTATTTTTATCAGACGTGGAAAATTTTGAGAGACCTTCGTTATCGAAAGAATTCGGCTTTATTGAAAATAGAATATATCTTACTTGGTAGTAACTAAGACGACCATAAGAGTAAACGAGTCTGTTTTTATTGTCACGACGTAAAATATCAGTAACTAAAACTGTTATCACTTTCTTCCGTTGATATTCGGTAGCCGATACAGTATCCATAAGAAGAAACTTTAAATACTTCTATAAATAGCGTGATTGCTGTAGATGAATCAAAATGGCAAATTTTGCATTTTCCGTAACTTACATATTATCGTATAATGAAATCTCAAAATATCCACATTCTAAAAAAGGGTCAGTAAGGAATGTCTCTGCCCAAAAATCTAAAAGATAAATATGAATGTACTAACATTTTGTAACATGGAATTAGATTAAGTTAGTTTTCTAAATTTAGATATACTGTTATGTTTAGAAAATATGTTTCTGAAATAGTATTTTTAAAAATACAGCTAATAATAAACAATAAACAGATGACTGACGTGTGACAAGAAGGGTAAATTGTTAAGATACGATACATACATGACGGCGTTATTCCGATCAAGGTTAATGCAAAAGGATATATTTCAATAATTTAAGAGGGGTCTTTACACAATGTAAAAACAAGTACCGTTGAGATATTAATAATTGTATATGGTAAAGCAAGATAAATGCAGGATATAAAATTACAGGTAAAGGAATTTTAGTGTAAATAAGCATATAGTAATGTATATAAACATAAAAGCATATAGTAAAGTACATAAACATAGAAGCATATAGTAAAATAGTGTGCTACAATAGTTCCTGCATTATGACATTCACATATGTTATTTCTAACTTGCAAAATTACAAAGCTTGAAAGAATTCTCTTGGAATGAAGAAAAATCAGATGTAGTTTATAAAAGATAACGAATTATCTGCTGTATCAAAATCCACCTGAAACGCATAAAATGTTGTACACTACTAGTAGTATCTGTTATCATAGTGTAAAACAATCTAAAACTCATCAAATATACCAGGCTCATAATTGTATTCACCCGACACACGTTTCGTCTACATAAGACTCATCAGTGACACACTAATCAACACAGTTATCAGGCCAAATCAAATACAAAATTGAAGAGCATTTAAAACCGAAAATTCTAAATAGTTTTGCCAAATAAGGCTAAGGTAATCAATACCTTGGGGTAGGAAAACCTTAGTGTTTCGAATAACTCAACATAAAATTAACAGTTCATTTACAGAAAAATGAACATATAAATGTTGTTTCATGTCAAAACAAAAGTGCTGAATACTGGGCTTGTGGTATCCTCAGGGATGTAACGTACATTAGCAGTGTCATTGACTAGAAAATTCAAATAAATCTATATGTTTATTGAGCTTGATTTTAATTCAGCAACACTAGTGTAAATGTCTTATAAGTTGTTGAGATTTGAATGATACCACAATATAAACATAAGGTAATGACTGAGATACTGTGTACAGTATCGTTTTTCTAACGATACGACGACCTTAGTGGATATAATTGGTCTTAAATATATAATGATCAATTATTAGATGTATCTGTCAAAAGTTATAACAACTTTCAATCTAGTACATGTGTCAGATAGATGTGTTAAATATCAGCTTCGCTTACAAGGATCTGACAAACTCCGTCCTACTCTCTGTTCTGGTTTATATATTTAAATTTCTGCATCCATTTATTTGAAGATGTGTATCATTACGACAAAATCCGATGATACCGAATGGTCGTTAAAACTAAAAGTAGAATGAAGCGTTTTAAGATCGTTGTAATCGAAGCGAGGGCACATGATCTGTATTTTAATGAGACTGCAGCTTTGTGTTCTGCACCTTTATAGGCGACTATACGGTATGAGTTTTTCTCATTATTGAAGGCCTTACGGTTGCCTGTAATTGCTTACTTCATTTGAACTTTGGTGGATAGTTAGTTTTTCATTGGCAATCATACCACATCTCCTTATTTTATATTCAAACATGTTACATAATAGTAATTTTTCAAATATTGTATATTATGTTTGTATGCCATACTGAGCTTCATTCATTCATTACACATGTAATACACATATTTTCCATGAAATATTATACGAATACTGTGTAGCTCCAAGACATATTATTTTCTTATGGAAACAAAGTATTAATAATAATTGTCACAACTTAAAACCAGTGAAGACATCAAGGTTAAGGTTCGATCTCAAGTGAGGGTAGATAACACATGGCAAAAGTCATTAGGTAATTGTGATAAAAACCAACAAATTAATCAACTAGCGTTTTGTTTTGGGGAGGGAGAATAAGAAACTTCAGTCAATGAAAAGAATGATGTTTCAGCAATGGTGTACCTTTGCTTATGACTGGTATGCTCTTAACATTCTATTTCAGACTTTTGCTTTCTCAGTATCTAATGAAATTAATACATAGGAATTTATACTAATAACTCAGGTTAGATAGAAAAAGTAAGCAGCCCAAAATGGGCATAACACTAGTTCTGAGACGTCAAAAATTGTCGGATGTGTTTTAATACTTTTATTGTTCATATTTGTTTTCATCATATTCTTGAATATTTTGTTTTAATTGAAACAATGACCGATTTAGTAGTAGCGTTATCTACATGGTAGATAAGAACAACTTGAACCATTACACAGTGCAGATTGTGGAACATAGTGTTACCGTTTGCAATTTTTCAATTTCATTTGATTTTTGTGCTTGTAAGTGGAAGCGATGGCGAAAAACGATTGCTTCTCAACGACCTAGATTTTGCAGCTCGAATACATCAACTTGAAGTTACTGTGCAGACATTGGTCAGTGAAATGACTTCAGTAAAACAACAGAAAGGTGCCATAGAATCTAATCTAATTGATGCTAATACTAAAATTTCTCAACTTCAATCAGCTTTAAATTCACGAACACGTACGTACACACTGATTCTCTTTTTACACCGTTTGGTTTTTATAAGCTCTATCAGTATGAAAATAAGATGTGCCAATTAGATGACTCTCCACTAAAGACCAAATAACGTAGAAGTTAACAACTATAGGTCACCGTACTGCCTTCAACAATTAGCAAAACCCAAATCGAATAGCTATAAAAGGCCACGACATGATAAATGTAAAACTATTCAAAGGAAAAAAACTAACGGGCCTCATTTATGTACAAAACAAAAAACGAAATACAAATATGATATACAGCAACAAACGACAACTACTGAATTACAGGCTCCTGACTTGGGACAGGCCCAAACTGACTGTGGCGGGTTTTCTAACGGTGAGTTGTCATCCACGAGGGTTCACACAGATCAGTAGCTGAAGGTTTGGTAATGACATGACATAAATTATAAACTTTACCTGTAGAATTGAATTTATAGAATATGCAATTGTACTTAACCCTAGGTTGTAGCTTCATAAGACAAAATTGAAATATGGTTTGGTTCTTTTGTTTTGCTCTTGTGATTTTGATTCTAAGCAATGTTTAATGTAATGGGCTTCCCATCATTTTATGGAGCTGTTGAATGTTTTTCCATAAACTCGTGCGTATTTCATTTAAAACTGACACTAGATATGACTTATTCAAATACACTGAAAATCCTAAAGATTAATGTTTGTTGCTTAACGTCCAGTGTCAAATGTTTTCAGCATATTCAGAGCGATAAATGCCAACATGAAATTAACTGTCGTAAAGATTGCCTTATTCAGGACAAGTAGATTATACGCTTAAAAACGACTTCTTCAGTATTTATTGTCCACAGTTTTAAAACAGTATTGGTAGCCTTCTACAGAAGATTCAATAGTTCCATTGATAAATAAAAGTTCAAGTATAATGACAATTTCAATTTTCATACATTTATTGTTGCTTTTTTTAAAAAAAAAACAAATCGTAAAGATTGCAGGTTTTATATTTTGAAGTATGTTTGAGTAAAAAATAGTATACCGTCAATGAAAAGTTGCAAGTTTTGCTTTAAAAAAATAAAAATATTTCATTACTACTCAATCCTTATTTGAGGTCATAATTTCATTACATTTTACCCTGATTTGATGTCAACTATATCACATTTTTTTAAGGCATATTTAATTTGAATGTTAAAAGCATGACATACAATACAAGATATTAAAAGGGATGTGCATTTTTAATCGTTCAGTTATATTTTGTACAGTTCATTTTGATTTAATTACTATGACAATTAAGGATTTTCCTTCTACTGTCATGTTAATGAATCACCGCCATATTATTTCAGTCTTTACCAAGAAAATATTAATCATAAGATTATTTCATAAAGAGAATGGAGCGGTCTACATAAGATGGGGAAAGAAAACGTGTCCTCAAAACAACGGAACAGAACTTATATATTCAGGTATGTTACACGAACAAACGGTTTGTTAAACAAGAAGAGATTTGTATAATCAAATAAATATCTGTTTATGCAATATGATCTGTTAAACAAAATTTAGTATTGTCTTGATCAAAAAGCAATTAAAAGTTTGAAATTGATTTTAAGAAAGAATTTATTTGCAACAGAAAAAATACAGACGACAAACCAATTTGTCTGTCTCTTTCTCTCTCGCATACAACGAAAGTCGCGGATGCAAGAAATGGACATATTGGGTTTCGGTGATGGGATTTTGTGTTTTAGCTTAGGATATATATAGTGTGATCCAATTCTGATAAAAAAATAAATACTTTTGTTTTAATTTGAGTTATTTTTCATATACATGTATGTAGCAAAGGTTAAAGTTATTGAAGTAAAGGATTTCAACGTGCTGTTGAAAAATTAATACTTACAATCAAAAATATAATTCAATGTCCTTCAAAATGAATATAATTTCTACAACAATGTACATTTATTCATTTATATTCAGATTACAGATTTACAAAATAAATTCTTTTAATATTATTTAATCCAGCAACAACGGCTGTATATCGTAATGTTTCTATAGTAAAACAAAGTAAAACTCTAGTTCACGAGTTTAAGTTAACGGAATAACACATTGCTAAATACGTTTGCAAATTCTAGGAAAATCATTCTATTTTACAATCATTATTGTCGTCGTAACTTCCCGTGGCCACGATTTTTCTAAATTTGGTGTTTTTTACAGGGTACCCCCAGATACCGTATTGTACGGGGAATCTTTAACATGAAAAAAAAAAATTATTGCTCTTTGTTGGGGGTTGAAATAGTTCTTAGAATATAGTTTATATATTAAATATATCATATAACGAAAGCAGAAAATATTCAAGTCAGCTTAGTATAAGTATTTCAGCATTTTAGAAAGACAAATTTTTCCCTAAATTTACCACATTCTCATCGAAAGCAAAGTTTTACCGTGTATAATCACAAGATTTTTGAATCTGATTAAAGCAATAACACATAGTTCATATGTGTGCCAAATTTCATGTGTAACATTAGTTGTTGTGAAGAAATTAGCAATTAAACACACAAATTAAGTCAACATTTTTGCATTGATTCAACACGGATTATCTCATATCGTTAATCATTTTGTTGCTTAACCTATTAGGTCATTAACTAGGACAGTTGTCACTCAATGCATTTCTAATTTTTGCTTGTTGTGTGGTTCATTTATTTGTTTTAAATGGTCAGTTATTTTTTAGATGTTTTGTTCGATGGAATATGTTTTTTGTCGTTTTTTTAAATTTACAATTTTACTGAATTGATTTTATTGTTTAATTGAAGTATAAGAATCAAATCGGTCGGTCTCGTATAAGACCCGGAATATGGTACAATCGTAATAAAAATAAGAGGTATAAGCAAAAATAACCTTATCGAGAATACGGTAGACCGGAAAGATCAAATCTATGTAAGGGTCTTGCATGATGTTTTTTCGATTGTAATCATCATTGGTGTGATGATTACAAAAATGTTCCACCGTTCTTGCTATAGATTGTACACCAGCAGGCAAATCTGATTTATGATAAACAACAAAAAAGATAATAATATTATATAGTGTTTTCCGAATTGCCAACAATATATATGTAATATATTTAGAAATTGTTGCAAACACATTTTTCTATCCAATGGAGATAGATCTACGTTAAAAAAAACAGAAAAAAACCAAAAGTGCACACGCTGAAATGTTCAGCCTGCTTTACTGACATGACTGAATTTATGTTGAAATTCTTAGAGAAAAGATTATACAACACGTATTACTTAAAATGAACACTATAAATGATCAATGTAAATGAGGTAAAGGTCAGATGAACTATGCCACCAAGATATTTACACCTTGCTATCATTCCATAAACAAAACATATTTGATCCACTGCTATTTGAAAAACGGACTTGACCACGAACACTTAACCTTGTTCACTGATCCATGAAATGAGGTCAGGTGAACCCTGTGTGACGGACATGTAGACCTTGAAAAGTTCTCCAAAGGGTAAGCAGTTCTTACACATCTGTTGACATTCTTATATAGATTCATTTAGTTTGTAAATCAAGATATACGTCCGTTTTTAGAAAATGTGTTTCAAAAATAGTATTCCTAAAAATGCAGCTGCTAAAACTAATAAACAAATACCGAACGTGTGACTACGAGGATAAACTGTTAGAGTTTGATACACACGTGAGGGCAATATCCCGATTGTGTATATCTTATTTACACCATTGAATCATGGTAAACGCAAAAGAATAGATTTCAACAATTTAGGAGGGATTTAATCTTAATGTTGGTAAAGCATGATAAATGCATGATATGAATTTAATGCAATATTTGTCTGTATGAACATTGCGTAAAAAAATGTGTGCTACAATATTTCCCTCTTTATTACATGCACATAATTTATTATTTTATAGCAAAATTACAAAACTCAAAATTGGCTGACAATGAAATGTCTTTAAAATATAATGATCAATACTAAGACGTATTTTTTCAATAGTTATTGCTATATAAAACCATCAACTTTCACGTCAATATAATTGTTTTATGTGAAATATCACCCAAACAACTCTGGAAAATATTTATATTCTGCAGAATGAAAAATTCGTACTAATTAATTTTCAAATGTTTCATATTATATTCGTATGCCATAGCAGGAGGTACCCGATCTCGCATCTTTTAGAGTTCATGTGATTCCCTCTGTTTTTGTTCGTCACCTTGATTTGTATCTTTCTAATTAATTTACGACATTTGAACATCGGTCAACTACTGTCGGCTCATTTATACGTTATATTATAATGTGTGAATACAAGTTATACAATGCAGTATATTATCTTTTGAAAATTTATATGGATATTGTGTTTTCCAGTAATATAAAGTTTATAAAGTCATTAACGGTACCAGTTTTTTTCACCAGATTGCGCATTTCGACAATGAATATATCTTCAGCGATGTTCCAGGCAAAAATATTTGAAAATCAAAATTTATTAAAAATGAAAAGATAACAGACCATAAAGGACAAGAAGTATAGCCAACACAGGGCAAAAGTCAGAGTTTTGCATAAAGGAGATATATTCCTTAATTTAAAATAATTTCTAAGAAGAAATTAAAAACTAATAAAAATTAAGAGGTTATATACCACAGAAGGAGAAAAACTATAGCCAAAGCTGCGCAATGAACAATAACTTTTCATAAGGGAGATTTATTTTTATTAAAGATCATTTCCAAAATTTTATACCACCAAATATTGATACCACAATCTCCATTAGAAAATGTTGTTTTATTTTTTTAGACTTTTGTTTTCTGTGTACCTGATGAAATGTAATACATACACATTCAAACTAGAAACTTGAGATTTGATATTAAAAAGGGAGCATAAAGAAAAGGGAGTAAAACCTAGGTCTAAAACAGAAAGACATGCAGAGAACAACATTCCAAAAAGAAAAAAAAGAAACAATCATCAATCCATAAAATACTATTCGGAAAATAAGATTGAGCATCACAAACCCCATAAAAGTGCGAGTGAAACACAGGTTCCCAACAGGGTAATCATTTTTTGCACGTCTGTTGGTATTCTTCGATAATTATGAATAGTACAGAAATTATAAGAACTGAAATTAAGTTATAATGCTTTTTGCGGATATTTGTTGTTACACTTTTTCGCTCATTGTTTATGTTGCTTAATATTAATGAAAGATTCTTTATATTCTTTGATAATGGAAACATTGACCGACTTACTAGCAATGTGATCTACATGGTAGATAAGAGTAACTTGAACTTTTGTTCAGTGCAGGTTGTGGAAAAACAATGCTACCATTTGTAATTTTTCAATTTCATTTAATTTTTGTGTTAATCAGTAGTAGTGAGAGCGGAAAACGCTTGCTTCTCAACGACCCAGATTATGCAGCTCGAATAAACCAACTTGAAGCTACTGTGCAGACATTGGTCAGTGAAATGACTTCATTGCAATCAGCTTTGAATTCACGAACACGTACGTACACATTTGGACCAATAGCTAAACGTTTGATATTGACATTGAAATAAACGAGACACTAAATTATTTAGATATAATAAGTAAGTGTGCTTCACCTAATGTTGCAGCTCTAATAGGCAAGGTTGACCTTCGCCATCTTTGGCTAACTGATTGGTTATGATGATTAGACGTGGTTTTATGGCTTTGGCATCCCGACGTTTAATCTTAGTTTTATGGACTTCCCGATGTTGCATTTACCTTAGAGTTTTGTAATTTTGTTATATTTTTTTCAACAAAATAATATATAAATTTACTTGTAAAGAGTATGCATAATTTTATCAATCTATTCTTGAATTACTTTTTTCTTTCGTTTTACCTTCTTTTTATTTATTTGTTTGTGTCTTCACTTTGCCTGAATACATTAATAGAATTATCACAAATACATTGTTGAATCTTTCTGATTAAGGAACCGTTGGTGGTGGTTGGTTTGATAGAACTAGCTCTCCAGCAGAGCCCATTTGTCTTCCGCATGATCCAGATTTTGTGACAAAAGACTCCGCCTCTACTGATCCCAATTGGGTTTCCTCGTTGTATGGAGCTGAATATCAAGCTGGCTCAGGGCCTGAAAATCATGACGTACCTTGCGCTGTTTGTCGTGCGACTCATAGTTCATCTGTTATTATGATCCCTGGAAAGACATCTTGCTATAATGGCTGGAAAACAGAATACTTTGGAAGAATGGCTGCCGGTGCTAATTACCAAAAAGCATCCTCACAATACACTTGCATTGATGAAAATCCTGATGTTTTGGAAGCAGGAGGGGAAGACAAGAATGGTTACGTGATTTACGTTGTTAGAGCCGTCTGTGGTTCATTAAGATGTCCTCCATTTTATGATAATGCATTATTAACATGTGTTGTCTGTTCAAGTTAAAATGTGAACCTGTATAGATTCAAGGGTCGAAAAGACATTTACTACAGAATAAATACATTAATTGATTTTTCATTTTTTGCAACTGAAGCCGTTATAATATTTAGTACCCGAAGAGGAAATCCACATTATCTAATTTTACTTAAACAAAGGTTGCAGACGCTTCTGGTAAAATTCGCTCTAAACATTTGGGCTGTTCTGCTAAGATTTCTTCCATGTTATATTGTTACATTTGCTTATGAATTGAACTTCTAGAGCGTTGTCTCGAGTGTACCTTGTGTCTACTGAAAATGGTAGGAGTTAATGTTCAATCAAACTACAGATGCGAATTTTTTACTTACGACATATCTTACTTGATATCAATTGAAATAAGCATACTACCTTTAAATACATTTTCAGCAATGCAATTTCAAAAATGTTGATTTTGCACTGTGGTCGTTCAGGTCATTGAAAGACTCAAAAAGTTTTATAAGTTGAAGAGTATCGCTTTACAAAATAGTTTTAGCATGCATCAGAGGTGAAAAGTCGGTTAAGAGTAAAGCACGTGAAAATCTAAAATTTGAGCATTCAATGATGTACAAGTGTACTTTAATCTGTGAAGAGCTATATCACCAAAGGGACCTAGAAAAATACCCAAATCAATCTTAGGTCAACTTTGCCTTGGGAATTGAAACCTTAGTTTCTTAAGAACTTCTTAATTTGTCAACGATAAATTTAAGAAAAAGATAATTTATAAATCATATCAATACCGAAGCACTGACTACTAAATTGGTAATTACTAGTCACTATATTTTATTAAACTTCAGACATTAAAAAAATTATTCATAATGACAAATATTCGGCTTTATTTAAGATTAAAAAAGAAAACATTCAACACAGTAGTAGAGACCACTAAAACAACTATAAGTGTAAAAGGCAAAGTTTTTATTGTAACGACGTATAATATTGTTGTCCAATTAATCAGTAGGCAGTCAGATGTCGATGCAATATCGATATAGATGAACATTAAATACATATATAGAGAGCATGATAGCTGATAATTAATCAAAATGACAAATTTTGCTTTTCCAAAATCGTGAAATGCATAATTTACACATTGTCGTCTCATGGAATCTTAAAATATCTATATTTTAAATGAAGCAGTTTTTACAAATGTCCAGGGACTATATATAGAAAACTCTTTTTATGGCACGTGTATGATAATCAAAAGTAGTTTAATGGCATTAACCATTGACTTTATAAAATTATATCTATATTTATAAATTTAAAATCTATATATGAATACACTTATTAATATGTCAAATATAAATAGTGTCAATATAGATTTAGTTAGCTTTCTAAGTCCACAGTTATTTTTAGAAAATATGTTTCTTAAATAGTATGTTTACAAATATATACACCTGCTAATAACCCATCAAGACATGTCAACAACGTTGGATTGTAAATAAACATATATTAAATAAAGGAGAAATACTTTATTTTAAATGAAAAAAAACAGCTGTATTTTCAAAAAAGAGGCGAAAGATACCAAAGGGATATTTAAACTCATAAGTCGAAGGAAGACTGCCAATGCAATGGCAGTTCAAATGATAAGGAATTTCGCTGATACGTTTGAAATTTTATATATATATATATATATACGTTATCTGCTCTTTAACTTTTATATTACGTTTGGACTTTTTAACATTTTGGCTTCAAGTTTCAATGAAGAGACATTAATTTGCCAAAATGCGCATCTGGTGCAAAAAAATGGTGTTTTTAATGTTATTGCTACCTCTGCTGGTTAACTGTGAGTCCCTGAAGGTATCACCAGCCCAGTAGCCAGTATTAGATACTGGAATGAAAATATGGGTATTGTTCTTTTTAAATTCGAAATCATTTTAAATTTAGGTATGTATCTCTTTAATGCATAGCTTTGATTCATTGTCCGTTTTGGCTTAACGTTTTGTCCTTTATTGTTTTATCAGCTCTGCAACGTTTGGTTTACTTTTGGACATTTAAATATTTTTTGCCTTTGAGCATCACTGAAAATTATTAATTGTCGAAAAGCGCCTCTGGTGTAGTAAAATTGGTACATCTAATGTTAAAACTACCACTACTGCATCTATATCTTTATTGGTCGACTATTAATGTCTGAGGGTGTCACCCGCCCAGAAGCGATGTCTCGGCACGAACATATAGAGATTGTTCTTTTAAATTTGCTGTAATATAATTTTAAAGTCGTTTTAAATAAAGAATTATATCTTCCTCATGCATAGCTCTAATTCCTTGTCCGGATTTTCGCATCGAGCATCACTGTAGAGACATTATTTGTCGAAATGCGCATCTACTGCAATAAAAATTTGTACCGTTAATGTTATTATCATATCGTTACTAACCATCTAAACAGAGCAGCCAAATAAATCTACATGTCTATAAGTCTTGCAATCGATTTGATAAAATTACTTTATATGTCCATCTCTGTTGATTAAACTTTGATAAACACATCTACCCACTACGTCATCTAGTCTCTAGTGGATAGTTGTCTCATTGGCAATCATACCACAACTTCTTATTTTTACATAAAATAAAAAGAAATTAGCATTGTCAAAGAGACCATCAAAATATCAAAGGGCAATAATGTAAACAGCTACAGGTCACCGTAGGGTTACAGCCTTAAATAATGAGCAAATCCAACTTCGCATAGTTAACATAGTAAATATACGGCGGCTCTTAAAGAGGATATCTTTAACAAAACAAAAATTTTGACAACAAACGACAATCAATAGAATACATGCACAAGCTAGTTAGTTCATGAAAGATGGTTCAATTTCAATTTCAACTAATAAATAAACAATACTTACAGAAGTTGTTTAAATACATCACAAACAGTGAGAGACAAGCAGGACCTTGTGTAATGCTAAAGTATATGTATCGATAGGATATACACCATATATGTGTAGTTTACTTGATATCAATAAAATGTATAAAATTGAATTCATTATAATACATATAAATACAATATTAGAAGTTTTTCTTTGATTAACCTTAAAGGAACAAATATAAGTTTGTAGGGATCGCTTTTTAGAATACGAACTCTATAAACAACATTACCTTACATGATTTGATATTCCAGTTGTTATTCCAGTTGTTATAAGATTTCAATAAGTTCAGTCAAACTTTCAAACCAACTCTTTATGTCTATTAAATATTATGGTAAAAGTTCAAAGTAAATTGTGGCAAAGAAAACTCATTACTAGTACTTATTAATTCCCCATAAACAGAACTAATAACTAATTGACACACTGTTGATGCCGCCGGACAGCCCGACTAATTTTTCAACTTTGTCGAGGCGAGACAAAACCTGATTTTGATAAGATTGTATGGAAGTGTATATTGTAGAGTGTCGGAAAGTCATAATCGTCGGAGATTTGAACGAACCTTTAATTAGAGAATTCTCAAAATATGCATAGCCGTATTATTAGGTAATTCGGGTTCGTGTTGCTCAGTCTTTAGTTATCTATGTTGTGTATTGTAAACTGAAGTTTGTCTTTTGGTCGTTTTTTTCGTTTTTTGCCATGGCCTTTGTCAGTTTGTCATCGACTTATGAGTTTGATTATGGCTATATTTCGACGGAAACAACCAGTAATTTATCAATTAATAAATATATGTATATGTATCAGCAATTTTGTTGTCCACAATTTAGGAATCAACGAACTACCTTAAGCAACCCGATAAAACAAAGAGTAAATAAAATTAATAATAAAAGTATGTACATATTGTACTAGCTTATAAGCAATGACAGCTTTTATTCACATATTTCTGTACTGATAACATTAACCTTGAATTTAACATTATGAGACATTGATCGTTCCGGAAACTAGATTGAGTAAGCAACCTTTTTAATTTAAGCATTCAGTTATATTTAAATAACCTGTTTCTAAAATCCCATTTAAGAAAAGATGCCTTTTAGATAAAGATAGATAAGGATGAGTGTTAATACTAACCGTGAAAAACCTTGTTAATGTCAAATGTATGTTACCATGTGGTAATGTGTGAAAAAAAGATAGAGCAGCCAAACTTAACATATATTTATTGGCATTGATCTTGTGTTTTGTGAAATTAATTTAACTGTCTTCTACAGATATTTTCTTTTTTTTTTTGCATTGCTTTGATATTGGTTCTTTTGGAATTTTGAAATTATAAATATTCACATATTATAATAACATTAATGGTACCAATTTATTTTGATTGTGTATTGTTTGTTTCGAAATTCAACTTTTAGTCATTTTCAATCATCAATCCTTGCAAGCTGATCAATGTTCTTCGGGGCAGAAATTTATAGAAATTCTCTGTTGGTTTGATCTATAACTAGGCCTAAATAATAGGATAATCTCTTACTAAGAACATGATTTTCATTCATTCTTTACAATAAAAGAAAATAAAATCCTACAATTTCATTGGTCGAGAGCACTTAGCTATAATTTGTATTTTTCCATGTTTATGTTGTACTCATTTGTTATATTGTTCTTGTGTATTTATATTTTCATGTTCTCCTTTTGTGCATGTACTGTGACTGCGACTTTTCATATAAAGTTTCAAAGTGTTACTTATAACATCCATAAATTCAGTGATATGGAATATGAAAGTGATGAAATTGTGTAGCATTTATGTTTACTACTGAAAGTTATTTGTTTTAAGGAAAATACGAATGTTAAATATCCATAATATTACACAACTCATAGATATGAAAAAAGCTAAAAACAAACCTACCACACATTTATTAATAAACAATTACACATGTAGCGAAGGGACCACACTAACAACTGACAAACAAAAAATAAATCATGAAACCAAAAGTGAAATCAATAGGATAAAATCCTGGTTTGTATCACTAGTAAACCAATTCTGAAATGAAACGACCATTTCGATCTGAACAGCTCTTGACAGAATAAACAATACTTTATCAATCCATGTTAAGTATTTTATTAAGTTTTCAGAATTATGGTTTTATCTACTGACGTAGATTCAGTACTGTTGAGATAATTCGTTTGGAGTCAATTAAGATCTGTTTAGTCTATGTTCTGACTGTTCAGTAGTTGTTTTTTACCTGTACAATACAACAACATTCTGAGTTTTA
The DNA here is from genome assembly GCA_017311375.1 of Mytilus coruscus. Taxonomy (NCBI): domain Eukaryota; kingdom Metazoa; phylum Mollusca; class Bivalvia; order Mytilida; family Mytilidae; genus Mytilus; species Mytilus coruscus. The sequence continues at coordinate 29,590,546 of CM029607.1, forward strand.
TGAAATGCTACTGAAAAGTACTAAACAGTTTTGGAATCCAAATGTCTGACCCGTACTGAATTTAAAACGAGACGATATCTGAAAAATAACTTAAAAGTCCTAACTTGATATTTTTTTAAAGCTTGAAATGTCTTTATCTGTGATATATATTTAAATTACCTTTTCATGTACAAATATGAAAGGCATGATCATTAAAGTTAAAAAAAATATATATTCCATAATTATCGTTAGCTCATTACTGAATACGTAATCTATCTGCATCGATTTATTGTTCAGTTTTTTCTTATAGTTTGGACTAGCTTTCATCCGGTTTGTACAGGTTTTATTAGCAGCGTAATGGTTTTGAAATTGTTCACGTGCTAATATAAATGATTAACACATTTAAAATCGGATAAAAACCAGAAAATGAAAACGATTGTGCTCATTATTATAGTATACTTAAAACAGGAAAGGTAAGATATTATATGCTTTTTACATAGATTGTGATAATTATAATTGCAAAATGAATTACATTCAAAAGTATATATCAATCAAATTCGATTGTAACAATAATAAGTAATTGTTTCTGCTAAAAACATTCTAGAAAAGACTGTTTAATCAACTAGAAGAAGATGACAACATAAGAAACTGGACAGTAATCTACATGTAAAAAGACATATAATTAATTTGACAATTCTTATTCATTGTAGAAATCAGAAATTAAGACGTACTAGGTATTCAATTATGTTTATGATTCGTAAGACGCTTTAAAATTAACTGTAGAACCTTATTTTGATAATTAGAAGTAAACTTTCTACAAACACTCTGTATGGAATTTTCTGCCTTTTTTTCAAATTTAATTACGTCGTCTTTTCCTCACAAATGACATCATTTATGCGACTTTATACTGATTAATACCAGTGGAGCAGGAACTGCTTACCCTAACTGAGAATCTGAACTATACCAGGATTTATTTTAAAGAATTCGTTTTGTTTTTGTTGACGTTTCTGTGATGTGTTTATCCAAATTTATTATGGAAGACCGTGTTGTTCCTTAAGAAAAATTATCATATATATCCTTTGTTCTGAAAAATATTTTCATTTAAAAATTTCGCATTCTTTCATGTTTTAGGATTAATTAATTCGGTTTACCGGCTGTTAAACTATTTTTTTTTACCTATGTACGCATTGTGTCTGTTCAAAGTAAGAAAAATATGGACCATGTGTTATTTGTTGTTATTTGTTGTCTTATCGGGTTGTTAGGCTTGGTTTGTATGTCATTGTTTCCTATAATGGGTTTTTTTTTTCGGGTAGAACTATCTGTTGAACCGTGCAATGTTTTTGGGAATTCTATTATGTGTCATATATAGATATAAGAAGATGTGGTATGAGTGCCAATGAGACTACTCTTCATTCAAGTCAAAATTTATAAAAGTAAACCATAATAGGTCAAAGTACGGTCTTCAACACAGAGCCTTGGCTCACACCGAACAGCAAGCTATAAAGGGCCCCAAAAATTACTAGTGTAAAACCATTCAAATCTATATAAAAAAATAGAAACGAGAAACACTTATGAACCACATCAACAAACGACAATATGCATATTATCTATCTTGACATAACTTTTGAATAATTATATTTTCAGATTTAAAAAAAAATGGTCAAACGAATTAAGGTTAACCCTGTACATTTATCTTTGCCGAGCTTGAAATCTGACAACGGATCTCTTCCGTCTTTGAGTCCAAGTGGTTTAAACGAAGTGATAACGAGAATGGTATACAGAAACACTAATAGAAATCCATGCAGAAAACTTTGTTTTGGTAAGTATTGTTACACAACACTTAAAGATAGAACCCAGCTTTACGTCTTCATCTTCTCGATTGTAAAACTACCGCATTTTTAATTGCTTGAGCAACAAGACAGGTGTCACATACGGAGCCCGGATCTGCTTACCCTTCTAGAGCACCGGTGTTCACGCCCTGTGTTTAGTGGCATTCGTGTTGCTCAGTCTTTGGTTTTCTGTGTGATTTTTTATTACTGTTGTTTGTCCTGTCATTGTTTTTATTTTTTGGCCATGGTATTGTCTGTTTTTATTGGACTAATGATTTTTGAATCCCTTGGTTTCTGCTATCTTTTATACTCATATTGGGTTTTTTTTACTCAGAGATTTTCATTTACTGTGTATATCATGCAAGGTCTATTATGATGAACCCTTTATTTGATTTGAAACATCTTTTTAGTAATGAGTATTTCCTATAAATCAATCTTGCAATTCAACATAATAGTAATATTAATTAACAGCCTGTCATTGACCAACGGTATACTACTGTTGCCTTTATGAAACCAATTGAACGATTGCTTACTTGCTTGCTTGCTTGATTGATTGACTGACATAATTTTCTTTAACTTATAATGGCAAGTATTTCATGCATATTCATGACAAGTATGAATTAACAATAAATTAAATATGTAAGTTCTGCAAAATAGGTCGACGGGGTAAATAAGATAGGGAGAAAATATGTGTATAGCAAAAGGCCACCTACACACGCTATAATGAGATGTTTTGATGATACGTAACATGTGGTATTCTCCCTACATAAGAAATTGGATTAAATACCTTATTCCGACCTGATGTGGCTGCGTACACGAAATTAACACAATACATCTTTATCAATTGTTCTATCCTGAACTTTTCAGTAATCAAGTGGCTTATTAGGGGGCATATTTCGCTTGTTTTTTTCGACAATCTATCTAAGGTATATCTTTAATAAAACGTATAAATATATGCTGTTTTAACAGGCAATCCAATTATTTTTTTTTTTTTTTTTTTTAGGAAATCCAATTACTGCATCTGGGAAGCGGAAACAAACAGCGAAGATGGTTTTCATCGTTTTATTTCCAATTACAATTTTGACTGTAATGACTGCTATTGGTTTTACATCGTCTTTGAAGTTACACTTCAAAACTGAGAATGTGATAAGAAATATAGATTTAAAGGTAAATATTGGCAAATTAGTGACCGCCCTTCAGTTAGAACGCTATAAATCTTCGCTTTATATTAGTGCGATTGGATTATACACTAAAACAAACCTCTTATCAGTTTATCAAGATACAGATCTTGCCTTAAAGCAGTTGTATACATGGCCTGTGAGTACTGCCAATCAAAGGAAAGAATTGCAGTCACGTGAGAAGTATAGATTACATTTGCGCAAGCATCGCAACGCGTTACTTTTGTCTAAGTCTACATTTACGGGTGAAATTAGTTTTTACTCGAACGATATTGAAATATTTATAAACTGGTCATATCAAACAATAGAGGAAGAGGAAACTGGGTTTATTTGGAAATCGTTGGTAGCTCTTCAGGAATTACTAATAGGTCGCGAGTATACTGACAGGGAACAGAGTTATGGTATTTACTTCTATTCAAAGGGGTCTTTTCTTGACACAAGCAATTATGTACTTTTCATAGAAAGTCAAGATACGGGAAATACCTGTTTTGAAGCTGCAAGACAATATTCAGAGGTTATTCATAAGACATACGAAGAAAATTTAAAGACGCTGAATACCACGCATCTAGAGATGAATCGTATGAGAAAGGAAGTAAGGTCAAATAAATCCTCAATACCAGAAGGTTCTGCTGAGTTGGTAAATACATGGATTTCAAAAGTGAACGTATATCGCCAAGTTCTGGAAAGTATTCAACAGGTACTAACGGCCAAGATAGACACCATGTTACAAAAAAGAACTGACAGCGTATTTAATGGTTTGATCACTTCAGTTGCTGTTTTTATAGTTGTTGCAATTTTTAGTCCAGTCCTCATTTACTCTGCCTACCTGCTGACCTCAAGAATTCAACAATATTCTTTTAAAATAGCTGAAAAGTAAGTTATAAAAGCCAGGCAGGGTTACAGTTTGGAATGTAATGTCAACACAAATTAAAACATCTAGCATTGTTTTTGAAATATCTATCTGATCAAAAGAGATATAAATTATATAAAATGCATTAAAAAAGGGAGATCACCTTTGAAATTACAGTAGAATCGATTCTACATAATTTGGAAAAACAAATATTTTATAAAGAGATTTTCAAAAGTTGATGTCATATTTTTCAGTTGTACCAATAAACTAAATGAAAGGAAACCACAATTTTTCTGCATTATTTTTTACCATGTATCACCATCAAAATGGACTATGCCTGTCCTCGTCTATTAAAAACTCGTCAACGACGCTCGAATCAAAAAAGTTGAACAAGGTGAATAAAGTACGACGTTGATGAGCATTGGGGACCTAAATGTGTCTAGATGTGTGTTTAACTAGGTACCACGAAACAAAAACAAAACATAGATATTTAATTATGTTCAACAAAATCATGATTGCATCCATGAAATTTAGAAAAGACTCCAACTTTATCATTTATAACCCCTTGTCAAAAACTTCTTTGTTAGCGGTAACCTTCAATCAAGGAAATAAGGATAGAAAATCCAAGAAGTGAAATATCGTATCATCATTTGCCACAGTTTGTGTGTGTACCAGCAAACAAAGCAGATAACAACGTTGTCGTTGTTTGACATAGGTACTTTTCGGGGATGGGATGTTTTACTATTGAACAAATATTTAGTTTTCTTTCAGAACACAAGCATTACACAGGAATAAGAAGCAGAGTGACGCTTTACTACATCAATTATTACCACAACCAGTCGCCGAACAATTAAAACGAAATAAGCTTGTAAGTGCAGAACAATTCATAGACTGTACAATCCTCTTGAGTGACATTGTTGGTTTTACAAGTATTTCCTCCAGGAGTTCCCCATATCAGGTCGTGCAAATGCTGAATACTCTATTCTCATGTTTTGACTGTAGATTGTCATGTTATGACGTGAACAAACTGGAAACAATAGGAGATGGATATATGGTTGTATCCGGTGAGTATTAAGGTGGTACATAACACTACAGGGAGATAACTCTGTAAAAATCAGCTGAACGTTTTTAATCACGTTCTATTGTTAAGGAAATATTAAGCTTCTCAATGATCAAAATTAGTGTTTGTCAAACTGCTTTTTATCCAATGAAATTTTTTTCGATAAAGTGTGTGGTTCAAGTTTTTTGAAATTTTTATATTTTTGTCAAAGGGTCAAAGTAAATATTTTGTCAAAATTTTATGAAAATTAAAGGAGCCAAATTAATTTTAGACAAGGTGTTTGGTACCACCTTAACTATTTTGAAAACAATATATGATAAATAATTTTCGATAAGTTCTTATTTTTATATGAATATTCCTTTTACCAACAGCATACTTTTGATTTAATTATTTTAAGTTGAATTTGTCAGCGTTTCAGATTTTTATATATTCTGGGTCAGAACATTTTATAAAATGTACACCGGAATTAAACAATTTGCTTGACTGAAAACATGCTAATGGAATGATATTTGACCAGTGTCCAATAGGTAATGAAACTATCTAATGTAGACGTCTTTGTTTGGAATTCGTCGTTTTAGAATCTAATGCATTCGGGGTAATATTTTCAAAAGCGTACACCAAAACGTTGTGATTGGTTTTAAACGAAATTCAACCAATGACGTAACATTATTTTCATGTTGTTGTACGAACAATGAGATTACCCATATTACTTTATATTCCGATATATTTATATTGTGTGATGACAACTTAGTTACTATTAAATATTTTACAGGTGTTCCAACGAGAAATGGTACTAGACATGCCTCTGAAATCGCCAGCTTAGCACTAGACATTCTAAATCACATCAAACATTTGAAGTTGCCCCAGTTTCCTGGAATGAATTACAAGATCAGAATAGGCTGTCATTCAGGTATATCAATCATTTTGTCAGTATCAAGTACAAAAGAATTTTAAAAAAAATGTTTGGCAGATTAAAGGCAACAGTAGTTTACCGGTGTTCAAATCTCATTAATCTATTAAGGTGGTACATAACACTACAGGGAGATAACTCTATAAAAATCAGCTGAACGTTTTAATCACATTCTATTGTTAAAGGAATATTAAGCTTCTCAATGATCAAAATTAGTATTTGTCAAACTGCTATATATCCAATGAAATTTTTCCGATAAAGCGTTTGGTTCAAGTTTTTTGAAATTTTTATGTTTTTGTCAAAGGGTCAAAGTAAATATTTTGTCAAAATTTTATGAAAATCAAACGAGACATGATAATTTTAGTCAAGGTGTTTGGTACCACCTTAAGTAGATAAAAAGAAAAAGAATACATAAGGGCATTGCATGCATTCCAAAAAGAGCGAGACCGGTTGCGTCGACAAGGTAAGCGTCTTCTGCTATGCATGCATCGCCCGCCCTGTGAATAGACACGAGTTAGTTTTAGACGAATTCATAGTTTAACTACAACTACTAAAGCCAAACTTAAACGTAGAAAGACTTTTTGCGGTTGCCATTGGGAGCAGACTTATTAGTTTATTTTCAGGGTCTTATTTGCCTTATTTATATTTTTTTACGCGTAGATCCTACAAATTCCCATTTAAGACAATCTTCCAATACCAATCCATGTATATTGAAGTTTCATAATGAATTGATACTTTATCTATGCGACTGATGATTTTCATATAAGGCGGTAGCTAATGCAGTACACGTACCTGAATCGGTCCGTTATTTTATTTTATTTTAAATGTTTTCACCATGGTTTGTTGTTGCTATGTACAATTGAAACATATTATTGCATCAAATATTATTTGCAAAAAATGTTAATGATGTAAATCTACGCTACAATTGAACGGAAACATAAATTATCATATTAGTTTCATTGTATATCTAAATAGTTCAACGTGTATATATATCATACTGTATAGTATGAGGTAGAACATAAAAAGGATTTTAATCTATGCTTTAGGTCCAGTGGTGGCCGGAGTAGTAGGATCTAAGAATCCGAAGTATTGTTTATTTGGATCTACTGTTCGTGTTGCTGCACTAATGGAATCATCTAGTGAAAGTAAGACTTTTAACTTTTTCGAAGCAAAATGAAATTTGATATAGTTTATTTGGTTTGGTTTCGACTTATGCGTTTGAATATCCATATGGTATCATTCGCCTCTCTTTTTCTCTTTCGTGAATTTTAGCGTGGTATTTGAAATTAAACATAACACAACACATCGAAATGTTTATTTACTTCAATAATGTATTTTTAACTCAAAGGATTTAATTCCATTAAAGAAATATATTGTCTAAAATATATAACCTTTCTTCCAGGCAATAAAATTCAAGTTAGTGCTTCAACAAAAAGACTCCTATATGATATAGGTGGATTTGAAATAACAGAAAGAATGGATGGTTCATTAACAAAAACGGTAAGTTGACAAATCAGTGTTTAAGTTTAATCTTTAGTAATAATTTCTAAATATGATATCTGTTCTTTGAGGCACGTGTTAGGCTCTCATCCTTTTTATTTATATTATCAAATCATTAGGCATTATAAGTGATTTTTTTTTAATTTTGGAATTGACAAGACTTTTGACAAATACAAAATGTGCATTTAATACCATTTCATCACAAAAAAGCAATCAAAACATCGTTTTATATAAACTCATTATATATACCAGGATAATGATTTTATACGCCAGACTCACGTTTCATCTAAAATAGTCTCATCGATGACGCTCGAATCAAAAAAGTGAAAATGTACGAAGCTAGGGAGCATTGAGAACCAAACTTCCGAAAAGTTTTGTCAAATACAACTAAGGTAATCTCTCCCTTGGGTAGAAAATCCTTAGTATTTTGAAAAATTCAAAGTTTTGTAAACAGTTAATTTAAAATTATGACCATTATATTTGACGCTTTAGTTTTCTTTGTTTTACAGTTGAAGGCTACATTGGAAGAACACAGTTTGTCGACAAAGACTTACTGGTTAACTGGAACTGATCACAACAGCTGTACAACTGATACATCATCACTTTCTACTGTATCTATTATATCAGAAAAATAAAACTTGTGTATAAATTCTAGAGATTAACTAATGTTTCAAATTTGTTTTGAATAACATCTGTAGACAAAAATGTATTGAATTATCATAATGAAGTGCTTGAATACTTTTTACTGAAATTACCATACTTGAGTACTTCTGGGATGACATGAATTGTAATTGATACGATAATTTTCTGCAGTTTAACTGTTCATAAAATGTTATAATCATTTAAAAGACTTAAAAACTTAGGCTTTCCACATCAAGACAAAGATAGCCTTAGCCAGTTTTTGCATAACTTTTTGGAACCTCTTATTGTCTAGGGTCCTTAACTGTGTAATTTGTTTTGCCTTCAAGCCGGTTTGATTCGAGCGGTACTGGTGAGACTTCTGAAGACAAAACGCACGTCTGACGTACTAAATTATGAGCCTGGTTTCTTTGATGACCTTTTTAAGAGACCTTTCCATCCAAATGCTGAATAAGCCGCTCTTCTTTATTGACTCGGTAAATCAGTATTTTGTGATTTGACATTGTTACATGGTATTGATTATAGGTCCATTCATTGTTACGAGATGTAATTAAATTCATTATCTCAATGTCGGATATTTTACTGAATTGAAAAACTGTACAAAGCCGTTCAAACACTGTGTGATAGAGGATTGCTCTTTACAAGGAAGAAAATGAGCCATTTTTATCTTTAATGGGACGTCAAGTCACGAGTTCTTAAACCTATATGGAATATCTTTGTCACAGATCGATGAACAAGGAAATATGTATAAATTTGCCGTAGAAAAAATCCCGTCCTCTTTTCTCATTTCTTGATCTCTACGAATTCGACTTGTCGTCAGATTTGGTTTTTTTTCACGAACAACACATGATTGCATCTTTAGGTGAATGAATCGTTTACCTTTTCGAAGCACAAGAGTTGTCTCCGGTTTTAAACTGGGGAAACTGTTATTGATTTTTTAGTTTTCTCTGTTGTGTTTAAAATATTTTATTTCAAATGTCATTTCTTGTTTTCGACGTTTTCTGTTAACTAGGGTTTAGAAATATGAACACAAGAACTTCTATACCATCCGGACGAGTGACGTCCGTTTTTCATCTTTATGTTTTTTTGTTTTTTTTTTGTTCGAGATGTTTAAGTAAGCACTTAACCGTACAGAACGGAGACTATACAGGGAAAATGATTATGCACTCTGCGCTACTAAGAACCCTTGTATGACCTTGTATCTGCATAATCAACTTTCTGAAGGGTCTGTAGATGTCATTTATTTCAAGGTCAATTTTCTGCTATTTTTATTATACCCTCTTTTATAAAGGAGGATAAAGTATGACATCACATTATATGGCCCTGACATTGCAAAGTAGTGTAATTTTCCAATCCTTTCGAACTTGCTAGGGTTCTACTAGTTTTATCGATAAATGAATAGATAATATAATCTGCACAATTTAGTTCAGAAATGTGTTACGAAACAATGCTCTACCAAAAAAGATATTTTACACACATTAATATATTTGTATAAGGGAGATTTTTTGTAGGGAGGGTTGCGGTAAAATAGTGGGTTCATATCTAAATATTTATGACAAACACATTTGATAAGAGTTTTTGTAGTTTTATATTGAATGAGACTAAAGTTTTATGAATGTCCGAAGGATAATATTTGATACATGAATTATAGATTAATTTTTTGTCGAGCCTGCGACTTCTGTCGCAGAAAGCGAGACATAAGGAAAATGATCAGGCGACTGCGGCGACGACGACGGTGGCGTTAACTAACTACTTGAAAGCTAAATATTTCAGAAGGTAGATGACCTGGGTTTTTCATACTTTGTATATAGATGCCTTATGATATGAAAGTTTCGTCTGTCATTTGTCCTTCGTCCTTGGCCTCATTTTCATGGTTCAGTGACTATTTGAAAAAAAAGTTAAGTTTTATTGTAATGTTAAATTTTCTCATATTATGAGAAATATGATAACTATATTTGATATGTGCTTACATTGCAAGGTCCTCATGCCTGTCAGACAGTTTTCACTTGACCTCGACCTCATTTCATGGATCAGTGAAGTTTAAGTTTTCGTGGTCAAGTCCATATCTCAGTTATTATAAGCAATAGGTCACTATATTTGGTGTATTGAAGGATTGTAAAATGTACATGTCCTACTTGGAGATGTCATCAGACCGTGACCTCATTTTCATGGTTCAGTGATAAAAGTTAAGCTTTTGTGTTTTGGTCTGTTTTCTAATGATGTATGCAATAGGTCAACTATATTTGTAGTATGGAAATATTTTACGATGTACATGTCAGTTTGGCAGGTTTTATTTGACTTTGACCTCATTTTCACGGTTCATTGCTAAAGGTTAAGTTGTTGTGTTTTGGTCTGGGTTTTTTTAAACTATAAGCAATAGGTCAACTATATTTGGTGTATGATGGATTGTAAGGTGTATTGGTCTGTATGGCAGGTATCATCTGACCTTGACCTCATTTTCATGGTTCATTGGTCAATGTTAAGTTTTCCTGGTTAAGTTTGTTTCTTAGATACTATAAGCAATATGTCAATAATATTTGATGCATGGAATGATTTAAAGGTGTGCATGTCTGTCTGGCAGGGTTCATCTGACCTTGACCTCATTTTCATGGTTCATTGGTCAATAAAAAGTTTTCATGGTTTGATCTGTTTCTTGTACACTATAAGCAATAGGTCAACTATATTCGGTGTATGGAATGATTGTAAGGTGTACATGTATTTCCGGCTTGGTTTATCGACCTTGACCTCATTTTCTTGGATTTATTCATGTTAATGTGAAACTTTATATTTAGGACTATTGACATAAAATCAATGGTCAGTAAAGCAGGCGAGACATTTCAGCGTGTGAACTCTTGTGTGATTCAAGAGAGGAGAATTAGCTTTAACATACCTTTTCCTTTTTCGTCCTTTATCCTGATTGACCCACATTGCAGAGCTTGTTGAATGTTTGATCAATTTGTTCCGTGTGTTATAGTTTTGAATATGCATGCAGTATTTGTCACTGGACATTAAAGTAAACAATAATGACTTGTCAATATACTAGTCATGATTTTGTCTATCATTGAGTTTGAGATACTTTGTTTTTATTTTCCAACTTTTACATCAGGTCGTGTATAGAATAAGAGAATGGTCATGTGCCGATTTTATAATACAACCACATGTTGTATTACAGTTTAACTCACATTTCACGTTCTTATAGTGTTTATGGTAGCTATAATGTTGACACTTTGCTGCCTAATTATCAATTCCAATTGGTTATAATTGTTTATTGCAAGAAATAGTATTTGAATAGCAAAACAGTATACTCAGCAACAACAAAAACGCACCACCTCCATTAATTTCTTTGGAGTAAATATTTCTTTTGAATATATCTTTTCTTAAAAGTGATTGAAATGAGTCAAAAAATTTTAAACAATGTTTCTATGGTCATAAACACTAAATTGTGTGAAAATAAAAAAATTAAATTTTTGACATCTAAAAAAGCACATTTTTGAACCCCACAAACAAACAATGTTTGTGAAAACTAAAGTCGCGTGTTTCTTTCCACCTGTTAAAAACGAAAATTACTTTGAAATTCAGTTTCTCAATCAAACACTTTTCAAACGATAATTTTGAAATTGTCTTATCTCAGACTTTTGATTTCGACTTTTTTGGATGAAATCCAAATTCTTCCACTTAAATGAAAATTGTTTTTGTAAGCCGCGGATTAATTCAACGGTTATGCTTGAAATATACTATATTTCTACAAATATTCAGCAAAAACAAGAAAATTGTGAAACTACTGTACATGAGAAGAAGTGGTGTGATTTTTGTGTTGCTAGGCATATATTGTATATCTTATGAAATATAAGCTACAAATATAAAGTTCAATATAACAAGAATCCCGTCACCTAAAATTATTAAAGATATTATTAAAATTTCAATCAGTAATGATGGTAAACCCTTTTCAAGTTATGTAAATTAACACAGTACTAAGCAATGATTAAGACAATGAACAAATTATTTAATAAGTATTTCATAGCTAAGCTCACTACTGTATAAGTTCGAAAGGTTTTCCATATTTTATTTATTTTTGACGGCTGTAAACAACTGGAAAACCTTTTAAAGGAAATCATGCTTTAAACATATACATTGCAGTGACAATAAAATCAAATCTTTATTCATAGGTCATTTAGTCATGGAATAAAAGTTCCTTTATAATAAGAGTGCCAAAAATGGAAGAAATATTCTGGAATATTATTTCAACTAAATGAAATATTACAGTTTATGTTCCTGACGAAATAAAGGGACCAGGTATACAATATGTGTTCTAACAGTAACAAATATCATAGCATTGTTTATAACAAAGTTTCCAGAGCTGTTAGGAGGTTCAAATACGTTGAACCTTGAGCACTTTACATATTCTAAGTTTGTAAGAGAATGATAATCTCTTTCCTCATGCTAATTACTCGCTCTTACAAAATTACACTTTTATACCGTTATTATGCCGGTACTTGCGAATATTTGATTTGTTGAAATACTCGCAAGTACTCGAAGAACTCGAATATTTTTCCCACACAAAATTGCCATCCCTACTGATAATAATAATACTATATTTCTGTAAGCAAATATAACTTTTTGGATTTACACAATATAAATATTTAATAGACTATATACAAAATAATATAACATGTATAATAAAAGTATGAAATATATTAAATGACTGAAGCAAAGTAAACTTTTTAAGCATACAAACATAATATACAAACTTTTGAACAATTTTAAAAACATTAAGAGCTTTTTGTGCAGAGTATAAGTATTTTCCTAGATTGTTAACCTCTTTGTTATTTCTCACAGATAAAATTTGCACTAATTTAAATGTGGATGGTCTTTTAAAGTAATAACTCTCAATATATTTACATCTCAAATTGTTATATTCATCACATTCTAAAGTAAAATGATACTCATCTCCAATAGCATTTTTGTTGCACATACTACACAGCTGTTCATTTCTGGCAATGCAAAACTATTTGGCTCTTTATACATTCAATGCATGAGGATTTATTTGATATTTAGCTATAAAATATATATAAAAACTGTTTAAAGGACGATTAAGATAAAATTGCATAGCGCGGTAAAAGTACATTTCGACGAATTTTCAAAAAATGATAACCTTCAGATAAATAATTATCTATGACTCTTTGTTTAAATTCGCTCAAAAACATCGGGCTATTTCTAAAGCTCTATGAAAACCAAACAACACTTAAACCATATTTACATAATACATCATGTACTTTACAGGACAAATTGAACTTGTCGTTTGGCTTCGCACAACTAGATTCATATATTTCCTCGTATACATTCCTTGAAAATAAAAATGTTTAATTGTCTTACTTATAAGATTTATATGCAACACATTCTGAGTTGAACACTCAATCACAGTATCTATCATCTCTTTTGTAGAGAAATAATTAATTCTTTCACTAAATAGAACTTATCGTCTGCGTACATAAACAGATATAAATTTAACATTACTACTTCATATGGCTCAATCTTTTGTTTTATGAACTCTATTTCTATATCATTTGCGTACAGATAATAAAACTAGAGGCTCTAAAGAGTCTGTGTTGCTCACCGAGGTCTATGGGCATCTTCAACAATGGACACTCTCCTTGTATTTTTGATATTTTATTCTGTTTACAGTTTCTCTCTATCTTCTTTAGTTTTGTTGTCCAAAACACAAAAAGGGTTAAAAGAAACATCATTTAAGGACGATCACTCCCATAAAGAATCTTCTAACGATTTCGGCAAAATTTGATTTATTTGTAGTCTATCTATCTTTTATGTTTGCAAGATTATAGGCAAAATTATAGGTTAAATTGGCATTAGAGAACAAGAACTCCAATAAGGAGTCGACTGACAATTTTGGCACTCTGATTTATTTGTAGATCTCGTCTTGCTGATCATATTTTGCTATTTTAAGTGTCTATCTATTATAATTTTCAAGATCTATCTAAAAAGACAGTTTTAAAGATAAGTAGACAAAAAATTGTTTTAAAAAGTCATTAAAGGGCAATAACTCCAATAAGAAGTCGTCTGACGATTTCGAACATCAGGCGTATTTGTAGATCTTGTCTTACTGATAATTTTTGTTATTTAAAGTCTTATCTATCTTTAATATTTTTGATACTAGTATTCGCCAACAACGCATAAAATTGGTAAAAAGGTTTTTAAAGGGTAATAACTCTAATAAGGCGTCGTCGTCTGACGATTTCATCTATTAAACTTTTTTGTAGATCTTGTCTTGCTGATCATATATTATGAGAAGTTTCTCTCTATCTATCTTAGTTTTCAAGATAATAAAAAAATTATACAAAAATGAAGAAAAAGATTGGTAAAAATTCATTTAAAGGCAATAACTCCTGTAAGAAATCGTCTGACAGTTTTGACGTTGAAAGACAGTAGGTAGATCTCATCATTCTGAACATTTCTGTCCTGTCACATTTCCTCTACTTTAACCGGTTTTCAAGATAATAGAAAAAAACACATTTTACCCCCTATGTTCTACTTTTAGCTATGTCGACCATGTTGGTTGGCAAGCGGGGTCTTTAGACTTATTTTGTAAACTAGTTATTCAAATGATGATTGTGGCCAAGTTTGTTTTTTGCTTTGGCAGAGTAGATTCAGAGGAGAAGAATTTTGTAAAAGTTAACGGACGACGACGACAAACGAAGGTCGACGGGGGACGGACGCTAAGTGAAGAGAAAAGCTCACTTAGCACTTAAGGCCAGGTGAGCTAAACACGAAGATAATGAGTCCCCATGCATCAATCCAACAATACAGCTTAGAACTGAAAAAATAATCAGAAAGCTCATCATACAATTTTTCTCATGCTTTCAACTTAGAAAACATAAATTTGATTACATTCAAGAGGGTACCAGTTGTTCCACACCATTAAATATAATAACTTACACTGTAAAAAGCTTTGACACAATCAATTAAACAGCAATATATATACACGTACGGAAGTATCTAGCTAAGACAGAATTGAGAGCAAAGATAGCGTCCCTTATACAAAGAAAGGCGCACAGGAAGCACGAAGTTTATAAATACTAGGATTGGGTCGATATTACTGCTTACGGACTATTATTTCCCGAGGTGTTATCAGTCCAGTAGTCAGTGATTCGGTACACATACTTAACAAATAATTTTCTGTTGATAGATCAAGAAATTATTAAGAAACTAAGATTTCAACCCCTCGTTCGAAGATCATTTAGATTGATTTGACAATTATTTTTATATCCAATTTGGTCATATAGGTATTTTAACTTTTCTACATGTATGTGTTTATTTATCCCTGCCTTTCAATTTTTTGGGGCTTGAGCGTCCCTGATGAAGGTAAATCCTGAAAAAGCACACAAAATGTATAGTTTTATTTTATTTTACTAGCACTGGGTCGATACTATTGCTGATGGACTGTTTGTCTCCGATGATATCATCAACCCAGTAGTCAGTGCTTCAGAACTGACATGATTTATAACATACGTTTCCCTTTTCTAAATTCCCCGATCACAAATGAAGAAATTATTAAGAAACTAAAAAAAATACAACTCCCTCAGGCAAAGTTGAAATCTGTCTTCTTTTTAAGTTCTTTTAATCATGTAGCTCTACATATATGTTTATTCTCGGAAACGGGAATTTAAATTGGATTAAATAAAATATTCGTCAGTATACTTCGACACTTTCTACTTATTTTACATCCCTGGCAATAATTTTTTTGGGTTTGAGCTTGCCTAATGAAGGTCAATCTAGTAAAGAGTTTGAGGCGCAACTATTCATAAAGTTTTACTTTCTTTTTGAACTTTATCCTGGATAATAACGAATTGTGAATTAGTATAGATACGTGTCCCTTACAACATTTCGTTTTTCATGTTTTTATAATATTTCATCGTTAACTTACCATAAATTCGTTTTTCGTTTTGGAATCTCAAAAATGACCAGATTTCCATCATAGTGAGTGTTCGTCAGAAAACTGTCAATAGCTTAAGAGTTAATATATCAAAAAAGAAATGTTACCCCAATGCCTGTCTCAATTCAGGAATCTCGGCAATGATTGTCGTTTTTTGAAATATCTTAATTTGTTTTTTTTTTTCTTTATTGGTTGATTCACCAATTTTCTTCGCTCGGCGCGATTTACAGCTTATCATAACAAATGAACTACTGTTATACTCTAGATATCTTTTGAAATTTTGTGTTGTTATGCTGCTGTCTGGTTGATGTATACACCAATCTCTTTGTATCCATATCAACTTAAAATTTACTCTGCTTTATCGTTTAAGCTATCTTTCTCTCGGTTCTATTCACTTCATTCACCAGAGTGAACACTTTTACAAGTATTTAATCTCGCTTCTTGGAGTATTTTGATATCCTTTTCAATCGGAACATTATTTTCCATACTATCCTCGCCTATATCATCAGATACCTGTAATAAAGAATTTGAACGTGTTAAACATTTCAGACACACAGCTGCATGTTACATTTTCGATTCGCATTTATATATCATCTAAATAGATATAGGAAGATGTGGTGTAAGTGCCAATGAGACAACTCTCCATCCAAATAACAATTTATAAAAGTAAACCATTATAGGTCAATGTACGGCCTTCAACACGGAGCCTTGGCTCACACCGAACAACAAGCTATAAAGGGCCCCAAAATTACTAGTGTAAAACCATTCAAACGGGAAAACCAACGGTCTAGTCTATATAAAAACGAGAAACGAGAAACGCGTAAAATTACATAAACAAACAACAACTACTATACATCAGATTCCTGACTTAGGACAGGTGCAAACATTTGCAGCGGGATTAAACGTTTTAATGGCACCAAACCTTCTCCCTTTTCTGAAACAATAGTATAACATCACAACAAAGAAAACACACGATAAAATATCAATTGGAAGGCTTAACTCAATCAAAAAACGTAAATTAACACACTATGAACGAATAAATTCGATCTGTGATACCTGAAAGTAAATACATAGTTAATAAAATGTTAGGGACAAACATTCAAGGCCAAAAAGCAAACAAACAAGTCCAAACAAAGCCATGGCAAGACACCACCGCGAAATATTTAACCCTTAGAAAATAATCACTTTTGAAAAAACCGGTTTTCATAATATATACAGGTAAATGAAAAATAACTTTGTCGTTTTAGGTATACTACTTCTGTCTATATAAAATCTTCCAATAATTAGGAATACCAAGAAAGGTCTGTCATATAAATACCTAATTTAACACTAGATACATAAGGGGTGAATATCAACAATAAAACTTCCCTGTACAGATTTAAGGAGAATAATCTTGATGTTCATACAAATGTAGTATAAAGAAGTGAAAATTAGTCGATATTCCAAATAATCAAAGCTGGTATACAGACAAGATCCATATTAATATAAAATAACAAAAAAGTATTACAAATAGTATCAACAGGTCGAATTAACAAGAAAGTACGATTTGAGAGTACTCGCAGTTACTGACAGCTAGTTAAAAGCCAAACACAATTAATAATAAAAAATCATGCATCAGAGACTAAATACCTACTTCTATTTTTTAGCACGAGAAAAATAGATGAATCAAGACATTGAAATAATTTTCAAAACTTCTCTTATTCTTTTTCTTGTTTAATCCGTTCATTTTTCTCTGCGAGATAATGAATCTTTTTTCATAACAAATAAAATGCTTCGCTGGTCGCAGCTTGATACGACCGCAGAGGTCGAACCCTGAACAGTTGGGGCAAGTATGGACACAACATTTAAGCTTAAAACAGCTCTGAATTTTGATTGGGATTGAATATTTGACATGGCATAGGTTTGTGACACAAAATGAATGTGGTCAAAGAACTGAAAAATTTGAAATTGGACATTTACCTATTATGGTCCAATATCCAAAATCTAAATTACAAATGAATAAAAATTCCAGCATTGTTTTTGTTTAAAACATGAAATATAATTTCTGGTAAAAAAGGGGTCGGAGTAGAAAAATAAAAATAAGATTTTCATTTAATTTTACAAATAAATAATTTAAAAAATGTCAGGATTAACAATTTATTCTTTTAATAAATTTCAATAAGGCTCTATCAGAATCCCCTCCCTCCCCCCACACATACACACCTCTTAATAAAATTTCAGGATAAATGTAATTGTTATTCTTATTTAGTCATATTAGAAATAACATTCCAATTCTGTGCTGACCAGTCTTTGCAGTTACTCGTTAATGTTTTGTGCTTAGCGGAGAAGCAGCAAATACCAATCTTATTTTGTCTTGACTTGGGAACCAACCACCTCCTACGCTATTTGAATCACAACGTCCAGATTCCAAATTCCATAATTAAGATGTCAGTGTTATAGAAACAACCTGTTTGTAAAAGATTACAATTAATAAGCATGAAATTAATTACCCTTTTACTTTCTTTCTTAATTGATTTTTCATAAAGTGAAATCCCCACCTATGACAAAACCTCTAGTCAGGGAGTGTTTACATTGTTTGAAGTCATATTACACCTTTAACTTTTTACAAATAAAAATTGAAACAATAAAATATTTAATTGAAAGTGACAAGTACTTAGATAATACTAGCTTATCAGACATTTAATACCAGTGATGTAATAGTTCTGTAAATTTCTTTTCGTTACAAAGCATAACGAGTACCGTTATGCATAGTACTTTACACAGGTGGATTCACCCGTGCATACTAAACGGGAATTTAAATCATTCGACGGTTTGCATTCAACCAGTCTAGACATTTATAATTTAATTGCTGCTAAGGTCTGTTTGACTTTTTTTTTATTTTGTTTAAAAAACAATTTTGTTTTATAGGTACTGTCTTTCACACGTATACGACTATTCTTATAGACTAGGACAATTCAATAGATGCACATGTACACTGCCCAATTTACAGTATTTATTCATTTTTTTTTTTTCATTCATATAGTTGTGAATTGTTTCTAATATTTTGTAATTGTATTTTGTAGATTGTGCAGGCTGTTGATCATACTTCTAGTGAAGAGAATGTGATAAGGACTGTTTTTTGCGTAACACCTGCCATTCTAAATTATTGTTCACATGTTGTTATTATGTTTCGATTGTATTATTAAATGACTGGATGCTGCAAACCTACATCCCATAGAATATTTGTGTTTTGTGTCATTGAGTCTTGTATAGAAAAGAAATGCTTTATGTTCGGTTGAACCCGTGAAAAAGAACATAACTAAAATTAGATATGACTATGACCCAAATAAAAATTTCTGTTAATTGTCCAAAAGCATAGTTTCTGACACAGAATGAATGTGGTATAAGTTCTTCAATAATTTTAAAATTAGACATTTACCAATTATGGTCCAATATTCAAATTCTAAATACATGGTTGGATTCAGCATATCAAATAACCACATTGTTTCATTTTTTATTAAAATCAAACTAAGTTTTATTTTGGATACTTTGGACCTTAATGGGGTCCAGTTTGAAAAACGGGCCTAAAATCAAAAATTTTAAACACTGTTAGATTGCACACATTAAAGAACACCAATGTTTTAATTTTTGAAGAAATCAAATAAAGTTTAATTTTGGACCCAAATTTTGAAAATTAACCAAGCACAAAATCAGAAAATTCAAAACACTGTTGGATTGACCATATCAAATAACACAAACAATTTAATTTTTGATGAAATCAAACAATATTCAATTTTGGATCCCCAATTTAGTCCATCTTGAATATCGTGCCCAAAATCAAATATCGAAATACACGCTTAGATTCAGCATATCAAAGAACCCCAACCATTCTTTTTACTTTAAAATCAAACAAAGTTTAATTTTGGCCCCTTTTGGACGTTAATGTGGGCCGACCATACCCCAAATCAAAAATCTAAATACACGCTTAGATTCAGCATATCAAAGAACCCCAAGAATTGTATTTTTGACCCTTTGGACCTTAATGTGGACCAATTTGAAAATTAAAAAAAAAAATACACAATTAGATTCAGCATATCAAGGAACACCAATAATTTAATTTTCAAAGAATTCAAACAAAGTTTAATTTTGGACCATTTGGACCTTGATATGAATCATTTCAAAAACAGACCCTAAAATCCAAATATTAAATACCCAATTAGATTCAGCATATTAAAGACTCACAAGAATTCAAGACTTTTGAATTAAACCCCATTGAAATTGCTAAAAAATAAGCAATTTTTACAAAGTATTGGTTTTGGCCCCTTTTTACTAAACAAATAGGGTCATAACCCCTAAAATATATCCCAAACTTTATTGTATGGTATAACACCTTGTGGCACAATCAAATAGCAATATATAGACTTATACTCAAGTTATTGTCCAGAAATCAGAAAAATTCTAGTTTTTTGGCCACTTTTCAGCCCCTTATTTTTGAACGGTTTGGACCATGGCCCCTAAAATCAATTCCAACTTTCCTTTTAAAGTATGGAACCTTGTAGTAAAATTTCATAGAAATCCAAACTCTAATACACAAATTAGTGTCATGAAACATGAAAAATGCTTCTTTTTGGCCCCTTTTTGGTCCTTAATTACTAAACAGCTACAACGACAGCCCCCAAAATAAATCCCAACCTTCCTATTGTAGAATGGAACCTTGTGTTTAAATTTTATACAGATCTATACAGTTATACTCAAGTTATTGTCAGTGAACCAGACAAATAATTGTTTTTGTTAGGCCTTTTTTGGCCCCTAATTCCTAAACAGCTACTATAATAACCCCCCAAAATAAACCCCAAACTTCCTATTGTAGTATGGAACCTTGTGCTAAAATTGAATAGAGATCCATACACTTATACTCAAGTTATTGCCTGCAAACCAAAAAAATAGTTATTTTCTGCCCCTTTTCGACCCCTTATGATTGAACGATATGGGCCATGACCCTCCAGAAATCATTCAAAGCTTTCCTTTTGAATTATGGAACCTTGTGGTAAAATTTCATAGAAATCTATACTCTTATACACCAATTATTGTCCTGAAACATGAAAAATGCTTGTTTTTTACCCCTTTTTGGCCCCTAATTCCTAAACAGCTACGACAATAACCCCCAAAATAAATCCCAACCTTCCTATTGTGGTATGGAACCTTGTGCTAAAATTTGATAGAGATCCATACACTTTTACTCAAGTTATTGTCTGTGAACCTGAGAAAAAAATGTTTTTGTTAGACCCTTTTTGGCCCCGAATTCCTTAACAGCTATGACAATGACCCCTAAAATTAATCTAACCTTTCTATTGTGGTGTGGAACCTTGTGCTAAAATATTGACCAAATAAATATCTCTTATACTCAAGTTATTGTCTTAAAACCAGACAAATAATTGATTTTGGCCCCTTTCTGGCCCCTAATTACAAAACCACTAGGACAATAACCCCCAAAATCAATCCCAACCCTCTTATTCTGGAATGGAGCCTTGAACTAGAATTTCTTACACATCCAAACACTTACACTAAAGTAATTGTCTGCGAACCAATTTATTTTCCATGAACCAGTAAAACTGACCTTTTTTGGCCCCTAATTACAAAACTGCAAGGACAATAACCCCCAAAAATAATCCCAACCATCCTTTAGTGGTATGGAACCTTGTACTAAAATTACATAGAGATCCATGAACTTATACTCAAGTCATTGTCTGCGAACCAAAATGTCTTCAGACGCAGACACAGACAACATCATAACATAATACTACCGCAAATAAATTAGCGGTTATATAAAAAGCCTGTATATTTCACCTTGATATATGTCAAATGTAAACAATGACCACTGTCCAATCTCGACTCTTTACATGATGTCTCAGTCCAATGCACATACTGGAATCATTACCACAATGTATGCCACTGAATTATTTGAAGTATTTAAAGAAGCTCTTTCAATCAACTCATTCAATTCAATCAAGTTAAAAAGATTTTGTTATGTAGTTTCAGTGAAGAAGAACTTTAAAACTGGCCAATCAGATGTAAGAAAAGACTGTGTTGACTTTGGAATTTTTTTTATCTAAATGCACCGAAATGAAAAACGTATATGAACAACAGTTCATGCAATATACATGTAATTTTTCATCAGGCAATTTTCCATATAATTAATATTTCCAAGGGGTATAACTCTTTTAAAAATAATTAGTCTGCACTGATTTTCGAACTCGTTAATATAAACCTTGATATAATTTTCATAAAAATCTGGCAAGAATTGTACACATGAGAGCGATAACGATGCAATTTTCCATATCATTAACGTTTCAAGGAGCATAACTCTTTTAAAAATAATTGATCGGCACTGATTTTCGAACTCGTCCAAGACATTGCTGAAATAAACATATGATATAAGTTTCATAAGTCTGGCAAAAACTGTACACTTGAGAGCGCTAACAAGACCGGACGGATGGACGGACGGAGGACGTCTGGTATTTCTATTCCCTCGCAACGCGTTTAACGGGGGACAATTAAAATACTATCGCAAGACATTAATTCTCTCTGGCAAGTTTTGTTCAGGTCTTTGTAACCTTTGAAAATGTATGTGGCACATTTCTCTTGCCTTGTTTGAAATCCAGCCACCATGAAACCTTAGATTTAAGATGAATGAACAATGTCAATGATATAGATATAAAACCAATTGTTTACGTATAATGATTTTTAAAATGTTTTTACATGAAAAGTTTAATGTCTAAGATTTAGTTTTTTAGCAACTGTAGACAAATTCTCAGCTTGTCTGTCTTTGTTACAGATTTTACTACCAAAACATTATAAAATGCTCCACATGGCGCAGATTGATACAACCGCAGAGGTCGAACCCTAAACAGTTGGTTCAAGTATGGCCACGACATTCAAGCTTGATACAGCTCTGAATTTTGATTGTAATTATATATTTGACACAGCATAGGTTTCTGATACAGAATGAATGTTGTCTAAGAACTTAAAAATCTTAAATTGGACATTTACCTATTATGGTCCAGTACTCACAAAATCAACCCCAACCTTCTTTTAGTGGTATGGAACCTTTTGATACAAATTCGTAGAGATTAGTTATTGTCAGGAAACCAAATGTCTTCGGACGACGACGACGACGACATCGTCATAGCATTATAAGGCAGGCAGCAAATTTTTGCGGTCGTATAAAAATTGATTGTTTAACAATGCAGACAGAAGGAAACTCGGGGTTACCTCAATTAAGCAACTTTCGTTGTTTATTGTAATCATGTTCGTCGTTCATATGAAGAAAATGCAGACATTCAATTTTTACATGTTGCTTTTAAAAAAAATGTACTTTCCAACTTTCGGCAAAATTCAAAGAACGTAGCAGATCTAAATCAGCTGATTAAATACTCTGAGCTGGTTTTTGGTGACTATGAGAAATCGGTTTTTATCTATTATCGATTTTAATGTAGCTGCGTTGTAATCGTATGTTGATTTTATGATATCCTTTTCCAAAGTATTGTGTAGTTGTACTGGTATCACATTAAATTTAACTCCGCCACTTTTTCTTCATATACGTTTCATAAAAACAAAGTAGATATATTTTTTGTATTACATACGATGTTTTTATCATTTATAAAAGAGTACCTGCTGAAACCTCCTCTGATCCATATTATCAATAGGATATGTTACAGTCATGTGCATTTGATTCGTTTGTTGGCCAAGACCTCGCTCACTGTTAGATTTTTCATCCGACCTGAAATACATTGAAGTAATGCGAACGTTGACACAAGTGAAATGCAGGATATGCTGGCTAACATTATCTTTACTATTAAGTATGTAAAATATACTGCCTCTGTGAAGTCGTGGTACCGTGCTAGCCTAAAAAGGTGTAGAGCGTGGATTCGAATACCGATTAAAACCCACCTAAATTGACATTTATTGCTTTTCAACTTAACATGCGACATTAAGGAGTAAAAGTAAAGAGTGGTCCGCTCGTGTTCAAAATAATATGCCGGGGTAGGGATGCATGTCTTTCTTCAGAGCGTTACCATGTGAGTTTTATATATATAAATTACAAAAACGAATGTTGTCCTACTCTCAAATAGTTTTATCTTTCCATTAACATTTCATTGCATATAAGATAGTTACCATCACTGGAAGTTAACCAATCAAATTGTCACCACTTTTTGTCCCAGGTCCTGTTTACAAGCTTAAGTAACCATTTCACCTCAAGTTTTTAAAATATTTTATAGAAACTTCAAAATAAAAGAAAAAAAGTGCTTTGAATCACCTAAGGTATATGATTATAACTCAGAAATATTTACTGTAATGTAATGCAGGATTAATTTCTTGCAACTGTCAATTCAGGGAATATGTTTTCGGCCCTTTTTCGTACGGGACAGGATGTGATGTATCATGTTTTGGTGGTATTAGACCGTTGCGTTGTTATTAGTCCCAACTTCTTACAATGAAAGTTAACATACGAAAATGCAACCATTCAAATTATTTTGACTATTTAAATATACTACGTCGTTTAATTCTAAAGAAGTCACGATCAACACCGTAGAAACTACAATTAAGTGTATTTTAACGGTGAATGCCAAAACCAACATGCACATTGAATGTGATCTGTATTTTATGTTTCATAACAATATGTTAAAATCTAAAAGGATTTCATCAAATGGTACTTTTATTTTCAGCTTTAAATAAACAAAAATATCAAAATGTTAAGGTAACTAGGGGGAAAAGCTCTTTAAAAAGAGAAAAAAAAACAATAATTTAAATCAATTGTTTAATTGTTTTAGGTAAAGGACAAATCTTGATCTGTAAATTTCAAAATCGAACTTGACAGTAGTTTATGATCCAGGACAATGTGTTCAAATATAAGGGGGTCTATATATCAAACAAAAATTTGTGTAAGATTCTACTGTGTGGATATTGCTACTTTCTTAGGCTTATAAACGTTTTATTTTTCTCTTTTTACGCATTTTTCACGTTTTATATATTTTTGTAAATCTAATTTTGATATGTTGTTTGTAAATATACTGTCCTATCTTCAAACTTTACTTGAACTATCGATCTAACTAATGCTCTTCATTATTGAAGGAAATAAAGATATATATAATTATCATTTGGAAACCAAAAAAATACCAATTTTGGAGGTAATTAAGGGCCTTATTCTTAAAGGTAAATGTCAAAACCATCAAAATAGAACTTGACCTATATTTTATGGTCCATACCATTGTGTTTAAGTTTCAAAATTATTGGTCAAGAAGTATTATCATTATCGTCCGATTACCAAAGAAAACCCAAATTTAAAGGTAAAAAGGGCATAATTCTTGAACAGTAAATGACAAAACCATTAATGTCGAAATGAACCTAGGCCTGGATTTAATGGTCCAATACATTGTGTTGCAATTTCAAAAGATTTCGTCAAGTGGTACTTTAAATATCATCGAGAAATAACTCTTGTGACGGATGAACGGACGACCGGTATTTCTATGTCCCCCCGCCCCCTCTCATATAAACTTTTGTAATTTAGATAAATGTTTTAGTATCAGTATGTTATAATAAATCAGATTTGATAGTTGAGTCAATGTGGTGGGGATGAATTTGGTAGCTAAAGCCCCTTTAACGACCGAAACTTTATATGAACTTACGAACTACTTTCTTCCGTTGACACATATTCTTCTTCAATTTGATCATCAATCTGGTTACTGTTGATTGTTTTTTTTTAAGTTAGTTGTATCTAGAATAAAAAAAGAAAAACAATATTAAAAAAAAAGAAAAAAAAAAGAAGTGTGTTACATATTTCATTATTTCAGGTAGACTCTAGCGAGTTTCTCAATTATAGGCTACTATTTTTATGATATATATATGACATAGCACGAAATTAGTCATATGACAAAATATAATAATTTACAATATATTTATATTATTGCTGAAGACTTTTTAAGGATTTGTATTCTGGTTTTAAGTTTAGTGTTTGGTAGATCTCTTATTGACGTAAATCTTAGGCAAAAAATCTTGATAATTTTCAAAAGTCGCGTGCTTCCTTGTGTCACAAATAAACGAAAATGTGAATATTCCATATTTAAGGGGTCATTTTAACTGTTACTCATGAGTCAAATCAGTAACTTTATTTGTTAATATTCATGTAGCATTAACTATCAAAATCAAATGGGAAGAGAAAGCAAAATATATATTACCTTCTGTGAATCTGTTATGTCTGTAATGTTGTTCCACTGTTTGGCGGTGAACTTCATTCGGAAAGTCGTCAATGACGTTTAATTGCAATGAACGATGAAATTCTCTATTTAAATCCTGCTGTATTTCATAGAATTTGTCTACAACGGTGTTGCTTGCGATGTAATAAGTTTGATTTTCTGTTGACGCTGCTCGCTCTAATCGCTCTTTTATAGGTGAATATGGTATAGTGTAAGAATCTATTCCAAGTGTCTGGTCTATCCATATAACAATGGTTGACAACACGATTAACTTTTCATCATTTCGACCTCTTGGAATTCTCCTAATTAGATTTTTTACCATATGCTTTGTTTTAATTACAGCCTGTAAAAGGTGATACCATTCTTGTAATGAATTTATTGTGTTGCATTTTCTTTTGTGTCTTTTTATACATTTACTGCATGCAACAACTCTGTATTTCCTACAGTATGCATCAGCCACAACATTATCATGCTTTTTGATTTGGCAAACAGATTCTGGTGCAAAATCTGTTATTTGGAGATCTTCCCTGTCTGTAAAGATGAAATATTTGTGAGTACTCCAATTTAGTATCCTCTGATGAAAGCCTAGGCATGATTGGTCGATGAAGCCTGGGCATGTTTTACAGTAGCCAATAGCTGTATCCTTCTCTGTACAGCATTCGCATCGTATGACATCATTGTTGTTGAGAGATGTCCATTTCCGTAAAGCATTATTTACACTAGACTTTTCCCCTCTTGATTCTTCTCTTCCAAAGTGTTCAGATCCATGGAATTTTAAATAATTTAAAACAGACCGACATTTTACTGCACTACTTTCCATAAATCCATTCGAAGGCCTACAAAGAAAACAACAGTTATGCTTATATCTTAATGGACGCGTATTAATTAACTTAGAAATTGAAGAAATTGAAAAGTTTGTTCCTTTAATGGAAATTGTTATTTTGAATACGACTTAAAGTTGTTTTTTTATTTTTCTTCACACATGTGAAGCGAAAAAAGCTATCAAATTTAAATAATACTTAATTGGTCTGACATTGCATTTGTCATTAGCCTTGAAACATGCTTCACATATGAGTTTTCTCTCGTTTTCCAAGAACAAAATCTCAACTAGAAAATAATTCAAGCGTGAAAATTGTTCCATTTTCTTCTCAAATCGATATCGTTTGTCGTATAATTCCGCGACTCATTTCACAAAACGTCTTACGAGTAAAAATTCTCGTAAGTCATGAACATTTCAGTTCGTCACATAATGATGAAAGGCATAGTATACTTTATGTCACTACTTTGGACGTATTCCATGTATTGAATAAGAGATACTCCAATTAAAGCTTTGAAATGATACAACCACCCACATTCAGCAATTGAAAAGTCTATGGTTTTCTTACGGATATTACAAAATTATTTTTTTTATAAAAATGGAGGTAGACAACTTTATCATATGTGAAAGGCTCTTTTCGCTACAAATCTTACGACAGTTATACTGAAATGTTCATGGCTTACAAGCATTTTTTCTCGTAAGATTTTTTGTGAAATGGGTGGCTGAAAGTTTAAATAAATTATAATTAAGAGATTAGCAGGGGTTGTTAATCTAAAAAGATGTCCTTACGAGAATGGACAGTCTTTAAGTTGCAATGGAAATTTCATAACAAAGTCGGGAAACAATAAGTTACATAAAACAACAATGAATATATGCAAAAGCACATCATGTGAGAACAAATTCATGATATTTTGTAAAGCGCTTTAGAAGCAGCAATGGATATACAAGAGGGGAGGTAAAACGAACAAACGGATGGTTCCACCCTTTATCCTTATTCCAAATCGAGGGTATAATTGAATTTTAATTGTTTAGCTTTAATATAAATTATACTTTTTTTCTCAATTTGAAATATATATGTACTCCATAGGCTTAGTGAATATAAATTTCACAGAGTTTAAAATTTTCCAAAGCTAGACCGAGTACTTTATAGCTCCAATTGTTAAAAAAGATGATAAATGATGAATATGTATTCTAATTGCTTAACATTGGTCAGTTCTTTGTTACTGACTCTACGTATACTTGTTTTAAATTCCACGTTCATGAATTAACAGTTTACAAAGGAACCAAAACACACTATAAATATCAGTTCAAAAGGGCTTAACTCATCAGATCGATACAAAGCAGAAAAACGTCTAACAAAAACACAGACTAGATGTGGTAGGGAATTCATACATTCCTCACAACAGTAAAGATCTGACTGTAGTACCATGAATGTGAATATGTGTATAACAATCATATTTCCTCTAGTTTTAATTAATTGATAACAAAATCAATATTTATACCAATAAAAACAATACTCAAAGATCTAATTACAGTGTCAAATAAGTAACCTTTTGGATCAAGTTTATTAAAAGGATTGATAAGTTTACCCGGATTGTATCTAAATTTTTGGGCTCGGTGAACAACATCAATGTAAAAATTAGGATGTGCTATTCCGTTTGAAATAAATTTTCTACAGGTACAGCCAAACTTGCAAACCAGATATTTGTATCTATGGAAGAATTAATTAAAAGGTTTTAAGTAATTTGTGGTAACGAAATCCCTGACTTAATGATTTACCAGTAATCCATAGATTACGCTCATTGAAACGTCTCTTCAGACAAGGGAATAGCGAACGAGTTGGGATATAAGACAGTGCCGAAGAAACATCACCATACAAAAATGAAAAATTAACAATAAGGAAAGAAAAAGCGTCCCTGTTGTCGTAAATTTGTATGTACTGTTTATCGTGTAAAACTGAAATATCTAAATCTAGGAATGGACAGTAATTGCTGTTAATATTTGATGTATCTATAGTAAGTTCCTTTGGGTAAATTTCGGCAGTATATTTAGAGATTTCTTGATGATTTAACGAAACAATATCAAGATTGTGTGGATGTGTTGTATGAAGAATGGAAAAGTCAAAACTGTCAACCGAAACAAAAGGACCATCACAAGCATGCAATTTATCTAAAACATCTAAAGAAATTTTTACACTACAAAAATAGTTAATTCCGCTATTTTCATATTTTTTATTACAAAAAATAATGATAAGTTCTTTGCTAGTAATTAAGGAATTAGTTTAAAGCATTGAAAGATTAGAAGCAGAACACTTTCTAGAAGCTCAGATGCCTTATTTATAGTTTAGGTAACCAATACATAGTGGGGATCTTCGAATGTTCATAAGAGGCCTTAAAGCTGAGCTGTGGTAGTGACATGATTATTGACTCTCTGTGAAGCACACGGCCTTGAATGTAGTTGAATGTATAATTTCATTCTAAGGGACATTCGTAAAGTATTTACCTCCACCACATTGTTGGTTGCTTTGTCGACCATCACGAACTCAAAACGCTTTGCGAGTCTTTAATTTTGTTTTTAATCCTAGAAGTGGGTGGATTACTTACTTTTTTTTTTATTTCTAAATTTTTTTCGAAATATGATATGCGAATATCAACAATATTCAGATATTTATTTAAATAGGAATCAAGTGACTTTTTGACAGATTTCTCCTGTTTACACTAATTTTCACAATAGGATAAAAGAGCATCTTTTATAACCCGACGACACTCTTTCCAATTCATGTTCGTCAATGATTGTTAATCGACAAACACAGGTAATTTTAAAATGCTTAAAACAATTTTAACACCAGAGTTGCTATCCCTGTCTGTATAAAAATTGATGTTACATTATAAAATTTTACTTTATGATATTTTATATGAAGGAAAATTGTTTACATGTAAACAGGTAAATGTGAAGCAATAATTGATTTATCCATTGCATAAGATTCAATAACAATGACTAATCCATATCAAAGTACAAGTAAGTGTTAGTGGTAAATTGGGAACGGAGACACTGACATTTCATTTAATTTGTCATGTTGTAACTCTATACCACAGACCTTCTGAAAATGGTGGCATTTTTGGTCTATCTTGTATTTTCTGTTGCCTAGCAACCAGTATAAATATGCTAAATATACAGCTGAAATCTATACTTGAATCAAACCTGTTAAACATAAGCATGAAGTGAATTTTACACTTATACACCGTTTAAATGTAACACAATGTAACACACATTTTCTGCAAAATCATTGTAATTTCACCCTAGCAACAAATCATTGCCCATAGCAACGGCACTTTTTTCTATTTTACAAGATTTAGCTTTTGATATGTTGCAACAAAAAGATTGTTCGAGATGCACATTGTAAAAAGTAACAAAGAATGTCAATACTGAAATATCAACAAACAAAACTACAGACAAACAAAAGTAATCAGTCTTCAAGAGAACGTGGTAACGAAATGTACTTCTAGAGTCCATCTGTGGAGTAAAAAAAATGTACCATTGTCCTTTCAGTGAAATGGCTGGTTCTTACATTTGATCATGAATTAATACGTGTACACCTTATATTTTTTTCTCAATTATACCGATTATTGATGATATAAACAGATTTTGTCTCCAGTGCTTGTTGGGGTTCTTTTAGGTTTTTAATGCCCTCGCCGTGGGGGTCTCACAATTAGCGACAAGAAGACTGATTTAGTACTAATAAATCTTAATTAATTTTCTAAAATTAATAAATAAAGAAACATGCATTAAAATTTTTTTTTAATATAAGGATACCGGGATAGTTTCATTACAGTACTTATGCAGAGGGTCGCAAGGTTGATATTTTCAAAATTCAAACCAAATTATAAGATAATCTAATTTTTATTTATTTCAGACTCAAAAGTCTGAAGAAGTGAGTTCTTATATTAGAATATTGTATTATTTTTTTCACTAAAAACTCATTACAAAACTGTAGTGCTAATATATAAAACAAAATTTGAACCTTAGATTTATTAAACAATAAATAATCAGCTGTAATTAACTGACCTTTTCTTTATTTTTTTTTGTTTTGATAGTATAAACTGTCTTGTCACTTAATTTGTCTACCCTTTTCTTATTTTTTCTTCTGGTTGCTTCTTGTCGCTAATTAGTGAGACTGCCTGTCGTGGGGAGGAGACATAACAGTTTGTAGCGGGCCCGTTCGCTCCGAAAACACATTCGTACCGTATACGTTCTCATCCCCACTTTCGCCTCCTAGACTCGTTTGCACCCAATACGTTTGAACCCTGTGTTTATTCAAGTACAGGTTGAATTATTAAATGTACATTTTTATTTTTAGAAGTATACATAAAAATATTTATATTTTCATGAATAAAACTTTGTGATTTTTTTGGATTAAATAACTGTTAGGATGATTAATTATTAAATATCACTTATCTATGATTACTTTTAATTGTATTTACAAAGCTAATTTTGTATTATTGAAATGTGTTTGAAAATCATGATAGCTAATATAACTAGTGGTGTAAAGTGAGATACATGTAATTAGATTGGTAGGTGTAAAAACAATGAAGATTTTGAATAGAAAACATGAAAGTTGATTGTTATTAACAGCTTGACCCCTTTTTCTCGTGTGTATTTGGACAAGTATGATATACAAACAACGCCAAACATGGTAGTGGGTCTAGATGTTGGGTCATTCATATCTGTATTATTTGTTTTTTTCTTTATTCTTTACATATTTTATTTGTTTTATTCATTGTTGTCATTGTGACTAGTTTGATACTCTTTTACAAGTCTTAGAGATGTATGATTTGGCCTTTGATCATCATGATAATATTCATTATTCATTATGTCAAACTAATTTACTCAACAAAACCTGTTTACATTTGTGTAGGATGCGAATAGACCCAGGGTGTGAACGTGAAAGGGAGCGAACATGGTTTTTTTTTTGGCGAACAGACCTTCATTAATAACGGTTTACCCTTGTCGATCTGTTCGTTCCGAAATTAGTTTCCGTTATTTAACTTTATATTTATACAATGCGTATTACCACCAAACACAGATCAAGTGAAAAGTTGGGTGGTGTCACTTTCGCTGTTCTGGAGTAATGTCCCTTTATAAGTGGAAAAATCAGCGATTTTAGGGTTTCCGTTCTCTTACATTTCTTTGCCACAACCAAATGTTATGAAACTTTTACTCAATGCTTATTACCACCAAAGACATTTCAAATTTGAATGAGGGTGGCATCATTTTCAAAATAAATTTAATTTTTCTCATCAATTATGTAAATTTTATCTTGGTATATTTTGTTTCTGGAATAACCCCCTCCCACCCTCTTTCATAAATCATGGATCCGACCCATAAACCCGAGCAAAATTGTCCCATTTCGAACACCAAATTTTGAATTGAGATAAGCAGGACATAAGAAATGATAAGTTATTTTTATAATGTATGTCTATCTAAAATTTCATATTTAAAAAAAAACTTTTCCTCAAAATTATCGTTGACTCCCTTAACATATATGTAGTTTATTACTTTTGGGTTTTTTAAAAGTTAAACTTGATATACTTACGAAATTAATAATAGAAGTACATGTTACTGATTCATAAGCGAAAAAGTAAAATCATATAAGCAGAAGAGTGTATAAATTAAACTTTGTCAGAAGAAAAGGTCTCATTTTATAGGCAAATTTCAGCTTTTTATTGACTGCTTGGCTATGAAAAATATAAAATAAACTATCGCACCAACCTTGCACCAAAAAGATATTTTATCTGAAATTTGATATGTATGATCTTGTCAAAATTTTAAAATTTCAAATTGGTGCAAGCATGGTACGGTGGTCAAAATGTAGGAAAACCATCCCAATTTCTGCATTTTTGCTTATTTTCCCGATTATGACGTCATTTGCACCTACCATTGTGACGTCATTAAACCCTTTTTTTTTTCTAGATAAAATCAGTTTTTTTAAATCATTGACTCATATTTTAATTATTTATGGAGTAAAATCTGCTCGGTTTAAATTTTTATTATTTTGTAAATCTGGGGCCATTTTATGTCACTATAGCCCCTACTCCTTTTTATATATAGGTATATTTAACCAGCGGTGTCACTCAGATGTGAATTCTTAAAAATTCTAAAGATCTACTCCAAAATCTTCAATCACAATTACAATTTTACTGTCATATCGTAACTTTTGAGTTTCTGCGCTTTACGCTACTAATCCCCATGCTCAATTGAAAGATCGACTACATCATCTCATTAAACATAGCTTTTTCTACGAAAATGGGAAACTTAGATACAATTTCATTCCTTGTTTTAGGTCATGAAAAATCTTACTTTGTGAAGAACCACACTGATTCCGACAACAGATACTGGCATCATTAAAATGCTGGACTTTTTTTATCGGCAACTTATCTATTGAGTTTGGTGGTAATTCAATGGGTACTTATCAATTGTGCACCACTACTGACTGACTTGTTTTTGGACTTGTATGAAGCAGAATTCGCACAGAACCATCTCAAGGACAAGCTTCTTTCAAAGTTCTTTATTTTGTCTTTCAAATATATTGAGGATGTTATGTCCCTCAATAACCAACATTTCAATGAGTGCTTACATCTCATACATCCCAGTGAACTTGAAATGAGGGATACTGCCGGAAGAAAAGGTATACTTTATATATTGATCTTTTCCTCTATATTGACATAGATCAAAGACTTCAAACTAGAATTTATGACAAACATTTTCTAACAATAACGTACCCTTCGCTCTATCACATATTGCCAAAACGATATGTCTGTGTTTCAACTAACTATCGACATATTTTTGCGGTCTTACATCTTAAGATACCAATGTAGTCGTCTAATCTGTAGTTTTACTGATTGTGTCCTATTCCCAATTGTGACATGTATAAATGTACATGACAGGTATTGCATGCATAGCAAAAGAGGATAACTTTGTCGCTTATTAAAGAACTCATGCGATTCCCTCAGTTTCTGTTTGATAAACTTTTTGTCTCTTCCTAATGGGTTTACAAGATTTGAACATCGGTAAGCTACTATTGCCTTAATTTAAGGGTACTCCAAAACTGATCATATTCAATATACCCTAACCATGTTATGCAAAGGTGAATTTCACCAAGACTTTGGAAGATGATTCATAGACCCCTTTAATGGTATATTTTTTATATATCAGAAAATCAAACGAGAGACAAATTTTAGGGCTACAAAGGCTTACCCACTTAATTTAAGTTGTTCTTCCAAAAGCAGATTTTGACAGGTCTACTCTAAAATAATTTTGAACAGTCCTACCTTAGAACAGTTTTGGACAGTTCTAATCATAAAAAAAGATCCTGAAAGTTCTGTCGTTGAACATTTTGGACAGGCAAACCCTGTTACAGATTCTGAGAGTTCTAGCAAAGAATTCTTTTAGGCGAGAACAGTCCAATGATACATATCTGCCACTTTTGAGATTCAAACTGATCCCACCTTTAAGTAGTAAAAACGTTTTTTTTTATAGTATTCGAGTAAAATTTCAAACCACATATAATGGCTAGCCGGAAAATAGCAACAAATGTCTGTTCTTCTTTTAATGCTATTTTTCCGGCCATACATAACAATGAATAATGAATAAATTTTTGGTGAAGTGATAATTGTAGCATGTTGAATGTAGTGGCACACATTTTTCTACCATGCAAACACTGAGAATTCATTTTTTTGCACGTTCTCCTCGCGGACGTTACTGATTATAAACTCAAGATAAAACGTTCTGGAAAATAGTACTTACGAAAAAAAAACTAAAATAAAAACAGAATTATCTGATACGGGAATACATTCCTAAAGTACCAACTTCAATTTATTTTTCTACTGGCTGTTCTTTGGAACACGCCGACTCTTCGTAAATATAATGTTCGTCAAGAGATCAAAAGAAGAATATCAACAAAATAGATTGATATGCAGCAAAGATACTTTTGAATTAAGTCAGTTCGCAAAAAAATGTGCAAAAAAGTTTCCTTTCACTAAAGCAAGATGAAAATAAATTTACTTTATAGTATACAGCATATTCCGACTTTTTCTTGCTTGTTAAGGAATGGGGGCAAAAGTGCCTCTCCTCTGATATGTTCTT
Organism: Mytilus coruscus; assembly: GCA_017311375.1. Taxonomy (NCBI): domain Eukaryota; kingdom Metazoa; phylum Mollusca; class Bivalvia; order Mytilida; family Mytilidae; genus Mytilus; species Mytilus coruscus. Next base: position 29,625,630 of record CM029607.1, read on the forward strand.
CCTATGAATTTCCTGCAAGGTTAGGAGTCGGGCCAGTGATTTATTAATTGCATCAATAGACATCTATGATTCCTAAAGAAGATCCTAAATTTATCATTACCTTGAAGTGTGGTTCCAATGAAGTCGTCAAAAGATTTTGAACGATTTTTTATTTAAAATGTTTGATGATTTTAGCACATAAAAAATAAAATAAAATGGTAGGCACATGTAAACTGTCCCTAATGTAAGATTGTGTTTATAATAGCGAAACAGAATATGTTTTTATTGAGAAAATTAAAAAAAAAAACAGAATAAAATAAAATGGGGGTTTAATACCCTTAGCCTGGTATACTATTCCCAGTCCATGCATATCAGTGTATGCTCATATATCTCCGTTGTAGTAGACTTATAAATCATGCAGCCAAGTATACTTGATTTAGACGTTTTCCTGAGAATTGTTTTTTTATGCATTTTGCGTCCATTAATACAGGTAAAGGTAATGGGGTAAATCAGCAATTTTGATATAATTTTCGCTTTTTTCCTCTCAGTTTATGTACACATGCTATTGTCCTTGAGTCTATCCTGTAGAAATTTGTTTTAAAGTAATCACATTCTCTCTACTTATCTCTATGACATCTTTAAATATAAATCACGATCTCTAATATTCAAAACGTCCATTGGATAGGCGCGTTTGCAACCCGACACCTCATTCGGGACACTTTCCGCGGTACATGACACTGTTGTTGATATTGAACATTTGCACATGCGCAAATGGATAGCCGAAAAAATAAAGATTTTTAACTATTGTTCCGGCTAGCCGGAACAATAGACACTCCGTATAATATACTCCGTTCTATAAAAGCCAGTACTGGATACTACGACGTATATATACAGATACAGATACATTTTATCGATAAATGTGCAATTGTTATCCAATAAGCTATCGTATGAAGTGGTAGCTCTTTTTTAACCATGTTTTATCTGTTCAAATATTTTCTTAAACTTTCAAAATGAAATACACAAAATCAAACATAATGAAAGAACAGAGTTCCAATGTCCCCCATGTAGCACATATGTTATCTTTCCAAGGGCAATAACTAAAAAAGTACTTTTTTTGTTCTTTAAAACAATTTATAAATATCTTAGAGAAATGAAGGCTTCAGAGAAAATGCAATGCGATTTCCGTTATAATTAATTTTTCAAAGAGGCATAACTCGTTAAAAATATTTGATCAGCACTTATTTTCAAAAGTGACAAAGACATTGCTGATATAAACCTATGATATAAGTTCCATGAAATTCTGGCAAGAATTGTACACACGAAAGCGCTAACAATGCAATTTTCCATATAATCAAAATTTCCAAGTGACATAACTCTTTTAAAATTAATTGATCGGCACCAAATAAATTTTGTCTGAGACATTGATGATATAAACCTATAATATAAATTTCATAAAAAAACTGGCAAGAATTGTACACATGAGAGTGCTAACAATGCCATTTTCCATATCAATATTTCCAAGAGACATAACTATTTTAAAAATAATTGATCGGCACTGATTTTCTAACTAATCAAAAACATTGATGATATAAACCTATAGTATAAATTTCATAAAAATATGCAAGAATTGTACACAAAAGAGCGCTCAAAAGGCAATTTTTCATATAATTAATATTTTCAAGAGGTATAACTCATTTAAAAATAACTGATCGGCACTGATTTTCGAACTAATCAAAGACATTGCTGATGTAAACCTATGATATAAGTTTCATAAAATTCTGGCAAGAATTGTACACATGAGAGCGCTAACGATGCAATTTTCCATAAAGTCAAAATTTCCAAGGGGCATAACTTTTTTAAAATAACTGATCGGCACTGATTTTCTAACTCGTCCAAGACATTGCTGATATAAACCTATGATATAAGTTTCCAAAATATCTTGATAGAATTGTACACATGAGAGCGCTAACGATGCAATTTTCCATATAATTAATGTTTCTAAGGGCATAGCTCTTTTAATAATAATTGATCGGCACTGATTTTCGATCTCGTCCAAGACAGTGCTAATATAAACCTATATTATAAGTTTCATAAAATCTGGCAAGAACTGTACACCTGGGAGCGTTAACAAGATCGGACGGAAAAAATAAATATTCATGACCTAAAATAAGGAATTAATCTTTCCAAAAATCGAACTCCTAGACAAACTGGCGTTTTACATACTTGATGAAATCTGCCTTACCTATAGTATTGACAATTATTTTGTTCAAACATTTAAACAAAATTTTGAAACTAGATACTAAGATGATTGATGTCAAGGCTCGTTTCAGCTGTTCAAATTGTTTTTGAAATAAAATATACCAAAATACGACGGACGTCAGACTCATAAAGAACTTTGGATATTAAAACTTAAAAAGAAAAAGAAAAGTAAAAAAAAGCTAACCACTGCCTAGTGAAGAATTAAAAATCACCCTCCCATTTTTATGACGTAACAATATGGTTAATGTATTGAAAAAAAAATAAGGCAAATTAGTTTTCCCTCCCCTTTTTGAAGTCTCAATCCGTCACCTTGCCACCCTCTACTAGCATTGCCACAATAAACAGTTGCTTCCTTACCTGATAAATTTATTACAAGCTTTTTGAAGTAATACTCAAAGGCGTAAACACTCTGCGACTTATTGCCAATACGCAACTGCTGACACGATTGGACGATTGCACGCAGTATTGCCAGTATATTATAAATAACTTGCAATTGGGAATTTTTAAATAAAAATCGTGTTTATTTACGTATTATTGCATTGTTCTATATATAAACATTACAACGGGGTTAAAGCAGGAACATTTAAATTAAATCTGGATAGCAACCTGTGACGTCTTTTAACTGAGGAAAAGAGTAAGTATTTTCGCAATTTTTAATGTTTTGGTATTGTATTTGCTTTTATAAAATTTGAAATCATTTTAAATCTAGGAATGTATCTCCCTCATGCATATCTCTGATTCCTTGTCCGGGTTAGGCTAAACTAAATATATTAGTTGCTTTTTGTTTAAGTTGCTTTTCAACGTTTGTTTTGGGTTTTGGACTGTCAAATATGTTGGCTTTGGGCTTCAATGAAGACATTAACTGTAAAAAATCCGAATTAGATGCAATACCGTTGGTGACTTTAAATTTAGTACAAAATTTTTGAATAGTGGAACGTATCAAAAAGGTATTAACAAAAATACCGAACTCCATGAACGTATCAATAATCAGAAGTACATGATTTAGTTCGAGGAAAAAGAGAGGCAAAGGATACCAAGGGACAATCAAACTCACAAGTCGAAAATAAACTGACAACGCCATGGCTAGATAAGAAAAAGACCAACAGACAACCACTAGTACACAAAACAACATAGAAAACCAAAGACTGAGCAACACGAACCCCACCAAAATCTGAAAAGTTATCTAAGGTGCTCCGGAAGGAAACACTGAACGTTTATCAATATTTACCATATCGACATCAGTTATCGCATCTATTCTGTTAAACTTGAAATAAAAGATACTCACGATACAGCTACTGTAGGCCTGCTTCATACTTTGATCCTAATCTAATAATCGACAGTGAGGGTCAGTTGAGAACAAATTTTTCTATAAAAAGAGACTTCAGTTCAATTCAATTGATTATATCAGTGTTTCTCTTAGTTTTAAAAAAAATGCGTTTTGGAAATGAAAGAAACTTTGAGCATTTAGAAAACTCAACCATTTCTTGATAATAAAAAAAAGGCAAGAGCAGTTATTTAAAAATTATGTCAATTATTGGTACATGAAAAAGTTTACATGTACTATTCATTCTGCATATGTTTCGATATTTCTTCGCTAAAGATATTTAATTTGTTAGTTTTTGGAATGCACGCATAAGCGGTATATGAAAAAACAAAATTAAAACTTAGAGAGTGAAGAAATAAAGTACATTTTGTTACTTTTGAAAAACTTGCTTTACCCATATATATATTTTTTAGTTGTTCTTGTGAAATTGCCTTATCATCTATATCTCTTTTCACTTTAATGTGTTTTTTTATTCAGAACATACCATGCAAGACCGAAAACGGTCATTTATGAGGTATAGCGATAAATGTCAATTGTGTATCGATCACAGTGGAGCCATGTACTGGTGTAAAACATGCAAGAAGGCTATATGCAACTATTGTAAACTTTATCACGAGAAAGTGTTGGTAGTGAGGAATCATATTGTTCATCCACTGCCATTGATATGATAGACGGAAAAGGTTTACAGAGAAAATAAACAAATGTTTATTTTGTATTCGTGCCTGTATTTCTGTATATGTAAAAAACTTGATATTTTGGGTATTAAATTTTCTGTTCTCATTATTATTTTGTTATTTCATAAGATGCTTGATATAACAACTTTATATCAGAATTTCAATCATCAGCCTAGTCTGATATTTTATCAGATCAGTAAACAGACTAGAATAAATGAATTGATCACTCAGAATTTTAAAAAGGCAATTATTTAAACTGAACATATGTCTGATTTCAAACCAATATTGTTCCTACGATTTAGAGGTAAGAATAATAATATGCCTCAATAGTGAACTAAATTTGGTCTAGCTTAATGGTAATTTTCTATTTACGATCAAGAAAAAAAGATTAATGAAATTGTTCCTACATTTCACTTGTGTCGAAGGTCAAATGAAGTTTTCTCTGTTTAGTCGGTGTCAAAAATACTATTGATATAATAGTAGTACTTATTCACCTAAGAATGTGAGGAACATATTAATAGTTGACGTAAATGTATTAAGTTAAGCGGCTGTGCCTAACTTCTGGATGTCAGTTGTTGAAGACATTGTTGGTATGTCGCCCTATTTTCCAAAATAGACATAATTAAGTGCAATATTAATATATACAATATCAATATTTCAATAAATCACATTAAGTGATCGTTACTGGAATTTCATATCAGCTTTGAGAGAAATACTCCATATGCAGATGCTGCTTGAATATTGTTACATAAAATGGAAAGCTAAGCATGAGGAAATTAAAGATATTTCTTTTGTTGTATAGTTACGTTTTTTGTGGCCGAATTTCACTGTTTGTTCAAGCTGGGACTATTATGTCCCAGGTTCAAGGTGCAGTTCAAGATATGAACCAGACCTGCTTGTGTTTGTCGTTGGGTTGTTTTTTGTGCACTTGCGCTTTAAATACACAGCATTTGTTTTTCATGAATCTTCAAATTCACAATGTTTGTTTGGTTTTTTTTTTCAGTACTGATAATGTTTACAATAATCTTAGTTTGATTTCTCGATTGCTTTTTTAATGTCTATATTTTGTAAATAATTTTTTTTCTTTGTCTCTTTCAAGCTTCTTCTTTTTTCTTTTTTTTTTTTTTTTTTTTTGTTAGTTGGTTTATCAGCGTGTTATTCGTCACAATTAAACTTTGTTCTTAAATTGTAATAGTAAAGATTTTCGCGTAGCCAGTTTAGATTAAATAAAGTTCCACATGTATGTACAGTAAAATAACAAAAATACCGAACTCCAAGGAAAATTCAAAACGGAAAGTCCCTTAACAAATTGCAAAATCAAAAGCTCAAACACATGAAGCGAATGGAAAAAAAAACTGTTATATTTCTGACTTGATACATGCATTTCCTTATGTAGAAAATGGTGGCTTAAACCTGGTTGAATAGCTAGCTAAACCTCTCATTTGTATGACACTACGATTAGGCATTTTTTTGTCATATAGCTCTTCAACTGTTTCGATTCTTATACATCCTCGGCCTTCAAATATTAGGCTTTGAGCGTTTCTGAAGAAGGTTAATCCAGAAAAGCGCTTCGGACGCATTAGATTATCTAACGTGTTGTTTTCATTCTTTTCAGAGTCCAAGTACAAAGTTTGTGAAAAACATTCTAAGGAACATACGTGTAAGCCCCTTGATAATGATAGTTTTACAAACTTATGTATAAGGAAATGACTTATTATTACTAATCAAAGATACTTAAAAAAAAGACAGCTGTATTTTAAAGAAGATAAGCACTGTCATGAATATCAATTTTTAGAGAATCCTTTATAAATCGACATTCACGTACGTCAAACAAGATGTTTCGAAAATTCAAAACTAAATGGAATCTCAAAATAGTACACAAAGTATAAATATAAATGGTTAATTCCAAAATTTACTGAAACAGGATTTTCCCAATAAAAAAACCCGTCTCGTTAAAAATAGAACATAATCGAAAAATTAAAAAAAGAAGTTACAATATGTGAAAATGGCGACGCCAGTGGAAACCCTGTCAGGTCAAGGTACCCTTTCTTGGTGGGTTTAAACGAGTTTTATCCCCGCTTTAATTTTTGGTGCTTTACCAAAATTCGTAAATATAGAAAAACATTTAATAAAACAAATGCACAGTGCATCAACCAACATGATGACCACTAAGTCGATCGAGGAGATACAAAAAAGAGACGTTTTAACTAAGTTAGTGTATCTATCATGTATCCTTTACTGTTGAAAGATGCAAGAGCTTTCGCGGATTTGAATATTTAGTAATGAGTCGGTTCTATTTACGACTTCACAATTCAACTTAGGATAATGTTCACATTTGTACCGTTTTATATTAGTTTTTCAATGCTACATTTACAGATAAAAAGCTGATAAATCACGTAAAAAAATAGAGTATTCAAAGTCTATGCAAAATTAAATGTTAATATTGCGAATGGATTTATTAGATTGAATATCAGTAAACAACTATTGACTCTTATTTTTTGCTTATTAAAGTGAGCTTTATTAAAATATATTCTAGCAAACTGTACAAGTTGCGAAATGTACATTCCATAGGATCCAGCATAAAGGAACTTTGAAATGTCAAAATTTTCGTATATTTTCATATCAATTATTTTCCATTTTGTAAAATACTGCTATGATATGATGGTGATGCTTACACTCTCGATCCACTTAGTCCCGCTTCATCTAGAGTTCATGCAATTGCATCAGTTTTGAATGTTCCCTTGATTTGTCTCTTCTCAATCGATTTACGATATTTGAACATCTATAAACTACTGTTGCCTTATGCCTACTTTGAGTTCTATTCACCTAGTGGATTTTCTAACATAAACATTTTTTCAAATTTGGTCCGTCTTCGACTAGTGGTTTTATGTCTCTGTTTTTCTTGATAAACTTATATAGCAAGCAGCGAGTCTTTATTAGCCATATTATAAACACGATGTTATTTAGCCACAGAGCAATTCTAGCTACACCTGATCAGGTAAAATTAAAAACGCGATAACAAATTGAGATTACTTTATTGGGTTATTATTACAGGAGCATTAGCCTATTTATATATGACATGGTAAACAGCAACAAACCTGTGTATCTGGAAAAGTTTTAAGGCATAGCATGCCCTTGATAAATAATATTCAAAGGCATCTCATGCTTTAGAAAATTTGAAAAATAACTGGATTCTGCTGTGCACTTGTTTTTTGTCCCTTCAGAAGATGATAAAATTTACAATCACTTGTGTTTCACTTGATATGGACCACTCAGTGACACAGATTTAATTTTTTATTGTTGTCAGATATCTATTGTCCCTCACTTCAATTATTACCTTTGGGGAAGTTCTCAAACATCTTTTCCAACTTTTGTTATTTTGGCACCTTCTGTAGGAATGAAAAAAAGTGCACTGCAAAATTCAGTTAAATTTTAAATTTTCTAAAACATTAAATACATTTGAATTTTATTTATCTAGGACATGCTATGTCTTAAAACTTTTCCTGATACATAGGTTTGTCAGTACTCAGAGTAAATTTTGAGGTGAAAACACAGCCATTTTAGCCAAAGGATCCAAATGAACCTTAATTCATTGTCCGTGAATTAAGACCAGTTGTTTTCACTTACTAACATGACTTACTTTAGTCTGGATTTGAAACTACTCACTCAATCTCGCATGCATGCAGCTAACGACGATTAATCATCTCATATACAAACTACTAAATTTAACTAATAACATTTGAGCATGACACACATTTAATTGAATGCATACGTCCTTCCATCTTATCTCATTATTGCTCAACATGCAATGATTCACAATACAAACTTTAATATCATCTCAAACCAACATAATTGGAGTTGGTTATTTTTTCTCTCGCTTGGCTTGGATGCTGATTGAACACCTGTTCCCAATTTACTTATTCTTACAATATTTAATATATGAACTTAAAAAAACCATCAAAGCCGGTAAAGCTTATCTATTAATATATAAGGTAAAAGTCTCAACAGGATATTAATATATATAATATTATGAAACAGGATGTATATATAATTTGTAAATTTTCCAACGGCATATTGCATATCAGCTGTCGATAAAAATTTAAACCTGACTATTAGGTAGCAATACACAGTTAGAAGTTTAGTTTCGCATTTTGGCCATGGTGAATTTTTTAAATATGAAAGTTTTTGTACAATAAAATTGATTTTTAGATAGTTGAAGAATAATATAGCCTTCCAAGTGGGTTTATATGAACATTTAGATTGTTTTTAGCATGTTTTATAGGCCATTTGTCTGTTTGACAGTCAGTATTTTCACATCCGTACCGTCCATAGGTCCATAAATTAGTGTAATGTTTTTCAACAAAGATTTGACCCTCGATCTTTTCAATTCAATTTTATGGAAAAACGAGCAGAAATGCATATGATTTTTTTTTAACCTTTTGATAGATAAATGTGTATGGTTTCAGGAAAGGTATCACTCTAATGGATTGAAATTCTCCTTTGGACCAAATTTTGTGGCATTTTCACCCCCCTTTTTGCAATATTTTGTATCAAATAAATGCAGATTGTTGCCATGGTTACACCAAAAAGAGATTATATTTCACCATTATAACTATTTGAAATAAAATCTATGGAAGATGCTCTTTCCATAAATATACACATGCATAACACAAATATAAAGTTTTATTTGTTAAAAGGAAGGGAAAAAAGGTAGTTAGAAATTATGAGTGTCAATTTTAAGTTTTTTTCCTAACTGTGTATTGCTACCTTAGTCATTAAATTGTAACATATGAAACAGTTGGACTTTGATATTGTACGTAATGTCCATCATGAAACACTATCACATTTGAACTGAATAAAAGAGCGACATAAATTTACCAATGATCAAATGTCCTAATGTGAAACTGTATGTTATTTTTTTTTACAATTCTAAGATATTGGTTCAGTGTCTTTAATATTGAAAATCTGTTTATAATTGGGTGGTTTTTGCTTAATTTAATTTTTTTGGCAACTGTTGACCTTAGTTTATTTTGCATCACTGTAACACATTTTCTTACAATATTTGTTATTTCCTTTATTCTGTATTCTAAATGTGAAATCAAATTTTTAGAATTAAAATTTTGTTTTGTAAAATAAATACTCACCTTCATAAATTTATATATAAGTCTACTCGCTGCATTATTCAAACGGAAACAAGCCAGAAAAACAACCATACCCCTTTTACAACCTCCCCTACCTGACGCATCTGCGCCATATACCTTCATCATTTGTTCCTTGAACTGCCAGACAACGAAGTGGGATGATGGGGCTAATGCTATATGCTATAATTTGAAGTCCAGCCAAAACTTCAGATGAAACAGACTTATAGGTCAACATGGCAGTATTGCAAATCCAGGTAGAAATGGTTTTAGCAGAAATGTCAGAAATTCCTTTCTTAACAGGAATGAACAACTTAGAAGAACCAGCCTTAAACTGGTTGACGAAGCTATGTACAAAAGCAAAGTGCTCACAGGTCACAAAACATGATTACCTATAGAAGAAGGTATGGCAGCAATAGTGATTAATCCAGAGCTTGTTTCAGGTAAGTGATTCTTAGTTAAAAAGGCAGGATCAGTGAGAAGAGTAAATGAGAACTTTTCAGCCGCAATTCGGAGACAACTCAGAAAAAGGCATGAACTTCACTCCTTCTACGAGCAGTTGCAAAAGCCACAAAATACCAAAACATTTATAAGATAAATGTTTGAAAGAGGCAAAATGCACCGGTTCATAATGAGGATACTCAAAAACCTCCAAGACTAAACCCAATTCCCAAGAAGGCACCAAACTCCTTTGACGAGGTCTTCCAAGGAAAACATTTTCAATCAATAAGGTCAAAAACTCATTATCGCCAAAGTCTGAGCCTCCAGAAAGAGAAATAGTTTTGATGATGGCAGATCGATATCCCTAAATAAGAGAAAGAGAAATAGTTTTGATGATGGCAGATCCATATCCCTAAATAAGAGAAAGAGCATAGCCTTTGTCTTCAAGAGATGAAGGAACAATTCCGCTAACTATTGCACAGTAACTTTGAACAGAAAATTGACCATTTGGAGTCATAAACGAATCCAGTAGACTGCCTGACTGACCGAGAGATACGCTCGGCTGCTCCTTTAGAAAAGCCTCCCTTTCTGAGGGAATTCCTGATAGTAACCAAGCGTGTAGATGAAGATTATCGAGACCCTGATGAATCTTTCTTACTTTTCATTGAGAAATTAGACCGTTCCTGAGAGGAAGACGAAATGACTTGGCACAACACAGAGGAAGTAGTTCTGGGAACCTCGACTGTCTTGGCCATGGTGGAGCAATAAGAATGGTCTTGGATACCTAAACTACATAAGTGCCTTACAAACAACGGTATATTGCTGGGTCTTCCAAGTGCTCCACGAAACCTCTTTCTAAATTATTAACATCTATTTTATCAGCAATCAAAGCCGGGCTCCAAAGTTAATGTGAAACTGCCTATTCTAAAGGTGGCGTGAATCAGATGTGGATACTAAAAAATTCCAAAGATCTTTTAGAGTACATACAATCTAAGACTCTCTCATCTTGCAATAGTATTAAAACATTTGACTTTTCTACACTTTACACAAGTATTCCCCATTCCAAACTAAAAGACAAATTGAAAGAGTTGGTATTACTTTGTTTCATTAAAAAGAATGTCTTGGGGAGGGATAAATCCTACTTTGTAAAGAATCACTCTGATTCAAACAGAAAATTCTCTGAAACTGACATTATCAAGATGCTTGATTTCTTGATTGACAACATATTTGTTACGTTTGGAGGACGTGTTTTTCAACACTGTCGGAATTCTAATGGGAACCAATTGTGCCCCTCTTCTTGCCGACTTGTTTCTTTATTATTATGAGGCTGACTTCATACAGGAACTTCTTAGGAAGAAAAATAAGAAGTAAGCAATATCCTTTAACTTTACGTTCCGCTATATAGATGATGTTCTCTCACTAAATAATACAAAATTTGGTGACTATGTTGAACGAATCTATCCCATCGAACTAGAGATAAAGGATACTACAGATACAGATAAGTCTGCCTCATATCTTGACTTACATCTAGAAATTGACAATGAGAGTCGGTTGAAAACAAAACTTTACGACAAAAGAGATAATTTCAGCTTCCCAATTGTAAACTTTCCATTTCTATGTAGCAACATTCCAGCAGCGCCTGCATACGGAGTATATATCTCCCAATTGATACGATATTCCCGGGCTTGTATTTCCTATCATGATTTCCTTGATAGAAGATTGCTGCTCACAAGGAAGCTATTAAACCAAGAGTTCCAAATAATGAAGTTGAAATCATCCATTCGTAAATTTTACGGACGCCAACACGAGTTGGTTGACCGTTATGGAATAACCGTTTCACAAATGATATCGGATATGTTCCTTATGTCGTAACTACAATACCCTTCCCTTTTCACGAATGTGACCTACCGAATTAGACTATTTACCGGATTTGTAATAACATAAGCAACACGACAGGTGCCACATGTGGAGCAGGATCTGCTTACCCTTCCGAAGCACCTGAGATCACCCCCAGTTTTTGGTGGGGTTCGTGTTTTTAGTCTTTAGTTTTCTATGTTGTGTCTTCTGTACTATTATTTGTCTAATTGTCTTTTTATTTATAGTCATGGCGTTGTCAGTTTATTTTCAATCTATGAGTTTGACTGTCCCTCTGGTATCTTTCGTCCCTTTTTTGCAACGATCCCTCTGAATTTTGCACGAGATCTTGGGAATGAGACGAAAGGGTGGAAACAAATACTAAAAAAGTAACTGAAAATTCCATTCCAAGATTGGGCCATAACATCTACTGCCAAAGCTTTTTCGTCTGAATTTGGGAAACGTAAGTCTCCAACTTAAGATTCAGACTGGTGGCGAAAAGATCTATAAGAGGACGATCCCATCGAATAGTGATCTCCTGAAAAACTAATGGATGAAGTTCCCTTTAGGTGTTCACTGGAACACGTGAACGAGATAGGGCATATGCCAGAAGATTTTGACTGCCTAGAACATGTCTCACTGATAGAATTATCTCGAGACTGTGACACAGAAGCAGAATTTCCTTGCTCAGAAGATGCAGAAAAAAGGAATGAGTCCCTCCTCGATTCTTAAGGTAAGCCACTACTACTAAGTTGTCTGTGGCAACCAGCAATGACTGACCTTGAATCACAGCCCGAAAATTAAGCAGTGCAAGTAAAACAGCCCTCATCTCTAGGAGATTGGTGTGTTCCTCCAACTGAGCACCTGACCACAGAACTGAAGCTGTTCTGCCTTCTAGATAAGCTCCCCAACATACCAAGCTCTAATCTGTGAACAGATATAGAACGGGGTCTAAAAGGTCCACCAATACTCCCTTCAAAAGATGTTCCGCCTTGAGCCACTACTGCAGATGAGGTAACAACAGAGGAAGAATTGGAATATGTGTTCCCACAGCTGAGAAAATGGTTGCCAAAACTCCGACAGATACAACTGAATTGAACGAGTATGAAGTCGACATAGTGCAACGTCATCCATGACGGATATCAAGAAACCGACCAGCTGAAGAGTTGAAGCAGTTACAAAATAACTACCACAGTAGAATTTATTAACTGTTACAACTTTTACAACTATTAGTTGTTTTTGTACAGTAGTGTGGGACAGTCGAAACCTGCAACAGGGTACAGACCAACTGATGTACCTTGATAACGTTCTCCTCTTGGGGTAGAACTAATCCTATACCTTTTCGAAAATGTTCTCCCAGGAAAACGAAATTCTGACTTGCGATCATCTCTGATTTTTCCTATGAAATAAAAAAACCCAGTCTCAGGAGTAAATGGGTAGCTAAAACGGTGAGTTCCTCCTCTAGAAGAGAATGGGAATGATTCTTGATTAGAGAATCGTTTAAGTAGGAATGAATGAGCACCGCCTGAGAATGAAGGTAAGATACTACCGTCTGAAAAATTCTGGCGAAAACTAGGGGAGCAGTTGATAGGCCAAAAGGTATAGACTTGAAGCTGTACACTTTGTATGCCAAAACCAGTCTTAAGAAATGTCTCCAAATCCCTGTATGAAAAGACGACCTGATTGACCTGTTGGTTTCCATTTTGAAGTGGGAGACCACCAGATACTAATTCACAATAGAAAAGTCTAGAACAGTCTCATTTTTCTGTTCTTGTTGGGAACTAAGAAAACCCGGGAAGAAAAATATATATGAAAAGGAGGATTGACCTCTTCCAACACACCCTTTTGAACTAGAATATTCACCTCGTCTTGTAACAACTGATTTTTTAGAATCCTTTGTCAGAAACAGATCTATTAGAACAGGAGAAAGAGGCGGCTGTTCCAAAAACTGATATTCCAAACCCCTCCGTAAAATCGAAAGGACCCACGTGTCTGAAGTTATCAGAGATCATTGATCTAAAAAGTGGGAAAGCCTCCCCCCCCCCCAACACACACACACAAATTAGAAGATGAGGAAGAGGAGCAGGTAATATTTTACTTTCAGTGGGTATAGATCTAACGGAGGGAACAACACATCGCGTACTCTGATTCTTACCCTTTCCAACTTTTGCTTTCTTGCCAACAGAAAGGTTAGGACGAGAATCAGCTGATCTCTTCGTGGCCTGTGAAGAAGAAACCTTAGGCTGACGATTAGAAGAAGACTGATTGGACTGAGATGTCGTGATGTCTTTTTCCGTCAGTAAACTTGACATGAACCATGACAACAGGAGGTGCTTTATTCACCTTTTCCTGGAATTGATCCAAAGGAATAGTGAATAACTTGTCCTTGGACAAAGACTCTCCTGACAAGCCTCGGAAACAGTGGATTTATCAAGAATCTCTGGTCTCCTAGCGATAGTAAAGTTGGCCAAGGTGCCAAGAAGAAAGAATTGAGATGTACCAAGGCTCTTGTTTACCTTTAAGAGCATGGACTTCAATTCAGAGAACTCATTACCTTTGTCCCTCAAAAGATATCCAGCTGCAGCTAGAAAATGTTCAGCCATCTCCAGAACATTGCACTTAATCCTGAGATTATTCTCCGACTTAACATAGGAAGACTGAGAAATTCTTAGATCTTCAACAGGTTTAATACCTTATAAAGCAGAAAAAGCCTTATCAGACACTGAAATAGACTTACTAGAACCCAAGGATGATCCATTGATCTCAAAATCCCTAGATCTTACCATCCATGGGATAAGAGTTAGGTCCAAAACCAGTGAACTTGCTACCACTAGGTTTGATAGTTAACACTGTTCCCAGCCAAATAAAAGTTAACAAAAGACAAAGGAGGTATGTAATGACTCGACTCTGGGACAGACTTGTACCCCTTCGTATCAGGCTTGACTAATCCAGAGCATGACATAAAATCTGAAAGGGTAGCAGAGATCCTTGGGGAAGATGCGTAGGCAGATCAGAAAAGTCCCTTCGAAAAGTATAAACCCTATTCCTGAGAGACTCTAGAGAGCCCAAAGGAAGCTCGACTTCCTGAGAGTAAATACCATCTTCATTCAACTACTATCAACACTGCCATCATCCGATACAGAATCTTGGTCAAGTAAAATCCCATGGCTTCTGGGGTCCAAAGAAACAGTGTATTCTTCCTCCAGATGTCTAGCAGGTCTGGAAGGATCCAGTAAAGGAACCAGAGACAGACCCCAAAATTCCATAAGTGCAAGGCGATTACCAAATTCTAGGAATTTTGCGTTACACGTCGTTTGAATCTTACTAATAGAGTCAGTCAGCATCTTCATATCGTCCTCAAAAGAGGACGACTCTGAAGAGTGCTTTGGTCTCTGATGGAGAGTTGTCTCATTGGCAATCATACCATATCGTCTTATTTTTATGTTTACCTACGAAACCTTGGCCAGACCTAATAGACTGAGCTGATTAGGGATCATAAGGAGACAAATGTGGCATACCCACAGGCATGGGAGGGTAAGCACAATTCATGGGCCACATAGTTCTGCTGAAAGGGTCATTCCTTATACCAGAAGTAAGGGACTCCTGCCTACTTGCAGGGCAAGAAACAGGAGACCTGGGTATCTTAGTAGGCCTAGTTACGGTATGAGATACCCTTCTAGGCCTATATAACCTCAACTGACTGACAGAAATGATGGGAAGATTCTTAACAGGAACTACGTCCTGTTCTGGATGTACCTCTAGAAGCACCAGGGATCAACTGACTCTTAACTCTTTATCACAAAACTCATCCGAATCAGTTGCCAAACGCTATGAGGACAACAAGCCACTTAAGTGTGGGGCGCTTACCTCTTGCGTTCTATCATCCATTGTAATAATATAACTTTAAAACATGTATATACAATTATCTACCTGTAAAAATTGTAAATATAATGCAGTAAAATTAAATTAAAGTAAATGCTCAAAGAAAACATGGTTTTTCTTTCTCCTAAAAAAAAACCGTGCAACAATAGCAAGGGAACAGGAAAAAATTATGAAGGTATATGGCGAGCATGCGTCAGGTGGGGGAGGCTATTAAAGGGGTATGGTTGAATTATGCAGCTCGTGGACTTATATCTAAATTTATGAAGGAGAGCTATTCAATATTATAAAAATATGTTTTCTTCTCTCTACTGCAATTATAAGTAGAACCTGATAAATTTCATACTTTCAGATTACTCAAATGATTGGTTAATTGATTGTTGGAGTTTAACGCCACTTTCAACACTCTTGGCTATAGCCAGAAAGTCAGGCTGGTGAATACAGTACATGACAAAAATCCCAAATATCTTGATAAACTTACAAGATAGTTCAAAAAATCAAATTGGAGTTAAGTATAGAACTGTCCACTATTTTCAAATTAGGTGTTTATTCTAAGCCCTGCACATCTAAGATTTGTGTATGCAGTAAAATCAATACATCAATCTCTCCTCACATTTTAAGAGCCAAACAATAGTATTTTATTCTGATGTAGCTTCATTTAATTTTCTGACAAATGAATGGTTCAAACGGTTTATTTTCTACGTTTATGGAGAGAGAAGTGTAAAAGATTAACTTAAATTTTCAGATTTCTGTAGTACTTCTTTTAACATCATTGTAACTGAACTTCAAATACCTCGGGCAAGGTTGACCTGAGATGTGTTGGCTATGCTTTTTATTTTCCTTTTGGCAATTGATCTCCTAACCTTTCTATGTATTTGTACTTCCATGCCTGTTAAATTCTTAGGTTTGAGCATTCCTGATGAAGGTTAATCCAGAAACGCGCTTCAAAAGCACAAAGTTTATAAAGTGTTTTTCTTTCATTTACCATCTTTAAAGCATTTTCAAGCTTTTGTTATTTCATTTACCCAATCAAATAGTAACATATATGTTGATATTAAACTAGAGGCTCTAAAGAGCCTGTGTCGCTCACCTTGGTCTATGTGCATATTAAACAAAGGACACAGATGGATTCATGACAAAATTGTGTTTTGGTGATGGTGATGTGTTTGTAGATCTTACTTTACTGAACATTCTTGCTGCTTACAATTATCTCTATCTATAATGAACTTGGCCCAGTAGTTACAGTGGAAAATATTTTGTAAAAATTTACAAAAATTTACAAAATTTATGAAAATTGTAAAAAATTGACTATAAAGGGCAATAACTCCTTAAGGGGTCAATTGACAATTTTGGTCATGTTGACTTATTTGTATTTGCTAGTACATTATTGCTGTTTACAGTTTGTTTCTATCTATAATAATATTCAAGATAATAACCAAAAGGTGCAAAGTTTTCTTAAAATTACCAATTCAGGGGCAGCAACCCAACAACGTGTTGCCTGATTGGTCTGAAATTTTCAGGGCAGATAGATATTGACCTAATGAACAATTTTATCCTCGTCAGATTTGCTCTAAATGCTTTGGTTTCAGAGATATGAGCCAAAAACTGCATTTTACCCTATGTACTATTTTTTAGCAATGTCGGCCATCTTGGTTCGCGGGCGGGGTCATCGGACACATATTTTAAACTAGTTACCCTAATGATGATTGTGGACAAGTTTGGTTAAATTTGTCTTAGTAGTTTCAGAGGAGAAGATTTTTGTAAAAGATTACAAAAATTTACGAAAAATTGTTAAAAATTGACTATAAAGGGCAATAACTCCTTGAGGGGTCAACTGACCATTTTGGTCAAGTTGACTTATTTGTAGATCTTACTTTGCTGAACATTATTGCTGTTTACAGTTTATCTCTATCTATAATAATATTCAAGATAATAACCAAAAACTGCAAAATTTTCTTAAAATTACCAATTCAGGGGCAGCAACTCAACAACGGTTGTCCGATTCATCTGAAAATTTCAGGGCAGATAGATCTTGACCTGATAAACAATTTTACCCCCATGTCAGATTTGCTCTAAATGCTTTGGTTTCAGAGATATAAGCCAAAATCTACATTTTACCCCTATGTTCTATTTTTAGCCATGGCGGCCATCTTGGTTGGTTGGCGGGTCACGGACACATTTTTAAACTAGATACCCCAATGATGATTGTGGCCAAGTTTGGTTACATTTGACCGAGTAGTTTCAGAGGAGAAGATTTTTGTAAAAGTTAACAGACGACGACGACGGACGACGACAGACACCAAGTGATGAGAAAAGCTCACTTGGCCCTTTTGGGCGAGGTGAGCTAAAAAGCAATACTTTAAACATGTAAACTAAGCAAAACATCTAAAATCAATCAAATATGACTAAAGGTACAGGGCATTTTAATCCCCTTAGAAATGATATATGCCAATGCTAATACAACTGCATACCAAATATCATTGACTAATCACAAGGGGTTCCCCTTTAACTGACCTAATCACAAACTTTACACAAAAATTCTAGTCAATGAACCATGACTGAGGAAGCAGTGCCATATATATATCCATGGAAATGAGATGCGCTAATTCTTATACAAATTCATACCAAATATCAATGACTTACCATAGTGGTTCCTCTGAAACTGATCTAATCACAAACTTTAACATACAAACTATGCAAAAATTCCAATCAATCAATCATGGCTGAGGGGACAGAGCCATATAATACCCATGGAATCACACGTTCTTATACTTATGCAAATACATAACAAATATCAATGACTTACCATTTAAAGTTCCCCTCAAACTGACCTAATGAGAAACTTAACCATTTAAACTAATCAAAAGAATTCGTTCATTAGACCATGACCAAATCTCCACGGAAATAAGATGTGCCAATGCTGCTTCAACTGCATATCAAATTTCCATTTGTGGTTCCCCTTAAAC
The DNA here is from genome assembly GCA_017311375.1 of Mytilus coruscus. Lineage (NCBI taxonomy): Eukaryota > Metazoa > Mollusca > Bivalvia > Mytilida > Mytilidae > Mytilus > Mytilus coruscus. Next base: position 29,644,144 of record CM029607.1, read on the forward strand.
TGACCTTATCACAAACTTTAACAAATTGTTGATGCTGCTGATGCTGTAGCAAACAGCAAACATAAGTTTAGCCTTGGCAACTTTGTCAAGGCCAGACAAAAATGGTTGTTGTCATAATTAAGACTTTAGTTTGACTTTTGCTTTTACTTTAAGACCAAAAGGCTACTTTTTATTTATTTATACCAATACTGTTTAAATTATCAATGTAAAAAGAACAAAAACCTAATTGTTTTGCTAATAACCCATTCAAGCTGATTAAAAGAATAACAGTCATACATTTATTAACAACAGAAACTCAACAATAAAATGCTGTATTTAAAAAAAAAAGTTATATCAACATACGAACAATAATGTTAATTAGAACTTTGGCACATAAAAGTTCATCGTAAAATTTCAATAATTCACAAATTAGCATCCATTTACTCTAATATGTCTCTCCATCCTTGTAAAGAAACGTTTCCAGTAACTTAAGTGGGCAACAGCTTCTGGATTATACATATCCCTGGTGTAATCTTTCATGATGACAGAATCACCCTGGAGGTAATACCGGTACCTGAAATAAAATAAAACATATGTTTGTATACTTAATAATGAGCTGCAGTTAAGTTAAAATGGTCTCCTTGATTGTAGATGCTTCTGAAGATTTGCTAAAACTCTTTATTCAGCAATCCAGTAAATTGATTATAAAGTAATGACAAGTCTTTTAATTGAACCAAACATTAAAAAGCTGTCAACTTTTAAAAGTGAAAATGTAGGTCACAACTTATTAATATTTTGAGATAGCTGGTGAATTCCTGTATTTGACAAATATCAGGTTAAAGTTTTTCGTTATTCAGAGAATGGCAGATATTCATTTCTTTCAAATTCACTGAAGATTTAAATTGTATAGACATCTTTTTATTGTTGGACTAGATATCATTTGATTATTTTTTCATTAGGTCTCATTGACTTTTACCAAACATCTCCTTTTATTAATAATTGTTGACACAAATTGAACAGGGGTAATAGACCACTTTCAAGTTTGTTGCATTTCAGTCAAAAACTTTGGTTCTAGTGAACATCATTCATGCATTTAGGGGCATCGTCACTTCCTTTCCATGTTGAGCGAGCGGTTGAAAAAATATGATGCTATATTGCACGATCTATTCGGCAAATTAAATTCTTATAATTGATTATCAGCACTGCTGTCATTAGGGAATTGCGATTTCTAGTTTATCTTCCATAATGATGATCACGAAGACGCTTGATGAACTTTAATAGTGCAGGGATACAGATGAACCTCTCTATCTGGTAAATGATGTCGTAAAGGTGTGCATAATTGACGAACTTTTCCGGTGAAGGACATTACTCAAAAGTGGTCTATAATGCATTGTGAATGAATGGAACATACAACACTTGATTGTAATAAAAGTTGCCAGAATCTAAATGAGGGTCAAGATGGAACTCAAAGAATAGAGAAAAATATTAAAAATCAAAGAATAGAGACCAAAACAATATTGAATAAAGATCAGTTGGGTGCTAAAATATAAACAAAAGAGAATAATGTGCCAAAATAAAAGGAACAGAGAAAAATGTCCTAAAATTAAAAAAAAAAAACAGAAATGAAGATCCCATCCAGACCCTCCTATATTACCTTTCTGTTCCTGATTCTTCAATATACTGGTAGCCACCATTACCATATATGATGTAGTAATGTCCACTTTCTAATAGCTCTATAGTACATCTTAGGTTCATCCAAAAATCTACCTCACTATCTACTGTTAAATCTGATCTGTCTGGAACTATATATCACAAGGATTTATCAAGATGAATGATGTTCATTTATTAAGATGTGTGAGGTTCTTGTTATATTTAACAATTCTAACCACTATCATTGTCTAACCTTAACCTGAACCTGTTCTGTCTGGATCTATATATTGCAAGGGTTTATTAAGATATATGAGGGTCTTTTTACATTCTACAATTCTAACCACAATAATTAAACTGTTACCTGAGGTTTGTTTTTGGCTTTACAATGATTTCTCAACAAAATATTTAGTTCATTTCATATAAGTGTGCAGTTTTGCAGATTATTGGACTAAATAATATGATTCATGAATACAATTTGGACAGGTTTCTATTTATAAATTCTACTGTGTCTAAACAGCTTTTTTAAAAATTTGGAATGATTACATCATGTGAAAGCATGTTTTATCAAAGAAAATTTCCTTTTTTTCTTTTTGAAACCATAGGAAATTAACTGCAATTTAAATACCAACTGTAATGTCAGTGGGGATTGTTGAATAACATTGCATATAGTTCAAATATACTATATAACTATTCAGGTGCAGATCACCCCTCCCAAAAAAAAAAAAAAAATGTAATAAAGGTAAAACTACAGCCAATTTAGTGTCAAATTAAGGTCATCTAATTCCTAATTCTCAGGAGCACAACCCCCCTAACATCAAATCCTAGATCTGCATCTGCTCTTATATGAAAAATAATTTATTTCAAAATGAACACTTCCATTTGTTCCAGTCATCAATCACTGTCTTGGATGCTAGAATTTCAAAATGTCCTAAGGTAAAGAGTGGTAAACTTTTTATTTTTTGTTTTTTCTTTGTATCTATCTGATGAGTTAAGTCATTTTTTTTCAACTGATTTTTATACGACCGCAAAAAAATTTTGTGGTCGTATATTGGTATGACGTTGGCGTCGTCGTCCAAGACGCATTGGTTTCGCACTCTAACTTTAGTTTAAGTGAATGGATCTCCATGAAATTTTACCATAAGGTTCAATACCACAAAAGGAAGGTTGGGATTGATTTTGGGGTTATGGTACCAACAGTTAAGGAATTAGGGGCCAAGGGGCCAAAATAAGCATTTTGTAACTTCCAGACATAACTTGTGTGTTAGTGTATGGATCTCTCTGACTTTGTACCACAAGGTTCCATATCACAAAGGGAATGCTGGGATTGATTTTGGGGTAATTGCCTCAAAATTTTAGGAATAAGGGGCCAAAAAGGGCAAAACAAGCATTTTCTAGTTTCATGACAATAACTTGTGTGTAAGTGCATGGATCTTTCTGAAATTGTACTACAAGGTTCCATATCACAAAGGAAAGCTGGAATTGAGTTTGGGGTAATTGCCTGAAACGTTTGAATTAAGGGCCAAAAGGGGCCAAAATAAGCATTTTCTAATTTCCAGACAATAACTTGTGTTCAAGTGTATGGATCTCTCTGAAATTGTACTGCAAGGTACCATACCTCAAAGGAAGGCTTGGATTGAGTTTGGGGTGATGAATCATAAGGGGTTCAAAAATTTAAGGGGAGGATTTTTTTCCTTATTTTTCTTTAAAATTTTCCATTTTAAGTTGGTTATTTCTGATTTATATTTAAAAGCAAATAATAATGATATGGCAGGAGATACACACCAAACAGGATGTGTAAATTATTATATAATAAGTATTGTGCAATAGCAAGAAATTTTCAATTGCACAGTATTGCGCAATAGCAAGAAATCTTCAATTGCACAGTATTGCACAATAGCAAGAAATATCCAATAGCACAATATTGCGCAATAGCAAGAAATTGTCAATTGTACAGTATTGTGCAATAGCAAGAAATATTCAATTGCACAGTATTGCGAAATTGCAAGAAATATTCAATTGCACAGTATTGTGCAAAAGAAGATACTTTGTATAAATTGCTTATTTCTTGACCAATTTCAATGGGGTTTTATTCTTGAACTCTTGGGGTTCTTTAATATGCTGAATCTAACCTTGTATTAAGTTTTTGGATTTTGGGCCCCGTTTTTAAATTGGTCCACATTGAGGTCCAAAGGGTCCAAAATTAAACTTTGTTTGATTTCATCAAAATTGAATTATTGGGGTTCTTTGATATGCGAATCTAACCGTGTATTTAGATTCTTAATTTTTGGTCCCGTTTTCAAATTGGTCTACATTAAGGTCCAAAGGGCCCAAAATTAAACTTAGTTTGATTTTAACAAAATTGAATTCTTAGGGTTCTTTGATATGCTGAATCTAAACATGTATTTAGATTTTTGATTATGGGCCCAGTTTTCAAGTTGGTCCAAATCGGGTCCAAAATTAAACTTTGTTTGATTTCAACAAAATTGAATATATGGGGTTCTTTGATATGCTGAATCTAACCATGTATTTAGATTTTTGATTTTTGGGCCCTGTTATCAACTTTGTCCACATTGAGGTCAAAAGGGTCCAAAATTAAACTTTGTTTGATTTCATCAAAAATTGAACTCTTGGGGTTCTTTGATATGCTGAATCTAACCATGTATTTAGATTTTGGATATTGGACCATAATAGGTGAATGTCCAATTTAAAATTTTTAAGTTCTTAGACCACATTCATTCTGTGTCAGAAACCTATGCTGTGTCAAATATTTAATCACAATCCAAATTCAGAGCTGTATCAAGCTTGAATGTTGTGTCCATACTTGCCCCAACTATTCAGGGTTCAACGTCTGCGGTCGTATCAAGCTGCGCCCTGTGGAGCATTTTATTATAGTTTGTTCTTATGTTGTGCTGTTACACCACTGTCCCAGATTAGGGGAGGGTTGAGCGCTCACAAACATGTTTAACCCCGCCACATTCTTTATGCCCCTGTCCCAAGTCAGGAGCCTGTAGTTCAGTGGTTATCGTTGGTTCACATCTGTCGTATTTGTTTTACTTACATTGTTTTGTTATAAATTAGGCCGTTAGTTTTCTCAATTGAAATGTTTCATATTTCTCATGTCAGGGCCTTTTATAGCCAACTATGGGTTTTTCTCATTGTTGAAGGCTATACGGTTGCCTATAATTGCTTACATCCACTTTATTTGAACTTTGGTAGATAGTTGCCTCATTGGCAATCATACCACATCTGCTTATTTTTATATTTTAAGGTGATACCTAACACTACAGGGAGATAACTCTGTAAAAATCAGCTAAACGTTTTAATCACATTGTTTTGTTAAGGAAATATTAAGCTTCTCAATGATCAAAATTAGTGTTTGTCAAACTGCTATATAACCAACGAAATTTTTCTGATAAAGTGGTTGGTTCAAATTTTGTGAAATTTTTATATTTTTGTCAAAGGGTCAAAGTAAACATTTTGTCAAAATTTTATGAAAATTAAACGAGCCAAATTAATATTAGTCAAGGTGTTGGGTACCACCTTAACGAAAATGTTATATGATATTGTGTGGAACCTTCTTCTGTATTGGCAAGAGGTAAACTTTGTCATAATTTTATTTGAAACTAGTAAAATTGTCATTAAATTTCCATACTGCAGTGATGCTTCAAAGAAACTGATAAAGATATCATAAGAAGCAGATGAAAAAGACATTTAAACTCATATTTTAGATTTATTGTAAAAGATTTAAGTTCTCAGATAACTTATTTGGAGTTGTTAATTGGGTCAATAACTGCACCTGCAAACGTTTAAGTCATTTAAAGTCTAACCAGCATAGAAAAGGTTCTATACACAATGAAAAGAATATGTGTCCAACATTTTCATTACTTCCTGAGGATGATCTGTTCAATTTCGACCAAAGTGCTCCAGTTACATGTAATCAGAGCTATTTCCATTTTTGTGTTTGACGTAAATGGTATTATGGTGTAAACCATAAGCTGCAAGACATAGAAACCTATAGTCTTTTGATTTTAAGGTCTTTGGTTCATAGGCAGAAAATTGAGGTCAAGGTCAAATGTCTAAATTTTGTACTTTAACTCCTGTGTAACAGTAAAAGTTATCGACATAATGTTTTTTCAAATTATAAGTTGATGCAACACAGATCATTTAGGATAAAGTGGTGTGGTGACTTTTACAGGATTTTTCTCCACTTCAATATTCAAAAGAAGCTGTTTGGTAGGACAACTTCTTAAAGATATAATTAGAGACTTGTGGTCTTTTTATTTGTAATCCTTTATATTTGATCAGTATTTTATTTTTTTAATCTTTTTTTTCAACTTCATCTGAACTTAAATGATCAACAAGTGTGCATTTGTGATGGAAAGACCATCAATTGTTCTCTGAGCCATTGGTTTTTGTCGAGCCTTCGACTTTTGTCGAAAAAGCGAGACATAGCGATCCTACATTCCGTTGGCGCCGTCCACAAATATTCACTCTGTGGTTAAAGTTTTTGAAATTTTAATAACTTTCTTAAACTATCCTGGATTTCTACCAAACTTGGACAGAAGTTTGTTTATGATCATAAGATAATATCCAAAAGTAAATTTTGTAAAAAAAAAAATTCCATTTTTTCCGTATTTTACTTATAAATGGACTTAGTTTTTCTGCCAGGAAACATTACATTCACTCTGTGGTTAAAGTTTTTGAAATTTTAATAACTTTCTTAAACTATCCTGGATTTCTATCAAACTTGGAAAGAAGCTTGTTTATGATCATAAGATAGTATCCAGAAGTAAATTTAAAAAAAAAAATAAATCATTTTTCCGTATTTTACTTATAAATGGACTTAGTTTTCTGCCAGTTAACATTACATTCACTCTGTGGTTAAAGTTTTAAAATTTTAATAACTTTCTTAAACTATCTTTGATTTGTACCAAACTTGGACAGAAGCTTGTTTATGATTAAAAGCTAGTAACTAGAAGGAAATTTTGTTAAAATGTTGTTCCATTTTTCCGTATTTTACTTATAAATGGACTTAGTTTTTCTTCCAGTTAACATTACATACAGTCTGCAGTTTAAGTTTTAAAACATTTATAAGATTCATAAACTATCCTGGATTTTACCAAACTTGGACAGAAGCTACTTACAATCAAAAGATAGTATGAGAGGAATATTTTTATTAATTTTTTTCCTCATTTTTGTTGAGCCTGCGATTAACAGCAAAAGTAGGCGAGACACTGGGTTCCGCGGAACCCTTACGAATTTTTAATTTAATTCATGATTTTTCTCAAAACATTTTTTCAATCACATTTTCTTAAAAAAACATCTTTTAATGAATAGAGAAAAGGATTAATTGATAGGGTGATTCTTAACATAGAGAAGACAGATGGATGTATGCTTAATTTTTTTAGAGGCAACTGCTACATGCTTATTCTGGACAATAACATGTTAAAAATGTTATGTGAACATACCCTAAAGTCTTTAGTTTGACCTGACCAGATTTCAAGCCCATGACCTCCTCCAATCAAGACAGGCAAGCTACTAAGATGACCATCAAGGAGGATCAATTAAAAAGAGATATAGATTGTAATAAGTACTACATCATACCTGTATTTATGACTGATTGAATCACAGTAGAAATGACAATGTGATTCCCAGCAATCCTGGCTCCACTCACTTTTATCCTTACCTGTATTTATGACTGATTGAATCACAGTAAAAATGACAATGTGATTCCCAGCAATCCTTGCTCCACTCACTTTTATCCTTACCTGTATTTATGACTGATTGTATAACAGTAGAAATGACAATGTGATTCCCAGCAATCCTTGCTCCACTCACTTTTATCCTTAACGCTGTAATTAGAAATTTAATATGTATAAAATGGGTAAAAGATACAAATAACTAGATTGCAATACTTATGGTTTTCAATTTGAAAGGCCAAGTAAAAGGTAATAACACTATCCTGTAGTATTCAATATGCCCTAAGGAAAATATATTGGATGAAAAGATGATTCAAAGGTAAACTATTTAGTTGATACTTCCATGTGCTCTATATTTGCAGGTCTGAACGCTCGTTGAAAATGTTCACCATCTTAAAAGTGTACAAAAATTCTGAAAATGTGTAGGCAATATGAGATGCACATCTTCAATGTATGTAGAAAGTTTGAAGATTTTAGATTATAAGTACAGGACGAGTTGATTACAAAAAACAGATACCCTTTAAAAGGCTTTTTTATCCTGTCTGCCTGCCCACTTCTTGCTGGACATTTATCATATTATAAGTGTGATACGACTCCATGCAACCTGACCAAAAAAGGTTTATTAATTATGATCATCTACATATTGAAATCATAAGAACACTTTAAGGCCATTTTTCACATGCTCTCTATTTCAAAGAAGAATTACCATAATACCATTTTCAATCAGCAGATTCTTTTTGAACTCAGTGTGATATTGTTTACATGAACCATGCATATTTATTTTATCACAATCAGTCAGAAAATTGTCAAGAGTGGGTACAGGCCATTTTTCGCACAATTTATAAATTATGTAATCACATTAACACCACATAATCATATCCCCACAGGTCATGTCATACAATTCTAAAGTATTGAACTCTAACCTTTAACTAACTATAATCTCATATCCCTGACAAGTCATGCCAAACACTGCTGAAGCATTATCCTTTAACCTACTATAATCATATCGCTGACAACTCATGTCATACTCTGCTCAAGCATTGACTTTAAACCTCTAACTCACCATAATCATATCCCTGACATGTCATGACTGCTGAGTCATTGACCTTTTACCTTTAACTTTACATAATCATATCCTTCACAAGTCATTGAAGCATTGACCTTTAACCTCTAACTCACCATAATCATATTGCTGGCAAGTCGTGTCATACACTGCTTTATCACTGACCTTTAACCTTTAACTTACCATAATCATATCCATGACAAGTCATTTCATATACTGCTGCAGCATCTATTAATGAACCTTTCAGTTTGTTGTCCCAAATTTCTGCACATTCACCTATAAGACAATATTTTTATATCACATGCATAATTCATCTTTTTTCATAATAAAACTTTTATCAATGATTTTCAAAACTTAATGTAAAGAGATCATTTTCATATATTTGTTATAACAAAAGAACCTCATAATACTCAAATTTAAAGAAAGGCAAAGTTCTAAGAAATCAGTTGCCATATCTATATATATATTGTTATATAATCTTATGATTAAAATCATAGATGAGTCTGACATGAATAATGCAGTATATTTAAAATAAAATTTTACTCCTAAGAGTTTTGTGTGAAAAGAAATGAAGGATTATCTTTAGAGGTCTTCTTTTTAATAGTGTTCCTATAATATTTAACACATTGACACACACTGAATAGTGTTCCTATAATATTTAACACATTGACACAAACTGAATAGTGTTCCTATAATATTTAACACATTGACACAAACTGAATAGTGTTCCTTTAATATTTAACACATTGACACACACTGAATAGTGTTCCTTTAATATTTAACATATTGACACAAACTGAATAGTGTTCCTTTAATATTTAACACATTGACACAAACTGAATAGTGTTCCTATAATATTTAACACATTGACACACACTGAATAGTGTTCCTATAATATTTAACACATTGACACAAACTGAATAGTGTTCCTATAATATTTAACACATTGACACACACTGAATAGTATTCCTTTAATATTTAACATATTGACACATACTGAATAGTGTTCCTATAATATTTAACACAATGACACAAACTGAATCACTTTGGTCACAATATTGTAAACATCACTGGTCCTTTGCAATTGTTTCTCACAGAAGACTCATGTGAATTTTTTTTGTCAATTTTTAGTTGTTTGAGCTGACACTGAACATGCCTAACATTTTAACATATGTACATCTAACCCCTTTTTTTTATTAATTTTGTACTGTCATTGTGTCATAGATCAAATTCATTCGTTCAGTGTATGTTCACTTGTTTTTGTAAATATGTCTTTTGATTGAGTTAAGCCATTTCAATTGATTTTTATAGTGTGTCTTTCTATGCTGTGATGTTACACTATTGTTTCAGGTTAGGGTGAAGGTTGGCACCTATTAAAACGTTTAAACCTGCTGCATTTGTTTGTACCTGTCCTAAGTCAGGAACCTGATGTTCAGTGGTTGTCGTTTGTTGATGTGGTTCATAAATGTTTCTCGTTTCTCGTTTTTATATAGATTAGACTGTTGGTTTTCCTGTTTGAATGGTTTTACACTAGTCATTTTGGGGCCCTTTATAGCTTACTGTTCAGTGTGAGCCGAGGCTCCGTCTTGTAGGCCGTACTTTGACCTATAATGGTTTACTTTTACAAATTGTGACTTGGATGGAGAGTTGTCTCATTGGCACTCATACCACATCTTCTCATATCTATGTAGTCACTGTACCATTATTCTGCTTCTGTTCATTTTTTAAACATCTATTTGGTAACTTTTCAAAGTATACCCAGTATATATTTATAAAGGTATGTTACGTTCAACTTACACTAGTGGAGCAGGATCTGCTTACCCTTCCTGTGCCCCTGAGATCACCCCCAACTTTTGGTGATGTTCATGTTGCTTAGTCTTCAGTTTTATATGTAGTGTTTAGTGGAGTGTTGTTTTTTTTCTTCATCTTTCTTTTTTTCCATGGTTTTGTCAGTTTCTCTTTGACTAGTGAGTTTTGAATTTCCCTTCATATCTTCCGCATGCTTTTTACAATACAGGAGCTCTTTTCACCAAAAACTTAAGACAAAAATTGATCGTAAACTATACTGAAATGTTCATGACTTACGAGTGTTTTCACTCGTAAGATTTTTGTGGAAAGAGTCGCAGACATACAATTCTACAATTAAATTACCTTCAACACAATGACAGTTCTCTTTACTACAGAAAACATCCAACTCTGCAACCTCATACTGCAGACTATAAAACTTCACACATCTCTCATCTGAAAACAAATTTTCTCATCAAAATGTTAGGTACCATAATTTTAAAGTGTATGTACTGTTTTAACTTTTATATGGACAGAATAGAAATATAAACTGTATGCAATATTTTTTTAAATATGAAAGTTTTACCATTTTGTTCTGATAAACATATTGAATGAAATATGAAAACCACAAAATTGCATACTACTTTGTTAAGATGGTACCTAACACCTGGACTAAAATTTACTTTAATTTAATTTTCATAAAATTTTGAAAAAATATTTACTTTGACCCTTTGACAAAAATATAAAAATTTCAAAAAACTTGAACCACACACTTTATCGGAAAAATTTCATTGGATATATAGCAGTTTGACAAACACTAATTTTGATCATTGAGAAGCAAACACATATCTGATTTTGATTACATAATGTGCCAGAAAATTACTTTTTTTAATAACAAAACTGCTTCTGGTCCAATATTTTGTACCTTAACAATAGAACGTGTATTATTACTTTGTTTTTACAATTAGTGGGATATAAAACAAAATTTTGAAAATTTACATCTGATTTTTACAGCTTATTACAATAATCTTTTTAAATTAGTGCTAAGTATCAAATTACTTTTTTTTTTAATAACAAAACTGACTATCTGGTCCAATTGTTTTTTGTTTTTCTATGTTTGTACTTCAATTTTTAGGAGGAGGTGGTTTGTAAGTTGTTGCTTGTGGTTGGTATGGTCCTTTTTCCAGTTATCCTTTTAAGTAGTTTTTAATTGCTTTGTTTTGTAATTTTTGTTAAATATCAATTAGTGGGATATTAAAATAATTCTTTGAAAACTTACGTTTTCTCGTTTGAATTGATTTTACATTTGTCATTTCTAATCCTTTTGCAGTTTGCCATGCGGTATGGGTTTTGCTTATTGTTGAAAGAAATGTTTTGAAGTATGGGGATTGACTGAAAGGATAGTCATGATGGTGGTCATTAATTTTGACAGATGGGGGCTTATATAGAGTGATAGGGAATTTCACCTTTCAAAGGATAGGGGCCAATTTTATTGCACTGGGGCACCACCATGCTTTAAACTTCTAGTGAAAACACTGGGTGACCTATAGTATCATACCACATCTTCTTATCTTTGTATTACTGTGCACCAATTTTCTGGCTATGGTTTCCAGTCTGAGAAAGTAGTATTGTTTCATTCAGGTTTTGATTTGCGGAAAATTAAATTCTACATAATAAACGCAGTTGAAACCCAAACGGAAATTTCTGTTTTTACAGTAAATAGTAGAGTACTTTTAACTTACTATGCCCATGTTCATTACGAATGATTTACCTTTCTTTGAATAATCATAAACTTCAACTTTTGCTGACTGAAGATTTTCTACCTCAAAGTCCATTATCATGCGTAACTTGAAACATATTTCATCCTGTGGTATCTATTGCAAAAAAAAAAGAGCAATAAATAAATAAATTTCTCTAATTCTTAGCCGATTTATCCTATTCCTGACCTGTTGATTTTTGTTATCTAATCAACGTGTGGTTCATTTGATCTCAGTTCTTCACTGGTCAAAATTCAGTTATGACATCATATTTTCTTGCTTTCCTCTGAATTTCCTATTGTGATGTCACAAAAAAAGGTGACCGTGTCTGATGACTTTACATAAAAAAAACACATCTTTTTGCTGATCATTGGAAATAAAGGATTAGGTTTGTCTGCATATTTTCTAAAAATCATTAGAAAAACAGATTCTACCACCAATTCTCTTGCAATATGATATTTCTTCACTCTCGACAGTTATATTTTAAATGTTTAAAAACACTCAACGAGCCTTGCGTTTTAAATTTGAAAATTTAACTGTCTTGAGTAGAGAAATATTGTATCACACTCGATGCACTGATAGACTCTATATATATTCACAAACAGGTATAAAATTGCAAATTTCAAACTGTCTCTATTAAATTTATTCACAACTCCTTAGACTCAAGGCCACTAAGAGTTTGGCATTACATTCATTTGTATAAACTATTTTTATTTGTTGAAGACCATATTTTGACCTCTAAACTTTCTTTTTTTCAATGTCATTTGGTTTCTCATTGATGTCCCCATGCATACTCCTATTTATTCAAATTGACAGGTTAAAACTTTAGTATTAAATTGTATTACCATGTAGATTAGGTGGTCAAACCAGGTACACCTTTTTTTGTCGCAAGGGTCATATTATTAAAGGTCATTGTTTCCATATAACAGCTCAAAACTATACTTTCTCCAAATCAGAGGACAATAGTTAAATCATAAAATAATTCATATTTCCAACCTTTTGTAAGTAAAATGTTATAGCTCTCTTAGACACATCATAACTGTCGATGAAATCTTCTTCAGTCACCTGTTAAAAGAAAACGTGCTGACAATATCATCAAAAAGACATGTTAATTTCTGTGTCATTTGGTCTCTTGTGGAGAGTTGTCTCATTGGCAATCCTACCATATCTTCTTTTTATATATACACCAATATTTTCTGTTTTGATGGTGAGACATCGAAACAACTTATCTCAAAAAATATTCAAAACATTCAATGATATGGGTTTTTTTGGGACTTAAACCACAACTTTAGGTTGTTAAAATGATATATTAATTGTTTCTTGCTTAACATCTGTTGGCAAATATTTCAGCCACATTCAGGAAGAAATGAATGAATAAAGGAGTAAGTTCTGTAAGTGCAATATTTGGCCCAGATTATTAATTTCTATGTTTCAAGAAAATAAATGATTTAAGTTGACACAAAGATATATGAGAAAGTTAAATACAACTATTTTTATCAAAGTTTTATTTTAAAGTGTTGATTTTTACACCCCAAGTAGGTAAAAAATCGATGTTTTTGCGCAATTTTACAAATTATCCCGATTTTAACCACATTAAAGCCTAGGAAACATAGAGCGCAAGCGTCCACAAAAATGAATGAATCCAAAGTAGTGCTTCTTTTTAAACTGTCAAAAATTACTGTTAATGGAGGTTCGCTACTCAGTTTCAAAATAACAAGCTTTTCATAACACTAGTATAAATTGATAGGGATTATTAAAGGAACCAAAAGAGCAACAAAAAAATATAGGTCAATGTGCTTGTTTTCGAGTTAATAGCCATTGAAATTTTGGCGGAAAATGTTCTCTCTTGATTATTCATAGCCTTATCATTGAAAAGTTCAAGTTCTCAAAAACTATTAAAAAATAACAAAGATTTTATAAGACTTTTACAGATGGCTTATAATTATACATGTAAAAGATTTATAAAAAGAAAAATGGGGGTCAATGGGCAAAATTTTTAAGGCATTCACATGGATAAAACCAGAGGATTCGAAAATCTGACAAAATTCCAAAACATGACAAGCGAACATCCTTAAGATGCTGTATGATGTTTGATAGCTTCCTTTCTAAACTTTATCCCATATTTTCTGTCAAATTCACAGGGGAAATTTTATTTAAACTTTTCATTGAACACAACAGTAAATTTCACACTCATCTACAACCAAGTGATCCAAAAAAGTATACATTCAAAAAAATAACATTGTACAGGATAAGAACTGGTGTCATCACAAAGTCTCATATAAGAGGTATACCTTATAACTCAGATTCACATATATATAAATAAGAAGTCATACCTTCTTCAAGTCCTCTTCTTCAACAACATATCCTGTAGGTAGTCCCACATCTATCACTGGCATGTCTAAAATTTCATTTCCTATGTACCTAAAAAAGATTATCCATTCTAAATATAAAATGAATCCATAGGACAACATCCTATTTATCAGAAATCTGAGAGAGGATCATAACTATATCATTTAATCAAAGTGAGTAAATGCTTCTTTCCATTATTTTTTCAAAATATCAAAATCAAATTTTTGTCAAAAATTAAGATATATGTTGTTTTAAGGTTGATAGGGTCATCAACCAAAATTAAAATTATCAAAGATGGAAAATAATAAATGTATCATTTTACAAAAATATATTTAAGGTGGTACCAAACACCTTGACTAAAATTTATTTGGCTCGTTTAATTTTCATAAAATTTTGACAAAATATTTACTTTGACCCTTTGACAAAAATATAAAAATTTCAAAAAACTTGAACCACATACTTTATCAGAAAAATTTCATTGGATATATAGCAGTTTGACAAATACTAATTTTGATCATTGAGAAACTTCCTATTTCCTTAACAATAGAACGTAATTAAAACGTTCAGCTGATTTTTACAGAGTTATCTCCCTGTAGCATTATGTACCACCTTAAGCAATTGGTCTTTCACAAGGTTTAAAAAAAAATGATTTTTTTTTCATCCAATTTTCTGTTTGAATAATTGTGGCTGTCATGTTTGAAGGTAGATAGGGCAACCAAAACTCAAAGAGGATAATATTCAGTAGTTAATTGGCTGTTGTCTCATGTACATTCATCCTATATCCATTCTCTTGATGTGCACATATATGTATTGCCTGTGCAAAATTGTACTGTGTGTATTTACAAAACTGATATCATAATATTTGAAATCTTTTCCAGTTCTAATAATACTGATTATAATTAGGTCTTTCCACTTTTCTGTGGAAAGACCTATTGTATTTGTTCTGATTATTATTATTTTTTTTTTTTTCTTCCGCCAAATTTTGATTTTGTTCTTGCGATAAAAATTTGTTTCGCAATATGTTGCTAAGATATTTCTTATATAGTATCATACAGTTTATGTGCTTTTAAATTTCACCCTGCTAAGCCGAACAATTTTCTTTGTAAGAGTTATCTCCCTATTCACTGTTTATCAAGTGAGTGCATCTTCTTCGTAACAAAAAAAGATATTGACAAAATTCTTTTTCTTAATTGTTCGTTACATCCTCAGGAATTTTTGGCTAATTTGGTTCGAAGAGATTCGATGAAATTTTATAGGAGTTATCTGCCTTTAGCAAATAAATTTGTCGTTATGTTTTTGAAACACATAAACCGTAAGCTGTATAAAAAGAAATTGACCAAAATGTTAGTCGCGACATGATATAAGTGGAAAGTTTTTGTCGAAATGGTACGCATCCTTGTTTTAGGGGTTCCATGCCACTGAAACAGTAAAATGAACAAAATGAACTAATTATAGCCTCAAACTTTGCAGCTATCATGATGTATACATGCATCTTATTGTGATTTATCAACCAAGGTCCACCATCCTCCCCCCCCCTTTTTTCTTTGTTTCTTTCTTTTTGGAGGAATCCCATTTTGCCTTGAAGTTCAGCCCTGTACATTTTACATTTTACTGTAAAAATTCCATCCTTATTATAAACAAACTTCTGAAATAGAAATTCATCCCTGCAAAAATCTGCTCCAATTCATGTGTTTTCTGAAATTAATCGATGAACGATTTGTTAAAATATAAAATAACAGCATTATGTTTGTGTGAATGCATTGAACGACAACAGTTTACCTGTAAAATATGAAATGAATCAAGAAAAAAAGTTCCGTTAAGTGCGGTCCGCTTGATTGAGAAATAAAATTCAATGACGTAGAGATTGCTCCTAAATTCGTAAATATTGCTGAATTCCTACAATCAAATTTCTAAACATGCATTAAAATACAATTCTGTGCTCCCGTAAACATGTGTACGTATGATGCATGCATGATCCGTTATCAATGACCTGTAAATCATAAAACCAATAGTGATCGTGCTTATCCGATCAATACACATGTGTTCTGTTCAACAGTCTCCCCTGAAAAGATATTAATATTCTAACTCCAGAAATATATATTCGAGCGTCATGTGACTTCAAAACATCATCACGCGCGCAGACCTAAAATTAGAATAAAACATTCAATATCCAAATATGGAAAGTGAAACTTCCAAGACAAAATGTTACTCAGTTTTTTCCTACAAGTTGAAACAAAATGCACAAACAACACATAAAAGAATCCATGAAGTTCCAGTTTTTCGTAGCAAATAGAGAAAATTAAAAAAAAAAACAAGATGTAAGGACTTTTATTGATTAGGAAATCCTGAGGCTGTCCGTTTGGGAGTGAGGGATGTATAAGTATGCAGCCCCTTCAGAATATGAACGTCAAGTCCATGAGTGCCATGCAAACTTTCAATCAATCAATCAATCAATCAATCAATCAATCAATCAAACAAACAAACAAGCAAATAACCAACCGACCAACCAACCAATCAGCCAACTAATCAATCAATCTATTTAAAACGGGGTCCAAGATTGCATGTAATTGTTTCTTTTTCGCTTGTTCAAAGAGACCCTATCCCATAGGTTTAATTAGTATATCAGTAAACCAAGCAAACAGTCAACCAACCGACCTACCAACCAATCAACCAACCAACTAACCAATCAACCAATCAATCAATCAATAAAAAAAAATCAATTAATCCTGTCTCAGAGGGGAAAGACCGTCTAACAATTGTTTTTAAAACAATTGATTTATATTTTTTTTTTTTTTTTTTTCTTCCGCCAAATTTTGTTCTTGCGATAAATGTTTGTTTCGCAATATGTTGCTTAGATATTTCTCCTATTGTATCATATAGTTTATGCGATTTTAAATTTCTCTCTGCTAAGCCGAAGCATTTTCTTTGTAAGAGTTATCTCCCTATTCACTGTTTATGTTTGCATCTCCTTCGTAACAAAAAAAGATATCGACAAAATTTCTCTTACAAATTGTTCGTTACATCCTCAGGAATTTTTGGCTAACTTGAATCAAAGCGATTGATGAAATTTTATATGAGTTATCTACCTTTACGAAATAAATTTGTCGGCATGTGTTATTAACTCATCAACCGTTAACCGTATAACCCTGGAATGTTTTTATTTGAGGCCCCTAGGTTCTAACTTAGAAAATGAGGTCAAGGTCAAGGTCAAGGTCAAGTTCTCAATTGTGACTTTTCCTTGTTTTTGCATTTTTGTGGTAACTGTATACTGTAAATTCAGAAATTATTGTGAGGTTTTTGTTTGCTCCTTGTGGTAATTGTATTGTTCCTTTTAATGGAGGTGGTCCTAAATTGTGGGCTTCTTGTGGTAACTTTATACTTACATCATGTACAGATTTCTCAACCATAGATTCACGTTCCTGCAAATTGAGGTGTTCTCTAAATTAAGGGCTCCATGTGGTAACTGTATACTTACATCATGTACAGATTTCTCAACCAAAGATTTACATTCCTGCAAATTGAGGTGTTCTCTAAATTAAGGGCTCCATGTGGTACTGTATACTTACATCATGTACAGATTTCTCAACCATAGATTCACGTTCCTGCAAATTAAGGTGTTCCCTAAACGTACTATTATGTCCTGAAGTAATAGTACACCTCATGTTCACATCTTCTGCATATGTTCTAACATTATACATGGACAGGGCCTGTAGTCCTACTATGGTATCCTGTAAATATGATATGGTATTATATTGTGAAGAATCTCTGAAAATTTCGGAACAATTCATTGAGTTATTTTGTAATTATGCAAAGGGGATAAAGAATTATATATGATTAAAGGAAAAAAAAGTGATCTTATCAGACATTCTGTTTTCATCTGCATCAAATATTTTTTTATCAAATGCATTTAAATGCTCTTATGAATTAAAACTATCTTAAATTCTGGTAAAATGTGCGGACCACATGGTATTTTCAGACGGGTCCCAACTACAGATCATTTGTAACATTTCCATCTGATTGCAAAGAGACTAAAGGTTAATGTTAATAATACAGCAATCCGACACAAGTTTATCAACACAGATCACATAGAGACCTTGAATATTGATAATTTATTAAACAGTATGGCAAGCTCTAAATTGCACTATATCTAAAAAAAAAAATAGTAAAAGATTTCAAAGGAAAAGAAGGAAGATAATCTCTAGTTAAAAATTATCATGAGTTTTCTGTCCATAATTGAAGCTTATATCTAAAATGGCACCATTTTTAACAAACCTGGGTTGACACAAAAGCTCCAGAAGCTTGCTGTTGTTCAACCAACCATTCAACAATGTTGTGACTGTATAAAATCTTATCTAGTTCTAGCTGAGTGAGCAGAGCATATGCTGTTGTTTCTATGGATACTGCTGAGGGGTTCTTTCTATACCAATAGGGAATATCTGTCTGGTTACGATAATCATTAACTTCTATTGGCCAATATCTGTAACCTAAAAGAAAATATTTTAAAGCGAAGACTAAATATTTTTAAGTATAATTTTAATCAGAAACTTGGTTTACTTAAACCCATGAAATTTACAAAATTGCTATTCCACAAAAAATAAGGAATTCATAGTACTAATAAAGTTTAAAACCATCTATCAGAGATTCTTTTTACAAATAGACTCTTTTTACAGGCATCAGTAGTTCTAAAGAAACATAATTGTATAAGTGCCACAATACTAACTGTAAAACTCTTCAATAGTAGACTTCTTGCAATGCTGATCAAAAGAGCAAAACAAATTTTACATCTTGTATCTTTTTGGCACCCAAAGTCCTCTTTAAGTACATTGCTATAAAGGTCATATCATTTAAGTGTATACCTTTTCTTCTCTCTCCAGGGAAATTAACAAACTTTGAATATCTCTTTAGTTTTGTATTAACCCTGAACTTCCTATTACTATTGGCTAAAGCTAAAGCATATGATGCTATTGACAGAGAATATGGATGGTGGGTACTTAAAAACTGGTTTTCTAGAAAATCTACAGCTCTTCTGATGTTATCACTGGTTCCCTGTAACAAAAACCAGAACATAAATAAGTGATAAAATCATTAAATCAAAGCGAGAATGCGCTGTAAAGGCAGTTACCTAAAGGTCTTGTGATTTTACAGTCCAGATTGAATATAATCATTTTTAAAATGTACATCTTACAGTTATTCCATACACCAAATATAGTTGACCTTTGCTGACGGTAATTGGGGAAAAAGACCAAAACATAAAAATTAACATTGACAAATGAACAATGAAAATTGACAAATGAACCATGAAAATGAGGTCAAGGTCAGATGATACCCGCTAGACCGACATGTACACCTTACAATCATTTCATACACCAAACATAGTTGACCTATTGCTTATAGTACCTAAAAAAACAGACCAAAACACAAAAACTTAACATTGACCAATGAACCATGTAAATGAGGTCCATGTCAGATGATACCCGCATGACCGACATGTACACCTTACAATCATTTATACACCAAACATAGTTGACCTATTGGTTATAGTACCTAAAAAAAAGTCCAAAACACAAAAACTTGACATTGACTTATGAACCATCAAAATGAGTTCATGGTCAAATGATACCAACACGAAGAACATGTACAATTTACAATCATTCCATACATCAAATATAGTTGACCTAATGTTTATAGTACTCAATAAACAGAAAAACAGACCAACACATAAAAACTTAACATTGACCAATGAACTACATGATTGTATGAAAATGTAAAATACACCATATATAGTTGACCTACTGCTTTTCTTATCTGCACAAACGGACCTTATCACGTAACTTAAACCTTGATCACTGATCCATGAAATGAGGTCGAGGTCAGATGGCCATGTCTGAGGGACAAGTAGACATTGCAAATTATTGGACCCATATACCAAATATAGTTATCCTATTAATCATAATAAGTGAGAAATGCACATTGCACATGACAAAAAAACTTGTTTTTAAGCAATCACGGCTGAACCATGAAAATGAGGTCAAACACAATGGACCTATGACGGACGGAAACTTCGTAATATAATGTATCCGCATACAAGGTAATGTATGAAGCTAATATGTCTTCTATCTTCTGAAATATGAAGCTTCATTCAAATAGTTTACACCACCACAGGATAGTAATCCTAGATGTCTTGCATACTACAAATTTCGTCGAAGGCAAGACAAAACCATTCAATTCATCATGTCTTCCAAAATATTTACATTATTTGAAAGATCATGGTTAAGAGCACTCAAATTATGCCTGGATGGCAAGAGAGTCAAAACAGGAAATATAATTTTAAGACTGAGATGAGTATGTTGCAGACCATATGAGTATTTGGACCATATGCGTATGGTCATGACCATATGTGTATGGTCCAGTTAATTAACACGATAACGGTGATTGAATTTTAAACTGTTGAAAAGGTGTCCAATAAATTAAGAGTTAATTTCTAAAAATTAAATTTTACTTATTCAATCGATCATATTGTAATCATTCAATTTGTTACATGATTAATGAAATAAAGTGAATTTTACTTACAAATAAGAATTATAGCAAAATCATTTTAACATAGATATAAGAAGATGTGGTATGAGTGCCAATGAGACAACTCTCCATCCAAGTCACAATTTGTAAAAGTAAACCATTATAGGTCAAAGTACCTGGTCATTATTGATTTTTGTTTTAACATTTGTACAAACGCAATATGTCGACTTGTAAAAATAACTTCAAGAAGTATCTAAAGGAACTGTTAAACTAGAAGTCAATTGCTTAACTCACAGAAACTTTGGTCATTGAAAACTGCTTTCTTTTTAAAAAAAATTACTTTGGTGTTTTTATGGAATCAAAATTTCTTAAACATTTCAAATTGTTTTAATTTATCTAATGTGTATCTTACAATAACAGAAAAATCGTATGAATATGAAAATAAAATGCACCGCAGGGCGCAGCTTGATACGACCGCAGAGGTCGAACCCTGAACAGTTGGGGCAAGTATGGACACAACATTCAAGCTTGATACAGCTCTGAATTTGGATTGTGATTAAATATTTGACACAGCATAGGTTTCTGACACAGAATGAATGTAATCTAAGAACTTAATTTTTTCAGCATAGGTTTCTGACACAGAATGAATGTAGTCTAAGAACTTAATTTTTTAATTTACCTATTATGGTCCAATATCCAAAATCTAAATACATGGTTAGATTCAGCATATCAAAGAACCCCAAGAGTTCAATTTTTGATGAAATCAAACAAAAGTTTAATTTTGGACCCTTTTAACCTCAATGTGGACAAAGTTGATAACAAGGCCCAAAAATCAAAAATCTAAATACATGGTTAGATTCAGCATATCAAAGGACCCCATATATTCAATTTTGTTGAAATCAAACAAAGTCTAATTTTGGACCCGATTTGGACCAACTTGAAAACTGGGCCCATAATCAAAAATCTAAATACATGTTTAGATTCAGCATATCAAAGAACCCTAAGAATTCAATTTTGTTAAAATCAAACTAAGTTTAATTTTGGACCCTTTGCACCTTAATGTAGACCAATTTGAAAACAGGACCAAAATTAAGAATCTAAATACACGGTTAGATTCAGCATATCAAAGAACCCCATATATTCAATTTTTGTTGAAATCAAACAAAGTTTAATTTTGGACCCGATTTGGACCAACTTAAAACTGGGCCCATAATCAAAAATCTAAATACATGTTTAGATTCAGCATATCAAAGAACCCTAAGAATTCAATTTTTGTTAAAATCAAACTAAGTTTAATTTTGGACCCTTTAGACCTTAATGTAGACCAATTTGAAAACGGACCAAAATTAAGAATCTAAATACACGGTTAGATTCAGCATATCAAAGAACCCCATATATTCAATTTTTGTTGAAATCAAACAAAGTTTAAATTTGGACCCGATTTGGACCAACTTCAAAACTGGGCTCATAATCAAAATCTAAATACATGTTTAGATTCAGCATATCAAAGAACCCTAAGAATTCAATTTTGTTAAAATCAAACTAAGTTTAATTTTGGACCCTTTGGACCTTAATGTAGACCAATCTAAAACGGGACCAAAAATTAAGAATCTAAATACACGTTAGATTCAGCATATCAAAGAACCCCATATATTCAATTTTGTTGAAATCAAACAAAGTTTAATTTTGGACCCGATTTGGACCAACTTGAAAACTGGGCCCATAATCAAAAATCTAAATACATGGTTAGATTCAGCATATCAAAGGACCCATATATTCAATTTTGTTGAAATCAAACAAAGTCTAATTTTGGACCCGATTTGGACCAACTTGAAAACTGGGCCCATAATCAAAATCTAAATACATGTTTAGATTCAGCATATCAAAGAACCCTAAGAATTCAATTTTTGTTAAAATCAAACTAAGTTTAATTTTGGACCCTTTGCACCTTAATGTAGACCAATTTGAAAACGGGACCAAAAATTAAGAATCTAAATACACGGTTAGATTCAGCATATCAAAGAACCCCATATATTCAATTTTTGTTGAAATCAAACAAAGTTTAATTTTGGACCCTGATTTGGACCAACTTAAAAACTGGGCCCATAATCAAAAATCTAAATACATGTTTAGATTCAGCATATCAAAGAACCCTAAGAATTCAATTTTTGTTAAAATCAAACTAAGTTTAATTTTGGACCCTTTAGACCTTAATGTAGACCAATTTGAAAACGGGACCAAAAATTAAGAATCTAAATACACGGTTAGATTCAGCATATCAAAGAACCCCATATATTCAATTTTGTTGAAATCAAACAAAGTTTAAATTTGGACCCGATTTGGACCAACTTCAAAACTGGGCTCATAATCAAAATCTAAATACATGTTTAGATTCAGCATATCAAAGAACCCTAAGAATTCAATTTTGTTAAAATCAAACTAAGTTTAATTTTGGACCCTTTGGACCTTAATGTAGACCAATCTAAAAACGGGACCAAAAATTAAGAATCTAAATACACGGTTAGATTCAGCATATCAAAGAACCCCATATATTCAATTTTTGTTGAAATCAAACAAAGTTTAATTTTGGACCCGATTTGGACCAACTTGAAAACTGGGCCCATAATCAAAAATCTAAATACATGGTTAGATTCAGCATATCAAAGGACCCCATATATTCAATTTTGTTGAAATCAAACAAAGTCTAATTTTGGACCCGATTTGACCAACTTGAAAACTGGGCCCATAATCAAAAATCTAAATACATGTTTAGATTCAGCATATCAAAGAACCCTAAGAATTCAATTTTGTTAAAATCAAACTAAGTTTAATTTTGGACCCTTTGGACCTTAATGTAGACCAATTTAAAAGCGGGACCAAAAATTAAGAATCTAAATACACTGTTAGATTCAGCATATCAAAGAACCCCATATATTCAATTTTTGTTGAAATCAAACAAAGTTTAATTTTGGACCCCGATTTGGACCAACTTGAAAACTGGGCCCATAATCAAAAATCTAAATACATGGTTAGATTCAGCATATCAAAGAACCCTAAGAATTCAATTTTTGTTAAAATCAAACTAAGTTTAATTTTGGACCCTTTAGACCTTAATGTAGACCAATTTGAAAACGGGACCAAAAATTAAGAATCTAAATACACGGTTAGATTCAGCATATCAAAGAACCCCATATATTCAATTTTTGTTGAAATCAAACAAAGTTTAATTTTGGACCCGATTTGGACCAACTTCAAAACTGGGCTCATAATCAAAATCTAAATACATGTTTAGATTCAGCATATCAAAGAACCCTAAGAATTCAATTTTGTTAAAATCAAACTAAGTTTAATTTTGGACCCTTTGGACCTTAATGTAGACCAATTTAAAACGGGACCAAAAATTAAGAATCTAAATACACGGTTAGATTCAGCATATCAAAGAACCCCATATATTCAATTTTGTTGAAATCAAACAAAGTTTAATTTTGGACCCGATTTGGACCAACTTGAAAACTGGGCCCATAATCAAAAATCTAAATACATGGTTAGATTCAGCATATCAAAGAACCCTAAGAATTCAATTTTGTTGAAATCAAACAAAGTCTAATTTTGGACCCCGATTTGGACCAACTTGAAAACTGGGCCCATAATCAAAATCTAAATACATGGTTAGATTCAGCATATCAAAGAACCCTAAGAATTCAATTTTTGTTAAAATCAAACTAAGTTTAATTTTGGACCCTTTGGACCTTAATGTAGACCAATTTGAAAACGGGACCAAAATTAAGAATCTAAATACACGTTAGATTCGGCATATCAACGAACCCCAATAATTCAATTTTGATGAAATCAAACAAAGTTTAATTTTGGACCCTTTGGACCTCAATGTGGACCAATTTAAAACAGGGCCCAAAATCCAAAAGCTTAATACACGGTTAGATTCAGCATATTAAAGAACCCCAAGAATTCAAGAATAAAACCCCATTGAAATTGGTCAAGAAATAAGCAATTTATACAAAGTATCTTCTTTTGCACAATACTGTGCAATTGAATATTTCTTGCAATTGCGCAATACTGTGCAACTGAATATTTCTTGCTATTGTGCAATACTGTACAATTGACAATATCTTGCTATTGTGCAATACTGTGCTATTGGATATTTCTTGCTATTGCGCAATACTGTGCAATTGAAGATTTCTTGCTATTGCGCAATACTGTGCAATTGAAAATTTCTTGCTATTGCACAATACTTATCATATAATAATTTACACATCCTGTTTGGTGTGTATCTCCTGCCATATCATTATTATTTGCTTTTAAATATAAATCAGAAATAACCAACTTAAAATGGAAAATTTTAAAGAAAAAAAAAAAAAAAATCCCCCAATTTTTGAACCCCTTATGATTCATCACCCCAAACTCAATCCCAGCCTTCCTTTGAGGTATGGTACCTTGCAGTACAATTTCAGAGATCCATACACTTGAACACAAGTTATTGTCTGGAAACTAGAAAAATGCTTATTTTTGGCCCCTTTTTGGCCCCTAATTCCTAAACGTTTAGGGCAATTACCCCCCAAACTCAATTCCAGCTTTCCCTTTGTGATATGGAAACTTGTAGTACAATTTCAGAAAGATCCATACACTTACACACAAGTTATTGTCCTGAAACTAGAAAAATCCTTGTTTTTGCCCTTTTTGGCCCCAATTCCTAAAATTTTGAGGCAATTACCCCAAAATCAATCCCAGCATTCCTTTGTGATATGGAACCTTGTGGTACAATGTCAGAGAGATCCATACACTTACACACAAGTTATTGTCTGGAAGTTACAAAAATGCTTATTTTTGGCCCCTTTTTGGCCCCTAATTCCTTAACTGTTGGTACCATAACCCCCAAAATCAATCCCAACCTTCCTTTTGTGGTATTGAACCTTATGGTAAAATTTCCTAGAGATCCATTCACTTAAACTAAAGTTAGAGTGCGAAAACCAATGTGTCTTCGGACGACGATGACGACGCCGACGACGACAGCGGCGACGACGCCAACGTCATACCAATATCGACCACAAAAATTTTTGCGGTCGTATAAAGAGCACAATAATTGAAGAAAATAAATTTTGTTTTGAAATAATAATTTGAACACTAAGAAAAAATTTTAAAAATGTCCATGCCCAAAATGCCTGTGCTTTCACTTAAGAGTGAAAATGTCGACAAGGTAAAACTCTCTAGATTTATTCTAGTGAAGGCAAAATAACAGATACATCAAGTTATATGGTCATGATCATACACTTATGGTCCAAATACTCATATGGTCCGGAACAGGTATACAAGCCTTTGTTTGTGTATGAAGAACATTGTCTGGCATGTCAGCGATTTAAAGGAAGAGAATAGGGCAAATTAATTGTATAGTTAACTTACTCAGTGGCGGCTCCAGAGGGGGTTCGGGGTTGGAACCCCCTTTTTGACGATCAATGCATTTGAATGGGAACATATAGTTGGAACCCCCATTTATCCTTGGTTGGGAACCCCTTTTAAAATGGCTGGATCCGCCCTGTTACTTCTCAAATACTTTAATAACTTTTAGCTATAAAAGCACCGTCTATATGACATTGACAAATGTTGTTTAATAACTAAAGCACTGGTCTTTGAACAATGGGTTATGTAAGAGGTACAAGCCAACTTGGCTGCCTGTAATACACTTGACTCTGTACTAAAGTAATCCTGATCCTTGTAACAGTTTGTGTAGTTGTTTATCTTAAGGATGTTTGCTTGTCATGTTTTGGAACTTTGTCAGATTTTCGAATCCTCTGGTTTTATCCATTTGGATGCCTTAAAAAATTTGCCCATTGACCCCATTTTCTTTTAATAAATCTTTTACATGTATAATGACAAGCCATCTGTAAAAGTCTTATAAAATTTTAATTATTTTTAATAGTTTTGAGAACTTAAACTTGTCAATGATAAAGCTATGAAAAGTCAAGAGAGAACATTTTCCGCCAAAATTTCAATGGCTAATATATCCAAAACAAGCACATTGACCTAAATATTTTTTTGCTCTTTTGATTCCTTTATTAATCACCTATCAATATAAACTAGTGTTTTGAAAAGCTTATTATTTTAAAACTGAGAAGCGAACTCCTTAACACTGAGAGGCTGTGAATTGTCTTCCCAGTCATTGCTGATGGTCCTAAATGTCCACATTGGAGTGTGAAATAGTGAGCATTTCTTTGCTGAGTTGTAAGTTTATCATTTTTTCGGCATCAAATCCGTTCGATTGATGTTTTGACAACAATATTCCACTTTTCTATCAAAGCCGTTATTTACTTTAATCATCTTTGGCATGTGCCATAAATAGAAGCCATACCGAGTGATTAATATTCGATCACCTGTTGTTTGTTCAATCAAACTATTATCACTTGTTAATTAGCATTTGGCCAGGGTTTAAATCAACAAAAGTTTCGTACTGTCAGTTAAACCTGATAAGTTCGGTATTCTCTGGTTTTACATCTTCAATTTATATAGGTAAAAACCACAGTGTATCGAACTTTTCTCTGTTTACCGCACTGTTCGACGACGAGGGGGTATTTAACGACCTTGACTACCTATGAGGGTTTGGCACAGTCGGTGGTACTGTTTGTTTCGGATTTTAAAACTTTTATCGGACCTAATAGATCAAAATTGTTTACCTGACAAAGGGTCTGACATGACGGTCATTGATTTTCAACAGCTCTGGTTTTGAAAAAACAACAGATGGATATTACTTGTTTAGGCGGATTTCGGAAATTCAACGTACCAAATGTTCTGATGAGAAAAGAAAATAATCAGAATCCCAAGTTATTTTTAACATGTTGCGACTAGGCATAGTTCGGTCAACTTTTCTTTATTACATCTACGACTGAAATGATCTTAAAAACAACTTAGGGTTAAAATACCATTCAAAATAAATCCGAACTCTTTCACACGGATTTTAAAGTTCTTACGGTTTGTGAAACGGTTGGCTGCTCATAATGCAAGATACAACTCTATCAAAAGTTTTGAAAACTAACAAAAACCAATGTTTGATTCTTTACTTCCAAATGTCACTAACTAACAATTAAAAACACAGAATATCGATAATAGAAGAAGAAAGAATTCAACTTTTCGGGAAATTTGTGATGACGTATTTACCCCCCACGTAGAGATAACTCCGACGTAGAAACAAAATGGTTATTGCCCGATACCACTAAAGGCACTGCCTTAAAAAATCAGTAAACACCTTCCAAAAGCCGAATCATTTAACAGTTTCAATTAACAACCACTGCTTCTAATCAGATGGGGGTAAAATAGTAGCAGAAGTTCTGCAAATTCAAAAATGTAACAAATGTCAGTGATTGAAATGTTAACTGAGGAGAGTTCAAATCTTGAAAAATAAATGGGAAAGTGTCCATGGGACACAGATGATGCCCCGCTTGCATACAACGTTATAAAGGGACATAACTCAAGAACAGTATAAATGATGCTACCCAAATTCGTACTTGATCTGAGTTTTGTGGTATTAAATTAGCATTGTGTATCAGTTTCAAAACATTTGGTTGAGGCAAACTTAAGTTAGAGAACGGAAACAAAAATTCAGCGATTTTCCATTTGTAAAGGGCATAACTCTAGAAAGGTAAAATTGACACCACCCAAATTCAAACTTCATCTGTTTTTTGTGGTAATAAGCATTGTGTATAAGTTTCATAACATTTGGTTGAGGCAAACTAAAGTTAGAGAACGGAAACCAATTTGGGACGTACATACGTGCGGACAGACGGATGGACTCTGCCGGTCAAGGTAAAACTAAATGCCCTTCGCTACGGCGGGGCATAAAATAGTTTTTCTCTGTTATATGTCATATTTAAATGTATTTTTTTTGTGATTTAGACAATTTTGAGCTGATGGCTGATCTTGGATATTACTATCTGTTTATTTCATTTACAACTTTTTTAGATTTTGGACATGGAGTTTATATAAACACTAATCTATTTTGAAGACTGTATGATGACCTCTCAATTTCCTTTAGTTTTGGTGTTGGATGGTTGACATATATCTCACATCTCCTGTTATTCAAAACAGTTTAAGGTGGTACATAACACTACAGGGTGATAACTTTGTAAAATTTGTAAGGGTTCCACGAAACCAGTGTCTCGCCTACTTTTGCTGTTAGTCGCAGGCTCAACAAAAATGGGGAAAAATTATTAAAATTTTCCTCTAGATACTATCTTTTGATTGTAAGAAGCTTCTATTTAAATTTGGTAAAAATCCAGGATTATTTATGAATCTAATATATGTTTTAAAAACTTTATTGTTTTCAGACTGTATGTTATGTTAACTGAAAGAAAAACTAAGTCCATTTATAAGTAATATACGGAAAACAGGAAATAAAGTTTTACAAAATTTTCTTCTAGATACTAGCTTTTGATCACAAACAAGCTTCTGTTCAAGTTTGGTAGAAATCCAAGATAGTTTAAGAAAGTTATCAAAATTTTAAAACTTTAACCACAGATTGAATGTAATGTTAACTGGAAAAAAACTAAGTCCATTTATAAGTAAAATACGGATAAACAGGATTTTTTTTACAAAATTTATTTCTGGATACTATCTTATGATCATAAACAAGCTTCTGTCCAAGTTTGGTACAAATCCAGGATAGTTTAAGAAAGTTATTAAAATTTTAAAACTTTAACCACAGAGTGAATGTAATGTTAACTGGCAGAAAAACTAAGTGCATTTATAAGTAAAATACGGAAAAACAGGATTTTTTTACAAAATTTACTTCTGGATACTATCTTATGATCATAAACAAGCTTCTGTCCAAGTTTGGTAGAAATCCAGGATAATTTTAGAAAGCTATTAAAATTTCAAAACTTTTACCACAGAGTGAATATTTGTGGACGCCGCCGCTGCCAATGACAGAATGTAGGATCGCTATGTCTCGCTTTTACGACAAAAGTCACAGGCTCGACAAAATCAGCTGAACGTTTCAATCACGTTCTATTGTTAAGGAAGTATTAAGCTTCTCAATGATGAAAAATTAGTGTTTGACAAACTGCTATATATCCAATGAAATTTTTCCGATAAAGTGTGTGGTTCAAGTTTTTGAATTTATTATATTTTGTCAAAGGGTCAAAGTAAATATTTTGTCAAAATTTTATGAAAATTAAACGAGCCAAATTAAATTTTATTCAAGGTGTTTGGTACCACCTTAAAGAAAGAACAGCTTCAGCAACCTTCAGTTATCTTAGGCCAAACAATTTTCTTTTTCCTACCTCCTTACCTAGCACATTTGGTTAAGGACAGTTGAAAGTTCAGACTTTTTTAGTTTGCAGCAAGGTTAATTTTTATCATACCATCTGCGGATCACACCAAGTTTAGAGCACACCTGTAATCAAAAATTACATTCCTTTGACTCACCTGTAATCTACAATCACATTCCAACAGAGATATCAATACAAAAGCTGTTAGGGATGTCTCTCCATTTATACCACCCTGAAAATATTGATAAAAGGTCAAATTCCAACTGTTAACAATTTTTGAACGAACCTTTGTTTTATGTAAAACTTTGATAAATCTGATATTCCTGATTGACGTCTTTGATGTCCACTATGTTAATCAAAATACTTTAAAAAAATATTTTCTTAACAAATAAAACTACTGTCTGACTAAGTATGAATAACAAATTTCTAGATATCACAAATTTTTTACAAGTTTTCTTCAAAACTCTTTTAATAAAGATTGATTGATTGATCGTTGGTGTTTAACACCATTTTCCACACTATTGGCTAAATCATGGCGGTCAGTTTTTATTGGTGGAGGAAGCCAGAGTGTCAGGAGATAACCAAAGAACTTCCCCTGGAAAACTAACAACCCTAGTCAATTAAGATTGGAATCAAACAAAACTGCCGCATGCAGAGTTTTTGAACTCACAATCTGAGTGTTGACAGGCCAGTGATACAGTAGATAGATGAACTACTTACACCACTTGGCCTCCGTGACCCTTCTTTTAATGAAGGAAATATAGAAATTATTTGTATCTCATTTCAAACAGAAACAACTTACCATGATTTCTTTGTGATAAACTGGAGATGATTCAGTAAATGATCCATTTAGACTTTGTTTTGTAAAGAGCCATTGCATCCCGGTACAGATAATATTCTGGTCTATATCAATGTAGGTTTTAGCTTGACAGAACACTTTTAATACAAAAGCTGTTAACCTGCAAAATAATATCAATGTAATGATTGTTGTCATCTCAATTTATATATAAGCAGAAATGTACATGTTTTCCCCAAAAATAACTCTGACTGAATAAGCAGGTTTTCAATTTCATGCCCATGGAAACCAAAAATCAATTTCATGCCCTGTAGAAGAATACGTGAAAGTTTGGTTATATTCTGTCGAGTTGCTTTTAAAGAAGTTGAAGATTAACAACTGATAAAAATAGAATTTTCTAAGTCTTTATTTTGGTATTGGAAAGCCCTAAAATCATGTAGATAAAAAATACTGTGAACAATTTCCTGTGCAAGTTTGGATGAATTTTCTCCTACCATTTTCTAAGGAGAACTGATAATGTATGATTCGGACAACAACACCAATGATGAAACCACAAGAAGTCAGAAGTGATCCTATGTTTTGCTAGCTACAGCTTGACAAAGTATTGTGACACAATTACCTGTTTACATGAAAAGGTTCCTTTCCATTGACTGTTGGAAAATTATGATGAACAAATGTGTTTTCCTATATACTGGCCACTAATTTTCACAAATGTTAGATCATCTAAGAATCAAACAGGTAATATAAAATGTTCTTACCATGTACTTGAAGGTCTGTGTTGCCAAACAGAAAAAGAACCATCTTGTTTCCTGAAAGCTAACTCTCTCTGGTACCCTGTATTTAAAAAAAAGTCCAATATACTATTATTCTATCATTATCAAAGAATATTTACTTTGTTTTTACATTTTCTACAAAAAAATCTATTTAGTTTTCAATTCAAACTACAGCTCTTTTGCATGTATACTGAAAAAAAAAATTTGGAAAAGTATCTAAATGCAAATACAAAAGTTTAAGAAGTTACTAAGCTGCAGCTATGAATTATGGTCAAAATTGACCAAAATTTTGAACTGTAAAATTAGCTGTGATTATTATGAAATAAACATGTTTTGGTAAACTCAATATACCTTCAAATTTCTTTTTCATTCTGATAAACTAATAGGAAAAGCTAAACCACTTTCAACAGATTTGTTCAAGAAGTTGAATCCCTAAAGATTTGGTCGTTCAGCGCATGGACAAAATTATTCCTCACTTGCAACTTTTCAAAATATTTCATTTAAAGCAACATTTGGGTTGCGTAGACACAACTCAGTTTGTTTATATTGCTTTATTTTCTGATGATGTAACCACATGTTTTTATCTAGAAATTTACTACATATTTTACTAAATTAAATTGTAAACGATAAAAATGTCTATTTACATCAGGAGAATATAGTAAGTATCATTTTGGCTACTGAAAGGTCTACAACTCAACAATGAGAACAGCTAAAATCGTGAAAATTGGACTTGACCTTCATTTAGTCACAGGAAACAACATATCTAAATTTGAAAAATTTCGTCAAAGTGTTTGCATGTTAATGAACGGACACTGTTTGGCAGCTGCCCGCCTGCCCGCCGTACATCCCAAATCAATAACTGATTTTCCTTCAAAATCCAGTTAAAAATGCAAACTCAAGACAAAATCATCAATAAAAAATTCACTTAAGACAGGTCTACATCTTTCACAACACCTTGTTTGAAAAATTCCAAATGTAAATGATATCTACTTTTTTTTTTAAATTAATTATACGAAATATATAGCAAATTTGTTGGAGACAAATACTTATGGTCATGTACTGTACACATAAATGTTAAAAAAATATAAAGGTGAAACAAAAAGAAAGTGAAAATCTTACCTACTTTCATGAAGAATTTGCCTCTGTTCTCAGCTTGTGGTGTCAATCCAGTGGTACCATGAAGATATCTCATAGCATAGACTAGAGGTGCCATAAGGATCATGGTCTGTTCTCCGCATCCATGGGGTATATTATCCAGTAGTGAACCTACACCTCCCAATACAGTCTGTACGGCAGCATCCATAATATTACCTGCAAATTCCGTGAAATAAGCAAGGAAAGGAGTAGGCCCGTAAGACCCTTTTTGGCCACAAAATATAGCATTTTACCAATATGTTAAAATGTAAACTTTTAGCTATTTATTGGAAAGTAGAATACTTCTGTTTCATAAATATGGGCTGTTTTGACAACACAATGCACATGCACCAGGTAATAGCATCACAAATTCGTGCAATATTACTGAAATCTTCACAATTTTAGCATTTGTGCTAATTTTAAGACGGTCTTTGTCTAAAATGAAAGTGGCGCATTTGTGTTCAATCTTAATATTTAAATATATGTTGTATTTGATGATAATACATAACATATATAAAGGTTGAGACTGAACACGAATGCGCCACTCCATTTTAGACAAAAACCATCTGAAAATGATGTTTTATGACATATTTGATAGATTTTGCATATTTAAGCGTGAATTTGAGGTTCTCTAATGACCAAATCAGTTCAAATCTTTTCATAAACTAATTGAATCGACTGAAGTAGACACTTAAGTGTTCAAAAATGTCAAAATCTTTCATTAGATGTACTTGAATATTAGGCCAAAACTATCCCTTACCGGACCTTCTCCTTTAAAAATGTTTTAGAATATGATAGTATGTATCACAACTGTAACAGGTAAACTAACCACCGTAAATTCAAAAATTGTTGTGATGTTTTATTATTGAAAACATTGTGACAGAATAGATTTTAAAAAAATAACAAGTGAATCTGTGAGCTACTGCTCACTAATGATACCCTCGCCCTGCTAAAAGTATAAGGTAAACAGGAAGTTGTTGAGTGATGAATCTGAAAACGCATCACACGGTATAGCTGACTCATATAAACCCTGAAACCAAATTTCAGAAATTATACCTTCAAATTTCTTTTCATTCTGATAAACTAATAGGAAAAGCTAAACCACTTTCAACAGATTTGTTCAAGAAGTTGAATCCCTAAAGATTTGGTCTTTCAGCGCATGGACTTTTATTATTCCTCACTTGGGACTTTTCAAAATATTTCATTTAAAACAACATTTGGGTTGGGTAGACACAGCTCAGTTTGTTTATATTGCTTTATTTTCTGATGATGTAAACACATGTTTTTTTTATCTAGAAATTTGCTTTATATTTTTACTAAATTAAATTGTAAACAATAATACATTGTAATGTCTGTTTACATCAGGAGAAAATGCAAACAACTGAAGACAAAATCATCAATAAAAAACATACTCTTAAGACAAGTCTACATATTTCAACACCTTGTTTGAAAAATTCCAAATATAAATGATATCTATTTTTTTTTAAATTAATTATACGAAATATATAGCAAATTTGTTGGAGACAAATACTTATGGTCATGTACTGTACACATAAATGTTTAAAAAATATAAAGGTGAAACAAAAAGAAAGTGAAAATCTTACCTACTTTCATGAAGAATTTGCCTCTGTTCTCAGCTTGTGGTGTCAATCCAGTGGTACCATGAAGATATCTCATAGCATAAACTAGAGGTGCCATCAGGATCATAGTCTGTTCTCCACATCCATGGGGTATATTGTCCAGTAGTGACCCTACACCTCCTAATACAGTCTGTACGGCAGCATCCATAATGTTACCTGCAAAATCAGTGAAATAAGGGAGCTACCATTTGATTTTTAGGGGGGGGGGGCTAGGATGAAATTTGAAAAAAAATAGGCAGGACAGGAGTTTTGAGTAAAAAAGAAAGGCAGGATGAGACACTTGCAAAAAAAGTCAGGATGACAATTTAGGTAAAAAAAAGTCAGGATAAACTTTTAAAAAAAAGGCAGGACCGAATAGAGTGAAAAATAAAAAGGCAGGACAGAGATTACAACTGAAAAAAAATGCAGGACAAAATTTTTCATCCTAGCCCCTCATAAAAATCAAATGGTAGCTCCCTAAGCAAGGAAATTAAAAATGTTTATGAATATGATAGTATGTATCACAACTGTGACAGGAAAACTAACTACTGTAAACTCAGAAAATTGTTGCGATGTTTTTATTATTGAAAACATTGTGACAGAATAGATTTTAAAAAAAATAACAAGTGAATCTGTGAGCTACTACTCACTAATGATACCCTCGCCCCGCTAAAAGTATACGGTATACAGGAAGTTGTTGAGTGATGAATCTGAAAACGCATCACATGGTATAGCTGACTCATATAAACCCTGAAACCAAATTTCAGAAATCCTTGTAATGTAGTTCCTGAGAAAGATGCGATGAAAAATATTCATGGGACGGACCGACAGACAAATGGACGGGCGGTACAACTGACGGATGGACAGACAGAGATAAAACAGTATAACCCTACTTTTTTAAAGCGGGGGTATAATTTTTAAAGCTGGGGTATAATAAAAACTAACATTTTAATTTTGATAGCATTTAATATTGAAAACAACATCATGAGAATGACTTTTCCTTATTATGAACAAAAAAAAACAAACCTATGGCTGACACTTTACACTGTCCTGTGCCTGGGATAGCTTCTTCTGGCAAGGTAAGGTCTACTGTTGTAACCTGTGTATCAAGATGGTGGAAAGGGTGTGATACTGCAAAAAAAAACAATAATTATCATAGTTTATACACAATGTTTATCCAAGGTACATGTATTTAATGTTTAATTTATAAAGGCATCGCTTCACTGACTATTAAATGAAATTACTTTTTTTCATAAAGACTAAAATGTTAAGTTCAAATCAAAATTTATAGGTTTCATAACAAGTGAAAATTGTATTTCACTTGATATTATTGAGTTACAGTCAGACCTGGGTAAACCGGACCCTGAATAAACCGGTTTCCTGTCAATTCCAGCTGAAAATTGAAGTCCCATTTTTTTCCCTTCAAAGTCTTTGTAAAAATACCCCCTGTAAACCGGACCCTGTGTATTCCAAATTCTGGTCTAATTATGCAGTCCTAATATTCTTAATTACATTTATTATTACCTGTCAAAACTGGTTTGTTTAGTTAATTTAACATCATAACAGTGATCGATATGCAATCAAAACATAATTCTTTATACAAGATGTTTTTTTTAGATCATAATCAATTAGCAAGGTGTTAAACCGTGAACTTACAGTATGGAGCTTTATCACTGAAACACTATTAAGTTTTAATTAAAAGAAACGCCGAATATATCATGGATAAAACTTCAGTTGTCACTTTGATAAATTTTTCAAGAAATATACATTGTGTTTTCAAAATGCTGGGTTCCCTGTTGTGAACCCCAAAACCAATGACCCTGATAATGAAGAAGACCAGGATGACCTGGATGACGACATTCCATTTTCGAGTTTATGGGTATCATACCTTGAACGAAAATGTTTCGATCATGATGAAATTTTGTTTGATAAAATTATTGCTTTTTAATTGGCTATATCAACGTAGGAAATGAACAATGGAAGTAAAACGAAACTCTCATTGAACAATTCAAACAATGCTAGGATTCTAATGTAAATTAAAACAATGAACTCAAAGTGAAACTGAAACTGACGAGTTGGAGACTGGTGATACCGAGGTTGATTTAACATTTGTGACTTGGATGGAGAGTTGTCTCATTGGCACTCAAATCACATGTAAAAAGAAGTTAAAAAATTTTTTTTTTTAATTTCGGGGGACAACCAATTTTTGAAATTTCCAATGAATACGAAGACTCAACCCAACGACTGTGCGTAGTTAAATGGTAAAAAGGCAGGGAACTGACTTGTAATGTTCATGTCACAATATTTTAACACAAATTCTGACATTAATAAATATATTTATATTACAGTATTTGTATTTATAAGTGTATAATTTACAACGAGTCAGAACTTTTACATGCAAATTATCTGACGTCACAAGTCAATAACTTCCTGTCAAAACGGAAACCTGAATAAACCGACCTACTGCCAAAACCGGCCCTTTTTCAAAGTCCCATAGCCGGCCGTCACACAGTGTAACGTACTTATATAAACCCTGAAACCAAATTTCAGAAATCCTTGTCAAGTAGTTCCTGAGAAAAATGTGACGAAAATTTTCAACTTGGCTATCATGTGTAAAATAATACAAGTGTTCGGTAAACAGGAAGTTGTTGAGTGATGAATCTGAAAACGCATAACACGGTGTAACTTACTTATATAAACCCTGAAACTAAATTTCAGAAATCCTTGTCATGTAGTTCCTGAGAAAATGTGATGAAAATTTTCAACTTGGCTATCATGTGTAAAATAATACAAGTGTTCGGTAAACAGGAAGTTGTTGAGTGATGAATCTGAAAACGCATCACACGGTGTAACTTACTTATATAAACCCTGAAACCAAATTTCAGAAATCCTTGTCAAGTAGTTCCTGAGATAAATGCGACGAAAATATACATGGGACTGACTGACTGACGGATGGACTGACAGAAGGACAGACAGAGGTAAAACAGTATACCTCCCCTTTTTTAAAGTGGGCGTATAATTAAAAGTCACCTAGGGTACATGGAGTACAGACTTATGTGATACCCAGTGATACTCAAATCTATGTCGATATATTAGATGTAAAATACCACTACAGAAACTTAAACAAAGTTTACCAACAATAACACATGTACATTATACTATAATTGTCTTTTCATGAGGTTGATGAATCATAGTATCAACTGCTATCAAAAGTCAACATTTGTTTTATTATATTACTTTTTTATCCATCTCTAATTTCTAGTATTTGCTCAAGATATTTAACAGCTCCTTTTATACTAAATACATGATCTGCTTTGGCAGTTGCTAAGCTTTTATAAGTTAAATATTCAGTAAGATTTATATAAAATAAAAGAACATAAAAAAAAAAGAAGAAAAATGAGAATTTGCATGACGTAATAAGCTTACGTTATTGGCATTATTAGGAACAAAATATTTATAGGTACACATTAGCTGTTCCAAATCTTATATTAACCTCTCGTGATTTTTCCCACGGTGAATATTTGTTTATCAAAGAAGATTCCCTACGTTTTTAGTCAATGAGAAAAGAAAATTTTTATAGTCATATAATTATAAATAATGAAGCTTATGAATAAACCAAATGAAATAAAACCTTGAACAGTAAGATCCGATTCATCATGATAGTGTTTCCTTTGACCTTTAGGGTCAAGCCAAAATGATACTGTTTTCTTTTCTTCTCTTCCTTCATTCTAAAATAAAATGATAAATAAAAGTTATGTAGAATTAAAACAAGAATCTGTGTTCATAGGACACCATTCCCTACTTACTATATTTCTATACAATTAAGGAGATGTGGTATAATTGCCAATAAGACAGATATCCACCTTCAAAAGACAAAGATAAAAGCAATTCGAAAAATGTGAAACAATTCAAACAAGAAAACTTTCAGCATAATTTATTACAATGAAAATTAATAACAAGAATGTGTCCATAGCACACAGATGCCCCACTTGCACTATCATTTTTCTATGTTCAGTGGACCGTAAAATTGGGGTCAAAACTCTAATTTGGCATTAATATTAGAAAGATCATATCATAAGGAACATGTGTACTAAGTTTCAAGTTGATTGGACTTCAACTTCATCAAAAACTACCTTGACCAAAAACTTTAACCTGAAGCAATCAAAAACTTGAAACTGAAGTGACCAAAAACTTGAACCTGAGGCGGGACAGACGGATGAACGGATGGACGGACGAACGGACGAAGGGACACACAGACCATAAAAAACATAATGCCCCTAGGTGGGGCATAAAAAAACAAATATGAGACATGAAGCAACAACCACAAAATTACTTGTCTTTCATTTTTGCTTATGTACTTTGTCTATAGAGAGTCTTCATGCCTTTTTGTTTTTCTTTGTTGAAATAGTGATTAAGATTATAACACAATAATGACTGCTATACCCCTATTTTTGACATTTTTACCTATTATGTCTGTTTGTTTTGTTCACACATTGTTGTCAATATAACGGAATCCTATATGACTGTCACACAAGTGAGAGGTTTAGCTAGCTATGAAACCAGGTTTAATCCACCATTTTCTACGTAATGAAATGCCTGCCTGTACCAAGTCAGGAATATGACAGTTGTTTTCCATTCATTTGATGTGTTTGAGCTTTTAATTTTGCCATTTGATAAAGGACTTTCCATTTTGAATTTTCCTTGGAGTTCTGTATTTATGTTATTTTACTTTTTACAGGCTCCTGACTTGGGACAAGCACATAAGGAAGTCGATCCTCATTTTACATACCACAACTCTTAAAGTTTTCTTTACTCTGTCTCCCACATTATAACATAGAACTATGACATCAATGATAAATTCTCCAGCTCTCATAGGAACTATAGGAAATCTGACAAGCTGTACACTGTTAGGCTCTATCTCAATACGAATAGTATCCTGCTCTGTAGAACACACACCCTCTGTGTTTTGTAGACGTACATGACACTGAAAAATAAGAATAATATGTTTACTTCAAAAATTCAATTTTGAAGAAAGAAGATTTAAAATCAATATCCTAATAAGCCTTATATATTCCATCAATAAAAGTTTTCATTTAAAACCAACCATCTGGAAGCCATTTTTCAAAAAAATACTTTTGTTTTGTAACAGTGACCTTTCACTTTGAACACCTAGATCAATAGTCCTATTTCCTTCCCTATGTTTTTCATAAGTTTGGTTCTAATAAACTAGTGGAAGTTTTAGTTACCATCCAGAAAGCATTTGTTTTAAACACACTGACTGACAGATTGACAAAGTGACAACTATATGCTCATGAAAGATTTTTTTGGACAGCATATATAGGTTTCTTGTCAACAAGTATACTTTTTTCAACTAAAGTGAGCATTAATATTAAGATCGACAGTCTTTAAAATGTTTAACAGAAGGAAAAATTAAAATATGAAAACAGGAATTTTCTGTACAACTGGACATGTATAAATCTAAGATGATCGGTACATACCGGTTGTTTTCTAGATCTATAGTTGTGAAGGGTTGCTCTAATTTCCGTTTGTTCCATTCTGACAACACTGTAAGGAAGGTCAAGGTCAACAAAGAAATCCTTGGTACTGATAACATCAACAGATTGTGCAACACACATGCCGTAAAGAGGTGACAGACTAACAGCTTGCAGAACATGAGTTGTGGTAGAATCTGGCATAATTACAGATCTGATTAAAGCACCACTCGTACTGAAATTCAAACCAATATGATTATAACCTCTGTGTTATTATTTGTATTACTGATAGATTAATTGAATGCATATATTACTGAAAATCAACGTGCATATTATAAAAGGAGTGGTGATTTTGCATTTCATTCAGTTCTTTATTTTCTGGTTTTGTAATATATACATATATAATTTAATTTTCAATGCAACATGTCTTCTGATTGGCTGATAGTTTTTTGTCTATCAACTCAGAGACATAATTTTGTCATGCAACCCTGACATCATCAACATTTTTTCATGATTTACTCCTTAAAAATGGAATTTACAATTAATTATAAGGAATGACTGTAATATTTTTTCTGTCTATTCAAATAACCTCAAAAATGTGGTGCACACTTTTAAATAACCTGCTACACGAGTTATTCAGTGTGCACCACATTTATGATATTAGTTCTTCATAGACAGATAAATTATATCAGTCATTCCTTAAATATACAAGAAATCTGTTTTATTAAGGGAGTTCGCTTCTCAGTTTCAAAATAATTAGCTTTTCAAAACACTAGTTTATATTGATAGGGATTAATAAAGGAATCAAACAGCAAAAAAATATATAGGTCAATGTGCTTGTTTTCCAGATATTAGCCATTGAA
Source organism: Mytilus coruscus (assembly GCA_017311375.1). Classification (NCBI taxonomy): domain Eukaryota; kingdom Metazoa; phylum Mollusca; class Bivalvia; order Mytilida; family Mytilidae; genus Mytilus; species Mytilus coruscus. Next base: position 29,684,891 of record CM029607.1, read on the forward strand.
ATTTTGGCGGAAAATATTCTCTCTTGACTTTTCATAGCTTTATCATTGACAAGTTTAAGTTCTCAAAACTATTAAAAATAATTAAAATTTTATAAGACTTTTACAGATGACTTAAATCTGACAAAAATTCCAAAACATGACAAGCGAACATCCTTAATTGTTATTCATTACAAACACTTTATAATTCCTACATACTATGGATTAATCATTACTTGTGGGATTCAAATTTCTTTGGATTTCATAAGTATAGGTTAACTATGGTTCTGAACGTTCATCAAAGTATATATATATAGGCTTGTATGCAGACATTGGCAAAACCATGACAATCAAATATACATAAAAATACAATATTCCTCAATCCATGAAAATTGGTACCTATGAAAACTAATGATTCCACAATAAATGGACCAAATCCCATGTTGCAATAGTAGAACGTCATTTGTTTGGATGTATTGTCCAGATATCACCTACCAGGAAGTAGAGACCAAAACTGCACAGACCTGAATTTCTAAATGGTCAATATGTTAGAAGTGACCACTGAGGGAAACCTAATAACACAAGAGCTCAGAAATAATCTAGATCAGAAAATTTTATGTTATTTAACATGTATTGTTGTTGATGGTTAAAGAATATTCCAAAATTGCATATCAACATAATATGACGAATACTGTTCGTTTGAATAAAAGGAGATATTTGGTATACATCAATTAAACAGCTACCCCACAACACAAAACATCAAGATATATAGGGTTAAACATATGGTCTTCAACAAAAGACAAGTGTCAGCTGTCTGTATGTCAATATTTAAATTGTTTGCTATATGTTGACTGATTGATTGATTGATTGTTGGTGTTTAACACCACTATCAGCATTCTTGGCTTTTCATGGCGGTCACCACTTTTAATGGTGGAGAAAGCTGGAGTGCCAGGATAAAACCAACTGGCAATTCTAGTACAGTAGACTCCACCTATTCGGATATCGGCTAAACGAATATATCAGCTATTGTAATATTATATCGAAAATAGGATAAAAGAATATATCGGCAAATAGGATAAGAATATTCAGGAAATTTTGTTCAAAACCATGCACAATCGGATATTTTCAATGTTTTTCTGACAGGAAATGGACCGGGAAGTTACGCAATTACAATCTTGCAGACAAGAAAATTTTGTATACTAAGTTTGCTATTGGAGTAAATTAGTTTTTCCACATATTGGTTTGGAAATTTGCACACTAAAGCCAAGGTATAATGAGATCATGCTGTTTTTTTTTTTTTTGTATCCTTTTTTTCTAAATAAGATTTTAATTAAAGTTTCACATTCATGTGCATGTCCTAAATATTTTACCTCATAAGTGGTTATCTGCATTCATATCTTATGGTTTTTTGTAATTTAGGAAATTTTGGTTTGATGAGGTATCTTTGATTGTTCGTGTTAAATTTATTCACAACTTTTCCAAAATCACATATTTCATATAATTTTGTCTTTTTTTTCAACTCTGTGTGTTGACATCTTAATGTGTCATTGACATCTACCGCCACCACCCTTTATTCTTATTACAATAAATACACAAACCAAAATGTTTGGTTTATAGTATCTTATCTATATTCTCTTACTTACTCCAATGAACTTTCTTCAAACATCCAAGATTCTGGGAAGAAAGATCTGACTGGAACATCTTCTGCCATCATATTTATATCTCTGAATGTATATTCTTCACTCTGAGATATAACTACTGTTCTATCTAAATATAAAGTACATATAACAAATTTCCAATTCTATTACAGAATAATTGAGAATGCTGCCAGGAAATCTCTAAGAAAATATCAAAAAAGCTATCATTTTACAACCTCCTCCCCCCAAAAGATGCTTAAGAGCCTGTCACTCACCTAGGTCTATGTGCATCTTCAACAATGGACACTCTCCAACATTGTGGACTAGAATAAAATTCAGAACAAAAAACTGTGTTTGTTGATCTTGTATTGCTGATAATTTTATCTGTTTATAGTTTCTCTCTATCTTCTTTAGTTTTTGCCAAAACACAAAAAGGGTTAAAAAATTGTCATTTAAGGGTAATCATTCCTATATAGGGATTACTGATTCTGCAAAATTTGACCTATCTGTAGATCTTGTATTGCTGATCATTTTCGCACTTATTTAAAGTGGCTATCTATTTACAATAGTTTTCAAGATAAGAGGCAAAACACTAAAAATGGGTAAAAATTGTCAATAAAGAACAATAACTTCAACAAGGAGTGAACTGACAATTTCAGCAAGAAGACTTATTTATAGATCTGGTCTTGCTGATCATTTTTACTCATTTAAGTTTCTATCCATCTATTATAGTTTTTTCAGATATTAGGCAAAAATGCAAAAAAGGTAAAAATCTTCATTAAAGGGTAACTACTACAATAAGGGGTCATCAGAGGATTTTGACCATTTGACCAGGGTCATTGGACACATTTTTTAAACTAGATACCCTTATAATGATTGTGGCCAAGTTTGTTTAAAAGAGTAGAGCCAGTAACCCCAATAAACGGCCCTGTAAAGGTGCATTTTTAAAACTTCAATTGTTTGAGTAAATTTACTGTGTATGTATTTGGCCAAGTAGTTTCATAGAAGATTTTTGTATAAGTAAATGACAACAGACGATGACGATGAAAAACAATGACGACGGCAGACGATGATGACGACAGATGACAGACGTTGACAACGACAGACCCCAAGTGATGAAAAAGCTCACTTCCCCTTTGGGCTTTAACAGATATTTCTTTGTATGAAATGTTTTTTCCAATTTCAAGCATGCCATAAAGAGATTTTGGAAAATCCACAAGTGTACATTCAAATGACAATTTCATAATAAACAAGAATGTGTCCATAGTACACGGATGCCCCACTCGCACTATCATTTTCTATGTTCAGTGGACCATGAAAATGGGGGAAAATCTTTAATTTGGCATTAAAATTAGAAAGATCATATCACAGGGAACATGTATTCTAAGTTTCAAGTTGATTGGACTTCAACTTCATCAAAAACTACCTCGACCAAAAACTTTAACCTGAAGCGGGACGAACGGACGGACGAACGGACGGATGGACGAACAGACCAGAAAACATAATGCCCCTCTACTATCGTAGGTGGAGCATAATAAACAGCTATTACAGGAGGGCATAATATGCCTTCCTTTTGCATTTTGATATGATAGTCAGAATAAAATAGAATATTGAGAAGGTTTTAATAAGACATTAGTAAAAATCGCCCTGTAAAAAATCTTGCATGATATCCTAAAATATATACAGGTAAATATGGCCTAAAATATGATTGTTAAAAGTTACATAACTCTGTAATAACAGACAAGAAAATTTTCAAAATTTAAAAGGGACCCTACACTCATTAATTCCAATAACAATTTAAAGTTTATAATGATTTTTCAAGGCATACCAGAGCTAGTGCATGACATGTGAAAAACTACTTTAAATCTAATGTGTAAATTATAAATATAAAAATAAGAAGATGTGGTATGATTGCCAATGAGTCCATTCTCCACAAGAGACCAAATGACACAGACATGGTAACTATAGGTCAACGTACGACCTTCAACAACAAGTCATAACTCTGGAATAAAAATTTAAAAAATTCTAATTTCAAAACGTACCTTCCCTTTACCAATTCCAACAATTTGGTAAAGTAAATTTCAAGTAAATCTTTTGTAGCAAACATGACAAGATGTGTCGGAATGACACGAATGGCCCCGTCTCAAAAAGTTGAAAAATCTGCAATTTCAACAACACATTTGGACACAAGCATGCATGGATAGTATCAAGCTCTCAAGACCAATACTAGTTTGATGAAAAATTTCCTTGATCAAAGAGTAATTAAATTTCAAACTATCAGCAAACAGGAAGTGGATGTACTGCAGATCTAACAAGATGTGTTGAAACGACATGAAAATCAGCATAGCGGAACAAAACATAAACTTGATCTGTAACTCATCATGGTAGTCTCACATATCAATAAAATGCTCCGCAGGGCGCAGCTTGATACGACCGCAGAGGTCGAACCCTGAATAGTTGGGGCAAGTATGGACACAACATTCAAGCTTGATACAGCTCTGAATTTGGATTGTGATTAAATATTTGACACAGCATAGGTTTCTGACACAGAATGAATGTGGTCTAAGAACTTAAAAATTTTAAATTGGACATTCACCTATTATGGTCCAATATCCAAAATTTAAATACATGGTAAGATTCAGCATATCAAAGAACCCCAAGAATTCAGTTTTTGATGAAATCAAACAAAGTTTAATTTTGGACCCTTTTGACCTAAATGTGGACAAAGTTGATAATGGGGCCCAAAAATCAAAAATCTAAATACATGGTTAGATTCACATATCAAAGAACCCCATATATTCAATTTTGTTGAAATCAAACAATGTTTAATTTTGGACCCGATTTGGACAACTTGAAAACTGGGCCCATAATCAAAATCTAAATACATGTTTAGATTCAGCATATCAAAGAACCCTAAGAATTAAATTTTGTTAAAATCAAACTAAGTTTAATTTTGGACCCTTTGGACCTTAATGTAGACCAATTTGAAAACGGGACCAAAAATTAAGAATCTAAATACACGGTTAGATTCGGCATATCAAAGAACCCCAATAATTCAATTTTGATGAAATCAAACAAAGTTTAATTTTGGACCCTTTGACCTCAATGTGGACAAAGTTGATAACGGGCCCAAAATCAAAAATCTAAATACATGGTTAGATTCAGCATATCAAAGAACCCCATATATTCAATTTTGTTGAAATCAAACAAAGTTTAATTTTGGACCCGATTTGGACCAACTTGAAAACTGGGCCCATAATCAAAAATCTAAATACATGTTTAGATTCAGCATATCAAAGAACCCTAAGAATTCAATTTTTGTTAAAATCAAACTAAGTTTAATTTTGGACCCTTTGGACCTTAATGTAGACCAATTTGAAAACGGGACCAAAAATTAAGAATCTATATACACGGTTAGATTCAGCATATCAAAGAACCCCAATAATTCAATTTTTGATGAAATCAAACAAAGTTTAATTTTGGACCCTTTGGACCTCAATGTGGACCAATTTAAAAACGGGGCCCAAAATCCAAAAACTTAATACACGGTTAGATTCAGCATATCAAAGAACCCCAAGAGTTCAAGAATAAAACCCCACTGAAATTGGTCAAGAAATAAATAATTTATACAAAGTATCTTCTTTTGCACAATACTGTGCAATTGAATATTTCTTGCAATTGCGCAATACTGTGCAATTGAATATTTCCTGCTATTGCGCAATACTGTACAATTGACAATTTCTTGCTATTGCGCAATATTGTGCTATTGGATATTTCTTGCTATTAGCAATACTGTGCAATTGAAGATTTCTTGGTATTGCACAATTCTGTGCAATTGAAAATTTCTTGCTATTGCACAATACTTATTATATAATAATTTACACATCCTGTTTGGTGTGTATCTCCTGCCATATCATTATATTTGCTTTTAAATATAAATCAGAAATAACCAACTTAAAAGGAAAATTTTAAAGAAAAAAAAGGAAAAAAGGAAAAAAAATCCCCCAAATTTTTGAACCCCTTATGATTCAACACCCCAAACTCAATCCCAGCCTTCCTTTGAGGTATGGTACCTTGCAGTACAATTTCAGAGAGATCCATACACTTAAACACAAGTTATTGTCTGGAAACTAGAAAATGCTTATTTTGGCCCCTTTGGCCCCTAATTCCTAAAATTTTGAGGCAATTACCCCAAAAATCAATCCCAGCATTCCCTTTGTGATATGGAACCTTGTGGTACAAAGTCAGAGATCCATACACTAACACACAAGTTATGATTTGATTTTGATTTTGGTGTTTTAACGCCACTTTTAAGCGCCGCTTTTGGGCTATTTCGTGGCGGCCAGTTTTATTGGTGGAGGAAGCCGGAGTGCCCGGAGAAAACCACCGACCTTGATAGGAAAACTGACAATCCTAGTCAATTAAGATTGAGTCGAGTGCACCCGCACGAGCGGGTTCGAACTCACAACCTCAGTGTTGACTGGCTAGTGATTACAGTAGTAACTACTTAGACCACTCGCCACCGAGGCCCCACACACAAGTTATGTCTGGAAGTTACAAAATGCTTATTTTTGGCCCCTTTTGGCCCCTAATTCCTTAACTGTTGGTACCATAACCCCAAAATCAATCCCTACCTTCCTTTTGTGATGTTGAACCTTATGGTAAAATTTCATAGAGATCCATTCACTTAAACTAAAGTTAGAGTGCGAAAACCAATGCATCTTGGACGACGACGACGACGCCAACGTCATACCAATATATGACCACAAAATTTTTTTGCGGTCGTATAAAAATCAGCGCAAAATATGAAGGCGTATAGAAAAAAAGTCTGTTTAACTGTGATTTTCAACAATTTATCAAAGTCCAAAGCCCGTAATTTCGGCAAAAATTAGCGGAGCGGAACGAAACTTAAACTTGATCTGTAACTCATCATGGTTAACTCACATACCAAAAATCAGCCCAATATCTGAAGGCGTTTAGAAAAAAGTCCATATAACTGTGATTTTCAACAATTTATCAAAGTCCAAAGCCTGGAATTTCGCAAAATTAGCGGAGCAGAACGAAACTTAAACTTGATCTGTAACTCATCATGGTTAACTCACATACCAAAAATCAGCCCAATATCTGAAGGCGTTTAGAAAAAAATGCCGTATAATGGTTTGTTGCAGAATGACGGAATGACGGAATGACGGAATGACAGAATGACGGACAACGGTAAAACTATATGGCCCCAACAACTTTGTTGCGGGGCCATAAAAATTTACTTTGATAGTTTAAGTCCTAAAACTCTGGAATAATAAACAAGAAAATTATCTAAATATAAAGAAAGCTTCCTTTATTTAAAACAATCCGAATAACAATCCAAAGTTTAGAGTAAATCTACCTGAGGATACTCCAGTAAGTTTGAGATATGTCAAAAAATCCATTATATTTCATAGTGAAAATCCCTTATCTCTGGAACAACAATCTAAAGATTTCTTCATCATTTTAAATAGTCTTAACAAGTTTCATGATTTTTCATAATAGTGCTTCGAAACACCCAAGATATGTTTATGACTCATAAATTTTTTTCTGCAATGAAATGCAGGGTTTACTTCCTAAAGCTGTCAAATTCAAGGGAACTTCCTACAACTGTCAAATTCAAGGGAATATTTTTTCGACCCTTTTCGTATGAAACCTGATGGGAAGTACTATGATTGGGTGGTATTACACCTCACTACAAAATTTCATGAAATTCTGATGTCTTGTTCCAGAGGAGTGGGGCTGGCCAAAATTCTTAATTCAAAGGGGCACAACTCATAGAAATACATTGAATCATAATTTCCTGTCTATATGCACATCTACATTGTATGTACTTATTATCTATAAGTTTCTAGGAAATTCTGTAGTGTGGTTTCAGAGGAGTTGGGATGACAAAATGTTGCAGTAGTATATTTAGGCCAAAATTCTAAGTTCAAAGGGGCATAACTCCTAGAAAAAAAATTAATAATAATTTCCTGTTGATATGCACATCTTCATAGTATGCCCCTATAATCTACAAAGTTTCAGGAATTTATGTTGTGTGATTTCACAGGAGTTGCGATAACAAGAACAGGACAGATGGAAAGGCAGGTAAAACAATATACCCTACGCAACGTTTTACGTGGGGTATAATTAAATATGGTATGCTATATTTATGTACCACATGTAATAACCCATGAAATGCCATGTGATGGTTACAAGTGTCTACACAATTTCAAGAAACATCTATAACCAAGAAGCTTCCTTTCTTTTTTTAGGTCTAATGCTACCGCACCTGTTAAGTTCAAAAATATATATTTATTGTACATGTATTCACACAAACCCTTTCAATGAGGTGTTACTTACCGAAGTCGAAAAAGTCTCCTCTATTTCCAATCATTGCATGTGATAGCATATGTTCAGGATTGCTTAGTCTCTCCTCATATGATTTACAACATCTATAGAAAGCTTTTGCACATTTAGAACTTTTTATTAGATTGTGAACTTTCTGCCCTTCTGTGTAACAATCACTGGCAGCTATAAAATGGGTCTGACCATACTGGAAAGCAAATCTTCTTCCGGCTTGACAACATGGGTTTGTCTCTTCACTTGGATCTAAAATTGTACAGCAAATCTTTAAGGATACTAGTTTTTTTAAACTTTTGAAATTAAGAACAGGTGTGGTTTAACAAAAGTAACTTTTCCCATCTAAATTGGACCAAAATCAGAAATCCAAGTTATGACAGTCATTCTTAACACCCTTGTAAATGCCACTTCTAGGACACGTTGGGTGTCACATGTGAAGCAGGAGATTTTGGGGAATTAGGTATTATCGGCAAATCTTTGATAATCTCTGTTCAATATTTTGAACTTTTTTCACATTCAGGGCATTTTCTATCTCAACACATTAAATAGACATCTATTTATTGTTGAAGATAGAATAGAGAATGGATAAGGGGAGTGTGTCAAAGAGATCAAAGAGCAGAAAACAGCCCAAGGCAACCAATGGGTCTTCAATGCAGAGAGAAAATCCTGCATCCTGATGGGGGCTTCAGCTGGCCCCTAAACAATAGTGTATATTAGTTCAGTAAAATGGACGCCACACCCAACTCCAAAACATACAAATGAACCAAAATCTAATTGGGACAGGCACAAAATTGCCGCAGAGTTAAACTTGTTTTGTGAGATGTCAAACCTCCCCTATACCTTTAACCAATGGAATAAAAAAACGCACAGCAAAACTCGGTTTAAAAGAAATCCTAGCCTGATGTTAGAAGACTATAAATTGACCTCAAGATGTCAGGTGTTTTTATGTTTTGTTGTTTCTTGCTTTGTTTTGTAGGATTCCTGATTTATTCAGTTATACTCCACCTTTCATTTTAATCACATCTAAAGCTACTGCCCACTGATTCTCATCTAAAAATAAAGGTAGCCAACAATGATTGTATCAATTTTTAAGTGCTTTTCTGAACTTCGAGTTTCAAATATGAATATGATACTCAAGTTCTTTATGAAAAATGTGGTTTATGTGGATTATATTATGCATAATATTTATAATGTATAAGATTTTCAAAAATATCAATTTGGAAAATTAAAAACTTCTAATAAAAATAGGTAATGACAAGATATTCAGATCCCTGTCCATTTTGTCAAAATAACAAATATTTATTTTTTGCAATAAAAATTAAAATTACTTATGGATCTTTTCCTTCGACCAGTTGTAGGACATTTAACACTGTCTCGTTGACTTGTTTGAACATCTGCATTGGTAAGAACTGATAAACCAGCATCCTGTTGTTAAAAGAATTAATTCAAGAAATAAATCAAACTAGAGGTACTGCAAGCAAAGTTTACATTTTGATACCCAATCCATTTGATTTGCAAAGGGGACACCCAAAAATTAATCAGATAAAAAAAAACAAAATAGGAGACGCACAATGGCAATATATGGTAAATATTATGAAAAGTTTCTTTAATTATTGAATGACTTATCTGAAAATTCATATATCCAAAAATATTCATGGAGTGACGGAACAATACATTAATTCACTAATGAAGTTAGCACATGAGTGAATTATCAGTGTTGTTCTATCACTCATTGAATATTTTCTGCTATTTGAATTCCTGGATTAGTTATTCTTTTCATTATGTTGATACATCAAGAATAAATGGAGAATGTGTCCATCAGACACAGATGATGCCCCCACTTGCATATAACTTTATACAGGGACATAACTCAAAAAAGGTAAAAGTGAGGCAACCCAAATTCGAACTTGATTTGTGTTTTGTGGTAATAAGCAATGTGTATAAGTTTCATAACATTTGGTTGAGGCAAACTAAAGTTAGAGAACGGAGACCAATTTTGGGATGTACGGACGGACGGACAAGGAAAACACTTAATGCCCCATCCGCTGAGGCGGGGGCATAAATATTATGTAGAAAATGCAAAGGACTGTGTATTTTTCTAAAACATTCTCATTTCATTCAGATGCAATGTCATTGACACGGTCATTGCTGTATGACATCAGAGAAGTGAAATTGCAGGATTTCTTTCACAGGCCAATAAAATGACGGACAGACTGATGGACTGGAAAAAAAAAGTAAGTTAGCAAAAGGTCATATTTGGCCCCTAATATTAAGTCCAATGTTTTAAGAAAAGAAATATTTCACGTTAATGAAAAGACATGTGATAAAGTGACATGAAACTATTTTTGTCAAGCTTTTCTTACAACATGATGACATGGATACCAACTAGGCTAAAAAAAAAGATTTTAGTAAAATTTGACAAAATTGTCTGGATTTCAACCAAATCTAAGCCTAGGAAACATACAATGCCAGCTTCAACAAACATGGAAGTTAGGTAAATTTTTATAACAATATAAATGTTATAAGATCCTTATTTTTATGACACATGCCCTATTGCTTCTAGTCCTAAAAATCAATGGAAATTGAGCTGCTTTCATTGAATTTTCTTTGCATTGTTTTAGCTATATGATTCATTGTGAAATTGCACAATAAATCCCAATTCAAAATTTAAGCTAGAAATAGGGGCCATATTAGGGCCTTATTGAGCTTACTCTTGTATTTTGTCTGGGGTATAAAATAATTCCAAAAATTTCTGAATTTATAGGTGACCATAAATAACAATATATTCAAAAAGATGACTATAACTCACACTTATATTTGAACAGGTGAGCTAAAATAACTCAAATCTTCAAAATCAAATTACTACGAGTGCACTTTTACTGTAAATTAAACTCACCTCAAACACTTTGTTGACATTACTTCCTCCACCTACACTGCAACCAAGATCATGGTCACTAAAGGATGAAAACATCTGTAAAATAAAACTAAGCTTGAAAATAATGTTTGTTTTGTTTTGTTATCTCATTTTCAGAGAAATAAAATCTTCATTTCTACTGAAAATCAAATCAGACACCATTCACAACAAGTTTTTCAGACATGAAAAATTTTCTACCATGACATATCCTTTTAATCAAAAGACCTTGGTAAATCATTACCAAATAAATGATAAAATTTCTAATTACAAAAATTCAGTGTATGTACAGCATATTCTATGTTATTCAGGTTTCAGACAGGGTATGTGACAATCCCAACTTGGACTATATTTCCTGAGCAGAAGTTCCATTTGGGGTACAAAAAAACGTCTTATTTTTCCCTGATGTTTCAAGAATATGTACAGACATCTCTGTGTAGTTATACAATTGCTAAACTTGAAACATTTGTAATCCTTGGTGAAATTAAAAAATTTAGAATTTAAAATTGATACTATAAGTCAGAAGAGCATTGGTTAAGGAACAAAATAAGCTAAAAATATTGACAGGTTATGGAACTCCTTTTCGAGATATTAAATTTTTAAAAATGGCAGGAAAAGGCTGACTCGGAACTTTTACCTTATATTTGCATTGGTATTATTTGGGTCTCAAATCAAAAGAAAATAAATCTAGAATCTGCTTAAATTTTGGTAAATGACCTTTCGTGAGCTATTGAAGTCTTATATGAAAAGAAAAATGGGTGTTATGGGGCAAAATATTTTACCCTGTAACGTAGGAAAAAAACCAAGGAGTCCGAATATCTGACAAAAATTCTAAAACCTCACCTTAGTACATCCGTAATATAAATTATTATACCTTTTCTTTCTTCAGTCTGTTTTTATCACTAATTTGATACACAGCTTTGTCTATGGCCATAAAGCCCACTTTACTGAGCGGTGGTCCAGTGACATTAATTGTCAGGACAGACTTTGGACTAACTTCTGTGTTTGGCACCAATATCTCAAGCTACAAAGATAAAATGTTCATATATATAGTCGGTGAAAATGTTTTTTTCTAACGCATACATATATTTCTTAATTTTCTGATGCCTATGCCTTTAAATTCAAATCAGACCTATAGTGATTGCTAAAATAATTTAAAAAATGTCTTTGCTATGTTTAAAATGACTAAACAGGTATGAACACAAAAATAATTAAATTCTAAATGCTCCAAAACAGACAAACTAGTGAAATAAAGAATAAAGCATTTGCAAAACTTAACTATGCTAATCCATTGGCATGTTCCACTAATATAAGATTCTGGCCCCTTCCAATATTCATTGAATCAATTCTTGTCAAAACTAAAGGTCATGTAACCAGCTTTTTTTCAACTGACTTTTATTACTATTCAAGATGTGTCCTACTGATAAATTATTGATCCTTAAACTTAAAGTTGCCTAGTCTGATCTGGACTTTCATGTTAAAAAAAGAAAGTCTTTTTCAAAAATTTGTTCCTAAAATGAAAATAACATTGTGCTCTGGAAGGGTCATACCTGCCTGCCAACTTTAAAAAATTTCTATGGGGGATTTTAAGCAGAAGAGGACCTAATGCATCTTTTTTACTTGTCATCAGTGTTTTCGATTTAATATTCTACAGTTTTAAATGAGTAAATATATGTTATTATGTATTTTTAACTCCTTTAAATGCCTTCTTGAAGGTTTTCAGTTATATAATGTAGAACTTTAAGTGTCAAGTCAACATCTCTAATAGGGGTAATCCCCAATAAATCTGGCTAGTTGGCAGGTTTGTAATAATAAGTATCTAAAATTGTCAATATATACTGTAAATTCAGAAATTATTGAGATGTTTTTATTAATGCGTAAAATCTGACAGTTTCAAGTTCGAAAAATAAAAGCTTGCATTCATAATTTCAGTATTGATTTTCCTTCATAAAATTATTGCAAGCACATTAATTAGATTTTGCATTTTCGCCATAGGAAAAGGATTAGCAATAACAAATGAAAGCACTAATTTAAGAATTTTCAGTGTGTAAAAACCAATATACAAATCATTATAGCCATACAAAAAAGTACCTCTTGATGATGACAAGAAGAAACAACTTCAATTACAGCAGAATCAGCTGCTACTTCTGTAGATCCTCCCCATCTCTGATTAAAGGCATATGTCACAATACGCATGTTCGGTGCCATGTCACTGTTGATTGTTTGTAAAAAAGAGTTACTTCCCCTAGACTGTAAAACTGATAAAATTCTTCCACCTGAAATCAGCTGAAAATATATGTTCAATACAGTAGAATGAAAAAGTAGGTGTGACAAGGAATTATTTGACTTAGAATGAAGTATTATTATACTATAATGAATCATAGGTAGTAAAGTCTGAACTGTGTAAGATCTTAAAAATACTATGAATATTCAACAAGATTTTTACATAGAAAGAATGGACAAATTTCATTTTTGTTCAGAAATGTCAAATTCGCTAAGTCTTGACATCATATTGGATTGGAAAATATCAAGTGCATAAAAGAACTACAAAAATATTTATAGAAGAGATGTATTTCATATATATAGACATTGTGGTAGTGTATCTACTGTAAATTCAGAAATTATTGCGAGGTTTTTATTAATGCGAATAATGCGACTGGGTATCGCAATAATAAGAACTTGCATTCTCATATATGATACATTGATCTCTATGCAGATTTTCCTGAAATTGCAATAATTAAAATCGCATTTTTGTCCATTCTTTAAAAATCGCAATAATAAATGCACGCAATAATTTCTGAATTTACAGTACTTGGTTTTTCATACTCAAATATTTCTTATTTTCTTATTAAAATTTTAATACCAGTGCCTTGCAGTGATGCCATCACAACCATACTTATAAAAATTATATTCAAATTTCAATAAATAAATCAGAAATATTTAAGAAGTAGTGAACTCAAAATTTTAAAATACATAAAACATGTAAAAATGCATATGAGAACCTGTAAACAAACTAATTTTCAAGAGCAATTTATTTTTTGCAACCTCTGCAAGTAGATATAAATAACATGAATACAAATCTTTGCAAACTTGTCAAACTTTGATCTTCTCATATATTAATACAAAAAAGAATGTAGAAAAACAGTGTAAATAAATTGCTGCGAAATAGGTAAGAAATAGCCAAACATGAAAAAGTATTCACAAATATAAGTTGGTTGATATTTTGTTCCTTTGATTTCGGAAAGATAAGGTTTCTCAAAATTCTACATCTGAAAATCATTCCAAATTGCTAGAATCTTTCAATATATTGGATATAACATTTGAAAAATTAAATAAAAATCTAACCTCTTAAAATGTCTTTTGTTTATCAGATGTTTCTTACATTATCTTAAACATGCACATCGCAGCTTTTCAATTTAAATCATGTCGTTAACACTTAATTTTAGAAGAGCACAAGAATGTGCCCATAGTACACGGATGCCCCACTTGCACTATCATTTTCTATGTTCAGTGGACCATGAAATTGGGGTCAAAACTCTAATTTGGCATTAAAATTAGAAAGATCATATCATAGGGAACATGTGTACTAAGTTTCAAGTTGATTGGACTTCAACTTCATCAAAAACTACCTTGACCACAAACTTTAACCTGAAGCGGGACAGACAGATGGACGGACGAACAAACAAATGAACAGACAAACAGACCGAAAAACATTATGCTCCTCTATTATCGTAGGTGGGGCATAAAAAACCAACAAAATGTTATATATGCCTTACCAGGTGGTAAAACTCAGTTGATCTTAATCTTCTGGTTGCAATTTCAGCAGTTAATCTCCCATTATTCTAGAATAAAGAAACTGATGTATAATGATATTAGCTACTCAATTTGTAGTGGTATTAATAAGTATTGTGATTTGTTGTGTTTATACATAGTAATACTGATGATTTCAAGTTAAATGGTCTCCTTACAAGAGTACTCAAGACAACTTTGACAATTATAACAACTATTTCCATGGCATGGTCTAACAAAGTTGCAATATAAAACTTTTGAAAAAAGAAAAATGACAAATTTAGAAATAACAGTGTGAAAAGCCTCTGGAATTCTTCATATTTTTTGTTACTTGGTAGCTGTTTCATACTTGACCTATGGTAAAAGCTGAATACAGTACTTCAAGTATGTTTTGAATGACACATCTTCTACTGCTGGAACAGATTCAAGTATTCAAGATAGTCTATGTTTTGTTAAACTTTCTTTAGCATCTTTCTTATTGATAATACTCATCATAGATACCAGGATTAAAATTTTGTACATCAGAAGACTCATCAGTGACGATCAAATCAAATAATTTAAAAAGGCCAAAAAGTAGGAAGTTAAAGAGCATTGAGGATCCAAAATTCCTAAAGATTTTGTCAAATACGGCTAAAATAATCCTTCAAAGTTTTGTGAACAGTCAATTAATAATTATGACCATATCAATGATAATTCATGTCAACACACAAGTGCTGACTATTGGGCTGGTACCGTTGAGGATATAATGTATACAAAATATTTCCTAAAGAATGCATGTGGCTACTTACCAATGTAGGTTTGACTCTGATAAATCTGTTAGATGATGATTGCATGGCTGCCACCGCAAATGTGACCTCTGACTGTACTGTATTAGCATAGTTATTTCTATCAGCATCTGTTTTTATCTAATAAATCAAGTAAGGATAAAATATTATACCAACAAGAATATGTGTCCATAGGAAACCATATCCAGCTTGTACTATAACATTTGAATGTTCAGTGAGCTGTGAAATTTGTGTCAAAACCCTATTTTCACTTCATAACGAACATGTGTACAAGCCTGGTTACCAAGGAAATCTGAGATAATTGGTATCCCATAATAATACTGAATCCATAGTATATGAAAACAAGAATGTGTCCATAGTATACTGATGTCCCACTCGCACTATCATTTTCTATGTTCAGTGGACCGTGAAATTGGGGTCAAAACTCTAATTTGGCATTAAAATTAGAAAGATCATATCATAGGGAACATGTGTACTACGTTTCAAGTTGGACTTGAACTTCATCAAAAACTACCTTGACCAAAAACTTTAACCTGAAGTGACCAAAAACTTTAACCTGAAGCGGGACAGACGGACGAACGGTACAACAGACGGACGGACAGATGAACGGACTCACAGACTGAGAAACATAATGCCCCTAGGTAGGGCATAAAAATTGAGAATGAGTCCATGGGACTCAGATGATGCCTCTGCTTACATAAAACGTTATGAAGGGGCATAACATGAGAACGGTAAAATTGACGCCACCCAAATTCGAATTTGATCTGTATTTTGTGGTAATTAGCTTTGTGTATAAGTTTCATAACATTTGGTCTAGGGAAACTAAAGTTGGAGAACGAAAACCAATTTGGGACGTACGGACATACAGATGGACAAGGGTAAACCTTAAGGGCATACGATACAGTTTTGATCTCAGATTTACATTTTGATAAAATTTCAATATAGACTATTTTTACCTGATTAAATCAAATATGTAATAAAAATATACCTTCATGTGCTACTTTTGAGTAAAATGAGGTCGAAATTTGGTATATTTGCTCAAAATTCGGATTTGTGGCGATTTTCCTTTTCGAAAGAAAGACATAACTTTTTGTTTTAAAAGATAAACACAAATTGTTTTTGTTAAATAATTGGTAATTTCTGTATTTTATAAGTATCCTAAAATTTATACATTTTTATTCAGAAATAACTCGTATTTATCAAAT
The DNA here is from genome assembly GCA_017311375.1 of Mytilus coruscus. Taxonomy (NCBI): domain Eukaryota; kingdom Metazoa; phylum Mollusca; class Bivalvia; order Mytilida; family Mytilidae; genus Mytilus; species Mytilus coruscus. The sequence goes on from CM029607.1 coordinate 29,701,560, forward strand.
GTTCATGAATGTAGAAAAAACATCACTTTTGCTCTATATTTATCAAATTAAAAAATTGCACTATTTATGTTTTCATGAAAATTGGCACATAATCTTCTCGCGTAATCCAACCAAATAACATTTTAAAAGAGGGGTCCATGAACTCGTTTTCAAGTTAAATAAGTTTGAATGATTAAAATCAGTCGAAAACTGAATCTTTTCCTGATAAGTCATAGTTTGACGTCGAAAATAACAATTTACGTTAGCAACGTCATTACCTCCCTGTAACTGTATCAGATGCCTTAATGCCCCCTTTGTACAGCGGGGGCATAAAAATTTCTTTATTTAAAATCCAGCCTCTTGATAATGTCAGTTTTAGATAACTTTTCGTAAGAATTAAAGAGTGGTATTTATCAAGTGATTTGTCCATGCCTAAATCAAGAAATAAGATCTAGATTTAGGAATCTATAAAATCATTTGTTTAATTTTTTTGGTGCAAAATCTTTAATAAACCCCTCAAACCCCACCTGTTACAAAAATCTGAAAAATATATTGTAATATACATACTGTACATGATAAGCTTGTATCTCTGTTTTCAATATTAACGGACTTAATGAGTCGTCCAGTCTCATCTGTTTCTAAATTACTTCTTCTTAAAGGTATTACACTGCCATGAGTTGTTCTCTTTCCACAAGATATACTAAGTGGACAGTTTGGTGCTGGTTTTCCATTGGCATAGAAAGTGTCAATCTGAAAAACAAATCAAAAATATTTACAGGAACTGATAACTGGTTTAGGTATTTGTATGGTACTGTAGATTCATTATTATTCATGGGAAACCAGTTTTCATGGATTTTGTGAGTATGGTTAAACCACAAATTATATATTCAAGAAGTGTAAATTTACTATAGGATTGTGAGCAAACTTTTGCAAAACCACGAAATCAAATATCAATGAAAATACAATTGTTCCTCACATTATCCATGAATATTAATTAGTACCCACTAAAAATAAATGAATCAACAGTAGATACAAATAGGCATTTTAATCCTGCAATATATAACTATATTATTAGTCATATTAATCATGTTAATGTAAACAGTATGTGAAAAAAAAATTCACATTATTCTCCTTTCATTTAATATTCTTAATACATATATATATATATTTCTTTAAAATCAATACCAATACCCTGTCTCAACCTGCATCATTGCATGCAATTGACTGAGGTAACATGTGTACTGAAGCATAACTGATGGAGACGTTTCCAAAAGCAAGACAAGAAATGATTGATGAAAATTTTCCATGTACAGTGACTGTTGTAAAATTTCAAACTATCATTTAAACAAGAAATGGCAGCAAAGACAGATGTAAAAATTGCTTACACACTACAGCCCAACATTATTAAGCTGCAAACCAAGTATAAAATCATTCCTTTTCATAGAAGCCAAGAAAACTCTTAATAAAAGTTTTCTTCCCAGGGTGTTTTGGACAGACATTAATTGGATCCTGTTTTGTCCTTGCTATTCCCTGTACACATTGAGGCACTTACCCTAAATCAAATTTCATAATCAACAAACAGTTTGCAATCACAAGCATAACAAATTTCAAGTGACATGATAACAAGAAGTGACAAGCATCCTACACAACTGTACTTAATTTTTCTAATACTTACTACCAAGTCATAGGGAATTCCAGGTTTGAAGTATTTCTGTGATTTTTCTACAGATATTTTGTATGGATGGTTAGAGAACACAGTTTTCTTGTCAGACACTTGTTCCCTTCTTCCTGTTCCCTTATCTAGTATGGTAACCTCTAGATATAGTCTTGCACCATCTGGGAACCAGTATGATGGAAATCTCTCTTCCAATGTATTAGTACTTATTTCAAAATCTGTTGATCCTACCGTCATCTAAAAACAACAAATTACCATAACATCTATCACAAATAATTATAAATATCAAATGAAAATTTATTATTTATATTCAACTCTACTTATTAATAATAATTAATTCTGTAAAAACTTGTCATAGATAGATTTCGATTGACACAATCTGAGCAAGAGTTACTTCCCTTTTGTCACCACGTTGGAGGTCTATGTTCATAATTAGCCATATTCAACTAGAAATATTGACTGCTAGACTATAGAAAAAGTTGTTTTCTGAACAATTTTAATTTCTTTTAGTCTTGCTTGATTCATTACAACGATCGAGTAACGAAGGATCTCGTTATCAGACTTGTTCAATGTACCACGTTTAAATTTTGTTAGTCAAATAAGAAAATCAACCATTTACCATTCCAAAATGATGGCCAAGGGAAACTCTTACTCACATTTTGTCATATCTTAACCTATCTATTCATATTTCCATGCTCATTGATTGATGGCTGCTTAACTTCCAATGGCAAAGTATCCTTGCATGTTCAAAACCATAACTGAGTACACTAACGTGTATTAAGAGTACTTTCATTCCAGTGAGTAGAACTTTCAGTACACTAGTGTGCAATGAAACCCTAAAGAAAATATGCTATGGAATTTTTATACTCGTGTATTTCTTCTTCACACTAGTGTGTTTATTCCATCAGAAATGAAACCCTAGAGAAAATATGTCAGGGAATTTTTACACATATATTTCTTTCAACATGTTCAAAGGAAAGGGTACCTTGCCAGAAAAAATTCACTGAAACAAATGCAGATTTTTTACATGCTAGCTCACGAGGAAACAGTCTTCAGGAAGACATATCACCTTCTTCAGACATATCAAAAAGCCACAAGCTTGGCAGAGAGCCAGCAAGTACCAATTTCAAAATCTTTGATTAGACAAAGCTGGAGATCAAAACTATGCCTTCCACACATGAGATGAGTAGGTTACCACAAGACCACCAAGACATTTATATTTATGTTGAAAAAAACATGAAGGATTTCCAGTTTAGATTTTATTGTACATTGACTGTAGATGTGAAGTTTTACCTGCTGTTTAAGATCAACATCACTGATTTTATGTTGTCCATCTGTAATAATTCCATACGATAATACACATGTACCATCTATTGCTTTTCCATGAAAATAACTGAAATATTCAACCAATATTTAGACATTAAGAATAGATGGTTCAAAAGATATCAACTGGAATGCAAACTTTCCCACCCCTCCCCCAATTTTAGTCTATCTATTGCAGCTTTGACCTTGATTTTTTTATGATTGACCTAGTGACCTCAAAGACAATAGAGGTTTACATCGCCCATGGGGCATTATCAAACCAGTTTGGTCAAGATATTGTCTATGAATATGGTCAAAAGGCAGTGTCTGGAAACAGAAATGTTGACAAAGAAACAATGAATTCTGTATTTGTAAAACGAAGTTAATGGCATAAAATAAAATCATAAGAATTAATTTATTCATTTGAATGAAAACAAAATTTACTGATTCAAATTAATATCTGGACTTAAGATTTGCAGCCATTTGCAAACATGATTGTAGAGAACTCCTATACTACCTTAACATTAGCAAATACTCACTTAGCTGAAACATTTATTCTTACAGTCTCTGTTGTTGGGAGAATAATGTCTGGTTCTGACTGCAGAGTTATACTGAACTTTGGTAAAACTGAAATGCCAGAGGATTACTTAGAATAACTAAATATTCCAGCATATTAAATGTACAGTGTTAGAAAGAATAATTAAAATAAATCCCAGAAAATATTCAAAGGCTATGATAATGACAGGTACCAAACCTAAACATAAATTTTCCACATATTTGTACAATTAAGTTACTCAGTTTTACCTATAAAGAACACTAAATCCATTCATCTATTGGTTGCTTGATTAATAGGGTTTGCTTAACATTGTGAAGACTAATGAGTAACTGTCCTATTTTGAAAATGATTAATAAGGCAAGATTTGAGAGGCTGTCAATAAATCATTACATAACAGCATAAAGTAATAATAGAAAAAAAAGTTTTCTTTGAACAGACTAAATATGAGTTATCTCCCATTAAATTCTAATAATTATTGACTTTTTCATATGATTACATATCTTTTTATTTTTCAATTTGCTCTTTTAAATGTTTATCAAGAGACGTGGATTAAAGCAAACTCTGACCTCAGAATCAGATATTTCTTTTTAAATTATTAAAAAGTACTTAGATATATACTCTGTACTAAAGGTTGTTAATAAATACATAAATTCCTTTTTTATTTATTCTTTTGTCTAACTTTCTTTATATTTACCATACTCTTTTACTTCAAAGGTAACTACTGTTTCTGTTTCAAGCTGAAAAAACGTAAAAGTTTATTGATACTAATGTGAATTAAAAGAAAACATGAATTTACCACTGAATCTAATTTATCAAATAAACAGCTGCACCTAGAACGGATCAGTCGAAGATGAGAAACATTTCCTACTATATTGTAAAGCTTACAATGATTTTAGAAACTTGCTATTTGAATCAATGAACATTGCCAAGAATTCTATTAATGATAGAACATTTGTTAATTTGATGACTCTTCATCAAAAACAAACAGCCAAATATTTGAATTTATTTTTCTGGAAAAGGAAGGAACTTCTGTACAAGTAACAATTTCACATTTGCTTATTGAAAATATGAACATTAAGTTTAAAGTGACATATAGGTCCAACTGGCTGGGCGTAATTTAAAATTATTATTGTATTATTAATATGTAATATTATTTATGCTACACATGTCACTACAATAAATGATCTACTTACATACTTACTTATATATCAAAAATGCGCTCCATCTTTAGCAGCTGGATACGACCGCAGAGGTCAAACTCTGAACAGTTGGGGCAAGTATGGACACAATATTCAAGCTTGATACAGCTCTGAATTTGGATAGTGATTAAATATTTGACACATTATAGATTTCTGACACAGAATAAATGTGGTCAGATAACTTAAAAATTTGAAATGGGACATTTAATCAACTTAATGGTCCAATATCCAAAATCTAATTCCATGGTTAGATTCAGCATATAAAAAAAAAACATGAATTCAAACAAAGTTTAATTTTGGACCCTTTGGACCTTAATATGGACTAACTTGAAAACAGGGCCCATAATTAAAAATCTGAATGCACAGTTAGATTCAGCATATCATAGAACCACAAGAATTCAGTTTTTGATGAAATCAAACAAAGTGTAATTTTGGACCCTTTGGACCTCAATGTAGACCTATTTAAAAATGTCCAAATATCCAATATAGTAATACATGGTAAAAACCTCAAACAATTCAAGACTTTAAATTAATCCTCATTGAAATTGGTTAAAAGATTTGTATTTATTTTCAAATGAAGATTTCTTGTTGTTGTGCAATACTTAATACTAAGTAAATCTGTTTACAAACTAAATATAATAATTTACACACCCTGTTTGGTGTGTATCTCCTGCTATATCAGTATTTGTTGTTTCTTTATATAGATCAGAAATAATTTATGTTAGAACCAGCTTAGCCAGTATTAGAAAAGTCTTGTTTTTGGCCCCTATTTGGCCTCTAGTTTCTTAACGATTAAAGCCACAATCCACAAAATCGACCCCAACCTTCTGTGTGTGGTATGGAACCTTGTGGTACAATTTCATAGAGATCCATTGACTAATACTTAAGTATTTGTCCGGAAACCAGAAAAAACCTTGTTTCCCCCCTCCCCTTTTGCCCCTTTTTCCTGAACAGTTTGAGCCATAACCCCCAAAGTCAAACCCAACTTTCCCTTTGTGGTATGGGACCTTGTGTTTCAATTTCATAGAGATCCATAGACTAGTACTTAAGTAATTGTCCATTAACTAGAAAAACCTTTTTTTCCCCCCTTTTTTGCCCCTAATTCCTGAACTGTTTGGGCCATAACCCCATAAAGTCAATCCCAACCTTCCCTTTGTGGTATGGAACCTTGTGGTACAATTTCATAGAGATCCATACACTTATACACAAGTTATTGTCCGGAAACTAGAAAAATGCCTTTTTTGGCCCCTTTTTTGGCCCCTAATTCCTAAACAGTGTGGACCATAACCCCCAAAATCAATCCCAACCTTCCTTTTGTGCTATTGAACCTTGTGGTTAATTTACAAAGATCCATTCACTTATACTAAAGTTATTGTCTGGAAACCAAATGTCTTCAGACGACGATTACGACATGATAGCAAGATACGAACGCAAATTTTTTGCGGTTGTATAAAAGACCACTTATCCTATGATTTTAAATTTCCAACATTAGATAAGGAATCCATGTATATATACAGAACGGTGTATATGAAATGTAACAATTTTATACCTACCCCATTAGTGAACCTAGCCTCAACAGTCCAGTTGTTACCATAGAATGGGCGTGATGGTAGATGAAATCTGTCTGTTATAAAACTGCCATGATACGTGTCATTCTTCCTTTGGACTATAACTCCTTGTGGATTCTAAAAAATGATGGTAATAAACATGTAATGACATACTGATATGATTAATAAAGAGACATAAAATCCAGGACATAAAATGGTCAAGTAAGAAAAGACAGAAGTTGTGCTTGTCCTGAGCCTAATTCCATTGTAAAGGAATGGAGAAGCAAAACCCAACTGCCTGTAGGGTGTGTTAATTGGAATCATTTCTAAAAGTCCCAAAACTGCAATAAAACCTTTTTAGAATATTAATCTAAACAAGAATATGTATGTGTCTATGGGAAACCAAGCCCCACTTGCAGTATCATACATCCATGTTAAGTCAACTGTAAAATTAGGGTCAAAATCAAAATTTAGAATATAACATTAAAATTTCACCCCACAATTAACATGTGCACTAAATTTTAAGTTGATGTGACCACAATTTCATGGTCAACTACCTTAACCAAAAATTCTAACATAAGAATATACTAATTCACACTATCACATTTCCATGTTCAGTAAACCATGAAAACTAAGTTAAAGCTGAAATAGTATACAAGATTTAAAGTTCATATCATAATGAGCATGTGTTATAAATTTTCAAATTGATGTGATTGAAACTTCAAGGTAAACTACTTAAGCCATGTTAAACAAAATTTTAACCTAGTACGGGACAGACTAGGGAATGGAAAACGGACTGACGCACTGACCAGACAACATAAAAGCCCCTACTGCCGTTGTGAAGGCATACATATAAATTGGGACTTGAAAGGGTTTCCCCTTATCAAGTCTAACTTGTACCTATTGGTAAGTAAAATAAATGTGGATAGTGTCCACATGTGGACACAGATGATGCCCCCACTTGCATATCATATAGTTATAAAGGGACATTACTGAAGAACGGTAAAAGTGACGCTACCCAAATTTGAACTTGATCTGAGTTTTGTGGTAATAAGCATTGTGTGTAAGTCTCATAACATTTGGTTGAGGCTAACTTAAGGCGAGAACAGAAACTAAAAATTCAGCAATTTTTCTATTTGTAAACACGCATAACTCTAGAACCGTTGTGTATAAGTTTTATAACATTTGGTTGAGACAAACTAAAGTTAGAGAATTGAAACAAAAAATTCAGCAATTTTTATGTTTATAAAGTGACATAACTCAAGAATGGTAAAAGTGACGCCACCAAATTTCGTACTTAATCTGTGTTATGTAGTAATAAGCATTGTGTATAAGTTTCATAACATTTGGTTGAGGCAAACTAAAGTTAGAAAACGGAAACAAAAAATTTGTACTTGATCTTAGTTTTGTGGTAATGAATATTGTGTATAGGTTTCATAATGTTTGGTTGGGGCAAACTTTAGTTACAGAATGGAAACTAAAAATTTTACAATCTTTCAATTTATAAAGGGGCATAACTCAATAATGGTTAAAGTGACACTACCAAAATTCAACTTGATCTGTGTTTTATCAGTGGAAGTCAAAATTAAACATTGCATTGTATAAAGCAATGATTGTAGTTGATTCAACTATAATCATGGACAAAGGAAGATAACTCCAATTTTAAAAAAATACTGGATATTTAGAAGAAAATAAAAATTTTGCAATTTTTCCATTTATAAAGGGGCATTACTCTAGAACGGTTAAAGTGACGCCACCAAAATCCAAACTTGATCTGTGTTTTATGGTAATAAGCATTGTGTACAAGTTTCATATCATTTGGTTGAGGCAAACTCAAGTTAGAGAACGGAAACCAATTTTGGGACGTACATACGTACAGACGGACAAGGGTAAAACTTAATGCCCCCACCGCTACGCGGGAGCATAAAAAAGGTCAATTTTATTGATGCTAATTCAGAATATGTTACAACTCTTATTTTTTAAGTGTCACTGATGAGTCTTTTGCCGGATTTGTACTAACATTAGCAACACGACGGGTGCCACATGTGGAGCAGGATCTGCTTACCCTTCAGGGGCACCTGAGATCACCCCCAGTTTTTGATGGGGTTCGTGTTGCTCAGTCTTTAGTTTTCTATGTTGTGTTTTGTGTACTATTGTTTGTCTGCTGGTCTTTTCTTTTTAGCCATGGCTTTGTCAGTTTATTTTCGACTTATGAGTTTGAATGTCCCTTTGGTATCTTTCGCCTCTCTTTTTGAAGAAACGTGCGTCTGGCGTACAAAATATAAGCTTGGCATCTTTGATGAGTTTTTTATCAATAACATACCATAAAATCAACGCAACATATGTTAGCAAGGTTTAAACAACTGAGAATAATTCTGTGATTTTCCTGGATAAATTATAATTTCTGTTATATTGATAATATAAAGTTAGTTAGTATACCTTGATATCAATATGTACAGGAACAGTTGATGGTCGTCTAACCTCATCCAATGGAATAACTCTTATCCTTACTGAAATATTGTATATGTAGATATTTCAATATGCCTTTATTTGACATGAAAAGACATGTTATACTGTAAATGTAGAACTTATTGTGAGGCTTTTATTAATGCGAATAAGGGGACTGGGTAAGTATCACAATAATAAGAACTCACACTGGATATCTGATACACAAATATGTACCGGTATTCAGCTTTACCTGAAATTGCAATAATTAATCTCGCATTTTTGTCCATTTCTTTGAAAATCAAAATAATAATTGCATGCAATAATATCTGAATTTACAATTATTGTGACAAGTTTTTGGTCAAATGTCAAAATTACAAATTTACTGGAACACTTTATCTAAGGTATTTATTAAAACTCATTGTCAAATCGCCATATGATAATTTAACAAAAATCTACGTTAAACATGTTTACTTATTATTGTGAATCTTCAATACCACTATTTTGTGGTACTAATGACCATTTTTATCCTGTTGTTTTAGAATATACCTAGCAATAATTAAACTGCAAGTTCTAATTATTGCAATGTTTATCTTGTTATCATTTTTGCATTTACAAACAAAATATACTTTTTCAATGAATAATACACAAACTATTTGTCACATCAAGATCACTTTGTTGTTCATATTGATACTATATAGTGAAATATACTGCACAATAGCTTATTTATCTAGCATGTTATATTTTAATAATTAAGAATAAGAGTTCAAAAGGGAAAAACTAAGGATTATAAATTAACAAAATTAATGAATTTTAATGCTGTTATGGTTAATATAGTTACATGCTTAAAATGAGAAAACCAGAAATGAAAACACTAAAACAGTGGGACCTCATTCAGCAAGCATTTCACAGTACAGTTAAAACTGCTACAAAGTCACCTCTATTAAACAAAAACCTATCTAGTCCGGTTACCCAATTCTTGTTACGCTATAGTAATGCCTATGCATTTTTAACCTAAATTCAAAGGTCACCTCTCTTAGGGAGCTACCATTTGATTTTTATGGGGGGGGTGGCTAGGATGAAAAATTTTGTCCTGCATTTTTTTTTAGTTGTAATCTCTGTCCTGCCTTTTTATTTTTCACTCTATTCGGTCCTGCCTTTTTTTATTAGTTTATCCTGACTTTTTTTGCATAAATTGTCATCCTGCCTTTTTTTTTTGCAAAGTAAATGCTCATCCTGCCTTTTTTTTTTACTCAAAACTCCTGTCCTGCCATTTTTTCAAATTTCATCCTAGCTCCCCATGAAAATCAAATGGTAGCTCCCTTATAAGGTCAGTTTTTTTCTTGTCCCAAGAGTTTTACTGTTATCAGTATCTTAATTTACCTTCCTGGTTAGGTGTATACACAGGTTTGTCTGTCTGTATAAAAATATATCCACTCTGTCTAGACAAAAGAATCACTTTCTCCTTCTCAAAAGGAAATCTCCTGTCTGTAGACTTTGCCACAAGTGACACATATTGTATGGTATTGCCATCTGTGTCTTGTAGATCTGATGCTTGTAGTATAAATGTTGTGTTCTTCACCTCACCTGTTCAATAACAAAAACTAATGCTTGAGAGGTAATCAAGAGAGAATAATTTATTGTGATTTTTTTTATTTTTGTTGGTACCAATTTTCATGGATTGTAGAAAAAAAAATATTTGAGCAAATTGGAACACATTTAGGCAGTGTTTTGAATTAGAGTTATCTTCCTTTGACCATATAACTCCCTTTTGCACAACATGTACTATTTTAATAAAATAGTTTTCATGGCAAGTATCAGGTTATATATGAACATATCATTTTGTTTCTTGAAAATCTTGGTATATTTCATTAATAAATTGCTTGACATGGACATGGATAGGATCTAAAGAATGTTAACCTCATTGCACTATGGTGTTGAATTGAACCTGGAAGATCTATGAAGCCAGGGACAATAGGGTTTGGATTGTATTTCGTGCAATCTTTATCCCAAATAATCCACAAAATAGTGAACAGAAACTAAAAACTGAGAAACATGAACCTTTTGGGGGAAGTTAGGTGTTTGGAAGAGTAAGCACTGATGGCACCTGTCCAGTGGTGTAGGAGTGGACTGAAAAGTGTGTGTTGGGGGACTTCTGAAAAAAAGCTTTCTATAGATGTATAGTGTAGGAGTAAGTCAGTGTCCTCTCTTTTCTAAAAAATGGGAAGACAAAAACATAGTTACCCCCCCCTCCATTTTACACTTTTAAAAGTGGGAAGAATTCCCCCCTCCTCTTTTTTGCCAGTGCTGTCATATTGCTTAATGTAAAGTAAAAACTATGTCAAGTTCTAGTTGGTGATAATTTAAGAATGAGGAAATAAGAAATCTATATATAACAGACTTACCTGATGAGAATGTGACAGTCCTTTCATACAAAGTCTTTTGTTTGGCAGGATGGTCTTGTATGTAGAGCTGGATTGAGATATTGTCTATACCAGAAATACTGACAGACACCGCCTCTGGAGCATCGAGCCTGAACACACTTGGGGCTGTTATGAAGTATATTGGTCTGGCAATATAAAAAGATACATACAGTCACTACAGATATAAAGCAAATACTACATCTTTCATGATAAATATGAAAAAGATTTAAAAAGTCTATGCCTGGATCAATTTCTATCATAGATTAAAATTTTCCTATACATAGAAGACTTTTGATACCTCCAGTTTTACTACACATAAAACATCAACCTTAAAAATTATAATCAGAGTTCATAAGTTCATGTCCTAATAAATGAAACCCTCAGACCATAAGAGTGCACATCATGTGACATGTTGAAATGTCTTGCCTGTTTTACTTATTACAATTGAATTCAGTTGCGGATCCAGAACTTTTTAAAGGGGATGGGGGCCACTACAGTCATGCTTCAGTGATTTCCTATATAATCAATCAAATTTTTCCCCAAAAAAAGAATGGACTTAATCATGTTGATCATAAACTGAACCCTGAAATGAGTTCACAGTCAGGTTAACCATGTCTGCCTGACATGCATACCTTGTAATAATATTTCTATATTAAGTATACTAATGTCTGTACCAGCTTAATTTGTCTTTTTAAATACTCATAAAATTATGTGATAAAAAATCTATAAAAAATATTGATGCTGTTGCTGAGGTCAAGGACAACACATATTTATATTAGATATGGATTATCCAGTTCTTTTAATTTTGAATTATAAAGCTTTATACAAATAGTTTATGCCACCGCCTCTGATTAGCATCCATGTCTCAAAAGGTGAGACAATAAAAACTTCTGGTATAAAGCAGAGCTCACAAATGTGTACCCCAATCTCTTAAACCCTCCCTAATACAATTAGGCAAAGGCCTAGTTATTCTATGAGAAATCCCCCAAAAAGTTCAAATCAAAAAATTAAATAGGTGAATAATGCAATTAGGAACTGTATATTTCTGAAGTTCAGTTGAAATGCAGTCAGGAGCCTCTTGTTCAGTGGTTGTCGTTTGTTGGTGTGGTTCATAGGTGTTTCTCGTTTCTTGTTTTTTATATAGATTAGACCGTTGGTTTTCCTGTTTGAATTGTTTTACACTAGTCATTTTGGGGCCCTTTATAGCTTGCTGTTCGGTGTGAGCCAAGGCTCCGTGTTGAAGGCCTTACTTTGACCTAAAATTGTTGACTTTTTATACGTTGTGACTTGGATGGAGAGTTGTCTCACTGGCACTCATACCACATCTTCTTATTTATATTAACCATTGGTTTACTTAAGTTATTTGTTATATAAAGTGCAGAGAGCTTAACAATAAACAGACACCTCACCTCTTATACAATAAATTGGGAAGGAGCAATACAGATACAAAAGAGAGAAAAAAACCAAAGAAGCAATCAAAAACATAAGTCCAATCAAAAACTGACAACAGAAAAACAATTAAAAGACAAACAACAAAAACACCACACATTAAACAGAAAACAATTAATTTAGCAACACAAACCCAATACAAAAACTGGGGGCAATTATTTTGTAGAAAATGTGCAGTTTTTTTTTTTTTTTTTATTTCTTCCAAGGAGGATGTTTGTTGCTTGCCAGCTCCACATGATATAAGCAGAAATGGCAAAGTCAATGTTTTGCATGGGAAAGCCCACTCATATCAAAAATTAAAAAAAACAATCACACAAATGTATTAAGATGTTAACCATTGTGTGATTATTTCTTAACTTTTTCTGTCAATCCTCCAACTTATGCAATTTGACATTTAATATTCCTCCAGACAAAATGGAGAAGTAATACAGCATTGGTTTTAGTTGATCATTTTTTAAAACATCATGCATTTTGTAATTAAATAAATGTGGATTGTGTCCACATGTGGACACAGATGATGCCCCCGCTTGCATATCATATAGTTATAAAGGGACATAACTGAAGAACGGTAAAAGTGACGCTACCCAAATTTGAACTTGATCTGAGTTTTGTGGTAATAAGCATTGTGTGTAAGTCTCATAATATTTGGTTGAGGCTAACTTAAGTAGAAAACAGAAACTAAAAATTCAGCAATTTTTCTATTTGTAAACACGCATAACTCTAGAACGGTTGTGTATAAGTTTTAAAACATTTGGTTGAGACAAACTAAAGTTAGAGAACGGAAACGAAAAATTCAGCAATTTTTATGCTTATAAAGGGACATAACTCAAGAATGGTAAAAGTGATGCCACCAAATTTCGTTCTTAATCTGTATTATGTAGTAATAAGCATTGTGTATAAGTTTCATAACATTTGGTTGAGGCAAACTAAAGTTAGAAAATGGAAACAAAAAATTGTACATTATCTAAGTTCTGAGGTAATGAATATTGTGTATAGGTTTCATAATGTTTGGTTGGGGCAAACTTAAGTTACAGAATGGAAACTAAAATTTTGCAATCTTCGATTTATAAAGGGCATAACTCATTAATGGTTAAAGTGACACTACCCAAATTCAACTTGATCTGTGTTTTATCAGTTGAAGGCAAAATTAAACATTGCATTGTATAAAGCATTGATTGTAGTTGATTCAACTATAATCATGGACAAAGGAAGATAACTCCAATTTTAAAAATTACTTGAATAATGACATTGATATTTTTAGAAATTACATTTAGTTAAGACAAACTCAAGTTAGAGAATGGAAACGAAAAATTCAGCAATTTTTTCATTTGTAAAGGGACATAACCCTAGAACGGTAATCAAATGAATGGTAACGATTGCTTTAATTTATCAGTAGGAAGTAAAATTGAATATTGCATTGTATAAAGCATTGGTTGTAGTTGATTCAACTACCATTATGCACAAAGAAAGATAACTCCAATTTTCAAAGAAGACTTTAAAATATTTTTAGAAATGAAGGGTAAAAATTGCTTTAATTTATCAGTGGAAGGCAAAATTAAACATTGCATTGTATAAAGCATTGATTGTAGTTAATTCAACTATAATCATGAACAAAGGAAGATAACTCCAATTTTAAAAATGACTTGATATTTAGAAAAAATATTGTGGTAATAATCATTGTGTATAAGTTTCATAACATTTGGTTGAGGCAAACTTAAGTTAGAGAACGGAAACGAAAAATTTAGCAATTTTTCCATTTGTAAAGGAGCATAACTCTAGAACGGTAAAAGTGATGCCACCAAAATTCAAACTTGATCTGTATTTAGTGGTAATAAGCATTGTGTATAAGTTTCATAACATTTGGTTGAGGCAAACTAAAGTTAGAGAACGGAAACCAACTTTGGGACGTACAGACGGACGGACGGACGGACGGACAGACAGACGTACAGGCGGACAAGGGTAAAACTTAATGCCCCCTCCGCTACGGCGGGGGCATAAAAAACTGCACTTTATAAATTTATGTAAGATTTTCATTTAATTTTGTCAGTGTAACAACTTCAGATATATTTTTTTTTCAAATGTAATAGGGATTCTCTAATATGATGCATTAACTATGTGTGTATGTGTGATATATCACTAGAAACTAGATTCTTAGCTCAGGTACGCTGCAATCTATTTCATTTGGTCAGCTTTATAAAAAGAACCCAAAATAAAATATATTGAACAGAATCTAATAATAAGTCCTGGAATTCCTATCATTATATAATAATAAATGAAGTCAACATTTATACACAGAATTAATAATTTCAGGACTTAAAAAGTTAAAACCCAGCTCTCCAAATTGAAGAAGAAATGCATGAATTGCCAAAATCTTCCTCTAACCCTGAACTTTGTACATTCTACTAAAGACTTTTAAAAAATATTACGCACATAGCAATGCACTTCTTATATATGTTACCTGTACAATGCAACTATTTTATTACATATCTGATGGTTTGAATTATGCTATGACGTTCAACAGTTGTCTTCTTTCATTTAGTTTTCTTAAGTTTACTTGATAACACACAATCATAAAAATTCCCTGATATATTGAAATCAGAAATGATATACAGATTTTGAAATGATTATTATACATCATAAGATAAGATATACTCACTCAGAACAAACCATTAAAAATTCCAAAAAGAAAAGCAGAATTACTGAAAACCTCATTTCCATGACATCAATATAGCAAAAATCACATGCACAAAATTTTGAAGGTGATTTCCCTTTTTATGCTCTTGATATGAACCAGAACTTAGGAAAGTGCCAAATTGTTTTGATAATTCTTACTTTGTTTACTTTTTGGCTATTAATTTATTTATCTGAGGGATGGGAAAGAGTTTATCAGTCTAATCTTCTAAGAATTATAGACAATGAATGGGTGCCAATTTATGTTATCTTCAAATCAGCATGTTATCTTTAGACACTTAAATTGTTAAAATAAAAATCCCATGCGTAACACTTTTAGATAATAAAAAACTAGAGGCCCTATGGTGAAGAAGTGGTAAACAAACTGACATATATTTTGTGTATATATATGTAATTTTAGAAACAATCATGTGTTTTAAAGCCGCAGCAAATATCTCTTCGTAAACTCTTGATCCTTCAAAGACATATCTAACTGTTTGAAACACTTTTAATTTACAACAGAGAGTCTGTCATCATCTTGATTTAAGTTGTTAGCTCTGTAGATTATTAAAAGACCTTCCAGTCACTTACATAATAAGAGTAGCAATAAAAGTTCTTTTGATACATTTATTGGGTTTTTTTTTGTTGAGATCTCACAAACCATGTTTAACCCGCCGCATTTTTGCACCTGTCCCAAGTCAGGAACCTCTAGCCTTTTTAGACTTGTGTGTTTTTTTAATTTTGGTTCATTTGTATGTTTTGGAGTTTAGTGTTGCTTACATTTCACTGAACTATATACATTATAGTTGAGGGGCCAACTGAACCCTGCCTCTGGGTGTAGGATTTTCTGGCTGTGTTGAAGAACCATTGGTGGCCTTGAGCTGTTTTCAGCTCTTTGATCGGGTTGTTGTCTCTTTGACACATTCCCCGCTTCCATTCTCTATTCAATGTTTTCACACTCAGTGGTATATACTGTGGATTAACTTGTTTTCATGGGTAGCAATATTTGTGGTTTGAGGCAAAATTGTATTTTCATGGATATTGTCACTGAATACAAAGTAATGTAAAAACCTAATTTAACAGAGGCGGATTCCGGAAGGGTACAAGCTACCCTGATGGAGCTACATATATTGTGAATGCATAGACTTTTTTCAAGTCCCCCTCCTAAGGTTGCCTTGGTGGGTCCCCCTTTTTTCAAAATACTGTTTAATATTTTATCTCTACTTCAATTTAAAACTTCTACCAGGGTAATAACTGGAAAACAATTCTAAATACCAAGAGTCTGTAAACAGTTCCATATATATATATATACATGTATGTATGTCTCTGATATTTATAACTGTATGGTGTGACAGAATATAAGTTCCCCATATATATATATATATATATATATATATATATGTATGTTGTCTCTGATATTTATAACTGTATGGTGTGACAGAATATAAGAACTTTTAGCATATAACACAAGTTCCATTGGGAACTTTCCTTATATAATATTTTATCCAATGCTATAAGAAAATTTCCTTCACAAAGGATAAAATATTACATAAGGAAAGTTCCCAATGGAACTTTTGTGATATGCTAAAAGTTCTCTGAAATAAATAGTATGGACAATGTTTTATATAATAAAAGTTCCAGGAAAATTTGTTATATTATAAAAGTTCCAGGAATATTTGTTATATTATAAAAGTTCAGGAATATATGTTATATTATAAAAGTTCCAGGAATATTTGTTATATTATATAAGTTCTAGGATTATTTGTTATATTATAAAAGTTCCAGGCATATTGAAATATTGGCTATATTATAAATGTTCCAGGAATAGTTATCATGGTTATTAGATTAAAATTTTGTTATATTCCTCAGACTCCATTTTTTTGTAAATTGTATGTACTACATGTACAGGTAAATGTCATGTGAGGTGAACATTAATTAAGATGTAATCGGGTGTAAAAAATCAAATGACACTCTTTCATTAAAGGAACAAATATTATGAAACCATATGACATGTATGACGTTTTAGTTCCAGGAAAATATCTTATGAAGGTGGAAATAATATAATGTAATGTTTGTTCCCAAGAACTTTTATTATCCATAGTTTTGTTCCAAGGGGAACAAGTATTATGCGGAACAACTATATGTTTTGTTAAAATTTTTCCTTTCTCTATTGTAACTGTATACGTATACCTAACAACAAAATTATTTTATTTACCTGTGTTTAAAGTTATTGCAAATGGCTGATATTTTTGTTCGAGCATATTGTTTTTCTTAAATTGTTTAACATTTCATACCAATATAACATGTTACTTTTATTATTCTTCCTTAGTTTATTTATTTTGAATTTACATTGTATCATAGGTCAAATTTATTTGTTCAGTGTATGTTCAATGGTGTTACTTTGTCCTTTGATTGAATTAAGCTATTTCAGTTGATATTTTATAGTGTGTCTATGTTGTGATGTTACACTATTGTTTCAGAAAAAGGGTGAAGGTTTGGTACCATTAAAACTTTAAACCCGCTGCATTTGTTTGCACCTGTCCTAAGTCAGGAATCTGATGTTCAGTAGTTGTCGTTTGTTGATGTGGTTCATAAGTGTTTCTCGTTTCTCGTTTTTATATAGATTAGACCGTTGGTTTTCCCGTTTGAATGGTTTTACACTATTAATTTTTGGGGCCCTTTATAGCTTACTGTTCGGTGTGAGCCTAGGCTCCGTGTTGAAGGCCGTACTTTGACCTATAATGGTTTACATTTATAAATTTTGACTTGGATGGAGAGTTGTCTCATTGGCACTCATACCACATCTTCTTATATCTATCACAATTGCACACAGTAAATCGTAATTTAGGTGTAACCTTATATCTTCTGAGTAGCATAATTTTTCTTTTGACTTTGTTGGTGATTATCGAAGATTAAATTTCCACACTTTCACATGTTTCACATACTAAGATATTTGTATATTCTTTTTTCTCTCAGTCATGTCAGTCATGAATTCGACCTATATAGTAACTTACACGATAAGGAAGAGAAACGTGTAAGTAACTGTCATATTTGGTTCTTCGATTATGTGACAGATCCATATACATTTGCTTGAGAGTAGACTAATAAGATACCAGTATTCTGGCTTTAATATAACTTTGATAATCTGGATATTCCGCAATCCCAGCACTACTATGCACAAACGCACGGGGCATGGATCCCCCCTTTTTAGGGCTTAAGTTCAAGTTTTTTTTAAATAAATCATAGTTTCTTTAATATTTCAATTTAGTTTCCCCTATCTTATGTGTACTTGTTCTAATCCATCAATTTTATAGCAACAATATTTCTTTATACGTTCTGCCCTTTTTCTCTTTGCAGTCCGTATGAACTTACTTTTATTGTATTAAGATTGATGGATAAGAAAAATCATCTTCATCAACATCGTCATCATCTTTGATGTTCACCTTTTCAAAAGTTGATATATATATGGCTCTTATCAGGGGCGGATCCAGCCATTTTAAAAAGGGGGGGTTCCCAACCCAGGATAAAGGGGGGTTCCAATTATATGTCCCCATTCAAATGCATTGATCGTCAAAAAAAAAGGGGGGTTCCAACCCCCGGAACCCCCCTCTGGATCCGCCACTGCTTATCATTGTGTCGATTTTATGAGTCTGTTCATGTATTTCTTTCCCTTTACCTATGAACCATATTGATCTGGTAATGGTTAATTTTTGGTAGCTTTGTCATGCAGTATACTTTCTTTAATTTCAATCACATGGGCTTAGGGTATATGGAACCGCTTTCTGTGTTGCAGATATTTTCCACTGAATGTATTTATTATTTCAATTTATATTCCTTCATGCATTGGGTTATTGCAGTTACTAAGACAATCTTATAATGGAAACAGTTCATATGTGTCACACAAGCTCTGGCAAGACACGCTGGATAACTGATTTTTATAGTTTGTTCTTATGTTGTACTGTTACACCACTGTCCCAGGTTTAGGGGAGGGTATGTGCCTGTCCCAAGTCAGGAGGCTGTAATTCAGTGGTTGTCGGTTGTTGCTGTATATCTTAATTGTTTTCGTTCATTATTTTTTACATAAATCAGGCCGTTAGTTTTCTCGTTTGAATTGTTTTACATTTGTCATTTCGGGGCCTTTTAAAGCTGACTATGCGGTATGGGTTTTCTCATTGTTGGAGACCAAACGGTGACCTACAGCTGTTAACTTCTGTGTCATTTGGTCTCTGGTGGAGAGTTGTCTCATTGGCAATTATACCACATCTTCTTATTTTTATATTGAGTTATATGAGACAGCAAGACTGTGTAACACATTGCCAAATGAGACAGGGGGTCTATCAATTTTCGGACAGTTTAAACATTTTATCTCTACTTGGTGTTTTTTTTTTCTTCTGAAAATTGTAGGAGCGGACAATTTCTGTAAATTATCTCTTCATAAAATTCAAAACACCGATGTTTTCCTATCTCCAGGCATAGATTACATTAGCCAAATTTGGAACAGTTTCTTGGAACTAATATGAAATAAGGAGATATGCATGGTATGATTGCCAATGAGACAACTATCCACCAGAGACCAATATGACGTTGATGTTAGCAACTATAGGTCACCATACGGCCTTCAACAATGGGCAAAACCCTTACTCAGTGTATATAATGTGCGAATCCTGAAATACCATTTTCACTGTATCCGCTATGAATTTCTGATGTAGAATGATAAATGAACAGACGACAAATTCATGATATTTGAATAAAATACGAAATAATATATAATATGTACTGTTTTTATAAACGCATGATATAGGTAAGGGACGCGAATGGGTTTCCATCGCGCCTACAGCCATCCAGGTGTAAAATTAATACACAAATAGATAAATATTAATAAAATTGAGAATGGAAATGGGGAATGTGTCAAAGAGACAACAACCCGACCACAGAACAGACAACAACAGAAGGTCACCAATAGGTCTTCAATGCAGCCAGAAATTCCCGCACCCGGAAGCGTCCTTAAGCTGGCCCCTAAACAAATATATATACTAGTTCAGTGATAATGGACGTCATACTAAACTCCAAATTATACACAAGAAACTAAAAGTAAAAATAATACAAGACTAACAAAGGCCAGAGGCTCCTGACTTGGGACAGGCGCAAAATGCGGCGGGGTTAAACATGTTTATGAGATCTCAACCTCCCCTATACCTCTAGCCAATGTAGAAAAGTAAACGCATAACACTACGCACATTAAAAGTCAGTTAAAGAGAAGTCCGAGTCCGATGTCAGAAGATGTAACAAAAGAAAATAAACAAAATGACAATAATACATAAATAACAACAGACTACTAGCAGTTAACTGACATGCCAGCTCCAGACCTCAATTAAACTGATTGAAAGATTATGTCTTCATCATATGAATATCAGGCACAATCCCTCCCGTTAGGGGTTTAGTATCATACCATCATAAAATATATGAGAAGAGCATAACCCGTGTCATGCCAACAACTATTAAGAATAGTTCACGAACAGAGCGTGCAAGAGATTTAAAAGCAGCAGTTAAGTTACATTTGCAGAAAAATTTACCTTTTAACATTATTATTAATGTTGTATAACTTAAAACAGGCTTTATTACTTAGTTTGTTGATATTGAATTAAATTCCACTATAGCTGTTTTCGTTATGCGATTCTTGTTTACTGTCGAATGATATTTGACTTTCATTTTCACTGTAGGGCGATTCATTTCTATTGTATATGCGATGCATTATCACAGAAGAAAATTTATTATTTTTCATCATATAAAGTCTTAATTCAGCCGACTCTCTGACAAAATGTATGAAGTCAGAAGGACTGATTATATGTGCATACTTTGTGAGTCCTATTAGGCTAATATTTTCACCAAAGACTAATTGACGTACTGTTCAGTTTTAAAAAAGTATTCAATATATATGAAAACAAAGTTTTGTTCCTGACAGCATTGTTTATTATTTATATTACATGAACACCCTGTGAATATTTTAAATAGACAGGTCTGTGAATTACTTTATGGCAAGCCGTTCTCGTCAGAACTATGTTTAAACCATTTTTCGGAAAATTTACACACTGAGAATTAAAAAAAACACACTGAGATTAAAAAACCTAAAAACACACACTGAGAATTAAAAATTACACACTGAGATTTCATAAAAACGCACTGAGATTACAAAATATGAAAAACACACACTGAGAATTGAAAATTACACAATGAGATTTCAAAAAGACACACTGAGATGAAATAAACTGAAAAACACACACTGAGAATTTGAAATTACACACTGAGATTTGTGCGCACTTTTTATGCGCATATATCTAATTAGCATAATTAATCTGAATCTATTACAAGCTTAAAACAACTAGGGGACAGAACTCGTTAGTCCTTCAATTTGGCGCTAAATGTTTTATAAAAAACATTAAAAATACAACTAATAGAAAAACTACGTTATTAAAGACCAATAGAACAAGAAAAATACCCACTTACTCTCATTACAAAATATAACCAAATGGTGAAAAACTTTATTAAAATTATAAGAAAACATTGGAATAATCTGCAAAAATACAAACATTGCAGTGAATTTTTTCCCCAAGTGCCTATTATAGCATATAAACGTTACAAAAATATAAAAGATATTTACCTTGCGAAATCAGGGTAACAGTTGAAAGACTTTTGAAAAGGGACCATGCTTAAACAGTTTTAAGCAAAAATCCCGATATACTGTTAGTAATAATCTGAATTATAGGCAAAAAACTTATGAATACGAGTTAGCAAAAAAATGTGTTAAGTCTTGAAATTTATTACGAATGTTGGTTGTAGGAACCGCATTTCATTATAATGGCAAGAGTTCGGGAGACCAATTAAATAAGATATTAATCTGTTGAATTATTCATCTCATGAATATTCATTAGTAATTGCATATTAATCTCAGTGTGTATTTTTGAAATCTCATTGTGTAATTAACAATTCTCAGTGTGTATTTTTCAATTTATTTCATCTCAGTGTGTCTTTTTAAAATCTCAGTGTGTAATTTTAAATTCTCAGTGTGTGTTTTTCATATTTTTAAATCTCAGTGTGTAATTTTTAAATCTCAGTGTGTAATTATAAAATCTCAGTGTGTAATTTCGATTTCTCAGTGTGTAATTTTTAAATCTCAGTGTGTAATTATAAAATCTCAATGTGTAATTTCGATTTCTCAGTGTGTAATTTCAATTTCTCAGTGTGTTATTTAAGGTTCTTAAATCTCAGTGTGTAATTTTTTCGAAAAAATGGTTTAAACATAGTTTTGACGAGAACGGCTTGCCATATTACTTGTATACATCGTGAAACAAACATTATGTGTAACTCAAACTTGATTCAACTACAAATAAAGCATAATTGATTGGCTCTTACACTAAAATAAATGCGACCGTGTATTTTGTGATTTGTTGTTGTTTAAAATACATAATGCGAATGAGAAACCCGTTGTTTTATTTTATTTGCAGACATTTAATAGAAAAACTGAACTCAAAATTTGGGCACTGTACGATATATTCTCTTTGAAGTTTGTTTGCTTTCTTTAGTACCGTTCGTTGTAAATTCTTGTACTGTTCGTTGTGCGAAAGCCTATCAATATGGTAGAAATGTGTATGAAACGGCGTGACAAATTTTCAAAGCTTTTTCAAGAGAGTACTTAACCATTTCAAGGAAAATTCGTCATAAAAATACGTTATATTCCTGGATGTTCTACTTCAGTATATTTTCGGATCAAATATTTTAATACGCAAGATATGAACGTGTATCACCTTAAAACGATGTGACGCATATCACCCGACCTTCGTGTGAGTTTGACCTTTGACTTCAAGATCAAAATACTGGATTTCTTAGAAACTTGATCGCAAGCAGGCGCGACGAGTGGGCTTCTCTTGCTCTAGTAAGTTCTGTTTCACATCAAACAAATACAAAATTTATGTTGTTTTATTCTTCAATAGGAAATGTTAGAAATGTCTAATAGTTATAGTTGTTGCAAATTCTTGCTAAACATAATAAAAGATATGTATCTATACTACTAAAGGAAGAGGCCTATTTCATTGAGCCGCAACTCCTCTGAAACCATACAAAGTCGGAAATATTTGTAGAAATTTGTACTTCCTAAATTTGTCTTTAAAACAATCTTTTTTCCACAGAAAACGCCAGTGTTTGAGAAACTATCCAAATTCGGAGACCGCTATCAATCCGTGTACTGAATTCAGTCATTGTCACATTGTTTCCTATTGTACTGTTTAATCAGCACGACTTTAAAAGATGACATTACGAATAATAAAAAACAAACTTAAAATATTATTAGGCGTATAGGAACAGTCTCCAATTTGTTAGCCGGCAAGACATAAAAACGGTGAATAAAAGAATTTAACTTTATATTATAACTAATATAGGACAATGGTGTTGATAAAAATAAAACCAATCCAGGCCCTTTTGTTTTCCACATAATTGATATTACAAATACGTAATAATATCCAGGGCGACGGAAACAAAAAGATTTTGAAAGCAGAGAAGCCGTGACCGTGCATCTTATAAACAGCATGACTTTATCAGATGACAAACGAGTACTAAAAATCCAGGCCAAAATAAGGCTTATATATAATTAGATACTCTAATTCAGTCACGGAACCGCGATGTCGCGAGTGTTTTCTATAGTTAGTTTCAATAGAAACAGCAAATTATGTTCTCGGTGTTTTACTAACGAACGGTGCAGAATTATAACGAAATCACGCAACGAACGTACAGAAAAATAATCGACGAACGGTACACAACGCACAACGTCCGGAATCAACCATACGTTGGTTATACCCGTGTATATTCAACATAGGTACTTGTCTCATAATTTTTTCATTTTGAAAATCAGAGACAAGTGCTTGTGATATTCAAGTAAGCATCTACGACTAGCTTGCATTTCAAATTGTAAATATCATCAATATTAAAGTCATTAAAAGACTATTTTCAGTTGTCGCATATCGAATTATCATATAAAACAACAATGAAAATTCATCGCACCTCCAAAAATTCCACATCAGAAATGATCGCACTTACAGTGATAATTCATCGCATTTATAGTTAAAATGAATCGCATTCAGTAATCAATATTATGGATTCTGCTGCTTTAATTACACTTTTTTTTAACTTTAATCCTGTTATTATCCATTTAAAAGTTACATTCTAATGAAACTGTGTTAAAAAATACTTTCAAATCATTTATTTTGAATTTTCAAAATGTAAACAAACCCAGTTTTTCCCATCATCCTTTATTCTACAATAGACATACTCGCATACGACAGTGAAAATGAACTAACTGGATTCGCACTTTATATACACTGTTACTGCACAGCAAACTATAAAAGACCCCGACATGACGAAATGTAAAACGATTCAAAGGAGAAAACTAACGGCATAATTTATGTACAAAATAACAAACTGTAACCGGGGGACTGGCTACTGGAAAGACGATATAACGAGATGCAACACGACCGGTTGCAGAGGTTGGCGATGCCAACGATAGACAATGACTTTGACCTAGTCAGGCCTTGCCTGAGAATATTCGCTTTAACTCCACTGGTAGAATTAGACACAAGTCCTATGTAGTAGTTAACAATTTTATGATTTCAGTATGGAATACATGTAATTTTACAAATTGGAGGATGTTGTCAGTACGACCGCCTGACTCTCACTGAAGTAAGAACTTCAGAAAGCATATTTAAATTAAGAATTTTACTAGGTTACAATTTCATAATAGAAACAAGTAGAGGTTATCGAATGACAATTAAATAATACAATTACCACTTCGCGGATTACATATTAACAAAAGAATATAACAAAAATCTGTCGCTTAAGTTTTATGCTGAATAAGCGCTAATTAATGACTAACGGATTAATTATTCTTTACGCCGCGTAAGAAAACTTAAGAACTATGTAAAGCTGTGACTTTATCTATTATTTATCAAAAATATAATCTTGAAACAAATTTTCGTCTTTGTGAAAATATACTGACACTTAATTGTTACTTATAAGAACAATCGTTACATGTTAATAAAATTACTTTGACGGACAAATATTACAAATCAAATGATTTCGATAAAATAATAATTAGTTTAACAATATAATGACAATTTATGACCGAGCAGTTTGTCAGTGAAAGTCCAAACATATCAGATTTAAGAAAAATACTCTTTTTAAATAGTTCCAAATGAAGATGCACAATATACACAAATTAGCGATATCACAAAACAAACAAAAAACATACAAAAGACAACCACTGAATTACAGGCTAGTGGCTCGGGACAGGCACATACAGGTTATGACAGGTTTAAAAAGTTTGCGGGCACCCAACACTCACCCTAACCTTGAACAATGTCGCAACAGCACAACATAAGAACAAACTATAAAAATCAGTTACAATGAGGGCTTTACTCATCAGACCGATACAATGCACAAAAACAACTAACAAAAACACTAAAGACACGAAGTATCCGGCGGTCCGAGCGTATAAGCAGTTATTGAAAGCTAGCTCAAAGCCAATTACGACATAAAAATATTCATGTATCTAAGACAAAATATCAGTCAGTACACATCCAATGGGTTTAGTGTAAAGATGTCATACACATGCAGTCTAGGAAAAATGATAATGTGATATGCCTAAATATAAGTACCGACAGGATAAAGAACTGTCAGTGTTAATAACTGTATAGCAACACACGTCAAATTATGTTTAGTCTTGGTTTTCAATGCCGTTCAACTTCGTAATCTATTTGGCCATTTCACTGTTTTGATTCGAGCAACACTGTTTATGCAAATGTATCTTATGTAGACGAAATGCGCGTCTTATGTACTCGATTATAATCCTAGTATTTTTGGTGGGTATCAATTCTTAGACAAACATAATCATATTCTCCCCTCCTCGTCTCGCGGCCATTGTCTACTTAAATCAGCTGATGATCTCCTGACTATGGACAGGTATATGTGATTTGTTTAAGTTTTCAATCCTTCCGTATTGATCTTGATTAGTAAAATAATCATTTGTATGCAAAATAGTTACAATATAAATGAAGATGATAAGAGCTCCATTTGTCAGTGTTTGCAAGGGCAAAAATTGTAATGTCTATAGATTTCTGACTGATAACGATCGATCATAAACTTAGAAAGTAGTTAAGCTTTCAATAGTATTTTTAAACGCAGTGTATGCCATATTAACGACGATTACCACATGTGGAGCAGGATTAGCTTACCTTCTCAAAGCGCTTGAAATCATCCCCGGTTTTGAGGGGTTCGTGTTGCTCAGTATTTATTTGTCTATGTACTGTCTTTTCGTCGATTACCGATTTTACCATATTATGAGGATCTGGATTGAGGGGGTCCTTCATTTCTTTATTCTTTAATTATTAGACCAGTTTTCTCTATTCATTATTTATTTTGCCCATTATTCTCTATTCTTTATATTTTTATACCCCATTTTTCTTGTAACACATGCAATTTGGACAATTTGTAACAGTATTGTATTATACATACAGACAAATGTGTACTTCATTTATAGACTAGATATACACTGTTATACATACAATCATTTTTGACACTCGTACATGTATGTATTACTTCAACTACGATGATACATGTACCATGCGGCAATTAACAACCTTGTACCATACCATGCAGGAACATCAGACGATGTCAAATTAGGAAAGAAAGAGACAGATTCCATCAGGCTTCCCCAGAATTCGTACACGCACACTTCGAATCTATATACGATCACGGACCAGAGTGATATTTGTGAACTTATGAACAATTGAACATTTAAACATTCTTAGATTTGTAATTACGTAATAAATTATTATTTTATTTTTCTCTATATTCTTTATTCTTTATAATTTTTGCCAATTTTCTAATTTTTTTTTTTTTTTGCCCTTCATTCTGCACTTTTTGGTGATTATTCTCTAGTCTGTAAACCCCATATAGACTCTCTGTTATTGTCAATTTTTGTTCGAATGTGATGTTCTATGATTTCGTATTGTCACTTTGATCTATTCTGCCTCTTTCAGTTTATATTCAGAGTGCTAACAGAATGTGGTTAAAATTCCTTTTTTCTGGTTTTGATTGCAAAATGTTGTCTTTCACATATTTAAGCAGATTGAGTCAAGGAATGCTCATAAGTTATCGGCCGAGGGAGTCGGATCGTAATTTGCCAAAAATCAGTTTTGTTGACAACTCCCCGGGTAAATATCACGAACCCCCCTTTTCAGAAATATTTTCAATGGCATGACCATCTCACTTTAATAAACATCCGATCTAAATCAAAGCGCCATATGGCATAGTCAGCTGAAAATCAAGTTAAAAAAAAAACACCAAAAAAAGCATTAATTTAAAAGAAAAGATCTCAGTGCCTTTCCTTCATATTATCGAAAACATGTTTTGTTTTTGATTGAAGTTGAACCGAATTATTTGTCCACGTGACAAACCCAAACCCACCCCAAACAAAAGATGGATGGTCGGTGCCTGCCTTATCATCGGCTACCAGCAATGACAATACACGGTTGTATTGTCCTATTTAATTGATTGTTGATTGTTGTTTGCCAAACGTCGAGTGGTAATGTAGAATTGAAATGATAAAAATATTTATTACAGGAAACATAGCCAATGTTTCGAATATCAGTAACAAAAATATTTTTCTTTAATAAAATCTGCATTTGAGAGTGAAATTTCTGACGAATAAAAAACAATAGTCCACCTGTTTCAATTGATTCCTTTGTCTTTTATCTACGAAACCTCCCATTCATCTTTGGTGGGGGAGAAGGATGCATAGGTTTTTTCTCGGGACAAACAATTTTTTCAAATCCAATACAAAAATACAATTGTTTTTTCAATAACATACAGGAACAAGACCAATATTTTTGTTATTAATTTTTAATATGAACAAACTATTTTCACTTCCCTAATGAAACAACACACTTAAAGGGGCATTAGTTACGAGATATGAAATAAATGGGGAATGTGTCCATGGGACACAGATGATGCTCCCGCTTGCATATCATATAAAGTTATAAAGGGACATAACTGAAGAACAGTAAAAGTGACGCTACCCAAATTTGTACTTGATCCGAGTTTTGTGGTAATAAGTATATTGTGTATAAGTTTCATAAAATTTGGTTGAGGCAAACTCAAGTTAGAGAACGGAAACAAAAAATTCAGCAATTTTTCCATTTGTTTAGGGCATAACTCTAGAACAATAAAAGTGACATCACCAAAATTCAAGTTTGATCTGTATTTTGTGGTAATAAGCATTTTGTATAAGTTTCATAGCATTTGGTTGAAGCAAACTATAGTAAGAAAACGGAAACAAAAAATTCAGCAATTTTTCCATTTGTAGCATAATTCTAGAACGGTTTAAGTGACGCCACCAAAATTCAAACTTAATCTGTATTTTGTGGTAATAAGCATTGTGTATGAGTTTCATAGCATTTGGTTGAGGCAAACTAAAGTTAGAGAATGGAAACAAAAAATTCAGCAATTTTTCCATTTGTAAAGGGGCATTACTCTAGAACGGTCTAAAGGAAGGCCACCAAAATTCAAACTTGATCTGTGTTTTGTGGTTATAAGCATTGTGTATAAGTTTCATAGCATTTGATTGAGGCAAACTAAAGTTAGAGAACGGAAACGAAAAATTCAACAATTTTTCCATTTGTAAAGGAGCATAACTCTAGAACCGTTAAAGTGACGCCACCAAAATTCAAACTTGATCTGTGTTTTGTGGTAATAAGCATTGTGTACAAGTTTCATAACATTTCATTGAGGCAAACTAAAGTTAGAGAACGGAAACCAACTTTGGGACGTACGTACGGACGATCCACAAAAACTCATTCTTATATACAGGTAAAAACGATGATTAACATATTTTTAACCTATAATATGAAATCAAACAGACCTAGAAAAATCCAATTGCACGTGTTCGCTATCTATTTATATCCGATATATTTATGTTTATATCGGGTTATATGACCGAGGTTGTCACGGAATAGAAGTTCCTTCATAATATAAGTTCCAAATGGAAACAATATTCTGGAATATTATTTCCACCGAAATAAATATTACAGTAAATGTTCCTAACGGAATAAATGGTATAGAATATCTGTTCCAACAGGAACAGATATTATGACATTGTTTAAAACAAAGTTTCCAGTGGAACTTCTGTTAGGCGGAACAAATAGTTGTCACCTCAATGGTTAATCAGATGCTGTCTAGACTAAAATACACACGAAATTCTGATACATATTATCGAGTCC
The DNA here is from genome assembly GCA_017311375.1 of Mytilus coruscus. Taxonomy (NCBI): domain Eukaryota; kingdom Metazoa; phylum Mollusca; class Bivalvia; order Mytilida; family Mytilidae; genus Mytilus; species Mytilus coruscus. The sequence continues at coordinate 29,731,126 of CM029607.1, forward strand.
ATGCATCGTAAATTGTTTAGTTTAGACTTTTTATTATTTGTTTAGTATGTTATACCATAGTTATAAGTTAACTATTTCATACCTTGTAGACAGATATCGTATGTTATCATAAGAGTTTCCGTCTGTCATATGTCTATTGTCCTAGACCTCATTTTCATGGTTCAGTTAGTACTTAAAAAAAACTGAATTTAAGTTTACTTTAAAGGTATGAGTAATAGGAAAGACATGGCATCTTTACAAGGTTAACATGTCCGTCATACAGGGTATCATTTGACCTTGACCTCATTGTATTGATCAGTTACCTAGGTTAAAGTTTCGAGGTATTTGCACATGCATCTGTTTTGATTATCCCGCTACCGGGCGAGCCTCCGTTCAACGATCCAATCAATTGCTTTGTTTTTGTCATGTGATAACGCCTTCCTAAAATACATTGGGTTAACCTCGTGCTGATTCGGCAAATTATAAGCCTTTCTTAGTTACTGATTTTGCAGAAAGTAGATCATAATATGGCTGAAGAAAAGACTAAACTTGCTAGAGATGGAACAATGCAAGTGACTGCAAAGGTTGGTTGAAATAAGTTGTTGATTAACAAATATATCCTTGTCCAAACTGAAGGGAAAACATAAAAATGTCGGTCACCGGCATTTTGTTTTGTCAACAAATCAATGCAAACTTGAGAAATTTTACTTGTCAGTAAATTTCATATTAAAGGCATCTTGCCAATTATTTTGTTTAGTCAATCTCTTGTTTGGATTCGTCGATATATTGTATCTTTGTCCGCAATTTTGGTCAAAAAAAGGGAAGGGGTGGTTTGGATTTCCCATATTTCGACTCCCCTAAAATGACTAAATATTTTGAAGAAAGCATATCATGTCATGCAAAGGTGTATTACAAAAATGTATCATTGAGAACTTAACCTATCTTATTTTTTTTTAAAAACACGCATGATATATTCTTCTTTTAATTTATCAACATGTTCAAACAAGCTCAATCCAGTTCTGTAACTACCATACTACCCTAGTGTTCCTAAAAAACGTGAAAACTGGACACAAGTAATCACAAAAATCCCATTTTATTACAATGCAGATCAAATTTTGTTGTCAGCTTCTCTAAAATGATGTCAACCTTTGCATATATATCACATACCACTAAATGCAGGCTCTGTATATCTGCAGTTTGAGCTAATAATAAGTAATATGTAGGTCATATAGCCACATCTGGTTATTTATACAAATTATCTCCCTTTAGTCTTTTTAAATGGAATGTTTTTTTTCACATATTATTTGGAAAAGCATTTGAAAAATGAGCAGAATTAAGAAGTATTGCTGAATATGAATTAGCTATATAGTTGTACTTTTAATATGATTGAATAATGCCCCTTTACTCATGTTGATCCCTTCAAAAATTTTATGGAAGCCATCACGAGTTGGTTGATTGTTATGGAATATCTGTTTCACATATGATGACGGATATGTTCCAATTGTTGTTACCACATTCCCGTCCTCTTTTCCTTGAATGTGACCTGCCGAATTAGACTAGTCACCTGGTCTGTACTTCCGTTCATGAGCAACAAGACAAGGTGTCACATGTGGAGCAAGATCTGCTTACCCTTCTGTAGCACCTGAGATCACACCTGGTTTAAAGTGGGGTTTGTGTTGCTCAGTCATTAGTTTTCTACATGTATGTTGTTTTTTGTGTACTGCTGTTTGTATATTTGTTTTTTTTTCGTTTTTTGCCATTGTATTGTCAGTTTGTTCAAATGTTTTGAGTTTGAATATCTCTGTGGTATCTTTCGCTTTTGAAAATTGAAACTTTTTGGATACAATTATTCAACTACATTTCTTTATTATGTCTAAAGGTTTAGGCCATACTTCCAAAGTCAATTCTCTGGTGATTATTGGACAATAACTCTACATGGTAGTAAGTGACTTTATACACATAGCATTTTTTTTTTTTTCAGGAAGGGATAAACTATTTAGAATCCTCTGGGAAGGAGACTTTATTAGTAATGTCTGGTTTGAAAGACCCAGAGCCTGAACCACCATCAAAAAAAACAAAATTGGCTAAAGGAACAACTATGGTTGGAACAGCAAAGGTAAAAGATTGATAAATAAAAATAACACTTTATTAATTTCGTGGGTCAGAAGAGCTTTATTGGATTTCCCTTCATTAGGATTGCTAAAACCCAAACATTTAAAATCTGGGGATGTTTAAGACCTAAACATGTAAAGATCTATATGACATAAGGAACCTAAAAAAATAGCCAAATTCATTTATGGTAAACTTTGCCTGATGGATGTTAATCTTTTCACAGAAGATCAAAGTCCGTCATACAGGGTATCATTTGACCTTGACCTCATTGTATTGATCAGTTACCTAGGTATTTGCACATGCATCTGTTTTGATTATCCCGCTACCGGGCGAGCCTCCGTTCAACGATCCAATCAATTGCTTTGTTTTTGTCATGTGATAACGCCTTCCTAAAATACATTGGGTTAACCTCGTGCTGATTCGGCAAATTATAAGCCTTTCTTAGTTACTGATTTTGCAGAAAGTAGATCATAATATGGCTGAAGAAAAGACTAAACTTGCTAGAGATGGAACAATGCAAGTGACTGCAAAGGTTGGTTGAAATAAGTTGTTGATTAACAAATATATCCTTGTCCAAACTGAAGGGGAAAACATAAAAAAATGTCGGTCACCGGCATTTTTGTTTTGTCAACAAATCAATGCAAACTTGAGAAATTTTACTTGTCAGTAAATTTCATATTAAAGGCATCTTGCCAATTATTTTGTTTAGTCAATCTCTTGTTTGGATTCGTCGATATATTGTATCTTTGTCCGCAATTTTGGTCAAAAAAAGGGAAGGGGTGGTTTGGATTTCCCATATTTCGACTCCCCTAAAATGACTAAATATTTTGAAGAAAGCATATCATGTCATGCAAAGGTGTATTACAAAAATGTATCATTGAGAACTTAACCTATCTTATTTTTTTTAAAAACACGCATGATATATTCTTCTTTAATTTATCAACATGTTCAAACAAGCTCAATCCAGTTCTGTAACTACCATACTACCCTAGTGTTCCTAAAAACGTGAAAACTGGACACAAGTAATCACAAAAATCCCATTTTATTACAATGCAGATCAAATTTTGTTGTCAGCTTCTCTTAAATGATGTCAACCTTTGCATATATATCACATACCACTAAATGCAGGCTCTGTATATCTGCAGTTTGAGCTAATAATAAGTAATATGTAGGTCATATAGCCACATCTGGTTATTTATACAAATTATCTCCTTTAGTCTTTTTAAATGGAATGTTTTTTTCACATATTATTTGGAAAAGCATTTGAAAAATGAGCAGAATTAAGAAGTATTGCTGAATATGAATTAGCTATATAGTTGTACTTTTAATATGATTGAATAATGCCCTTTACTCATGTTGATCCCTTCAAAATTTTATGGAAGCCATCACGAGTTGGTTGATTGTTATGGAATATCTGTTTCACATATGATGACGGATATGTTCCAATTGTTGTTACCACATTCCCTCCTCTTTTCCTTGAATGTGACCTGCGAATTAGACTAGTCACCTGGTCTGTACTTCCGCTCATGAGCAACAAGACAAGGTGTCACATGTGGAGCATGATCTGCTTACCCTTCTGTAGCACCTGAGATCACACCTGGTTTAAAGTGGGTTTGTGTTGCTCAGTCATTAGTTTTCTACATGTATGTTGTTTTTGTGTACTGCTGTTTGTATATTTGTTTTTTTTCGTTTTTGCCATTGTATTGTCAGTTTGTTCAAATGTTTTGAGTTTGAATATCTCTGTGGTATCTTTCGCTTTTGAAAATTGAAACTTTTGGATACAATTATTCAACTACATTTCTTTATTATGTCTAAAGGTTTAGGCCATACTTCCAAAGTCAATTCTCTGGTGATTATTGGACAATAACTCTACATGGTAGTAAGTGACTTTATACACATAGCATTTTTTTTTTTTTCAGGAAGGGATAAACTATTTAGAATCCTCTGGGAAGGAGACTTTATTAGTAATGTCTGGTTTGAAAGACCCAGAGCCTGAACCACCATCAAAAAAACAAAATTGGCTAAAGGAACAACTATGGTTGGAACAGCAAAGGTAAAAGATTGATAAATAAAAATAACACTTTATTAATTTCGTGGGTCAGAAGAGCTTTATTGGATTTCCCTTCATTAGGATTGCTAAAACCCAAACATTTAAAATCTGGGGATGTTTAAGACCTAAACATGTAAAGATCTATATGACATAAGGAACCTAAAAAAATAGCCAAATTCATTTATGGTAAACTTTGCCTGATGGATGTTAATCTTTTTCACAGAAGATCAAAGTATGATGTCTTTAAAATGAAGGTTACGTTTGTAAACCAATATATATAAAAATAAGGTAATGTGGTATGATTGCCAATAGAACAAATATCCACCCATGACAGAAGGACGAGGATGTCAACATGACCTTTTACAATGAGCCAAACTCGTACCAAATTGTAGGCTATAAATTGTCCAAGCATGACAAAATAAAACATACCAAAATTTTACATACCAGTATATCCAACATCCTAATATAAGCTTATAACAATAAATAGAAACAAATACGGCAGACAGCATATAAAGACAACCACTGAAAAATTCTGAAATACAGTATCCTGACATGGGATAGGCACATAAAGAATGAGGTGAGGTTAAATATGTTTAACTGTCACGAAAGAATAAGGTGTCACAATTGAAGCTGTGGAAGAATCTACAGAAAGGCCATTAAGTCATGAACAGTAACTACATGTGAAGGGGGATCCTTTCTGGATTATTTTAAATGTTCAGAAGTTTTCCTGAAATATGTGTAGTAAGAGCATTACAAATAGGCCATTAAGTCCAATCAAGGTTGTTTAACAATCAAAGCATAGCATTAAGAAATATATTTTGCTTATTTACAGGAAGCTGATAGGTTACTTGGTGACAATCGACCGGATGCTGATGCTATGACAAGAGGTCAACAAAAACAGATTGATGCCATCAGTAAAGAGCCCCCATCCACCCCAAAAAAAGCTAAACTGGCCAAGGAAGGCACAATGGCTGCCACTGCAAAGGTAATAAAAAAAGATTATGTTTCTGAGTTTTGTGGGACATCCATTTTCGCTGAACAAGTATACATAAATACTAAATCCCTGGGATGTGTTTTAGTTGATTTTAGTCTCTGATGCATGATTTTTTATTATTAATTGTTTTGGCTTTTAACTAGCTGTCAGTAACTGCGAGTACTCTCAAATCGTACTTTCTTGTTTATTTGACCTGTTGATACTAATTGTAATGCTTTTTTTGTTATTTAATGTTATTCAGGGTTATATCTGGTCTATATACCAGCTTTGATAAGTGTTTGGTACTAATATAAATTTCCACTTCGTACTATGAACATCAAAATTATTTATTTTGTTAAAATATTTCCTTTCTCTATTGTAACTGTATACGTATACCTAACAACAAAATTATTTTATTTACCTGTGTTTAAAGTTATTGCAAATGGTTGATATTTTGTTCGAGCATATTGTTTTTCTTAAATTGTTTAACATTTCATACCGATATAACATGTTACTTTTATTATTCTTCCCTTAGTTTATTTATTTTGAATTTACATTGTATCATAGGTCAAATTTATTTGTTCAGTGTATGTTCAATGGTGTTACTATGTCCTTTGAGTTAAGCTATTTCAGTTGATATTTTATAGTGTGTCTTTCTATGTTGTGATGTTACACTATTGTTTCAGAAAAAGGGTGAAGGTTTGGTACCATTAAAACGTTTAAGCCCGCTGCATTTGTTTGCACCTGTCCTAAGTCAGGAATCTGATGTTCAGTAGTTGTCGTTTGTTGATGTGGTTCATAAGTGTTTCGTTTCTCGCTTTTATATAGATTAGACCGTTGGTTTTCCGCTTGAATGGTTTTACACTAGTAATTTTGGGGCCCTTTATAGCTTACTGTTCGGTGTGAGCCTAGGCTCCGTGTTGAAGACCGTACTTTGACCTATAATGGTTTACATTTATAAATTTTGACTTGGATGGAGAGTTGTCTCATTGGCACTCATACCACATCTTCTTATATCTAATTATTGTTTAGGGGCCAGCTTAAGCCCGCCTCAGGGTGCAGGATTTTCTCACTGTGCTGAAGACCCATTGTTGGCCTTGGGCTGTTTTCTGCTCTTTGGTTGGGTTGTTGTCTCTTTGACATATTCCCCGTTTCCATTCTCAATTTTTTGTCTCGCCTTGACAGAGTCGAAAAGCGAGACATAGGTATGCTGTTTCCGGCGGCGGCGGCGTCAACAATGTATTAGTTTGTGATTAGGTCTAGTTAATGGTGAACCACTAGTGGTAGGTCAATGATATTTGGTATGCAGTTGTATTGTAACAATTAATTTGATCCCCCCTGTAAAATGATCCGGTGGATAAAATGTCTTGGAATATTTTATCCTCTAAGATAGAAAATTGCAACAAATTATATCCCCAACACTAAAAAAATATCCACAATGATGGATATTATTTTAGTGTTGTGGGATATAAAATGTTGCAATTTTCTATCCTAGAAATTTTACGAAAAAATTAAAAACAGTCCTTAGTAGGAAATTTTGGGAATATCTGGTTAAGAATAACCCAGTTAATGCTTGGAAAATTCTGTCCTCGAAATAAAACAATATCTTCTGATCCATGATCGATATTTGATTATTTTTGGGTTTAAAATCTCTTTTATTTAATTCAAAACATATTTCAAAACAAACACTGTTAATTATTGATGATTATACAAATATATATATAAAACTTACCTTCATTAATTCTGTAGTACAGCTTATTTTCTTTAATTATGAAGCTTTGGGCACGTTTTCGTAATGCTCGTTTCTCATTTAAAGAGCTGTTTTCCGAGTATTCTTTATTCAGCAGATATTTGTACAAAATGTTATACTCCTCTCCATCCATCTTGACATAAATGATTATCTATTATCATTTTACTTGTTCCTTTAAAGCAATGTGCCATTTGTTAACACTTCATTGATCAAGATGCAGTAGGATAGTATTTACGTGGCATTGTATCCCATCTGATATAATTTTACTGAAATATTATCCCAAATGGATATAATTTTGTAGAAATATTATCCATAGAAATAATAAATTTCTTGGTAATATTTTCCCATGGGAAATTATTTTACTACTCACTTTTATCCTAAGGATATTATATCTACATTGATTTCATCCTTCGTAGCGGATAATTTTTTTAGAGTGGGACAACTTTTAAAGGTAAAAAATATCCATTATTGACTTATATTTCATCTGTAGGGATAGTTTTTACTTAATATATTGTCCCTTGGGAACTTATATTCTAAGGATAATATTTAAGTTTACAGTCACTACTTATTCAAGTAATTTTTATACGACCGCAAAATTTTTTGTGGTCGTACATGTATATTGGTATGACGTTGGCGTCGTCGTCGGCCGAAGACGCATTGGTTTTCGCACTCTAACTTTAGTTTAAGTGAATGGATCTCTATGAAATTTTACCATAAGGTTCAATATCACAAAAGGAAGGTTGGGATTGATTTTGGGGGTTATGGTACCAACAGTTAAGGAATTAGGGGCCAAAAATAAGCATTTTTGTAATTTCCAGACATAACTTGTGTGTTAGTGTATGGATCTCTCTGACTTTGTACCACAAGGTTCCATATCACAAAGGGAATGCTGGGATTGATTTTGGGGTAATTGCCTCAAAATTTTAGGAATTAGGGCCAAAAAGGGCAAAAACAAGCATTTTTCTAGTTTCATGACAATAACTTGTGTGTAAGTGTATGGATCTTTCTGAAATTGTACTACAAGGTTCCATATCACAAAGGGAAAGCTGGAATTGAGTTTGGGGGTAATAGACCACTTTCAAGTTTGTCCTTCACCGGAAAAAACTCGTCAATTATGCGCGCCTTTATGACGTCATTTACCAGATAGAGGGTATCGCCTGTATCCCTGCACTACTTATGTTCATCAAGCGTCTTAGTGATCGTCATTGTGCAGAATAAACTAGAAATAATATTTTTCCGTAGGTACTTAATCACAATTCCCTAATGACAGCAGTGCTGATTGTGAATTATGAGAATTCAATTTGCCGAATAATTCGTGCAATATAGCATCATAGTTCTCCAACCACTTGCTCAACATTGGAACGGAAGTGACGACGCCCCTAAACGCACGAATGATGTTCACTAAAACCAAAGTTTTTGACGGAAATGCATCGAACTCGAAAGTTGTCTATTGCCTGAAACGTTTAGGAATTAGGGGCCAAAAAGGGGCTGAAAATAAGCATTTTTCTAGTTTCCAGATAATAACTTGTGTTCAAGTGTATGGATCTCTCTGAAATTGTACTGCAAGGTACCATACCTCAAAGGGAAGGCTGGGATTGAGTTTGGGGGTGATGAATCATAAGGGGTTAAAAATTTTTGGGGGCATTTTTTTTTTTTTTCCTTTTTTTCCTTTTTTTTTTTTTTTAAGAATTTTCCATTTTAAGTTGGTTATTTCTGATTTATATTTAAAAGCAAATAATAATGATATGGCAGGAGATACACACCAAACAGGATGTGTAAATCATTATATAATAAGTATTGTGCAATAGCAAGAAATTTTCAATTGCACAGTATTGCGCAATAGCAAGAAATCTTCAATTGCACAGTATTGCACAATAGCAAGAAATATCATATAGCACAATATTGCGCAATAGCAAGAAATTGTCAATTGTACAGTATTGCGCAATAGCAAAAAATATTCAATTGCACAGTATTGCGCAATTGCAAGAAATATTCAATTACACAGTATTGTGCAAAAGAAGATACTTAGTATAAATTGCTTATTTCTTGACCAATTTCACTGGGGTTTTATTCTTGAACTCTTAGTGTTCTTCAATATGCTGAATCTAACCGTGTATTAAGTTTTTGGATTTTGGGACCCGTTTTTAAATTGGTCCACATTGAGGTCCAAAGGGTCCAAAATTAAACTTTGTTTGATTTCATCAAAAATTGAATTATTGGGGTTCTTTGATATGCTGAATCTAACAGTGTATTTAGATTCTTAATTTTGGTCCCGTTTTCAAATTGGTCTACATTAAGGTCCAAAGGGTCCAAAATTAAACTTAGTTTGAATTTAACAAAATTGAATTCTTAGGGTTCTTTGATATGCTGAATCTAAACATGTATTTAGATTTTTGATTATGGGCCCAGTTTTCAAGTTGGTCCAAATGGGGTCCAAAATTAAACTTTGTTTGATTTCAACAAAATTGAATATATGGGGTTCTTTGATATGCTAAATCTAGCCATGTATTTAGATTTTGATTTTGGGCCCTGTTATCAACTTTGTCCACATTGAGGTCAAAAGGGTCCAAAATTAAACTTTGTTTGATTTCATCAAAAATTGAAATATTGGGGTTCTTTGATATGCCGAATCTAACAGTGTATTTAGATTCTTAATTTTTGGTCCCGTTTTCAAATTGGTCTACATTAAGGTCCAAAGGGTCCAAAATTAAACTTATTTTGATTTTAACAAAAATTGAATTCTTAGGGTTCTTTGATATGATGAATCTAAACATGTATTTAGATTTTTGATTATGGGCCCAGTTTTCAAGTTGGTCCAAATCGGGGTCCAAAATTAAACTTTGTTTGATTTCAAGAAAAATTAAATATATGGGGTTCTTTGATATGCTGAATCTAACCATGTATTTAGATTTTTGATTTTTGGACCCCGTTATCAACTTTGTCCACATTGAGGTCAAAAGGGTCCAAAATTAAACTTTGTTTGATTTCATCAAAAATTGAACTCTTGGGGTTCTTTGATATGCTGAATCTAACCATGTATTTAGATTTTGGATATTGGACCATAATAGGTGAATGTCCAATTTAAAATTTTTAAGTTCTTAGACCACATTCATTCTGTGTCAGAAACCTATGCTGTGTCAAATATTTAATCACAATCCAAATTAAGAGCTGTATCAAGCTTGAATGTTGTGTCCATACTTGTCCCAACTATTCAGGGTTCGACCTCTGCGGTCGTATCAAGCTGCGCCCTGCGGAGCATTTTATTATTTACTTGAAGAAGTAAAAAAAAATATACACATATAAGTAAATTTGTAGGATACTTATACAAGTGAATTTTATTTACTTGTATAGGTAAAAAAAAAATTGTCTTAATTATGTCCCTTAGACATTCAGAATTTTTACTTGTATAAGTAAAAAGTCATCCTTTCTTCTTTCTTGAATTCTTAAGATTTCTTTGCTCTAATAGAATTTTAAATTGTGTACCCTTTGCAGATGTCTTTACTAATCATTTAAGTGTAATTTCATGGACAATGAAAATCCCATTTGTCTGTTATCTTCATAACACTGCTCATTTACAAGCCCCAAAGGAGCAATTTTTGAAGGCCTTGCTCAAATATACAAGATCTTTGCTCAATCAGTTTCTTTGTTGAATTAATGAGATGAAACAAACCTGGGAAAAATCATTAAAGGCATGATTTTACATCTCAAAACTTGAGGATTTTGTGGGATTGTAAGAAAAATTTACTTATGCAAGTAAATTTTTGAGAAAATTCAGGGGAGATTATTCAAACGTTATTTATTTACTTATATGTGTATATTTTTTTTTACTTCTTCAAGTAAATAAAATTAACTTGTACAAGTAGTACCCCTGACAGACAGTATTAGCATTGGCAAATCTCATTACCATGGAGATTATTTGGCCCTGCCCCCTCAGTCATGTTCTATTGACTTTGAAGCTTTGCTTAGTTTACATGTATTAGTTTGTGATTAGGTCAGTTTATGGGGAACCACTAGTGGTAGGTCAATGATATTTGGTTTACATTTGTATAAACATTGGCTTATCTCATTTCCATGGAGATTTTTTGGCCCCGCCCCCTCAGTCATGCTCTATTGACTTTGAAACTTTTGCTTAGTTTTCATGTATTAGTTTGTGATTAGGTCAGTTTAAGGGGAACCGTTAGTGGTAGGTCCATGACAATTGGTATGCAGTTGTATAAGCATTAGCACATCTAATTTCCATGGAGAATATTTGGTCCTTACCCTCAGTCATGGTCTATTGACTTTAAAACTTTTGCTTAGTTTACATGTATTAGTTTGTGATTAGGTCAGTTAAAGATGAACCTCTAATATTAAGTCAATGATATTTGATATGCAAATGTATTGAATTTGCAAATTTCATTTCCATGGAGATTATATAACCCCGCATCTCATGGTTCATCGACTTTTACATAGTTTACAAGTTAATGTTTGTGTTTAGCTGTGTTTAAAGAGAACAACTTATGAAAAGTCAATGGTATTTGGTATGCAGTTGTATTAGCATTGGCACATCTTATGCAAGTAAATTTTGAGAAAATTCAGGGAGATTATTCAAACGTTATTTATTTACTTATATGTGTATATTTTTTTTACTTCTTCAAGTAAATAAAATTAACTTGTACAAGTAGTACCCTGACAGACAGTATTAGCATTGGCAAATCTCATTACCATGGAGATTATTTGGCCCTGCCCCTCAGTCATGTTCTATTGACTTTGAAGCTTTGCTTAGTTTACATGTATAATTTGTGATTAGGTCAGTTTATGGGAACCACTAGTGGTAGGTCAATGATATTTGGTTTACATTTGTATAAACATTGGCTTATCTCATTTCCATGGAGATTTTTTGGCCCCGCCCCCTCAGTCATGCTCTATTGACTTTGAAACTTTTGCTTAGTTTTCATGTATTAGTTTGTGATTAGGTCAGTTTAAGGGGAACCGTTAGTGGTAGGTCCATGACAATTGGTATGCAGTTGTATAAGCATTAGCACATCTAATTTCCATGGAGAATATTTGGTCCTTACCCCTCAGTCATGGTCTATTGACTTTAAAACTTTTGCTTAGTTTACATGTATTAGTTTGTGATTAGGTCAGTTAAAGATGAACCTCTAATATTAAGTCAATGATATTTGATATGCAAATGTATTGGAATTTGCAAATTTCATTTCCATGGAGATTATATAACCCCGGCCCCTCATGGTTCATCGACTTTTACATAGTTTACAAGTTAATGTTTGTGTTTAGCTGTGTTTAAAGAGAACAACTTATGAAAAGTCAATGGTATTTGGTATGCAGTTGTATTAGCATTGGCACATCTCATTTTTATGGAGATGGTTTAGCCATGTTACTTCAGTCATGGTTCATTGACTTTGAAGATTTGCATAACTTACATGTTAAAGTATTGCTATTTTAAATTCAACATTTGCAATTATCAAAATAACAAATAGGCGAGACATATCTCTGTGTTAACAGTTTATTTAAACAGGTTGAGATATCCCTTGTCACAATTCCATTTTGATGAAAAGAAAGAATAGCCCTATCACAAAAAATACGCTACAAACCTAACATTGAGCTTTAGTTGTCAAGGAAGTAACAGTTCCAATCGAATGCATTGTTGAGGTAATGAAAGAAAAAGTTTAAAAAATCTGAAATGAAAGGACCTAATTTAAACAAAAATAACATCCCCCGAACATCAATAAAAGCATTTCTTTTAAATATAAGAGGTATGAACAAGAAAGATTGGTCAATCTAGTCAACAAAAATTGTTGCATGATTGGCCAACAAAAATATCATTGTCACAACACATAGGAAAACAAATACTTTATCAAATCATTGATCCATTTAAGACATCGATACAAACATAAAATGTACAATAAAAAAAAAATTATAATATGGGAAAAAAATCCAATAATTTATAATATCAAAAAGATAATAGATGGTTGATAAAAGACTATTAGAGACAACTTTTTGACATAAATTACAAGTATTCAATAATCTTAAAACAATCATTATATATCATATATGATGAATAAAAGAAAAAAAACAACAGGCAGGAAAATGTTTGACACATTTAGTTTCTTGATTCATGTGTAAATACTTGCAGGAAGCAAAGGAATTATTAGGGAAAGAGAAACTAGGAGATACAAGACAGGAAACAAAGAGGAAGACCCCTGCAGCAAAACCAGCAATGAAAAAAACCAGCACTATGGCAAAAACAATAGCTGAAGGTATGCAAAACAATATATATATATATATATGTATATATATATGGAACCTGTTTTTCAGTGGTTGTCGTTTGTTGATGTGGTTCTTAAGTGTTTCTCGTTTTTTTATATAGATTAGACCGTTAGTTTTACTGTTTCAATTGTTTTACACAGTCATTTTTGGGGGCCTTTATAGCTTGCTGTTCGGTGTGAGCCAAGGCTCCGTGTTGAAGGCCGTACTTTGAACTATAATTGTTTACTTTTTACACATTGTGACTTGGATGGAGAGTTGTCTCATCGGCACTCATACCACATCTTCTTATTTCTATAAATTCATTTTCGATCGGTTTATTTTCGCTAATTCCCCTATTCAGATAAATTGAAAATAGTCCTACTTAAATAAATGAATTTAAAAACATAATACAAACGCTTATAACTTAATGTCTAAATTTTCATCTAGTGTTTAACTATTTACAAAAACAAAATGATGCTTCCTACAAGGGTGTTCCAATGACCTTGACTTAACCCATGAGGGTCTTGCACAGTATGTCAATTAATATCAAACAATGGGTCTTTTGTCATTGTGAATTGTAAAATAGCAGAACACAATTGGTATAGATTTTTGTCTTGGCAAAGTTAAAAGTAAGACATAGGTATGCTGTTTCCGGCAGCAGTGTCAACAATGTATTAGTTTGTGATTAGGTCTAGTTTATGGTGAACCACTAATGGTAGGTCAGTGATAGTTGGTATGCAGTTGTATTAGTATTGGCACATCTCATTACAATGGAGATTATTTGGCCCCGCCCCCTCAGTCATGGTTTAATGACTTTGAAACTTTGCTCAGTTTACATGTCAGTGATTTTCCTACCCTTTTTCAAATGGGGCCTGGGCCCTAGGCAATTGGGAAAAATGTGTCGTATAACGTATGAATTGGGAAAAATAAATCATTGTGTTCCAACATATTTTAAGGATGTAGATATAAGAAGATGTGGTATGAGTGCCAATGAGATAACTCTCCATCTAAGTCACAATTTGTACATGTTATTTATTATTTCAAAATTCCAATTTTCAAACATATCAACTCAGTCATACAACCCTGAGATTTTCATGTCAGTGAGATTTCTCGAACCGACACTTATATGGCATGGTATAATGTTTTCAGTGCTTAGTTCTGAGCTAGAGTTGACAACTGTCACTGATTATGGTCGCACTCAGAGTGGGATTGACGGTCAGTCTCTCTTTGTACATGAGCAGAGTTCATTTCAAGTGAATTATGCTCAGATGTATGGGTAGAAACAGTTTGTTAAGGTTCATCAATACACTTTGAAAAAAATGGCTGGGTTTACACCATAAAATTTTCTCTGTATACAGACAAAACTGTACAATTTGAAAAGTTTTAAAGCCTGGCAGCACCTGGATAAATAAATGTTACATCCATTTTATCTTTTTGAAAGTTAAAAACCTTTACAGTTTTTGATGAACATTTTCTTTCCTTGCCACGGAAGATGGTAAAATAAACAAACACCTGAGTTTTTTTTGATACAGTCCACTCATTTACTCTATTTAAATCACCTTTGTTGTGTTGATTTCTATTGTCCCTCTATTGTCCATTTCAATCAATATGTTACAATGCAATCATTACCAGAGGGGACCATCTCAAAGATTTCACCTGACTTTGTTTACTTTTACACCACATGCAGCAAGGAAAGAAAATGTTTAGCTAAATCCACAAAAGTTTGTATCTTTTTTAAACACAAAATGAATACAACTTGTATATATCTAGGTGCAGCCAGTCTTTAAAACTTTTCAAATTACACAGTTTTGTTTGCACTCAGAGAAAATTTTATGATGTAAACACAGCCATTTTTGTCAAAGTGTATAGATGAACCTTAAGTGTTAGTACTTGGGTTTGTGGTGATTGCTTATGTGCCTTTATCCACCACAACCACGGCTTCATCCTGTTCTACATCCGTAAAAGTAGAAACATTTACTTTCAAAATATATCAGTCCCTGTAGTATCTTCAGTACTAATTTTGGATTTTTTAAAGCTCAACAAGTTTTTTTCAATCAGTGGCATCTTTGCCTTTCTTTTATTTGCGAACATAATATTTTGATAATGAGAAGACATGTTGTCTGTTTGGGCATGCTCGATTCACAACAAAAAAAAATAAACCAAACTGGCAAATCTTTGCTCAGTATGACATTGCCTGTCAAAAAACATTTACGTGTGAGAAAATAATGAAAACCTTTTAGTTTTTCATGTAGGCATGTATTTACAATGTTATTCAGATAATAACACAGCATCATCACTTCATAGCATTCCATATTCTTATCGTTAACCACCAGACGTCATCCAAATGCTGAACTAAGCTTACCCATTGTTAAAACTGATTTACGGTCGAAATATGATAGTTACCTGTCTATATTCAACATGATTACATCGGGAACAGTGCAACAACCTATATTTTGAACCAAAAAATACCAAATCATACGAACAATAAAATTATCAATTACCTTTCCGCTACAACTTGATTGAATTGGAAATTTTACAGGTTCAATTGGGAAAAATTTTAGGTATTTTCTGATTGGGAACGGGGCCGATATTCGGACCTAAAATAACGGCAGGAAAATCACTGCATGTACTAGTTTGCGATTAGGTCAGTTTATGGGGAACCATTAGTGGTAGATCAATGATATTTGGTATGCAGTTGTATAAGCATTGGCATATCTCATTTCCATGGAAAATATTTGGTCCTTATCCCTCAGTCATGGTCTGTTGACTTTGAATCTTTTGCTTAGATTACATGTGTTTGTGATTAGGTAAGTTTAAGATGAACCACTAATGTTAAGTCAATGATATTTGGATTTGCATGGAGATTATAAAGCCCCATCCCCTCATCATGGTTCATTAACTTTTTCATAGTTTACAAGTAATGTTAGTGTTTAGGTTTGTTTAAAGGGAACAACTATGAAAAGTCAATGGTATTTGGTATGCAGTTGTATTAGCATTGGCACATTGGGACATGGAGTTTTTTTAGCCCTGTACCTTCAGTCATGGTTCATTGACTTTGAATATTTGCATAACTTACATGTTAAAGTATTTCTTTTTTAATTTCAACATTTGCATTATCAAAATAACAAATAGGCTAGACATATCTCTGTGTTAACAGTTTATTAATGAAATATGCAAATGTTGAGACAGGAATGCAATTTGGTTGTAAGTCTTTTTGTTAGAATGAAGAAAGTTATGTGATTTATTGTATTATTCAATCAGTTGTTATTTATACAGAATATTTTTATACGACCGCAAAAAAATTTTGTGGTCGTATATTGGTATGACGTTGTCGTCGTCCAGCGTCGTCGTCGTCGTCCGAAGACGCATTGGTTTTCGCACTCTAACTTTAGTTTAAGTGAATGGATCTCTATGAAATTTTACCATAAGGTTCAATATCACAAAAGGAAGGTGGGGATTGATTTTGGGGGTTATGGTACCAACAGTTAAGGAATTAGGGGCCAAAAATAAGCATTTTTGTAACTTCCAGACATAACTTGTGTGTTAGTGTATGGATCTCTCTGACTTTGTACCACAAGGTTCCATATCACAAAGGGAATGCTGGGATTGATTTTGGGGTAATTGCCTCAAAATTTTAGGAATTAGGGCCAAAAACAAGCATTTTTCTAGTTTCATGACAATAACTTGTGTGTAAGTGTATGGATCTTTCTGAAATTGTACTACAAGGTTCCATATCACAAAGGAAAGCTGGAATTGAGTTTGGGGTAATTGCCTGAAATGTTTAGGAATTAGGGGCCAAAAGGGCCAAAATAAGCATTTTCTAGTTTCCAGACAATAACTTGTGTTCAAGTGTATGGATCTCTCTGAAATTGTACTGCAAGGTACCATACCTCAAAGGGAAGGCTGGGATTGAGTTTGGGGTGATGAATCATAAGGGGTTCAAAAATTTAGGGGATTTTTTATACGACCGCAAAAATTTTGTGGTCGATATTGGTATGACGTTGGCGCCGTCTGTCGTCCGCGTCGCCGCCGTCGTCCAAGACGCATTGGTTTTCGCACTCTAACTTTAGTTTAAGTGAATGGATCTCTATGAAATTTTACCATAAGGTTCAATATCACAAAAGGAAGGTTGGGATTGATTTTGGGGTTATGGTACCAACAGTTAAGGAATTAGGGGCCAAAAGGGCCAAAATAAGCATTTTGTAACTTCCAGACATAAATTGTGTGTTAGTGTATGGATCTCTGACATTGTACCACAAGGTTCCATATCACAAAGGGAATGCTGGGATTGATTTTGGGGTAATTGCCTCAAAATTTTAGGAATTAGGGCCAAAAAGGGCAAAACAAGCATTTTTCTAGTTTCATGACAATAACTTGTGTGTAAGTGTATGGATCTTTCTGAAATTGTACTACAAGGTTCCATATCGCAAAGGGAAAGCTGGAATTGAGTTTGGGGTAATTGCCTGAAACGTTTAGGAATTAGGGGCCAAAATAAGCATTTTCTAGTTTCCAGACAATAACTTGTGTTCAAGTGTATGGATCTCTGAAATTGTACTGCAAGGTACCATACCTCAAAGGGAAGGCTGGGGTTGAGTTTGGGGTGATGAATCATAAGGGGTTCAAAAATTTGGGGGATTTTTTTTCTTTTTTTCCTTTTTTTCTTTAAAATTTTCCATTTTAAGTTGGTTATTTCTGATTTATATTTAAAAGCAAATAATAATGATATGCAGGAGATACACACCAAACAGGATGTGTAAATTATTATATAATAAGTATTGTGCAATAGCAAGAAATTTTCAATTGCACAGTATTGCGCAATAGCAAGAAATCTTCAATTGCACAGTATTGCGCAATAGCAAGAAATATCCAATAGCACAATATTGTGCAATAGCAAGCAATTGTCAATTGTACAGTATTGCACAATAGCAAGAAATATTCAATTGCACAGTATTGCGCAATTGCAAGAAATATTCAATTGCACAGTATTGAGCAAAAGAAGATACTTTGTATAAATTGCTTATTTCTTGACCAATTTCAATGGGGTTTTATTCTTGAACTCTTGGGGTTCTTTAATATGCTGAATCTAATCGTGTATTAAGTTTTTGGATTTTGGGCCCGCTTTTAAATTGGTCCACATTGAGGTCCAAAGGGTCCAAAATTAAACTTTGTTTGATTTCATCAAAATTGAATTATTGGGGTTCTTTGATATGCCGAATCTAACCGTGTATTTAGATTCTTAATTTTGGTCCCGTTTTCAAATTGGTCTACATTAAGGTCCAAAGGTTCCAAAATTAAACTTAGTTTGATTTTAACAAAATTGAATTCTTAGGGTTCTTTGATATGCTGAATCTAAACATGTATTTAGATTTTTATTATGGGCCCAGTTTTCAAGTTGGTCCAAATGGGGTCCAAAATTAAACTTTGTTTGATTTCAACAAAATTGAATATATCAGGTTCTTTGATATGCTGAATCTAACCATGTATTTAGATTTTTGATTTTGGGCCCGTTATCAATTTTGTCCACATTGAGGTCAAAAGGGTCCAAAATTAAACTTTGTTTGATTTCAACAAAATTGAATATGTGGGGTTCTTTGATATGCTGAATCTAACCATGTATTTAGATTTTGATTTTGGGCCCGTTATCAACTTTGTCCACATTGAGGTCAAAGGGTCCAAAATTAAACTTTGTTTGATTTCATCAAAATTGAATTATTGGGGTTCTTTGATATGCTGAATCTAACCGTGTATTTAGATTCTTAATTTTGGTCCCGTTTTCAAATTGGTCTACATTAAGGTCCAAAGGGTCCAAAATTAAACTTAGTTTGATTTTAACAAAATTGAATTCTTAGGGTTCTTTGATATGCTGAATCTAAACATGTATTTAGATTTTGATTATGGGCCCAGTTTTCAAGTTGGTCCAAATTGGGGTCCAAAATTAAACTTTGTTTGATTTCAACAAAATTGAATATATGGGGTTCTTTGATATGCTGAATCTGACCATGTATTTAGTTTTTGATTTTGGGCCCGTTATCAACTTTGTCCACATTGAGGTCAAAAGGGTCCAAAATTAAACTTTGTTTGATTTCATCAAAATTGAATTATTGGGGTTCTTTGATATGCCGAATCTAACTGTGTATTTAGATTCTTAATTTTGGTCCCGTTTTCAAATTGGTCTACATTAAGGTCCAAGGGTCCAAAATCAAACTTAGTTTGATTTTAACAAAATTGAATTCTTAGGGTTCTTTGATATGCTGAATCTAAACATGTATTTAGATTTTTGATTATGGGCCCAGTTTTCAAGTTGGTCCAAATCGGGTCCAAAATTAAACTTTGTTTGATTTCAACAAAAATTGAATATGTGGGGTTCTTTGATATGCTGAATCTAACCATGTATTTAGATTTTGATTTTGGGCCCTATTATCAATTTTTTCCACATTGAGGTCAAAAGGGTCCAAAATTAAACTTTGTTTGATTTCATCAAAAATTGAATTATTGGGGTTCTTTGATATGCCGAATCTAACCGTATTTAGATTCTTAATTTTTGGTCCCGTTTTCAAATTGGTCTACATTAAGGTCCAAAGGGTCCAAAATTAAACTTAGTTTGATTTTAACAAAATTGAATTATTAGGGTTCTTTGATATGCTGAATCGAAACATGTATTTAGATTTTTGATTATGGGCCCAGTTTTCAAGTTGGTCCAAATCGGGTCCAAAATTAAACTTTGTATAATTTCAACAAAATTGAATATATGGGGTTCTTTGATATGCTGAATCTAACCATGTATTTAGATTTTTGATTTTGGGCCCCTATCAACTTTGTCCACATTGAGGTCAAAAGGGTCCAAAATTAAACTTTGTTTGATTTCATCAAAATTGAACTCTTGGGGTTCTTTGATATGCTGAATCTAACCATGTATTTAGATTTTGGATATTGGACCATAATAGGTGAATGTCCAATTTAAAATTTTTCAGTTCTTAGACCACATTCATTCTGTGTAAGAAACCTATGCTGTGTCAAATATTTAATCACAATCCAAATTCAGAGCTGTATCAAGCTTGAATGTTGTGTCCATACTTGCCCCAACTATTCAGGGTTCGACCTCTGCGGTCGTATCAAGCTGCGCCCTGCGGAGCATTTTATTGTTTTTGTTTTTAATATAGATACCCATCTACCTTAACTTAGCGTTCATGAATTTTGTTACTGAAATAGTGTTCAATGGGACACAACTCTTGGACCCCCTTAAAAAAAAAGAAATTCATAAAAAAAACATATGATAATAAATCTTCGTCACTAATTTTTTTTTTTTAATTTTACATTTTATTTTAGCTGCATGGACAGTACCTGATATTAATGTAGAAGAAGGAAGAAAAACAAGATCTCAGGCAAGTGGTGGCACACCTAAGCCAGCCATTAAGCGTGATGGAACCATGCAGAAAACTGCTAAGGAAGGAAAGGCTTTTGTAAAGAGTGGGAAAAAATCAAAGAAATAAATGCTTTTTTTTGTCAGACTTTGAGTAACAGTGCATTTTGTATTTATATTCTGTACCCATACAGTTTTGTATCTGACGTTTAAAAATATTTTTCCTTCATTTTGTACAAATATTCAGTATGTACTTTGTAAGTGTAGAATAGTTCTCTGTTTCTTATATTTGTTCTAACGAAAATGCTTTGACCTTAAATCCTTCCCAAAAGTCATTTATGAAATTCCGTAACATTAAATGATTTTATGAAGGTCAAACCATAACTTTTTTTATCCATAATAAAAAGCTATGCATTTGAAAGTTGTTTTGGCAAGTTAGAGAAACTAAGAATTATTCTACCATATACCTGGTCTAGATTGTTGTCGTCTGCTTATGACATAGTATAATGTTGTTTCACCTGTTTGTAGATATAAATGAAAGGCAGCAATACATCCTCATTGTCATGGAGTGCCTGATGTTCACTTCCATACATCGTATCTTATTGAAAATATTTTTTATTTTTGTTCAAGCTGGTTTTGTTTTCTCTGCTGTGTAGTAAAACAACTGTTCATTTCGCCATTTCAAAATCTAAGGGATTGTGGGTAGTCACGTAATTGGTTAAATTGCCATTGTCTAAGACGTGGATTGCCAATCACAACATATTGGTGTTCTGAAAATATTACCCAGAATGCATTATATTCTGAAATGGCCAATTAAAACATCCCTATCATTTAAAAAAAATCAGGAAATCCCATTGTTTCATGTAATTATTGCTAACCACTGGTATGCAGTTTGTGTGTATGAATAATTTTAAGGTTTCATTTATTAAAAACTATGGATTTGATAAAATTAACTATAATTGATTGTCATAAAGTATGAGAATGATCAAAGATTTCGCTGGCAAGAATGGAGAATTATCTAGCTCATAGACATACTTCTGTTTTGACATGTGACCAATGAACAACATGTATTTTGCAACATATATACATTTTTGTTAATGCTTTTTTACTGTTACATATGTTAGAGTTCTTTATTAAAAATATACAATTAAGAGTTGTGCTTTTCTTATTTCATTTACTGCAAATATTTTACAGAATTTTTATATATTTCTTACAGTCATGTACAGTTTTCAAGTAAAATCAGATTTTTAAAATGTAGAAAAGAAACACTTTTTTGTTTTTATTTCATATTTTACTAATAAACTTATTTTTGCACTTGAACATCATTAATTGAAGAAATTTTCATATTATTTTCTATAAGAAAATAAACTTATTAAAACTTGCTAGGTAAAATGAGAAAATATGAATAATTGTTGAAGACTATGTGTTTCCCTCTGTATGTCATTTGCGTCATTTTGTTGCTGTTTTAATGATACCCCACATCTTTTATTTTCCTTTATGAAATTGTGTATCATTTTGTATATCATGTTTCTTTGAGATTTTTAGAACAGTTTCATCAGATTCATAGTCAAATTATAAAATATTTCATGTCTCCAATTTCATAGAAAATTAAAAATATCTTGAGTGCAATGATAGTAAAATAATTTTTTTATAAATTTATTCAAACTCGAAATCGAAAAAAAAGATGGAATTTAATTCTAAGAATGTACTACTTCATGGTTTTGTAAGGGACCTTAGTGGCAGACTGGTCTATGTAGTTCAACTACAGTATCGCTAGCCTGTCAACACTGAGAATTTGAGTACGAACCCCGCCCCGCGTGTAGCAGCTGAATAGAAAATTTTCAAAGATTTTATAGATTCTCTGACAAAGCATCATCTTTTGATACAAATTGATAGGTTTCCAACATTCCCTAAAGTCCTAGTATACATTTTGTATGTAATCAATGTAAATTTTAAGAATCTTCCATAATAGTCATGTGTTATTGTGTGGAACAGCTGTAAAACATTGTTTTTATTATATCTTTATGCAGCAGAGCTACATAGAAGTAAATATTGAGATGATTTCATGAAAAAGATTGTAAAAAAACCATGATTTTAAATTTATATAATTAAATGTTAAGTAATCAGTTGTATGTAACAATAGCAGATTTCTCACTATAAATGTACCATGATTCACATTTTATTTAGATACAAATGTACTATGGTTCACATTTTTATTTCACTACAAATGTACCACGATTCACATTTTTATTTCACAACAAATGTACCATGATTCACATTTTTATTTTACTACAAATGTATCATGATTCACATTTTTATTTCACTACATATGAACCATGATTCACATTTATCAAAACTTAATGGCAGTATCTATTAATAAAGGTACGTAGACGTAGAATACTTCACGATTACATGGGAAATTATTTTGTGTTTGATTATTTATTATAACCTTTTTACTTCTTTAGTTTGTTTTGAATCTTGTTATGTGTTCAAGAGAAACATATCACATTTTATGTTTCTTTTTTTACCTTTGATATCCAAATGAATACATAGAACAAATACAATTTTACAGAAAATTCATGTTGACCTTTGTACAAATTTTATTTTGTTAAAAAGCATTTTAAAAGTTGTATATTCTATTTCATGTTGAGCATGTTAAATTTCAAGAAAAAATTGTTTGCTAGAAAAGTTTGTGCCATTTAAAACAAATGAAGTTGTGAAAATGGAAATTTTCGAGATATTGACAATCTTGTTGGGGACTATTCCATTAAAATTGATATGTGAGGCTACTGAAGGGACTTCCAAAATCCCAAAACAGCCAACATACTTTGAGTGTTTTCTACTCGCATACTTTCTATGGGTAACTTTTGATACATTCAATTGACATACAAACATTAATAGCCCACAATGTCCAAAAATGAAAAAACTTTATTTTAATTGAATAGTCCTGACGTGTTTACATGAAATTTTTAGGAATTTAATTTGATTATATAATTTTATTTAAGTGTGATATGTTTACCTGTGATTTTGTAGATGCAATGTCATTTGAATAAAAGGAAGATTTATAGTTTTATCTTAGTTATTTTCTTTAAGGGGTTTCGTAGGTGGCCTGTTCCTATCAAACATACCCTCCATTTTTCAGTAGCAGTCCAAATTTCATGTCCTTCATCCATTTGCAGATCCTACCGGCTGCCAACAGTTTCAATGCAATAACTCATGAACCATTCAACCAATGCTTTTAAAATTTTAATATGTTTATAATAATGACAAAATGGAAGTCAAGTTAGATATTGACAATTGTCACTTATACCGTTCAGGAGTTATGGTCCTTGATGTATTTGAAAATGGCACTTTATATTGTTTCCGTTCAATAACTTATGAACCCTTCTATTCATGGTTTTCAAATTATAATAATAATGACAAAATGGAAATCAAATTCAGTATTAATGATTTTCACTTTTACCGTTTAGGAGTTTATGGTCCTTGTTCTCTAGCGGAAAATGCCACTTTATGTCCTTTCCATGCTATTACTTATGAACCACTAGACCAAAATATTTTAAAATTTTTTATAAGTTGTTACTAATGAAAAATCGGAGGTCTTTATAGATTATCGTTGGTTATCTCAACAAGATTGATTTTCTCGCTTGAGCCGGTATGGTGAAAGCGGGAAAAGCAATCGAGTTGAGATGACCAATGATAATCTGTTTATCGCTATTTTACCTATGAAGACGACGTTAATTTCCTTGACAACGGCGTGTGTTCCCTTAGTTTCTAGCGATAATTTTCGTATCACTCGATTCCGCTGAGATAGGAAATTATCAGTCAACAAGATCAAAGGAAAAATTCGTAAAATATCGATAATTATAGATTATCATTGATCATCTCAACGAGATTGATTTTCTCGCTTGAGCCGGGACGGCGAAAGTGAGAAAAGCAATCGAGTTGAGATGACCAATGATAATCTGTTTATCGCTATTTTACCTATGACGACGTCAATTTCATTGACAACGCCACGTGTGCCCTTAGTTTCTAGCGATAATTTTTTCATATCACTCTACTGTGCTGAGAAAGGAAATTATCAGTCAGTAAGATCAAAGGAAAATTTCGTAAAATAGCGATAAAGTTTAATATTGATGATTTTCACTTTTGTTGTCCAGGAGTATTCGTTCTTGGTAGATGGAAAATGGCACTTTATGTCGTTTCCATGCAATTACTTATGAACCGTTAACCAATGCTGTTAAAATTTTAATATGCTGTTAATAATGACATAATGGTGGTTAAATTTTATATTGACGATTTCATTTTTGCCATTTAGGGGTTGAGGTCCTTGATAGATTGGAAAATAGGCATGGAATGTGGCAGGTCAAACAAACTTGAAAGCGCCTTTCAAAATACAGAAAACCCAGTTTGCTGTCAATTTGACAGTTCATTCCTTGTTTCTTATTTTCTTTTCTTCCTGAATATTCAGGAAATATTTGCAGCAGGAAATTAATCAAAACAACTATTTTACATTTCTTTCTCATCTCATCTCAACGAAGTTGAAAAAGCAAGACAGGCATGCTGTTTCCAGTGGCAGTGTCAAAATGTATTTGTTTGTGATGAATTAGGTTTATGGGGAACCATTAGTGGTAGGTCAATGATATTTTGTATGCAGTTGTATTAGCATTGGCACATCTAATTTCCATGGATATTGTCCCTGCCCATTCATCATGATTATTGACTGAAGACTTTTGCATAGTTTTACAAGATAAAGTTTGTGTTTATGTAAATGTTGCTGGAAGTCTTATTTTTGTCCAAGACCAACATGCTATAAATGTCCCCACAGACTTAGCCTCAGGCCACAAAAAAATCGTTTTTGTATGAAATTGCACTAAAAACTGCTTGATAAGGTAATATAAAGACCATATATTTTTTGAAACCTTGAACAATGTGTTTTTGCACATTTGGTTCATGTCTTGTCAATATATACTTCGCATATCCTCTAATGTCACTGACCAAAGTCTTAAGACTGAGACCCTATTCTGGATAATTGTTTTCTTAAAAAGAATCTGAACATTAAAGTATACTGGTTTAAGAATATGACAAAAACAAATTAAGTAGCTGTTGATAAAAAAGTGAACTGACTTCTTGTGTAAGAAAACGCTTGAATGTATTGTGCTATAAAATCAAAATGGAATCAATAAAAAAAGCAGAGAAATTTAGCACACTACTAATTGTGCTCAAAGTGATATTATAAGCTATTGCTATAACTTTATTTTTTTATATACTTAGTAGTAAATATAGATAAACTATGTTTAATACAATCAATGACAATCGTGCTGTAACAAGTGTCTGTGATGATATCGATATCAGTCAAATTTACATAAGATTAGTCAAACACCTAAAACTCTTATGACGTCACATCATCGACATCAGTCACACTTGTAAAGGCTTTATCAAACCCCTAAGGTAGCACTCCACAGTTAGGTGTGTATTTTCGCATTTTGGCTCCTGTGGATTTTTCAAATATCAGTGGCGGATCCAGAAATTTTTATAAGGGGGGCCCACTGACTGCCATAAGAGGGGGCCCACTCCAGTCATGCTTCAGTGGTCCCTAAATAACCAAATTTTTCCCACAAAATTTGGTAGATTAATGTCAATAGTTTCAGAAAAGGTATCACCCAGAGGGATTGAAATTCTAGTTTGATCCCAATTTTGGGGGAATATGTGTAATTTTCATGCCCCTTTTTGCAATATTTTATGGTAAATAAATGCAGAATGTTGCCATGGATATACAATAAAGGAATAATATTTCACCATTTTAACTTTTGAAAATCAAATCTATGGAAGATACTGATTACATACATAAGCACATATGTATGACGGTAGGTCTTTTCACTACCGAACACCGCCGAACACCACCGAACACCCTAAAAATTTATTATTCTGATCTTTTATCGTTATAAATGTGACCTAAATATAATAATTTAGTTATTAATTCAAGAAATAATAAGATTAAGAGACCAAATATCTACATCGAACATAAAAGGAGAGTCTATAACACCACAACTCCGCAAACCACCACTGGACACCTCAAACACATTTTATATATTTTTTTCATTTTTTCCTTCTTCTATAAAATATTTGTACCAATAATAAGAAATGAGACAAATATCAAAATCTATCCAATAAACAGAGATCGAGGATAATTGAACTGATTACTAATTATGAATATATTTGAAATATATATATACACACAAAATGTAATCCGAAAAATAGTAATGAATCTGGAGACGTTTTTTTATATTGATTATATTGATTATCGACTTTAACATAAAATGATGCACATAAAAATAAAAAAATTGATGAAATTATACGTAATTTAATTTATTTTATCGTTTTATTGTATAATATCACTGTTTTTCTTATTGGTTGGTGGTTTTTAGGGTGTTCGGCGGTGTGCGGTGGTGTTCGGTGGTGAAAAGACCCACCCCATGTATGACACAAACAGTTGACTTAATGTATTAAAATAGAAAGCCAGGAATAGAAGATGATTTTTATTTTCAACTGTGGAGTGCTACCTAATCTGTATTACATCAATGTTCGGGGGAAAACATCTATTTGAAGTATATAATAAAGTGTATATGATTTGACTTTTTCAATATCACACCCGTATCAACCCTTAACCAATATAATCCCTCGAGCAGAGCTCTTGGATTATATTGGTGTCTCAGGTTGATATGGTTGTGATATTGAAAAAGCCATATGATATTCTCAATATATAACTACAGGTTGTATTCCTCGTGTAATTGTAATCATAATTTGTCCCTTATCATGCACTTCTTCAATCCTTTTTTCACATTTTCGTCATTGCTTCCTTAACTACTTCATCAATATTTTTAACCGAACTTGGCCGGAATAACAAAAAGATTATCATATATCAAAAAACAAGAGTGCACAAGCTTAAATATCTCTCCTGCTTTACTTTAATAAAACTCTGTAATATGAAAGGTTTGATACATGTATCACATAAACTTACATCATTATGATCAATGATCCATGTAAATGAGGTCAAGTTCAGATGAAACCTGCCTGACAGAAATGTTCACCTAACGAGCTTATCATGTACCAAATATAGATACCCTTTGCTTATAATGTTTGAGAAACAGACCTAATTATCAAATTGAACATTTACCAATGAACCATAAAATTGAGATGAAGGTCTGAAGAACCCTGTCAGACAACATGAACACTATGCAATAATTCCATACACCAAGTACATTTGACCTATTGTTTATAGTTTATGAGAAACAGACAAAACCATGAAAACTTAACATTGACTAATACAAAATGAAAACGAGGTCAAGATCAGATGAACCCTGCTAGACAGACATGCACACCTTACAATCATTCCATACACCAATAATGGGGCCCTATTGCTTATAGTATTTTAGAAATAGACAAAACCGGCAAAACTTCACATTCAATGAATTTGTCCAATGAACCATGAAAAAAGGTTATGGTCAGGTGAAACCTGCAAGACGGACATGTACATCTTACAATAATTCCATACACCAAATACAGCTGATCTATTTTGCCCTTATTCTCCAGAGGTGGATTTTAGGGGGGCAGCGTGCCCCCCCTTTTGTGAAAAAAAATGGTAGATTAGTTAGGGACCACTGAAGCATGACTGGAGCGGGCCCCTTCTTATGTTCTCTATTCTATAAACCCCCATCCACACCCTCATAAAGCTTTATACAAATAGTTTACGTTCGTTGTCGATAGTAATACCTATGTCTCACATTCTGTCGCAGGCGAGACAAAAGTACTCATATTACAATTGGACACTAGTTACACTGAGGGTTGTTTAGGGGGGGGGTATCAATATCCAATATCCCATTAAGTTTTGAACCGGGTCCCAATATCCCATATCCGTATAATGGTTACCCCTAATATCCCAATAAATATTTTTTACAAATATCCCGTATCCCTAAAACTATTTTGAAATATCCCCAAAAAATCATTAATTCATTCCCAAACCCATTTTTGTATACAACATTCGTAAATACATGTTGTATGCGTTGTAGTAAGGATGTGGGCTTTTTCACAGAGAAAAGTTAATCATTCAGAATTAACCAGAGACTGTTAAATTTTAATCTACATGTCTCTGGAATAACCAATATATAATTAAGCGCTTATAACGTCAGTGGGTAAATAATAAGTTACTGGAGAGATGAGCATGTTATTTAACAGTTATTATCACTAAATCAGTAAAACATGAAGTCAGTGTCAAATCGAGGTATTCGCTTCCTCTTTCTTCTCGTGGGTAAACGGGCAACATCGGTTGCAGATTCCTCCTCTAAATCCATCTCCACCTCTTCGTGTAATGTGACATCATTCATATCTGATCCTATACACACTTTTGTCATGCATGCATAATAGGAATCTTCAGAAATTACTATTACATCGTCTTCAGCTTGAAAGTCATCTAATAGTAAAATTTGGATAACACTCTCCACTATAAATGTTTCTAATGTTTCTGTAGTGCACTCAACGAAATCAAGAGGGTGGATTTTGTCCTGAGCAAACCACTTTCCCGAAACAAATCACTAAAATGACGTTTTCTGGTAAATTATTTTTGGAAATTTTACCAAGTGAGATGTAAATATTTCTGTACTTAACTTTTAAATTCCACATTTTTATACGACCGCAAAAAAATTTTGTGGTCGTATATTGGTATGACGTTGGCGTCGTCGTCGTCGTCGTTGTCGTCGTCGTCGTCCGGCGTCGTCGTCGGCGTCCGAAGACGCATTAGTTTTCGCACTCTAACTTTAGTTTAAGTGAATGGAACTCTATGAAATTTTACCATAAGGTTCAATATCACAAAAGGAAGGTTGGGATTGATTTTGGGGTTATGGTACCAACAGTTAAGGAATTAGGGGCCAAAAGGGGCCAAAATAAGCATTTTGTAACTTCCAGACATAACTTGTGTGTTAGTGTATGGATCTCTGACTTTGTACCACAAGGTTCCATATCACAAAGGGAATGCTGGGATTGATTTTGGGGGTAATTGCCTCAAAATTTTAGGAATTAGGGGCCAAAAAAGGGGCAAAAAACAAGCATTTTTCTAGTTTCATGACAATAACTTGTGTGTAAGTGTATGGATCTTTCTGAAATTGTACTACAAGGTTTCATATCACAAAGGAAAGCTGGAATTGAGTTTGGGGTAATTGCCTGAAACGTTGAGGAATTAGGGGCAAAAGGGCCAAAATAAGCATTTTCTAGTTTCCAGACAATAACTTGTGTTCAAGTGTATGGATCTCTCTGAATTTGTACTGCAAGGTACCATACCTCAAAGGAAGGCTGGGATTGAGTTTGGGGTGATGAATCATAAGGGGTTCAAAAATTGGGGGATTTTTTTCCTTTTTTTCCTTTTTGTTTCTTTAAAATTTTCCATTTTAAGTTGGTTATTTCTGATTTATATTTAAAAGCAAATAATAATGATATGGCAGGAGATACACACCAAACAGGATGTGTAAATTATTATATAATAAGTATTGTGCAATAGCAAGAAATTTTCAATTGCACAGTATTGCGCAATAGCAAGAAATCTGCAATTGCACAGTATTGTGCAATAGCAAGAAATATCCAATAGCACAATATTGCACAATAGCAAGAAATTGTCAATTGTACAGTATTGCGCAATAGCAAGAAATATTCAATTGCACAGTATTGCGCAATTGCAAGAAATATTCAATTACACAGTATTGTGCAAAAGAAGATACTTTGTATAAATTGCTTATTTCTTGACCAATTTCAATGGGGTTTTTTTCTTGAACTCTTGGGGTTCTTTAATATGCTGAATCTAACTGTGCATTAAGTTTTTGGATTTTGGGCCCCGTTTTAAATTGGTCCACATTGAGGTCAAAAGGGTCCAAAATTAAACTTTGTTTGATTTCATCAGAAATTGAATTATTGGGGTTCTTTGATATGCCGAATCTAACCGTGTATTTAGATTCTTAATTTTTGGTCCCGTTTTCAAATTGGTCTACATTAAGGTCCAAAGGGTCCAAAATTAAACTGAGTTTGATTTTAACAAAAATTGAATTCTTAGGGTTCTTTGATATGCTGAATCTAAACATGTATTTAGATTTTTGATTATGGGCCCAGTTTTCAAGTTGGTCCAAATCGGGGTCCAAAATTAAACTTTGTTTGATTTCAACAAAATTTGAATATATGGGGTTCTTTGATATGCTGAATCTAACCATGTATTTAGATTTTTGATTTTTGGGCCCTGTTATCAACTTTGTCCACAGTGAGGTCAAAAGGGTCCAAAATTAAACTTTGTTTGATTTCATCAAAATTGAATAATTGGGGTTCTTTGATATGCCGAATCTAACTGTGTATTAAGATTCTTAATTTTTGGTCCTGTTTTCAAATTGGTTTACATTAAGGTCCAAAGGGTCCAAAATTAAACTTAGTTTGATTTAAACAAAATTGAATTCTTAGGGTTCTTTGATATGCTGAATCTAAACATGTATTTAGATTTTTTATTATGGGCCCAGTTTTCAAGTCGGTCCAACTCGGGGTCCAAAATTAAACTTTGTTTGATTTCAACAAAATTGAATATATGGGGTTCTTTGATATGCTGAATCTAACCATGTATTTAGATTTTCGATTTTGGACCCCGTTATCAACTTTGTCCACATTGAGGTCAAAAGGGTCCAAAATTAAACTTTGTTTGATTTCATCAAAATTGAACTCTTGGGGTTCTTTGATATGCTGAATCTAACCATGTATTTAGATTTTGGATATTGGACCATAATAGGTGAATGTCCAATTTAAAATTTTAAGTTCTTAGACCACATTCATTCTGTGTCAGAAACCTATGCTGTGTCAAATATTTAATCACAATCCAAATTCAGAGCTGTATCAAGCTTGAATGTTGTGTCCATACTTGCCCCAACTATTCAGGGTTCGACCTCTGCGGTCGTATCAAGCTACGCCCTGCGGAGCATTTTATTTTTTTATGTTCAAAATTCAATATCCCTTAAAATGCAACAATATCCCAAATCCCATTTATTTTTAGGACAAATATCCATATCCCTAAAATTAAAATGGCACATATCCCGTATTCCAATATACCCAATACAAGCCTCTACACTACAGACAATTCATAAGACTACAATGGAATATAATTATAATCAAAATCATAAACGGTACGAGAGACCAGAGACATATATTCACAGCTATTCTATATCTAGCTAGACTTGGGAGGGTTAAAAGCTAAGAAATATTGTTAAAAAAGAACAGAGTTCCAATGTCCCCCGCGTTGCACAGATTTTATCTGTTCAAGGTCAATAACTAAACAAAAAAATGTTTTCTAAAACTTTTTAAAATCATCCCAGGGAGTCCTTTCAGAGCAATTTCTGATATATTTAATATTTCCAAGGGGCATAACTCATTAAAAATATTAGATCGGCAATTATTTTCGAAATTTTCCGTGACATTGCTGATATTAACCTTTGGTATGAATTTGATAAAAATCTGGCAAAAATTGTACATGTGAGAGCGCTTACAATGCAAATGTCCATATAATTAATATTTCTAAGGGACATAACTCTTTTGAAATTAATTGATCAGCACTGATTTTCAAACTTGTCCGAGACATTACTGTTATAAACCTATGATATAAGTTTTATAAAAATCTGGCAAGAATTGTAAACATGAGAGCACTAACATTGCAAAATTCCAAATAATTAATATTTCTAAGGGGTAGAACTCTTTTAAAAATAATGGATTGACACTGATATTCGAACTCGTCCGAGACATTGCTAATTTAAACCTACAAAAATCTGACGAGAATTGAACACATGAGAGCGCTAACAATGCAATTTTCCATATTATTAATATTTCTAAGGGCCAAAACTCTTTTAAAGCTTATTGATCGGCATTGATTTTCTAACTCGTCCGAGACATTACTGATATAAACCTACAATATAAGTTTCATAAAAATCTGGCAAGAATTGTACATGTGAGAGCGCTAACAAGACCGGACGGACAGACACACAGACGGACGCCCGGTATTTCTATGTCTCCCACAACGCGTTGCGCGGGGGACAATGACATAATATGTCCTTTATAGAAAACTTTCATGATATGTTGTAAGAGGCATGCGCTGTTTGAACTTTAAAAGTAAGGAGTTTTGTAAAAATAATAAATATATCAGAAATTGCTCTTGTGTGCCGATTCATTGGGTTGCCCTGTCTTAATCATTTATGTACATACTTCACATCTCCTTTAAATCATATTTAGAAATTAAATTAAATTATGTTAGCATGCACAAATAATTGGTTTGATTGTCTGAGAGACGTTTTTTCTTCTATTATTATCCCCTCGGCTTCCGTTCCTCACATCCTGCTATCTTGCCACGGTAAGATAGCTAGGCATCGTCTAGCCCAGCGTAAACCCTCCTCTAAATTATTCCCGTATTAATCAATATTAATCGAAATTAATTGATTTGGTTATATCCGTTTTTCAATTAAATTGTTACCTTCGGATTATCTTACTAAGTATATATCAATATGTACAACCGAGGAAAAAAAGCATGCGCGGTGCATCCCTATAGGTTTTCGTATACTTTTCAACTATAATGACTTTAAGCATTCATAACAACGAGCGACTGGATAAAATGTGGAATGATCACGTGTGCGTTTTTAGATTACAAAATTGCAGAAGTTTCGGCGGTCCTGGCTCAATGATTGCTAACGCTGACAGTAGCCTATCGACGAAGTATAAGTTGGGTCAGGATGCCAGGCTATGCTTGATCACGATGTTATTTTAATAAATAAAATAAAGAGTTCAAACCCGACACTCTGCGGGATTGAAGGACATTTACTAGGTTTCCAATTTCCCCAACCAAGTAACAGCTTTTACTATGAAAGAGTCAGTAATATTTTCCAATCAGGTAGTAAGAAAGCATTCAGTCCGAAGACTGTCCATCATTCAACTTATAAGACCGTCTCCGAGGAGACGGTAATTATATGTCTCTGACGGTTCCAATTTAACTAAACCAGATGCGTGATGCTGGATGCCTGTAAGGTGTACATTTCATCATAGTTTATACGTTAACATTAAGTTTTTTTTTTGTTAGGTCCGGTACTCAGTTATAGAAATGCAAAATTTTCATCTTAATGTGATCACAATTGACCACATGTAGTAAAACAAATGGTAATCTAGATAACTTCCTAACAATCTACTAGTAATTAAAATATAGACCTCTGATTTTGTAATCTCCATAAGAGTCATTTGAGTATAACGAAATCAGAGATATATATTTTAATTAGTTTGACTTTCTCATAGCCTTTACTACAGGGGTTTAATATGGTGGAAATTTTCCATCCAAAGTTTAAATTTCAATTTGTTGGTAAAAAATGGGAAAATGTAAACCTTAAAATCTGAAAATCAAAGTGCTCTGAAAATTACTAAAATGTTATGAAAGCATATCCTATACATGTTTCAAAATCTGGCCCCCGGAACAATTAGTCTGTCTTTCTGTCTGTCTGTCTGTCTTGTCTCTCTGTCATGTCTGTTTGGCAAAGTTTATCATACATTGACCTCATTTTAATGGTTCATTGGTCAACGCATTAAGTTTTCGGATATGCATGATCAAAGATAACAGGCTTATAGTTTGGTGCGCCAGTCGCGACGCGCACTTTATGCAATAGGTCAATTATATATTTGGTGCATGGAATTACTATAAGGCGTAAATATCTATCGGCCGGGTGGGGGAGTTAAAATGGACGCTCATAATTTTTAACCACCCTCTTTCCCTTGCTTTCTAACAAATAAGGCTTAATGTTTGTGTTATGCATATGCATATGTATTGAAACAACATCTTCCATAGATTTGATTTCCAATAGTTAAAATGGTGAAATATAATCTCTTTTTGGTGTAACCATGGCAACAATCTGCAATTATTTGATACAAAATATTGCAAAAAAAGGGGGGGGGGTGAAAATGTCACAAAGGTCCCCAAAATTTGGTCAAAAGAAGAATTTCAATCCATTAGAGTGATACCTTTTCTGAAACCATTGACATTTATCTATCAGGAGGTAAAAAATCATATGCATTTCACCTCATTTTTCCATAATTGAAATGAAAAGTTCGAGGGTCAAATATTTGTTGAAAAAGGGAAATAAATTGACGAGAACTTTAGTCAGCTGCTTGAAAAACACTACAAAAGTTTCTGGACCTACGGGCGGTACGGATGTGAAAATGCGGACTGTCAAATGGAAAAATGGCCTATATCACGGTGTAGAATGGTAACGGACTTATCGGTTTTTTTTCGGCGTTTCCGCACTAATCGGGTTCGGCAACGGACTTATCGCGTTTTCAGATGACAACATTTGGCGTAAGTGGGGATTTCTTTCAACTTGTATTAAAGCAGAATTGATATTTCCAAATAAGCTTGATGTCACGGAATGGGGAAATTATTTATTTTGCTGGCTAGCTAATCATATATTCATGGGAAGCTACGATTGATTTCAAATTGTTTCCACCAACGTGGTACCCCCCAAACTTGAAAACAAACATTTTTCATGGAAAGATGTCTAATTGAAGCGTGTTTTAAGCATGCTGTTTTCTTTTCCAAGTAAATTTTTGGTTATTATTCATTAAATGTAGACATTTTCCCTTTCGGAACTGTTTCATGCACTATTAAGGTCTTAAATGATGGTTAATTTGAAAAATTAGTGGCACCGGACTTTTTGTGCGCAAATGAATATGGAGACTCCTATCTTCTCAGTCAGTCTATGTGTTTACTCCGCCTGGGTTAATCACCTCTTACTTTATACATTAATCACACATCACGCAATGATATATTTTATTAATCCACAAACAAATGTGTGGGATTCTATCAGTATCTTGTCCTCATAGCAGGAATTTAAGGTTTCTAGTCCATATAATTATGACGTCTGGGAAGGCAATTCTAAATTTTTGCCTTGACGCCCTTCTGCGACGATGTAAGGCGTCAAAGAAAGAAAAAAATATAATAAATAGCCTTTCAAGACGTCATTATTATGGTACGGCCTTCAACAATGAGCATAGTCAGCTATAAAAGGCCCCGAAATGACAATGTAAAACAATTCAAACGAGTAAACTAACGGCCTTATTTATATAAAAAAAAATGAACGAAAATCAAATATGTAACACATAAACAAACGACAACCACTGAATTACAGGCTCCTGACTTGGGGCAGGCACATACATACATAATGTAGCGGGGTTAAACATCACGGTTAGCAGGATCCAAACCCTCCCCCTAACCTGGGACAGTGGTAGAACAGTCCAACATAAGAACGAACTATAAAAATCAGTTGAAAAAGGCTTAACTCATCAGATGGACAAAAATACAAGTGGACGTGGCCGGGTACTTGTACATCCCAACAACAAAAAGACACTAGGAACAGATCTGCGAGTACTTGCAGTTAACTGACAACTAGTTCAAAACCACTAACAACTAATAAAACAATCATGCATCTAAGACTAAATGGGTTCATAATTTAGGTTGTCACAGTTATTCACCGGCTCCATCAACAATTGTTTTTCATGACTGAAACATAAAGCTTCACTCATACATGCTTCTTTATGAATACGTCGAAAGAAGACTTGGTATGAATATATATATTTAGATATATATAAATCATGTAACGTAAAATAGGCTAAAATTGAATTGAATGTTGCTGATTGTTTTTTTAACATCCTTGCCCTTGGCCTTGCATTTAAACGAGAGACATTAATATTAACCTGTCTTTTCTATTACGCCGGAATGAATGTGTCTTTTCGAAACATCCATCAATAGACCTGCACATGTTAATCTGGGAAAGAGCAGAAATAAAAGCCTTATTCCTTTACCATTTGTGTTTTGTTTGGCATTGCATATGATATTACCCCATACCGGTGTACTTTTACTCAATGTCCCTTTATTTTCTATCATAATGTAAAAATCAAGATTGAAAAAAACACTTGTCCGTGATAAGTTCCAGACTTGTATATTCTAGCACAAGATATCAAATGGGGTTTTTAAAATCTTTTATTTTTCATTTCCCAAACAAACAAAAAATACGAAAACATCACTTTTTACCCTGTTAAAACAATAAAAACACAAAAAGTCCTTTGCTCAATAAACCCCAACAGTTCGGTGCCAAAAAACGCGTCATTTTAGGAAGCCCGACTAGTCCGCTGCCAAGCAATTTTGAAAAAAAGCTTTAATATATGATATTTTTTGTTTTTGAATGCACACAAGTGGTTTTAATATGTATTTTGCATGAAATAAAGGAGCACAAAAAGTCCACATTCTAATACACCGTGTATTTGAACGGAAACCACACCATTAGTAGCTGTGTTCGGCCGGTTGTCCTGTTTAGTGTGGAGCTCTTTGAAAAAGCCAAGAGTGGTACCGAAGCAAAATGAAAAATTTTGCAAACTTAGATCATCGGTGCCTTCCGTGATCGTATAAACATAAACACTTACGACTTCTTTTCGTCTATTTGGCTCATTTTGTGTCACACTGTCTGGAAACAAAACGCGATAAGTCCGGACCGTTGCCGAACCCGATTAGTGCGGAAACGCCGACAAAAACCCGATAAGTCCGTTACCATTCTACACCGTGTATATATATATAAAACATGCAAAAAAACAATCTTGATGTTCATATAAACCAACTTTGAAGGGTATATTATTCTTCAGCTCTCTAAAAATCAATTTTATTGCACAAAAACTTTCATATTGAAAAAAAATCACCATGGCCAAAATGTGAAACTAAATTCCTAACTGTGTATTGCTACCTAATCTGCACGAACTCGCTAACTGCTAATGCGTATGCGTCTCAGTGATAGCAAAATCTGACAGAGCATATAATACGCACACGCACGTGAATCTTGTTTTGTTTCGTAGTAAGTTTTTATATTCGTTGAGATCTTCGGTAACCACAAACCCCTGTCAGCGCAAATGTGTTCACGCGGGAAAATCAGAAATATTTCGCTAAAATCCGAAAAGCGGGAAACCAGTAAAGATCAGTAAACGAACACCGGAAGCAAATCCGATGATGAAAATAAACCCAAACGTTGAAACGATGCATATATGATACTTATAAAAACATTGTAAAGAACAACTTTTTGAAACGGCATGGAATGTACATCGTCACAATTTTTCAATAAAATATGTTGCTTAAAAAAAAAATCGGCAATAGCCTACATTAATCTATTTTCCTTCGGCGGAGTGATTCATGTGACGTCATTTAACGTCCTAGTGCGTTCTAGTTGAAGATATGGCGGGCCATTGATCAATGAATTTATATTATTTTTCGCAATGAATATAATTTATACAAGTCAGCTTTTTTCCATCTGTTTGTATATTGGTAAGTGATTTAAAAGGACTATTTGACATACTAACCACATCTCTTTATTTTTGTATAGAATGGTTTAAATTTTCCATCAACGTCACACCGTGGATCGTGGATCGCATTTTCATTTACACGCATTTTTTTAAGAAGGCAGATTTCCAAATGCTCTGCTTCAACTACCATCTCCTAAAGTGTAAAGAACATTTTTATAAACAATTGATAAGCTAGTAGCCACAGTCAATTTGATTATCAATCAATCTAAGAATGAATTCAAGTTTAAAACGTTGCAGAAAGCTGCGTATAAAGCCCTGTTTGTCATGACCGACTCATGTTGATGCTCACGGCACTGACCTACAACTTACTATTGCAAATTACAAACATATCACAAAATATTAATAGCACAAACAATTGCAAGGAGGAGGTCCAATTATTATTTTTTTTCATGATTTATCTTCAGTTTGACTCAAATGACTCGGTCTCAGAGCCAAAAGCGTACGGAATTACGCGGATCGACTATACTCATTTGAAACAACATTTACTCACTTGTAAACAATGTAAAATTATATGTAACTTAATTTTGTTGACATTAGATATATAAAACATTATAGTTAAAAGCGTGGAACATAAAACAAGTATTGTTCAGCTTCTTTTTCTCATCTCTGTTGTAAATATTGTTACCATCAAACATCAATCTTTTCATTTTATAGGATGAAGATGCTTATTATTCATAACATTTGGTGTGTTGGGATGCACCACTGGGGACCAAGGCAACTAGCCGTTGGCGCAGGGTATAAGTTATTTAGAGAATCGAAGAACCCAAAAGATGCAAATGCAGTTTGTGTTTTGGATGGGCCGAACAAAAAGCATACATGAAGAGGAAGATGCCCAAATTATTTCAAAAATTATAGATTTGGGATTGTCAAACAATTGGCTTCTCAAACCAAAAGAAGATGCTATTGTCAAACAAAGAAGGACTGGACCTAAGCAAAGATGCTCATTTGGATGCAAAACATCCAGTGTTGAAATAGATAAAGCTACTAGCCATTTAAGAAAACATGGAGTATTTTTTGAACTAAAAGAATGCTGAAACCACAAAAAACAAATTGAATAATTCTTTACTTTATTTTTTTGTTTCTTTCTCTTTATATTACGTCTAATTTGCAATATCTAAACAGTAAATTTTGCTTTTAAGTTATTTCAAATATAACATAGCTCATTACAATCAATTAATGTGATTTTATATCATTAAAATAAGAAAATTACATCGCTCAAAAGCAGTATTATAAAAGTTTTAGAAATGCAAATTCATCAACAATACCTTTGAATGTTGAAATTTTAATTGCTTTAACATTCTTAACTCCAAGCATACCTCTAAATAATACGTATTTCCGACTTTGAAACTTAAAAGCACAGTATTTTCGTTGCATTTAGAATGAGTAATATTCATGCATAATAGGAATCTTCAGAAATTACTATTACATCGTCTTCAGCTTGAAAGTCATCTAATAGTAAAATTTGGATAACACTCTCCACTATAAATGTTTCTAATGTTTCTGTAGTGCACTCAACGAAATCAAGAGGGTGGATTTTGTCCTGAGCAAACCACTTTCCCGAAACAAATCACTAAAATGACGTTTTCTGGTAAATTATTTTTGGAAATTTTACCAAGTGAGATGTAAATATTTCTGTACTTAACTTTTAAATTCCACATTTTTATACGACCGCAAAAAAATTTTGTGGTCGTATATTGGTATGACGTTGGCGTCGTCGTCGTCGTCGTTGTCGTCGTCGTCGTCCGGCGTCGTCGTCGGCGTCCGAAGACGCATTAGTTTTCGCACTCTAACTTTAGTTTAAGTGAATGGAACTCTATGAAATTTTACCATAAGGTTCAATATCACAAAAGGAAGGTTGGGATTGATTTTGGGGTTATGGTACCAACAGTTAAGGAATTAGGGGCCAAAAGGGGCCAAAATAAGCATTTTGTAACTTCCAGACATAACTTGTGTGTTAGTGTATGGATCTCTCGACTTTGTACCACAAGGTTCCATATCACAAAGGGAATGCTGGGATTGATTTTTGGGGTAATTGCCTCAAAATTTTAGGAATTAGGGGCCAAAAAGGGCAAAAACAAGCATTTTTCTAGTTTCATGACAATAACTTGTGTGTAAGTGTATGGATCTTTCTGAAATTGTACTACAAGGTTTCATATCACAAAGGAAAGCTGGAATTGAGTTTGGGGTAATTGCCTGAAACGTTGAGG
The DNA here is from genome assembly GCA_017311375.1 of Mytilus coruscus. NCBI lineage: Eukaryota > Metazoa > Mollusca > Bivalvia > Mytilida > Mytilidae > Mytilus > Mytilus coruscus. The sequence goes on from CM029607.1 coordinate 29,771,242, forward strand.
AATTAGGGGCCAAAAGGGCCAAAATAAGCATTTTCTAGTTTCCAGACAATAACTTGTGTTCAAGTGTATGGATCTCTCTGAATTTGTACTGCAAGGTACCATACCTCAAAGGAAGGCTGGGATTGAGTTTGGGGTGATGAATCATAAGGGGTTCAAAAATTGGGGGATTTTTTTCCTTTTTTCCTTTTTGTTTCTTTAAAATTTTCCATTTTAAGTTGGTTATTTCTGATTTATATTTAAAAGCAAATAATAATGATATGGCAGGAGATACACACCAAACAGGATGTGTAAATTATTATATAATAAGTATTGTGCAATAGCAAGAAATTTTCAATTGCACAGTATTGCGCAATAGCAAGAAATCTGCAATTGCACAGTATTGTGCAATAGCAAGAAATATCAATAGCACAATATTGCACAATAGCAAGAAATTGTCAATTGTACAGTATTGCGCAATAGCAAAAAATATTCAATTGCACAGTATTGCGCAATTGCAAGAAATATTCAATTACACAGTATTGTGCAAAAGAAGATACTTTGTATAAATTGCTTATTTCTTGACCAATTTCAATGGGGTTTTTCTTGAACTCTTGGGGTTCTTTAATATGCTGAATCTAACTGTGCATTAAGTTTTTGGATTTTGGGCCCCGTTTTTAAATTGGTCCACATTGAGGTCAAAAGGGTCCAAAATTAAACTTTGTTTGATTTCATCAGAAATTGAATTATTGGGGTTCTTTGATATGCCGAATCTAACCGTGTATTTAGATTCTTAATTTTGGTCCGTTTTCAAATTGGTCTACATTAAGGTCCAAAGGGTCCAAAATTAAACTGAGTTTGATTTTAACAAAAATTGAATTCTTAGGGTTCTTTGATATGCTGAATCTAAACATGTATTTAGATTTTTGATTATGGGCCCAGTTTTCAAGTTGGTCCAAATCGGGGTCCAAAATTAAACTTTGTTTGATTTCAACAAAATTTGAATATATGGGGTTCTTTGATATGCTGAATCTAACCATGTATTTAGATTTTTGATTTTTGGGCCCCGTTATCAACTTTGTCCACAGTGAGGTCAAAAGGGTCCAAAATTAAACTTTGTTTGATTTCATCAAAAATTGAATAATTGGGGTTCTTTGATATGCCGAATCTAACTGTGTATTAAGATTCTTAATTTTTGGTCCTGTTTTCAAATTGGTTTACATTAAGGTCCAAAGGGTCCAAAATTAAACTTAGTTTGATTTAAACAAAAATTGAATTCTTAGGGTTCTTTGATATGCTGAATCTAAACATGTATTTAGATTTTTTTATTATGGGCCCAGTTTTCAAGTCGGTCCAACTCGGGGTCCAAAATTAAACTTTGTTTGATTTCAACAAAAATTGAATATATGGGGTTCTTTGATATGCTGAATCTAACCATGTATTTAGATTTTCGATTTTTGGACCCCGTTATCAACTTTGTCCACATTGAGGTCAAAAGGGTCCAAAATTAAACTTTGTTTGATTTCATCAAAAATTGAACTCTTGGGGTTCTTTGATATGCTGAATCTAACCATGTATTTAGATTTTGGATATTGGACCATAATAGGTGAATGTCCAATTTAAAATTTTTAAGTTCTTAGACCACATTCATTCTGTGTCAGAAACCTATGCTGTGTCAAATATTTAATCACAATCCAAATTCAGAGCTGTATCAAGCTTGAATGTTGTGTCCATACTTGCCCCAACTATTCAGGGTTCGACCTCTGCGGTCGTATCAAGCTACGCCCTGCGGAGCATTTTATTTTTTTATGTTCAAAATTCAATATCCCTTAAAATGCAACAATATCCCAAATCCCATTTATTTTAGGACAAATATCCATATCCCTAAAATTAAAATGGCACATATCCCGTATTCCAATATACCCAATACAAGCCTCTACACTACAGACAATTCATAAGACTACAATGGAATATAATTATAATCAAAATCATAAACGGTACGAGAGACCAGAGACATATATTCACAGCTATTCTATATCTAGCTAGACTTGGGAGGGTTAAAAGCTAAGAAATATTGTTAAAAAGAACAGAGTTCCAATGTCCCCGCGTTGCACAGATTTTATCTGTTCAAGGTCAATAACTAAACAAAAAATGTAAACCTTAAAATCTGAAAATCAAAATGTTCTGAAAATTACTAGAAATGTTATGAAAGCATATCCTATACATGTTTCAAAATCTGGCCCCGGAACAATTAGTCTGTCTTTCTGTCTGTCTGTCTGTCTGTCTTGTCTCTCTGTCATGTCTGTTTGGCAAAGTTTATCATACATTGACCTCATTTTAATGGTTCATTGGTCAACGCATTAAGTTTTCGGATATGCATGATCAAAGATAATTAACAGGCTTATAGTTTGGTGCGCCAGTCGCGGCGCGCACTTTATGCAATAGGTCAATTATATATTTGGTGCATGGAATTACTATAAGGCGTAAATATCTATCGGCCGGGTGGGGGAGTTAAAATGGACGCTCATAATTTTTAATCACCCTCTTTCCCTTGCTTTCTAACAAATAAGGCTTAATGTTTGTGTTATGCATATGCATATGTATGGAAACAACATCTTCCATAGATTTGATTTCCAATAGTTAAAATGGTGAAATATAATCTCTTTTGGTGTAACCATGGCAACAATCTGCAATTATTTGATACAAAATATTGCAAAAAAAAGGGGGTGAAAATGTCACAAAGGTCCCCAAAATTTGGTCAAAGAAGAATTTCAATCCATTAGAGTGATACCTTTTCTGAAAACATTGATATTTATCTATCAGGAGGTAAAAAAATCATATGCATTTCATCTCATTTTTCCATAATTGAAATGAAAAGTTCGAGGTCAAATATTTGTTGAAAAAGGAAATAAATTGACGAGAACTTTAGTCAGCTGCTTGAAAACACTACAAAAGTTTCTGGACCTACGGGCGGTACGGATGTGAAAATGCGGACTGTCAAATGGAAAAATGGCCTATATCACGGTGTAGAATGGTAACGGACTTATCGGTTTTTTTTCGGCGTTTCCGCACTAATCGGGTTCGGCAACGGACTTATCGCGTTTTCAGATGACAACATTTGGCGTAAGTGGGGATTTCTTTCAACTTGTATTAAAGCAGAATTGATATTTCCAAATAAGCTTGATGTCACGGAATGGGGAAATTATTTATTTTGCTGGCTAGCTAATCATATATATATTCATGAGAAGCTACGATTGATTTCAAATTGTTTCCACCAACGTGGTACCCGAACTTGAAAACAAACATTTTTCATGGAAAGATGTCTAATTGAAGCGTGTTTTAAGCATGCTGTTTTCTTTTCCAAGTAAATTTTTGGTTATTATTCATTAAATGTAGACATTTTCCCTTTCGGAACTGTTTCATGCACTATTTAGTTCTTAAATGATGGTTAATTTGAAAAATTAGTGGCACCGGACTTTTTGTGCGCAAATGAATATGGAGACTCCTATCTTCTCAGTCAGTCTATGTGTTTACTCCGCCTGGGTTAATCACCTCTTACTTTATACATTAATCACACATCACGCAATGATATATTTTATTAATCCACAAACAAATGTGTGGGATTCTATCAGTATCTCGTCCTCATAGCAGGAATTTAAGGTTTCTAGTCCATATAATTATGACGTCTGGGAAGGCAATTCTAAATTTTTGCCTTGACGCCCTTCTGCGACGATGTAAGGCGTCAAAGAAAGAAAAAAATATAATAAATAGCCTTTCAAGACGTCATAATTATGGTACGGCCTTCAACAATGAGCATAGTCAGCTATAAAAGGCCCCCAAATGACAATGTAAAACAATTCAAACGAGTAAACTATAACGGCCTTATTTGTATAAAAAAAAAGAACGAAAATCAAATATGTAACACATAAACAAACGACAACCACTGAATTACAGGCTCCTGACTGGGGGCAGGCACATACATACATAATGTAGCGGGTTAAACATCACGGTTAGCGGGATCCCAACCTCCCCTAACCTGGGACAGTGGTAGAATAGTCCAACATAAGAACGAACTATAAAAATCAGTTGAAAAGGCTTAACTCATCAGATGGACAAAAATACAAGTGGACGTGGCCGGGTACTTGTACATCCCAACAACAAAAAGACACTAGGAACAGATCTGCGAGTACTCGCAGTTAACTGACAACTAGTTCAAAGCCACTAACAACTAATAAAACAATCATGCATCTAAGACTAAATGGGTTCATAATTTAGGTTGTCACAGTTATTCACCGGCTCCATCAACAATTGTTTTTCATGACTGAAACATAAAGCTTCACTCATACATGCATCTTTATTAATACGTCGAAAGAAGACTTGGTATGAATATCTATATTTAGATATATATAAATCATGTAACGTAAAATAGGCTAAAATTGAATTGAATGTTGCTGATTGTGTTTTTAACATCCTTGCCCTTGGCCTTGCATTTAAACGAGAGACATTAATATTAACCTGTCTTTTCTATTATGCCGGAATGATTGTGTCTTTTCGAAACATCCATCAATAGACCTGCACATGTTAATCTGGGAAAGAGCAGAAATAAAAGCCTTATTCCTTTACCATTTGTGTTTTGTTTGGCATTGCATATGATATTACACCATACCGGTGTACTTTTACTCAATGTCCCTTTATTTTCTATCATAATGTAAAAATCAAGATTGAAAAAAAACAATTGTCCGTGATAAGTTCCAGACTTGTATATTCTAGCACAAGATGTGAAATGGGGTTTTTAAAATCTTTTATTTTTCATTTCCCAAACAAACAAAAAATACGAAAACATCACTTTTTACCCTATTAAAACAATAAAAACACAAAAAGTCCTTTGCTCAATAAACCCCAACAGTTCGGTGCCAAAAAACACGTCATTTTAGGGAAACCCGATTAGTCCGCTGCCAAGCAATTTTGAAAAAAGCTTTAATATATAATATTTTTTGTTTTTTGAATGCACACAAGTGGTTTTAATATGTATTTTGCATGAAATAAAGGAGCACAAAAAGTCCACATTCTAATATACCGTGTATTTGAACGGAAACCACACCATTAGTAGCTGTGTTCGGCCGGTTGTCCTGTTTAGTGTGGAGCTCTTTGAACAAGCCAAGAGTGGTACCGAAGCAAAATGAAAAATTTTGCAAACTTAGATTATCGGTGCCTTCCGTGATCGTATTAACATAAACACTAACGACTTCTTTTCGTCTATTTGGCTCATTTTGTGTCACACTGTCTGGAAACAAAACGCGATAAGCCCGGACCGTTGCCGAACCCGATTAGTGCGGGAACGCCGACAAAAACCCGATAAGTCCGTTACCATTCTACACCGTGTATATATATATAAAACATGCAAAAAACAATCTTGATGTTCATATAAACCAACTTTGAAGGCTATATTATTCTTCAGCTCTCTAAAAATCAATTTTATTGCACAAAAACTTTCATATTTAAAAAAATCACCATGGCCAAAATGTGAAACTAAATTCCTAACTGTGTATTGCTACCTAATCTGCACGAACTCGCTAACTGCTAATGCGTATGCGTCTCAGTGATAGCAAAATCTGACAGCGCACATAATACGCACACTGTGACGCACGTGAATCTTGTTTTGTTTCGTAGTTAGTTTTTATATTCGTTAAGATCTTCGGTAACCACAAACCCCTGTCAGCGCAAATGTGTTCACGCGGGAAAATCAGAAATATTTCGCTAAAATCCGAAAAGCGGGAAACCAGTAAAGATCAGTAAACGAACACCGGAAGCAAATCCGATGATGAAAATAAACCCAAACGTTGAAACGATGCATATATGATACTTATAAAAACATTGTAAAGAACAACTTTTTGAAACGGCATTGAATGTACATCGTCACAATTTTCCAATAAAATATGTTGCTTAAAAAAAAAATCGGCAATAGCCTACATTTATCTATTTTCCTTCGGCGGAGTGATTCATGTGACGTCATTTAACGTCCTAGTGCGTTCTAGTTGAAGATATGGCGGGCCATTGATCAATGAATTTATATTATTTTTCGCAATGAATATAATTTATACAAGTCAGCTTTTTTCCATCTGTTTGTATATTGGTAAGTGATTTAAAAGGACTATTTGACATACTAACCACATCTCTTTATTTTTGTATAGAATGGTTTAAATTTTCCATCAACGTCACACCGTGGATCGTGGATCGCATTTTCATTTACACGCATTTTTTTAAGAAGGCAGATTTCCAAATGCTCTGCTTCCACTACCATCTTCTAAAGTGTAAAGAACATTTTTATAAACAATTGATAAGCTATAGTAGCCGCAGTCAATTTGATTATCAATCAATCTAATAATGAATTCAAGTTTAAAACGTTGAAGAAAGCTGCGTATAAAGCCCTGTTTGTCATTTGATGCTCACGGCACTGACCTAGCTACAACTTAGGGTAAACATGGGAAAATCGGACAACGGGGAATTTCGGACATAATTATAAACTTAGCATTTTTCATATGATATGAATAGAAAAGTACCAATCTTAAATATTAATCCATGTGTATGTATATCAACAAATAATTATTTTGTGTTGTCATCGGAATTTTTAACGGTATACAGATTTATCACGTGACTTACTTTTGTTCTTCTTGGATCACTTCCGGCAACACTGGAAAAAGAAAGTTTCTGCGGCGGCAATTTCAAACCTAGAAGAATCTCTTGTTCAGTATTTATAAACAGGTAAAACACATTTGATGTCTTTTTCTTTGCAAACGTTTGTAAAAACCCTAATGGAATTCACTCAATGTAGAATATTTTAATATAGTCAATAAATATACGATATTATTAGTCTTTTTAGGTGTCCATATTTCCCATACAACTTCCAATATGAAAGGGGAAATTCGGACAACGATTTTTGTTGATGTTAAAATGAATTAGAGTCGATCCGGATAATTTCCTACAGTTGGGTAATGCCGTACTGTAGATTTTTATCGTTTTGTTTCTATGATAAAAACTGTAAATAAAGTATTATTGATATTGAGATATCCATATAACCTAATTTGCCTATTTTCCACTCGTATTTTCGTACAATATAACCACATTTTCGCGGGTGTTTTTGAAAGCATATTTTTGTCAAAAAAGTCACCAAATTTCACCAGATACCTAGATTATAATAATTAAAAGGCAATACTTTTTCTCTTGCATCGAAAACTAAGCAAATTTATGGCAACAGGATGCCAGAAAAAATTTACAAACGCTTAAAATGTACGGAGTCTACTGTACAGTATAACCACGTCAGATTTCAAATGCACGTAATCAAAATGTAAACATTCATTTGACTCACTTTTGTTCTATACCAATGATTTAATTCCGTACGAAATAACACTGAATGCACATTTTCTTCATTTTTCACTTTGTTTTATTTCACAATTGACGTTATAAAATTTGACCTTTCATACCATAAAAACCAATGACAAAACGGGGAGGGGATTGACATTTTCCGTACTTACGTTTCAAATCAAAACGATTCATAATATTAAAAGATGGATTTTACAAGAAACAAAAAGAAAAACATGTACATGAATTGGTGGTTTAAGTCCATTGCAAATTACAAACATATCACAAAATATTAATAGCACAAACAATTGCAAGGAGGAGGTCCAATTATTATTTTTTTTTTCATGATTTATCTTCAGTTTGACTCAAATGACTCGGTCTCAGAGCCAAAAGCGTACGGAATTACGCGGATCGACTATACTCATTTGAAACAACATTTACTCACTTGTAAACAATGTAAAATTATATGTAACTTAATTTTGTTGACATTAGATATATAAAACATTATAGTTAAAAGCGTGGAACATAAAACAAGTATTGTTCAGCTTCTTTTTCTCATCTCTGTTGTAAATATTGTTACCATCAAACATCAATCTTTTCATTTTATAGGATGAAGATGCTTATTATTCATAACATTTGGTGTGTTGGGATGCACCACTGGGGACCAAGGCAACTAGCCGTTGGCGCAGGGTATAAGTTATTTAGAGAATCGAAGAACCCAAAAGATGCAAATGCAGTTTGTGTTTTGGATGGGCCAAACAAAAAAGCATACATGAAGAGGGAAGATGCCCAAATTATTTCAAAAATTATAGATTTGGGATTGTCAAACAATTGGCTTCTCAAACCAAAAGAAGATGCTATTGTCAAACAAAGAAGGACTGGACCTCAGCAAAGATGCTCATTTGGATGCAAAACATCCAGTGTTGAAATAGATAAAGCTACTAGCCATTTAAGAAAACATGGAGTATTTTTTGAACTAAAAGAATGCTGAAACCACAAAAAACAAATTGAATAATTCTTTACTTTATTTTTTTGTTTCTTTCTCTTTATATTACGTCTAATTTTCAATATCTAAACAGTAAATTTTGCTTTTAAGTTATTTCAAATATAACATAGCTCATTACAATCAATTAATGTGATTTTATATCATTAAAATAAGAAAATTACATCGCTCAAAAGCAGTATTATAAAAGTTTTAGAAATGCAAATTCATCAACAATACCTTTGAATGTTGAAATTTTAATTGCTTTAACATTCTTAACTCCAAGCATACCTCTAAATAATACGTATTTCCGACTTTGAAACTTAAAAGCACAGTATTTTCGTTGCATTTAGAATGAGTAATATTAGGGCTAATAACTTTCATTTTATTATTACTAATTATGAAAAGTAGATGTGGTATGCTTGTCAATGAGACTAGTTACAACCAAAGACAATATGACATGGAAGTTAGCAACTATAGGTCATCGTATGGCCATCAACAATGAGCAAACAGCATACTGTACAGTCAGCTACTAAAGACCCCGAAATGACAAATGTAAAACAATTCAAACAAGAAACTAACGACCTGATTTTTACCACAGGTGCTTGACTACAGATTAGATATAAAGTCCGTTAATCGTCTACGTCAACACTCACCCCTAGGTGTGGATGTTGGCTAAAAAAGCACGTAGACGATGGACGGGGTTTATATCTAGCCTGTAGTCAATACCCTGTGATTTATACATACAAAACAATGAAAGAAAAACTAAAAGGATATACAGCAAGATAAAAACGACAAAGCATTCATAGGCGTTGTATCATGCTATAGTTTTAATCATGCATAATAAACTATGTCCCGCCTCAACAAATCTTGCAATCTTCTGCATGGTGTATACATGTATTATCTGTCTTTGCATATAATCTAAAGTTCTCTCGCTAGGAAGTTATGTTATTTTGTCAAAAGTTAAGCTTGTGTTCGATGGTAACAATAACAGAGATGAAAAAGGGAAATTTTTCTTTGTTTATAGTCAAAGGAATCATTCCTTTTTTTCTCTCTGTTATAGGATGGCTAGAAAAGTAAAAGGATTGTATCAGAAACAGTCACCAATGCTTCAAAGAGCGATTGAGGCAGTCCGTTCAAATCAGATGTCGATCAGAAAAGCAGCTGATCATTATGGTGTTAAAAAATCAACCCTTGGGGATCATGTGTCTGGAAAAATTGCAACTGGCAGGAAAAGTGGTAGAAGCACAGTTTTTGAACTGGATGTTGAAAAACAGATTGTTGCTAAAGCTCAATTGGTATCACAACAAGGGTTCGGGGTATCGAGAAAACAGCTTATGAGAAAGGCAGGGCAATTAGCTCGTACAATGAAGCTTAAAACTCCATTTAAAAAAGGCATTCCGGGTCAAGCTTGGTGGGACGGATTCAGACAAAGAAATCCGGAACTAGTCCTTCGAAAACCAGAAAACTAGCAAGTACAAGGGCTAGAAATTTAAATAAGCCAGTAGTTGATAACTACTTTAAAGATCTGGATAACACCTTAACTGAGCTAAATTTAAGAGATTCGCCAAATGCCATTTGGAACATGGACGAAACTAATTCAAACATGGAACACACACCTGCTAAAAGTGTTCTAGAAAAGGTGTTAAATCGGTCCCGGATTAGTTTCCAACTCAAGGGAATTAGTTACGGTTGTCGCTTGTATAAGTGCCGCAGGTATTGCAATGAATGTTGTAAAGGGGAAAACAGAAAAATCGTTAAATGGATTTAACCGGTCAGAAGGGCCTGCAAACGCCGTGTGGGCATTTCAAAAGAATGCATGGATTGATGATGCAGGATGCCTTAAATGGTTCCGTGAGGTTTTTCTTCAAAACTGTGGTTCAGAGAGACCACAGCTGTTAATAGAAGACAAACACAGCTCATATGAAGCGTTGGATTTACTAGAAGAAGGTATGAGGGTAAACATCAGGATATTAGGATTACCGGCCATACAACACACAACTTATGTCCGCTAGACCGTACCGTATTTGGGCTGTTAAAAAAACATTACAACTCTGCATGTGAAGATTTTACCACAATCACCAAATAATTTGGAAATGAAATGGAATTTGGCAAATCTTTGTAATTAGGCGTTTTAGCTTGCATTCATCCACAAAAATATTGTGAGCGGTTTTAGAGCGTGTGGCATATTTCCATTAAACCCATCTGCTATTTCCCTTGAAGTCTACATGCCTGCCGAGCCTACCAACATTGAATTTCCGAGCCTGAAATTAACCGAGAAATTACCACCACAGAGACGAGACCCGAGGAGGAACAGCATGATATTGACCCTAACCCTACAAAAACAGTACCACAGATCTACTGCCATATGATGGTGTTAACCCTTGAAATTAATCTCGAGCTTCTCTCAGATCGCGGTTGAAAACCAGGATTCAATACTTGATGAAAAGGAAAGGGAAGAGGTGGAAGAAATTTTTAATCTCTCCGTATTAATTGGAAAAAGTACTGAACCGGAAATCATTGATTTGCCGCTTACTCTTCCCCCTGACAACTCCGGAGATAACATCAGGCACAATTTGCTTCAGGATCACACAGTTGAACCAATTCAACATGGTGCAATTCAACAAAGGCGAGATGATCCTCTCTGGTCTTCAACAATGATGCAATCTCCATTAAAAGTTGTTGATTGGAATTCCGAAATTAACAACATTTTTACCGTCGCTTCACATGCAAGTATAAATGAGAAACCGCAAAAAAGAAAAAAGAAACAAACCGGTCACCGAATCTTGACGTCCGATGAATGTGTTGTTGAAAAACGCCTGCAAAAACAAAAGAAGGAAGAGAATGATACTAAGAAGAAGGTCAACGCAGAAAACAGAAAGAAAAAAGCAATTGACGTGTTTATCAAGAAAATGAAGTGAATTGTAGCTTATATGATGTACTCAGTTAAAACAGAGACATATCAAACAAATGACTCTAGTTATAAACAGTTACGATTAAACTGTTTGGCTGAAACAGTCTAGTTCAAATGCATTTCTAACATTACAATCCTCAATGCTCTTCAACTTTGTACTTTATTTGGCCTTTCATCATTTTTTATTCAAGCGGCACTGATGAGTCTGGTATGGCCGAAAATCGTGTGTCTGGCGTAGAAAAAATATAAGCACAATACCTTTGATAAGTATTTTAAATACCGTAACAAATTATAAATGTTAAACTTCATTTTATTTAATATTATCTGCTAGTTCAAAAGCCCGAGACTGAAGAATTCGTATATAGCTATTGCTTGGCCTGGTTCTCTCTACTTTTCTAAGGTATTTCATCATCACTGTACATATATATATTTATATACCAGCATATATATACTAGGTACCACAGGTAGATAAAGTAGCTAAAGATACAGTGGTTTATGTACATAAGTGGGCACAGTCTAAACTTTTCAAATTGCTGGTTGAATCAGGAACCTATATACTGTTCAGGTTGAATTGAGTGGTGAAAAGAAATTCTCCCTAAACCGGGGCTTAATTTTATAAATTGTTACGTAGATCTTGTTAGAGTTTTGAATTTCTTTTTAATTCCTGTAGGATAAACATGTTTTTCTGTCAACTTTTTTTTTACTTTTCGAAATTTGTTATAAAAACAATGATACTTTGTTAAATTGTCAATAAGACAATTGTCCACTAAAGTCCAAATGACGTGGATGCATTATCTACTAGTATATGTCATCGCAAACAATGAGCAAAACCCATACTGTATATATAAAAAAAGAAGATGTGGTGTAATTGCCAATGAGACAACTCTTGTATAGTCGGCTATAAATGTTCCAACATAATAAGATTTATATGAATGTATCTAAGCATACTCTATCACTACCGTTGAACAGTGTTTCTTTTTGTATTATTTCCGGATAAGATGTATATGACAGTGATGACAAAATTTGGTGAGCAACAGACATATCAATATGCTTATATATATATATACTTGACGTGCCAATAATTTGGGATTCAGCAGCCAAACCTGTGTATACATACATCACAAATACACAACGTATACTTACACTTTCAAACATACATACAACATTCTGTATATATAATTCGTCTAAATAATAGCCCAACAATATTAAATCTGTAAATTTGCGGAAGCAAATTTTTGTTCTTCCCTGGCCGGGATTCGAACTCATGCTAATGAGATATCGTGGCACCAAATCGGCTTGCACTATGTCCGGCGCGAGGAAAGGTAACACTCGGCCACCGAAAGCTTGATTTTTGTCGAGCCTAGGTGGTCAAGTGGTCTATATTGTGCTACGATATCTCAGTGGCACGAGTTCGAATCCCGGCCAGGGAAGAACAAAAATTTGCTTATTTAAAAATAAAAAACACAAAAAATAAAATCACATTATAAATCGAACATCGTTTTGTAGCGCTTTTATTGCATCTCCTACGGTTAATCAGACAATATTATATATAAAACGAAATATTTCAAGAGAAGTATTAAAAAGAGCATATAGCCGGGAAGATTGAGTACAAACTGACACAAAAAACATTCAACGACGACGACGAACCATTGAAACGCCTTTGTAGGATTTCATTTGGAACTGAATTATTTTGTTCGCTTTTTAATCATATAAAACTTTTTTTTAATAATCAAACATTTTATTAATCACAAAAACATATATCCGTTAAAACTATCCTAATAAAAACGATGAATGGTCGGTGCTAAAAGTCAATAGTCGATATTGTAGTTTCAATTATAACACGTGTCTTTTATTTGAGTAGTGTCCGAAGTTCCCCATTTATACGTCCGAATTTCCCCATTGTTGTCCGAATTTCCCAATGGCAACGATCTTCAGATAATCGTTACGGATTGAACCACCAATCATAGGTAAGCATGTGCCAATAGCTATTTTAGGTTGGGAAAATCCTCTTCTATCATAATGATTGGTTGTTCGAAACTTTGGGGGTTCTAACTTCTCTTAAATTAAAACGCATTTGAGACGAATTACGAAGTGTCCGAACTTCCCCATGTTTACCCTACTGTAATATAAAACCATTTCAAATGAAATGGAATGTAAGAAATTTTAAACCTCGCGAGATCTCCTTGGGTAATAAAGTCATTATTAAAAGTATTGAAAGTACTCGAAGTAAGGAAGAAGGTTTAAACATCACATAAACTGTTTCAGTGTTAAATTTATCATAATTAATTAAATAATTTGAGTTCGTATATAATTATTTATTTTAATGTAATTTTGATTTTAGATTTGTATTATTGAAAAGAGACCTTATGTATTAAAAAAACTGATATTAAATAATTAACACTTGATAAATTGTGTCAGAGTTCATTTTATTTGATAGTTTCATAATGAGTTTCTATTGAATATACACCTGTCTCGGAGACATAATTTCACAGTGAGACATGTATATTAGGTTTGAACTATTCGATGACCAGGTAAATCACGAACATGTTATAATATAAATAATGAGTTTTAATTGACACCTTGTAAACAAGAAGTTGTTACACCACAGGTATCCACACTCTTTCCAAAAATACAATTCACAAAATGTAAAATTAATTAATGTGGACAAAAACTGAATTTATTTGTTAATTAATTGTTAATAATGATAGGCTTTGTTTTTATTCTTGATATTTATAAATTATTAAAATTTTATTTATTTTATATTCATCATTAATTGGGCTTGCATTGAGTTTTTCTGTAGGATTGTTGGTAAATGTTTGATTTCTATGTGCTGTTTGACAGTTTCATCATAGGCTTGCATTGACTTGTTTTCAAATGACTGTCGGTAAATTTATTGTTTCTTCATGTTCAAGTGTGTATTGAGAATTAATATTTAAGAAAATTACAATTAATTTCTCATTTGAATAAAGCTTCATTCATGTGCACGCAATATGGAAAATTCGATTTTATTTCGTGGGATGACAATCTTAATAGTTACGACTTAGATTTACTCCTATGGGGTTCTAACTTCTTTTAAATTAAAACGCATTTGAGACGAATTACAAAGTGTCCGAACTTCCCCATGTTTACCCTACTGTAATATAAAACCATTTCAAATGAAATGGAATGTAAGAAATTTTAAACCTCATGAGATCTCCTTGGGTAATAAAGTCATTATTAAAAGTATTGAAAGTACTCGAAGTAAGGAAGAAGGTTTAAACATCACATAAACTGTTTCAGTGTTAAATTTATCATAATTAATTAAATAATTTGAGTTCGTATATAATTATTTATTTTAATGTAATTTTGATTTTAGATTTGTATTATTGAAAAGAGACCTTATGTATTAAAAAAACTGATATTAAATAATTAACACTTGATAAATTGTGTCAGAGTTCATTTTATTTGATAGTTTCATAATGAGTTTCTATTGAATATACACCTGTCTCGAGACATAATTTCACAGTGAGACATGTATATTAGGTTTGAACTATTCGATGACCAGGTAAATCACGAACATGTTATAATATAAATAATGAGTTTTAATTGACACCTTGTAAACAAGAAGTTGTTACACCACAGGTATCCACACTCTTTCCAAAATACAATTCACAAAATGTAAAATTAATTAATGTGGACAAAAACTGAATTTATTTGTTAATTAATTGTTAATAATGATAGGCTTTGTTTTTATTCTTGATATTTATAAATTATTAAAATTTTATTTATTTTATATTCATCATTAATTGGGCTTGCATTGAGTTTTTCTGTAGGATTGTTGGTAAATGTTTGATTTCTATGTGCTGTTTGACAGTTTCATCATAGGCTTGCATTGACTTGTTTTTCAAATGACTGTCGGTAAATTTATTGTTTCTTCATGTTCGAAGTGTGTATTGAGAATTAATATTTAAGAAAATTACAATTAATTTCTCATTTGAATAAAGCTTCATTCATGTGCACGCAATATGGAAAATTCGATTTTATTTCGTGGGATGACAATCTTAATAGTTACGACTTAGATTTACTCCTAGTTGAATAAACTGATAACAAACTCTTTGTTGATAGTGAAAGTGACGAAGACATAAGCGAGAGACCCACCAGCAAAACAATTGACAATACTGCATACATAGATGGATATGTGTGTCCTCGAAGCAACAAAAATCTATAAAAACACAACATTGAAATGGGAGTCGAGGTCATACATCAAAGCAACATGGAAGACACTATTTAAAAAGTATTTTATAACCTTATTTCCACGAGACAATCATTTGTAGTGGCTTTTGTCTTTAAATCATTTGTAGTGGTTTGTCTTTTTATTCTGGGGTAAAGAGATGGCAGTTTAAAAGTAAGATTGTTTATGTGTATACATATACAAATCCTAGGTGTAAATACAATCTTTTATTATCAAATATATATATATCTTTTGCAGTCACCATTGAAATGTCCTCAATACGATTTTAATTTAAAAAAATGAATTAGGTTCATGTTTTGAATGAGAAGCGTAGTCTGAAACGACAACAGATGCATGAAGCTCATTCATAATATTACGACCAGCAGAAGGTTTCCTTTTCTAGGAAAATTTTACTCCTTTTGTAAATTTACTGCTTTCGTTCATTTTGGCACCCTAAAAGAAGAAAAAACAATGACTTCAGAATAGGAGAAAATAAGCAACTTTGCCATAAACAGAATGAAAAATGAATAAATTGCCTAACAAAATGCAGGCTATAAATTTCAATGCACAAAAATGAAGGACTGATTTAAGGAAATTTGTCCATGAACAATTTCAATATTTAGCCAGTTTAAAAAAAAATTGGGAGTAGTATATATCCCCATAATATGACATATTTATTTGTAAATTTCTAGTTTTGACGAAACAGATTGATAAAATTAGCATAGCTGGCTTTGTGTATAAATAACAAAATAATAGTCAACTTTGTTGACATTTTTAGAAATAACTGTTTGATCAAATTTTACGAAACTGGTCTATTTTCACGACATAACATCTGAGAGTAATATAGCCCCATACAGTTGAATATTTATTCGCAAATTTCCAAGTTTTACGAGATAAAATGATAGTACCAGCACAGCTGGCTTCGGGAATCAATAAAAAAAATCGCCACAATTGTTGATAATTTTGAAAAAAAACACTATTGGATCAAATTTTACGAAAATAGTCTTATTTTCACGAAACAACATTTGGGAGTATTATTGCCCAATAAAATTATATATTTATTAGCATATTTCCAAGTTTTAAGAAAAAAATTGGGAGACTTAATGGTTTCTACGGCAATAGGAGGTGAAGTAAAATGGGCCGAGTTTTAACTTTGTTTGTATTTGATTAATCTCATCATTAGAACACATTTAATCAATAACAAATTATTAGAATTAGTTTTTTGTAATTTTTAAATATACTTGTATGCTTTAGCTGTGAAAGGTATCGGCAATATCCATTAGAAAAATCGTGAGGTGTAGAACCTTTTTTACAACAATACAGTTTTTACCCATAAACCCATCGGAATAATCGGCTTTCCGGTGGCCACGTCAATTCATTGGCTGTTATATAGACTCTTCTAGAGTTGCCAATCTCTTGTATTATATGTCTCTGGTAAGATGGAGTTTAGGTTTCAGTTCGGCCTGTATATGAGGGTCTAAATGGGGTTTATAGAATAGAGTGTAATGGACAAAATGTGCAGAAGAAAGTGCAAACAAAAAGTATAGAGAAAAATAGGCAAACAAATAGAGAATAATGGGGTGCTAATACATAAAAAAATGTAGAGAATAGTGGGAAAAATAGACAAAGAATAGAGAAAATGGTCTAAAAATTGAAGGACCCCTTCTTATCTAGAGTAGACCCTCCTGTATTGTTAAGAAAACTATACAAATGGTAAATGTTCATCTTCCCCAAATGTTTGACCCCAGAGTAAAGAATTTTTTCATGTAACTTATTCTGTGTTAGGACATTCTGATTTGTTTCCTAGGTCAGTATAATTCTTTCAGATTGACCTATCAGTAACCATGTGTCAATCTAACACAGAGACAATGATTATATAAAATAAATGGCTCAGAAGGTCATTGTCTCAATACATGTACTGAATTTCACAGCAGCACCCAAAACAGGTTGGAGCTATTTGTCATGCTATGCAGACAGCTCTAGTTTTTCTAGCTTTATAGGTGTTTGAAAATATGCTATCACTGAGAGAAATGATACTTGTCAAACAAGCACCTGCTTGACAATATATTTATGATTTCAGGCATAATAAAAATAGTCATATAATTATCAAAAGTAAGCTTTGAATTTGAATAATTGTTGAATTGAATTCTTGAAAGATTTTGCCTAAAAAATGATGCAAGGAGTTGTTTTTATACGCCTGTCAAAATTTTGACGGGACGTATTATGGTATACAAATGTCCGGTGTCCGTCTGTCTGTCCGGCGTCAACATGTCGCACCATAACTTGAGAACGACTTATCCAAATATCATGAAACTTAATATAGTTGTTTCTTATGATGGTCAAACAATCTGTATACTTTTTGGTGAAAATAAGATTAAAACTTTTTGAATTACGGGACTTTGTAACTAATACAGAGGGGGTGTTTTTTTCACATGTAGCGCCTTATCTCAAAAACAATTTATGATTATTGCTTAAAACTTTACACAATTCTTAGTTATATTAATCTAAAGATCTGTATACTTTTTTATTTTAGAGTTATTAATTTTTTTATAAAAAAAGGGGTTTTTTCACATGTCGCGCCGTATCTCGTAACGATTTATGATTATTACATAAAACCTCAAGACGACGGGCGTATCGTGCTCGTTGCGCAGCTGTTTATTCATTTTGCCATTTTGCAAAAGCAATATTTTTGAAATTTTCCTTGTTTTATTTACAGATTCGCACATTTGATGCAGCCTTTTACAGGACGGCACATTTCAAAATTCAAATGATAACTTTATTTACACAATGATTTTGAGTTGAAAACTATGCTTCATAATAGAAGCCGACAATTAGTAAGTTGGAAATAGTCATTCTAAAAAAAGCAATTTTGGTATATTTAATGATAATTTCATCAATCAATTGCTCCATTCCAGGGTTCAAAGACTTAGAGGATGATTTCCACATGAAAAGGTTTTAGGGATAATTAAAATGAAGAAAATGAGAAATATACAAATTAAAGGGTGATCAAATCAGAGGTACAGAAAAAAAGTATTTTTTAAAGATGTTTAATACTTTAAATTCTGCTTTCAGCCCCTTTGATATATGCAGCACCAACTCTAGTACTTGATACAAATTATTCACCTCCAGCATCAATCCCAGCTGATGCTGATAGAATATACAGTGTATCATTAGGACACATCATCAGTAAAGGTGTCATTGCCAGATTGGACGATGGAACAGGAACAACAATAACTGACACGGCCGGCTTGACCTTTACTGTGACCTCCATAGATGCAACCGGTGCATCTCCAGATACATTTGCAACTGGAGGAGCTAATCTTTGTCAATATGCCAATAGAAGAGAATATCCGAACACATATGAAGGCAGAGATTATAAGTAAGTTATTTATTATTCTGTTGTTAGACCTACATTAATTTGTTGTATTCTGGGTTGACAAAAATTTTTGTATTGATTTTAACCCTTAGACTGCTACGCGCGACTATTGTCGTTTCCGTAACTCGTTTGTTTACACAGTTGCCATGGAATGGGAGGAGTCAATATTCATGAGATTGCGGCAGTTAAGACTTGTATGGATTCTGATTGGCTAAAATTCGGCGTTCTTTCGAGTTTCTCTTGACTTTAAATCAGGTATAAGAGATGAAACCAAAAGTGAAAAATTTTGATGAAAAAAGTAACAAAATGGCAGATATTGTTTGGAGTAATGGCCAACACGTTCAGAAGTATTTCAATGATAACGATGTAACAGCGGCGGCCGATTTAAAGGATTTGGACGAGAACAGAAGATATAATAGATGGAAATAGAAACATTCTAGCAAAACTGTGAACAGAAGACTTTTAAAGCGAGAACCACGGGGATTCCCCAGACGATGTTCGAAATGGATGACATGAAACAGGATTTGCGATGTTTATCATTGCGCCTTTCAACTGTGAATCAATACTGATCACTGACATCGATAGATCCGAACTTTATGTTTGTTAAGATTATTTATTGACCAAAGCTATATCAATGAACTTGTTGTTTAAACATATTTGTACATGGAAGTAAAAGTCGGCGCAGTGAAAGTCTGAAGGAAAATACTGGAAAATAGTTGCATAAAAAAGGCCGTTGGTCAGAGAAAGAACTTTTTTTTTGATAATCGCAATGGAACTATTTCTTGAAAGAGATTTCAACAATATTGGTTCAATTCTGAAGTCATGGATACTTTTGTAAAATTTTACATTAATGGATTCGTTAATAAAACATGAAAAAAATTATATTTACCTTTGTTTACCTCTATTTGCACCTGTACAGGTAATAAATGACCAGAGACTCACACAAAATAAAAATAAATAAAAATACAGAATCTAACAATACTTTTTATATAACTTTTATTGATGAATATTCAATATTTACAAAGATATAGCAATTGTAAGTAAACATGTTTATTTCATCAGTGATTAAAATTTTATTCAGCAATACACAAAAGTACAATAGAAATGAATGCAGCAGTCTAAGGGTTAAGAAAAACAAATTCCCTTTTATTGCCTATTTTTGTCATGTCTGCAAAGAAAGTTCCAGAAAGTAAAATATACAGCTTACACAAAAATGCATATAATCTATTTTTTAACGAACTTTTGTATCCCTATTTATAAGTTCACTCTCTTTTTAAAACTTAATAGTTTTTTGGTAGTAAGTACCAGTCTAGTACCATAGAAACTGATTTTTCTGTAAAACAACTTAATACCCCATATATAAAAAGTTAATAATGTTTTTTTTTGTTTCAGATATAAGTATGATAAAATTTGACACTATATAAAAATTAGATGTGGAAAGTTTGCTAATGAACCAGAGACAAAATGACAGATCTCACCTTATGGCCTTCAACAATGAGCAAAACCCATTCTGCATAGTAAGCTATAAAAGGCCTCAAAATGACAAATGTAGAATGATTCAAATGAGAAAACTTATGGCCTGAGTTATGTACAAATATATATTATTTATAAATTATAGTCCATATTAATTTGATCACCTTTTTCTACTTTCAAATTCTACTGTAATACTACTAATCCCAGTAAAGTTATATCAGGTATCACTGTGTTTGATGCAATTTTCCTATTTCTACTTTCAGATTCTACTGTAATACTACTAATCCCAGTATAGTGATATCAGGTATCACTGTGTTTGATGCAATTTTCTTATTTCTACTTTCAGATTCTACTATAATACGACTAATCCCAGTATGGTGATACATGTATCAGATATCCCTGTGTTTGATACAATTTTCTTTTTTGTACTTTCAGGTTCTACAGTAATACGACTAATCCCAGTATGTTGATGTCACATATCCCTGTGTTTGATGCAATTTTCTTTTTTGTACTTTCAGATTCTACAGTAATACGACTAATCCCAGTATGTTGATGTCACATATCCCTGTGTTTGATGCAATTTTCTTTTTTGTACTTTCAGATTCTACTGTATTACTACTAATACCAGTATGATTATTTTCCTTTTTCTACTTTTTAGATTCTACTGTAATACGACCAATCCCAGTATGTTGATGTCACATATCCCTGTGTTTGATGCAATTTTCTTTTTTGTACTTTCAGATTCTACTGTAGTACTACTTATCCCAGTATAGTGATATCAGATATCCCTGTGTTTGATGCAATTTTATTTTTTGTACTTTCAGATTCTACAGTAATATGACTAATCCCAGTATGTTGATGTCACATATCCTTGTGTTTGATGCAATTTTCTTTTTTGCACTTTCAAATTCTACAGTAATAGGACTAATCCCAGTATGTTGATGTCACATATCCCTGTGTTTGATGCAATTTTCTTTTTTGTACTTTCAGATTCTACAGTAATACGACTAATCCCAGTATGTTGATGTCACATATCCCTGTGTTTGACGCAATTTTCTTTTTTGTTCTTTCAGATTCTACAGTAATAGGACTAATCCCAGTATGTTGATGTCACATATCCCTGTGTTTGATGCAATTTTCTTTTTTTGTACTTTTAGATTCTACTGTATTACTACTAATACAAGTATGGTTATTTTCCTTTTTCTACTTTTTAGATTCTACTGTTATAGGACTTATCCCAGTATGTTGATGTCACATATATCTGTGTTTGATGCAATTTTCCTTTTTCTACTTTCAGATTCTACTGTAATACGACTAATCCCAGTATGGTTATATCGGATATCCCTTTGCATGATGGGATACTAACAGCTGATGGATTATACCACGTACACACAACTTTACCCCCTAACAACCGCCAATTTGTTCTGTCTATGGATTATCTGGGAACCCCTCTATCTGTAACAACAAATGCATTTGAAATTACAAGTAAGTTTGTATTTAGTTACTATTTAGTATTAAATGCAAAACCGGGTTAAACCCAATATGCATGTTTTTGTTAAGGGCTATTCCAGAAAAAAATATTGGGGGGGGGTTGGATGGCACTTGAATTGGTGGTGGCCATAAAAAAATAAATGCCATCCAATCCGGCCATATTGTTTTTTCTGGAAAATCCCTTTAATAGATTACTTTGGATTCATATATATATATATATATATTTGTTGGTATCAGTTTTAGTGGTTATAGAAAAAAAAGTTTAAATTCAAGGGTTCAAATTTTATTGTTTGGGTATTTGCTCCTATGAAAGTAACTAAAGATTTGTATTTAAATGAGTATTTAAATTTGTGGTTTTCAACTACCAATGAAATCCATGAATACTGATATTCCATGAATATTAATGAATCCACAGTACTATGCATAATGCAGTCCATTTTCATCCTTGAAAAATATGAAAAGTCAGTTGTTTTAAGCTTCAACTGGTTGCTTGCATCATTGTTACTATGTCTGTTCTTTTATCAACCACCATCTCTTTCAAAAGATAATGTCACAGTTCTGTCTGTTCATAAATATTAAACCTTGGACAGTCATTCCCAAGGTCGCCAGACAATGTCTTATAATCCTATTTGTCCATGTGTCTTTTTATTAAAAAAAATAAAAGTACATGTATAAGCACTGAAAACTTGAACACATACACACATGTATTTGAAAAATAGTAACGAATATATCTTCATCTTAATAGCTCCTGCAGCCAAGATGGGGATTACAGTTTGGCCTTCAAATGGAACAGTTGCCAATACAGATTTTGACATAACTGTTGAAATACAAGATAGTGCTGGAGTAAAAGTGGCAACTGGTATTGATGCTACACTTCCTGTTATGTTGCAAGTGGCATGGTTTGAAGATTTACAGTTGTTTAATGGAAAGGCCCCACTCGAGGACATGCTGTTTCAAACAATGGTAATTTTAAAGAAATAGTAATAAATTTAACCTTTTAATACGTCCTATCTATTTAAGATGAATCTACTAAGGTATGCTGTTTTGATGTCAATCTGTCTGTCCTAGCTAGCACATCTCATGATTATTTCAAGTATAGATTTAATTGTTCTCATAGTTTTATAAAAATACTGGTTACGATTTCACTCACGCTCTCAGATGTTCACTTGACTGATTGGGCAATCACCAGTGCTTCTGCACTAGTCCGATGAGATTTTTACTAGACAGCTAGCAGCTTCGGACTACTGCTTAATGTCGCAGTCTGCATAATCAATGTTATGTTTTTTTTGCACATGTATCTTAGAGAATGTCAATATAATGTTTGATTATGATCAAATAAATCAGGCAATTTCCTTTCATGGATTTTTGTTCTTTTATTTTAGGAAAGACTTTCAGGAACAGACGCTAAACTAAGTCGGTCCACGTACCAGATGTACATTGATAAACGAGCTGTCGCTGGTGAAGTGACTTTTACTGGTGTCAGGTTGTTAGATGTCCACACCTGTGTCAAATTGAATTTAACCATGAGAATGCCAAATTATCCACATTCTAGAATGCCAAATTCATACAATGATTTCACTATGAACAAGGTATTTTTCGATCTATATGCCAGTGATGCAACAAAATCTAAAATTTTGTTTTATATGAATGGAACAAGTGATGGTGCTGTATTTTTGACAGACTGTATACCAGTGACAGGTTAGTGAAATAGTTGTATACTTACGAGGGTCTGGATGGGGTTTACAGAATAGAGAATTCAATAATGGGCTAAAAAATGCAGAATCGAGACTAATGGACATAAAATAAAGAATAGAGAAAAAAGGCCCAAAAATTAAAGAATACAGAATTGAGGAGCATCCAAACCAGACCCTTTGTTATCTATATGTTGATGTCAAATGTTGCACACAGTGCTCTAGGATTCACATTTCCAGTAGCCTGTTGAAAATGAATTTCAGTCAGTTTTTATTTTAAATGTGTAATTTAAATATGAACTCCATCATGGACAACTAAAATTAGGTGACCGCTGAAAAGAGTTAAATTAGATAGAGAAAACATTTGGGAGGGTCTGAAAGTGACTGTTAGAGACAGGTTATCGCTGAAACGAGGTGAAAGTTCAGGAGGGTTTGACTGTACTTTATTGTAGTATATTCGCTGTTGGTATAACACTTTATTCCTTTAAAGCAGTATGTCTGCTGCTATTTTAACAAATTATTGGTCAAACTTGCTTGTTTGATTGCGGCGGGAAAAAAATCCGGAATGAAAAATCATTGTATATAGGGGAAAGATGTCAGGATAGACGTAGTCCAGTTTACTTTAGTGGCAAAACAGGATTTTTATTGCAGTTATACTACATTTTCCTCCTCTAAATCAAAACACATTATAAAATAGAATATAGAAGTGTATTTAAAGTATCAGTCATTATATGTGCCTTTTGAGTTGAACCACTCAAATATTGATTGATTGGTGTTTAACACCACTTTCAGCACTATTGTGCTAATTCATGGAGGTCAGTTTTTATTGGTGGAGGAAGCCAGAATGCCTGTAGAGAACAACCAACCTTTGGTAGGAAAACGGCCATCCTAATCAACTAAGATTTGAACTCACAACCTCAGTGTTGACAGGCTAGTGATACAGTAGTTGGACTACTAAGACCACTAAGCCACCGAGGCCTCCCCCACCCCACTCAAAATAATGTTTATTACTACAATGGTAGCTCTTTCAATAGAATGCATTGAAATTTATGTCCAGAAAAAAAAGTCTACACCGACAACTATTTTATACTTGTGTAGGAATTCATAATTTTAGGTTTATACATGTATACAATTTTTGACTGCTTTGAATCTCAAAATCAAATAAGACCTAAGAATTATGACATTAGAATATTCTTAACTCTTTCAGAGCAGACTGCTACTGGATTACAGATAGTAACACCCACCAATGATATCAATTTAAAGATTGGTGCCAACTTTCCCATTGAAAGTAATATTGTCATACAGGTAGTTGATGCAGCAGGAGAAAGGGTTTACTCCGGTTCTGATTCTACTTTAGTAAGTATTGTTTTACAATATAAAAATTAGAAGATGAGTTATGATTGCCAATGAAACAAGTTTACACCAGAGACCAAATAAAGTATAAGTACGCAACTATAGGTCACCATACAGCCTTCAAAAATGAGCAAACCCATACTGCACAGCAAGCTATAAAAGGCCCAGAAATTACAAATGTAAAACAATAAATGTAAAACAAATATGTCATTATGATATACTGCAACAAACGACAGTCACTAAGTTACAGGCTCCTGACTTGGGACAGGCGCTTACAGATTGTACATTTTTAGCCCTAAGGAAACTTTTCTGACTGGATTGCCTATGGAGGAATGAAAAACTATAATTTGCAATTATGATATGTAATTACTGTGGATTCATTATTATTCGTTGGATACCAATTTTCGTGGATTTCGTTGGTACAGGTGAACCACGAAATTAAGTGTTCAATGAATGACAAATTTTCTATAGGCTTATATGCAGACTTCTGCAAAACCACGAAATTAAATATCCACGAACATGTAAGTTTTCCTTAATCCACGAAAAAATTGGTACCCACGAAAATAAATGAATCCACAGTAAACCTACTTTTTGCATTTCACCATCTATAATGTATACTTATAGGACTGTGCATGTAACTTCTGTTAGTTCTTGCAATTTCAACACAAGAAATATTTTCATACCTGTGCTGTGCTACTGATATTATTTATTTGTTATAGAATATAACAACTACAGCTGATGTTAGTGTATGCCTTAGTGATGACCTTCAGACAATTCCTATGTCAGAGGGTACAGCTACTGTAGTAGGCTCTATATGTGAGGCTCATGCCGCAGTAACCTTGAGCTTTGATGCCACTAGTGCCGTAAGTTCTACAGCACTCACTCAAGTTCAGATTGGGCCTGTAGAAGTGACAAATGAGATTCATCTAGCTGCTTATTACTCTACCTACGATTCTGGATCCAGTTCACAAACAGGAGCTTTCTCTGATTCTTTTTCTCAGTATGCAGTGGAGGATATTAATGCAGGAATTATGTACCCCTCTATTTTACCAGGTAGTACTATAGCTATTCCATCTTTTTCATAATTTATTAAAATATATTCTGTAGGACTGAAACTATATACCTAATTGACGTAACGGATCAATTTTTGATGTAAGGGCCATGGTTTTATTTATCAGTATTTTTTTTTATATATAAAAATATATATGTTAGACTCGGATCGACTTCCAATGTGACGTCTCGTTCTCAAATCAGTGTCCAATATTGTTTCTAATAGAAGTCCAATGTGACATCATGTATGACCAAAATGGCCTCTGATCAATCATTGACAGAGTCTCTTCTCATCGATGTCCAATTTAATAAAATTATTTATATTTAGTTTGATCCTCTATCATTTTATCTTTATGTAAAGCTGCCTTAAGAAACTAATTGTTTTCATATATATCCGTATCAAAATAAAAATAAAAACACCAGGAAATAATAATAGGACAACCACTGACATCATATTACACAAACATGCAAAGATAACCGAAAGACATCAAGAGGGCAGTATATAGTCTCAAACAATAGACAGAATAAAAAGTACAGCCAATTGTTGAAAAGTATTAGGTATCATTTAGACTCTGTTTTTACTATTAGTCTAGTGTGTTTTTTTAATTTTGGTTTATTTATATGTTTCGGAGTTTATAGTGTTAAATATATATTTTGTTGAACATTTAAATTCCTGGTGTACCTTTTCCCACAAAGTTATGAAAATACACAAAAATTGGTATCCAAAAAATAAAAATGAATTCACAGTACTACTTTTGCATTGCACCCTTATATGACACATCTAAGCCTGCTGTTTATACATGAAGTCATGATGTATAGAATGTTTTGTAAAAGATTTGTGTTCTAATTAATATTCACAGGTAGACAGCTAACAATGCATTCATACAATACCAAGAACAGTCCAGTTGTGACTACAACAGCTTTCATGCAGATGTTAGATCATGCCAAGGTATTCGGAATAACAAACAGTATTCTAATCAAAAATTTTTGTATACAAGCTTTAAAAAGAATTTAAATTAGTTTATTGCATTCAAAGTGGTGAATTACTGCCTTGGTGGTCTCATGGTAGCGTGGTCGCCTCAATTGCAAGAGGTCTTGGGTTCGAACTCCGGACAGGTCAAACCAGACTTGAAAATTGGTATTTGCTGCTTCTCCGCTAAGCATGCAGCATTAAAGAGTAAGAGCAAAGACTGATCAGCTTGGAATCAAAATAGTGTGTCTGGGTAGGGTGACATGTCTTTTTGCGGACTGTTACCTTGTGAACTAGCACGTTAAAAATCCGGCCCAGCGTGTTGGTCTAGTACAAAGCAGGGTTAATATTCATATAACATTAACATGTTCTCATCCTTCATATGCATATTAATTTGCCGCTGAACATTAAGCAGCCATCCATCATCATCATCATCATCATCATCAAAGTGGTGAATTATAAGCTGCAACTCTATGCTTACCTGTAGATTGTTTGTAAAATTTCAATGGTGAAAAGAGAAAAAAAAATTCAGAGAGGTATAAATGGTACCAGAAAATGAAATTCTTGTAAAATTTTCTATGATTCAGCAATGAACTGTTTTTGTTTGTAGGGCATTTTTAGGGCTATTCCATTAAAATGTATGTGGGAGGGTAGGAAGGGACTTTCAAAATATCCCTACAACCAAGAACCATTTTTTAGATAATTTTGCATAAAGGTAATAGGCACATACTGAAAAAAGACCCATGACCCACATTCAATAATTAAACTTCCCTTCCTACCCTCCCACATACATTTTAATGGAATAGCCCTTAGATGGGTACTGTGGATTTATTTATTATTGTGGATTGAGGAAAAATGGCATTTTTGTTGATATTTGATTTCCTGGTTTTGCCAAAGTCTGCATACAAACTATATAGAAAATGTGCACTTCGTTGAGCAATTAAATTTGTGGTTTATTGTCGAGCCTGTGAAATTTATTTCGTGAAAGCGAGACATAGCGATCCTAGATTCCGTCGTTGGCGGCGTCAACATTTAGGATCAGTCTGTGGTTAAAGTTTTTTTAGTCTTCAATAACTTTGTCAAACCTTCATGGAATTTTATGAAATTTGGACAGAAGCTTATATATGACCAAAATACAGTGTTAAGAGCAAAATTTTGAAAATATTTATTTTCATTTTTCTATATTTTTAATGATAAATGAACTTAGTTTATTTCACAGTTAACAAGTAGATACAATCTGGGATTAAAGTTTGTTACACATCAAATACTTTTTCAAACCTTCATAGAATTTTATGAAACTTTAGCAGAAGCTTTTTTATGATTAAGAGATAATGTCTGATGCAAAGTTTTGAAAATATATTTTCATTTTCAGTATTTTTCTGGTAGATGGACTAATTAGTTTTTTACAGTTAACATTTACAGACAGTCTGGGGTTAAATTTTTTTGACATGATAAGTTTGTAAACCTTCATGGATGTTATGAAATTTGGACAGAAGCTAATCTCCAAGACCAAGAAATAGCATCTAAGGAAAAAGTTTGAATTTTTTTTTTAATTCTGTATTTTTCTGATAAATGGGCTTACTTTTTAAGTCATCATTACACTTTTACACTGACAGCAGCAATCGTTGGTGAGACACAGGGTTTCGCGGAACCCCTTACGAATTTTCTATATCAACGAAACCCACGTAAATTGGTACCCCATGAATAATAATGAATCCACAGTATATTTAGGTTAAGTATGTTTTGATATAGCTTTTTGTAAAAGTAAGATAAGAGTCTCATTATCATGGTCCTTTATCAATCATAATGTTTCCTTTTGTTATGAAAAATATTGTATTGTTTTATTTGATTATCATATTGTAGAAAAATCCTCACGAAAGAGTAAGAGGAATAGTAGGATTTGGCAGCAACACAGTCACAAAAGGTGTTTCCTCCCTTTTAAATTTATACCAAATGCCAAATATAGCTACAAATGAAGATGAGTTTTCCTTCAGTGAAAAGGTAAATATATCAACTACATCATTAGTGTTAGTTTTATTGTTGAGCCAATAGTCAGAAAGCTCGACATAGGGATAGTGATCTGGCAGTTGCGTTAACTAACTACTTAAAAGCTTTATATTTTAGAAGGTAGAAGACCTTGATGCTTCATACTTTGTATATAGATGCCTTATGTTATGAAGTTTCTGTCTGTCATACGTCCATTGTCCTTGACCTCATTTTCATGGTTCAGTGACTACTTTAAAAAAAAGTTAAAATTTTTTGTAATGTTAATTTCTGTCTTATAATGAGTAATAGGATAACTATATTTAGTATGTGCGTAAGTTGCAAGGTTTTCATGCCTGTCAGACTGTTTTCATCTGACCTCAACCTCATTTCATGGATCAGTGAACAAATTTAAGTTTTCATGGTCAAGTCCATATCTCAGATACTATAAGCAATAGGTTTACTATAATTGGTGTATGGAATGATTGTAAGGTGTACATGTCCAACTGGCAGGTGTCATCTGACCTTGACCTCATTTTCATGGTTCAGTGGTTAAAGATAAGTTTTGTGTTTTGGTCTTTTTCTAAGGCAGCAACCATTTGATTTTCTGGGGGCTATGGATTTTTGGAAAAAAGTTTGTTTCCAGTTTTGGAGAAAAAATAATTTGTTTTGACCCTGAAAAAAAAATACCCTCAGGTATATGTAATGCAAAATTGAAAGAAAAAATTGTTTTCGACTTGTTGCCAAAAATAGATTGTTTTTCGGTGTCCGATCCATAGGAAAATCAAATGGTTGCTTTATATATGATGTCAACTATATTTTGTGTGTGGAAATATTTTACGATGTACATGTCAGTCTGGTAGGTTTTATTTGACCTTGACCTCATTTTCACGGTTCATTGCTCAGTGTTAAGTTTTTATGTTTTGGTCTGTATTCCTTAAACTATAAGCAATAGGTCAACTATATTTGGTGTATGGAATGATTGTAAGGTGTATATATCTGTCTGGCAGGTATCATCTGACTTTGACCTCATTTTCATGGTTCATTGGTTAATGTTAAGTTTTCATGGTTAAGTTTGTTTCTTAGATACTTTAAACAATATGTCAACTATATTTAATGTATAGATTGATTGTAAAGTGTACATGTCTGTCTGGCATGGTTCATCTGACCTTGACCTCATTTTCATTGTTCATTGGTCAGTGTTAAGTTTTCCTGGTTAAGTTCGTTTCTAAGAAACTATAAGCAATAGGTCAATTATATTTAGTGTATGGAATGATTGTAAGATGTACCTGTATTTCCATTTGGTTTAACTGACCGTGATCTCATTTTCTTGGATCATGTTAAGTTTATGTGATACTTGTAGGAAAATTTATATTTAGGACTATCATTATAAAATCAATGGTCCGTAAAGCAGGCGAGACATTTCAGTGTGTGCACTCTTGTAATGTATAGATATTATATCACATATATTTATTAGACTTGATAATTACACATTTATTATTATAATTCGTCCAAAAATATTTCTATCATTCCTTTTCTTAGATACTATTGGACAGAGTGACCATATTTAGTTGGCAGTTAGACAGTAATGAGTTGTAATGTGTGGGCACTTTTTGGATCTGTCAGAAGACTTCTTCCTGTTTGCCAATAATTTTAAGTTTTCAATATGTTGAATGACCTTCAAATTTATCGTCACACTCTCAAGTACTGCTGAATAGAATAGCTTCATATTTAGTCAGCAGCTTGACAGTAATGAGTTGTAATGTGTGATCACTTTTTGGATCAGTCAGAAAACTACTTCCTCATTGCCAATAATTTCAAGTTTTCAATGTATTGAAAGACCTTCAAATTTATCGTCACACTCTCAAGTACTGCTGAATAGAATAGCTTCATATTTAGTCGGCAGCTTGACAGTAATGTGTGATCACTTTTTGGATCAGTCAGAAAACTACTTCCTCATTGCCAATAATTTCAAGTTTTCAATGTATTGAAAGACCTTCAAATTTATCGTCACACTCTCAAGTACTGCTGAACAGAATAACTTCATATTTAGTCGGCAGCTTGACAGTAATGTGTGAGCACTTTTTGGATCAGTCAGAAAACTACTTCCTCATTGCCAATAATTTTAAGTTTTCAATATGTTGTTTGACCTTCAAATTTATTGTCACACTTTTCTCAAGTACTGCTGAACAGAATTACTTGTCCAGATAAATAAAAATAAATTCAGGTAAAGAAGGTGTCATTATCACCACTGTCAAATTGTTTGGATTTTGTAGGCTTAGCCTTTAATACATGAGTAGGTAAATATCACTGACTGGATCATTAGATCTACCAGGTCAATACTAGGCTATTAATAGCTCAAGTGCTATAAATATATCTTATCGACCAAAGCTTCCAATAAATAATAATAATCTCAAAGAGTACAAAATATTATACTTGAAATAAAGATTGTCAAAATACATATATCGCAAATTTAATTATGTGTCAAAAGCTGTATTGTATAGATCATCTTCCTGTGGCGTCCGTCCATCCCGATATACACACCGAAATAGGTTGTATCTCTAATTGTTAAAGTTGTTCTTGACATATAGTTATAATTGACATTTCTTCATGGATCTAAACTGTTTCAAGCTTGTTATTCATTACAGATTGTAAACTACTAATATCTTATGTTTATGTCTATTTCACAGCTATAGGTACTTATTTATCTCTGAAAAATACCTATATATATACATAATTAATTAAGTAGCATGCAGTGTATTTTTTAATTCTTTAGAGAAAAGCGCATATCCTCAACTTTTAGAATTGTTGTCTTTTGTCGTCAAATTGTGTGCAATTTTTTTAACTATGATAAAAAAAAACTAATAAAGATTAAACTCTGTGCTCACATCTGAATGCATCAGATATCTTTTTTTAAAGATAGTACTTGTTAATACTAACAAATGAATAGAATTTTAACAGACTCATATTTTCATTATGATTTCGTGAACAAAAAGTAGTGGTGATGCTGTGTTATATAAAGTTTGTCATGTTAATTTAGTTCACATAATGTTATAATAAAATTAGTTCTAGGTGCAAAGTCAGATTTCAACTAATTACATCTTATTTATCTTTTCTACAATCAGTAATACTGTAAACCAACTAATTTTCGCGTGCGATTTATTTTCGCGACTTTCGCGAATATGTAAAACTTGGATCTTTCCCTATGTAACTACATCAAATAAATTAGAAAATCGCGAAATTAAATCGCCATGAAGTGGACTAGAAAGGGCTTAACGCGAAATAAAGTATCCGCGAAAATAAGTTGGTTTACAGTAATCTTACTTTTCCTCTTCCAGAGTTCTTATCCCTATTACAACAGATTATCGTGGAACATGGGATCTCTCTCTCACAGTGTCATGATGTCATGTAGAAACAGAGGATGGAAATATATGGTTTGTAAAATAAAACTGTAATGATACAGAAAATTGAATGAAACAATATAAGCAGACAAAGTAGGACTTATGATTAGGCCATTTAGATCATTAGGCAAAATGCCATAATCTTTCCTTTGTCATTTATGGTAAAAACATTGAACTTGCAAATAAAAATTGCTGAAGCAAGGGAGAACAAACACTGAAATGTTGACCAGAACAATTAGGAGCAACCATTTAAGTAAAAAGAAAAAAATACCAGAACAATTAGGAGCAACAATTTAAGTAAGAAGAAAAAATGTTAAAATGTTATTTGGTCATGCACAGAGAGATATAAAATATGTAAATGCACATGAAATTGAAGCGTGGGAGAACAAACTTCATTGAAATGTCGGCCAGAACAATAAGGGAGCAACCATTTAAGTGAAAAGAAAAAATAGTTAATTAGATCATGTAGATGTCGCCAAGACTAAAATACACACGAAACTAAGCTACATATTATTGGGGAGGAGGGTCTTTGGTCTGTTTTGAAAAATAATTATTTGGTCTTGCTCTGAGAGATAAAATATGTAAATGCACATGGAATTGAAATAGTCTTCTTGATATTTCAGAGCATAATAAGGACTGTGGACTTTACTATTGACACCATTTTCTTTGAGAAGGCCAAACAGTTTGGTATAACAATTTTAGCTGAGGTAAGAATATTTGTAATGATAAGAATTTAAAAGAAATTTCAAATGTAAATGAAAAATTATAGATCCCTGTCGAAAATCTTAGTTAATATTAATGACGATTTTACACTTATTTCAAGTTTTTGCCTATTATCTCGAAAACTAATCAGAAAGGTAGAAAATTTGAGCAGCAAAATTTTGACAGGTATGCTAATAAGATTCTTTGGAGTCTCTTATTTAATAACCGCTACACATGGAATTCTTGGTTTCAGATTTGTGAATGGCTCTGTTAAATGTGAATTGAATTTCATAGAAATTAAATGATGCCTCTTTATAAAGGCTAACAAAACCATCAATAACAATGATGTTTACTATAGTGAGAGATGAACACAAAGTTAGACTGAGCCCTTTTTTATTTTCTTTATTTTTTAAGAAATCTTTCATGATCTATTTTACTATATGTATACAGGCTTCCGAAATTTATCAGACTGTTGGACATTTGGTAAGACAGACAGCAGTGCTTCATCTGACCGACCAAAACCAGTAGGACCAAAAAAATATTTTGAGAAAATCTCTCATCATGTTCTGATTCATTCTCCATTTTATTTAGATGAGGCTTGGTTAGAATAAACACAAAGTTTATTTAACCCTTTCAACGCTATACATGGCAAATGCCGCGATGACAATAGATTTTTCATCCAGACTCTTAAACCATTCGGTTTTCATTCGGGTCCTCTCTAATTTTTCCTCGTATGAATCCAGGATATTCAAGGTCCCATTTGCGCTTGAAATCCCGGGAATTTTTATGGTAAAATCATGCAGTAGAAGGAAAATAAAAACAAATATTTTGACAAATGCAAATGGCGGAAATCGAAAAAGACGCTGTAAATATGGAAATATTTCAGCATTTCTATGGCAAAACTGACAACGAGGATTAGTTAAAAGGTTTACCGTTATCTCAATGTGTTTATTACATTCAATTCGTGTGGGAAATATGATTTGATCGATCTATACGAGACGTAGAAAAAGGGGGGAAACGGAGGTTGACTGAAAATTTTGAGGACGGAGCCACTTATTTGCACCACAATTACATTATACGTTGTTTATGGTGCAATACGCTACAGAATCGAGCAACTGGTGTCTTCTTATTATATGGCAGATAAAACGACAAAATGAATGTTGATAAAAAGTCGTTTTTATTTAAAATTCAACACAAATACAATAATTTTCACCTTTTACCTGTTAATTACCTGAAAATGCAGGTAGCCTGATAAAAATTTTACTTAAATAATTGCATATCATTACAGTTCATGCTGTCCTGAGCATTTTTCATGCACTAACTTTGTCTGTATCTGTTATAATAAAAAAGATACAGCAGCCATTTTTCTATTTTTTTGTGTAGCGTTGAAAGGGTTAAGAGTTTCAAGGTTTTCTGCATAATAATTGGTGAATTTATAAATAGAAAGTCATCAGGTACAATATTTAAACATTTTAATAGGATTTTGGCTGCAAAATATGGGATCACACTTTTTTTGTTTACCAAACATTTGGAGCGTTGAGTTGCCAATATTTGTCTACCCAGAAGCATAATTGCTGGACTAGTCCAACAGTCCACCACATTTCAGGAAGCCTGTACACCTTTGTTATATAGTACAATACTATTCAGTGTGACAAAGTTTTATCTGGAGTGTTTTTTGTAAGGATAGTAGAGCATCCTTGTCTTTCAGACACATATGATCATATAGTTTTATTATAAAAAGGTAGCAATTCCAAAAGTATGGGGAGCAACTTATACAGCTAATGCCTTCAATAGTTCCTTAGAGAAGATCAAAGATGCAGGGTCTCGTATTGTCTGGATGTTTGTTATGCCACCAGTCAGCTATTATTTCATGAGAGAAGCTATCGAGTAAGTCTTAAAAACTTAAATACTTCTAATAGGAAGGCAAAATTGACAGAAGACCAATAAAAACAGGTCTATATTAAATGAAACCCTGTCTATAATAGTAAGTTTTACATGGTCCTGCTGTTTATGAGTTTTTTATTGCATATAAAGAGGAAGTTGCACACACAATCACTAAATTCAGTCTGTGCCAGGTGACAACGGTCCTGACCGACAAAATAAATGTTGGCCCACTAATTCATTTGTATTTGTCTGACCAATTGTCCCTGGTTGTATCCACCAGGTATAATGACAATGTCTTAGGGCTGTTCCAGAATTGAAAGCCAAGGGGGAGCTATGGGTGGGACTTTTTTAAGACCTCTACCACCCATAAAATTAAAAAATTTTCTTTTTGGAGATAAGAGGTACTCTTACATAAGAGACAACTCGTACAACTTGAAATGATAAACAAACTTTCTGATTGTTGGTATTTAACGCCACTTTCAGCACTCTTTAATTGTATCGTAGAGGAAGCTGGAATACCTGGAGAGAATCACCAACCTAAGGGAGGAAAACTGGCAGTTCTAGTCAAGATTGGAGTAAAAGGCACTGGTACATATGTAACAGCCACTATGTTCCGTCAGTTACTTTGTTCCGGCGGAACTTTTCAACTAGTTATTTCGTTCCGATGGAACTTTCCAACTAGTTGTTTTATTCCGAGTGCAGTCGAAAAGTTCCGGAAAAAAGTAGCTAGTTGAAAAGTCCTGGAACAATGTAGCTAGTTGAATAGTTCTGACGGAACAGAACAACTAGTTACATTGTTCTGAATATATCATATTTCGTACTTTTTGTAGAAAGAGGGGGGAGAATGAGTATCAGTATAATTATATAAGAGCAAATCATTAATTTACAAGAATACCCAACGCACTGAAAGGGGTTTCTTTGGGGACAAATATGCAAAATTTAAGTTGTATTTCATAGCTCACATAAAACGGAATTAGTTGCATTATCATACAAATTTAGTATTCATAGTACCCTCAAGAGAGGGAAGAATACCCCCCTCCTCATGTCGGTTCTTTGCATCAATTCTCCAAATGGAACTTTGTGACTGGTTGATAAGTTCCGTTGGAACTTTTGGGCTAGTTTGTTAGTTCCGGTTTTGACTAATTTGGCAAAAAGGAACTTTCTAACTAGCTGATATGTTCCGTTGGAACTTTTCAACTAGTCACTTTGTTCCAGTGGAACTTTTAAACCAGAGGAAGAACAAAATAACTAGTTAATAAGTTCCTCCGATCTTTTCGGCTAGTTAGTTCTTTCCGCCCGGAACTTTCCAACGTCGGAACAAAAGAGCATTTACACATACAGGGTTCGAAACTCACAACCTCAGGCTGTCAACGTATATTTGTTCCGCCTAACAGAAGTTCCCCTGGAAACTGTGTTATAAACAATGTCATAATATCTGTTCCTGTTGGAACAAATATTCTATACCCTTTATTCCGTAAGGAACAAATACTGTAATATTTGTTCCAATGGAAACAATATAACAGAATATTTCTTCCACTTGGAACTTATATTATGAAGGAACTTCTATTCCGTGACAAGGCTAGTGATAAATTTTAGATTTGGACATCAAGGCCCCGACAAACTTATGAAAGTTACCGAAAATTGGTGAATAAGAAGTGTTAACATGATGGAATAGGTATTATAGTTGAAAGCCAGTTGAGGGAAGTCAGCTGTTTCAAGCTTACTTTTATTTATTTTGTAAATAAATTGAGAGAAAAATAATCAAGGTATCAGGATAATGCTTAAGATTAATTTGATAATTCATTTTACAGTAAAGGAATGGGTGGTATAGATGGATGGCAGTGGAACATGTTGGGTTTGTTTGGATGGGCCTTTCCTTGGGCTAACCAAGGTCCAACATGTATGGGGGTAAGTATATTTACAGTTATATTTTCTCTGCTAATTTATGCACATATTTTAATAATATTTGTCAAGTATTCCTGTTCAGTAATTACCTAGTTCAGGGCTCTCGATCATTAAACTTTATTCAGTACTCCAGATTACAAAATCTGTGCTTCAAACATTTTTAATTGGTGAAATTCTCAGAGTACTCTTTATGACCGCAAGGCCAGATATTCTCACATTATGCTAAACTTTGTAGCAGAAATATGATGTATGCTGGTTTATGTAGAATTGAACCAAGGTGTAGTGCATTCTGTGTGATATATTCATCAGAAAAGAGTTGTGACCACTAGATCATGTTTTGAATAGACCGTGCTTATCTTACATTTTAAAACTAGTCTTGTTATGTACATTTATTATTAAAAATCTATTGAAAATCCAGAAAAATTGTTTTTCACAATTCTATATTTAAGAACATAACCTGTTCACAAGGTTGGGTTGGTGCCCACTGTTGGATTGTGGGATACGATATGACCATGGAGACACCAGTATGGAAAGGCCTGATAGAAAAACATCGTCATGCTTTTAGGAAGGATTACCTTGGAACTGTTCCAAAACTGCCTTTCACTGAAGTAAGTTTTATATAAGAACAACAAAATATTATCTGATATTCAACTATTGAAACATCTGAGAGTGCTTTGAAAAATCCAAAGATAATTCCCCTGAAGAAGAAAAAAAATTTTCATTCCAACTACAGCAATTAGAAACATTTCTGGAAATTTGTTTCAGATTTTATATGGTTTCCTTTTCAGTGGCAAATTGTGATATTTAGGAATACTTATTTTTATGGCCCTGCCACTTAGTGGTCTAGGACATATAGTTTAACCTTTGTTCGTCATTCAACACAAACAATTATACAGGTTTTTTTCTAAACGCCTTCACATATTGAGCTGATTTTTAGTCTTCTATGATGAGTTACAGATCAAGTTTACGTTTGGTTACGTTCTGCTGATTTTGCCGAAATTATGGGCTTTGGACATTAAAATTTGATGAAAATAACAGTTATACAGACTTTTTTTCTTAATGCCTTCACATATTGAGCTGTTTTTAGTATGTGGGTCTACTATGATGAGTCACAGATCAAATTTACATTTGGTTCTGCTCCCACTGAATTTTGCTGAAATTGCGGGCTTTGGACTTTGCATTTTTTCCAACCATGTTGATTTTTGTGGAAATTATCAACCTTTCATTATCAAATTTCTACCCCTGAAAATGGCTTCAAGCTTTATTTGCGAGCATGTTGATTTTTGTGGAAATTATCAACTTTTCATTACCAAATTTCTACCCCTTAAAATGGCTTCAAGCTTTATTTGTGAGCAGGGCCATTCATGTCGATCTGACTCATCTAGTCTTATACCTTAACTCTTAATTTTCATAGTAATTATATTATTAGGGCTATTCCATTAAAATGTATGTGGGAGGGTAGGAAGGGACTTTCAAAATATCCCTACAACCAAGAACCATTTTTTAGATAATTTTGCATAATGGTAATAGATGCATACTGAAAAAAGACCCATGACCCACATTCAATAATTAAACTTCCCTTCCTACCCTCCCACATACATTTTAATGGAATAGCCCTAATACTTGAAACATCTGATTTTCTTTATTTAACAATGTAAAATTTAGATATGACTGCCAATGAGACAGCTACACTCCAGAGTCCAAATGACGTGGGTTTAAGCAACTTTTCTTACATTACAATGTGTGAAACCTTTTTTTGAACTCGCCAAATTGGCGAGCAGCTTTCATTTCAACTCGCCAAATTGAAATCCCACTAGCCAGCTTGGCGAGTTCCTAAAATTTTGAACTCGACATCTTATTTGTACGTTATTGTATGTAATAAACATTTTAGAAATAGCTTTATTCTAGGTTTACTTATATATTTGGTTGAAGCTTTGGAGGAAGTATCTGTGATTTCCTTTCTTTGACAGTGTTTATGTATTAATTTTGTTCAGTGGCTTCTCATTCAGGAGTACTTGGTCAATAGAAAGGGTTAGTGGTATTTATATAATACCCTAAATAGGGTATACATTTATAAGTATAATATATATTAATGTAAATAGAGTTAACAGATTAACTGAAGAATTTAATTTAATTTGTGATTTAATAAGAAATCACATTGAAAATGACATCATTTAATTAAGCAACAATTTATAGGTTTTAACTTTTCTTGATAACTGTTTATATATTAATATAAAAAGAAGATGTGGTATGATTGCCAATGAGACAACTGTCCACAAGAGACCAAATGACACAGAAATTAACAACTATAGGTCACCGACGGCCTTCAACAATGAGCAAAGCCCATACCGCATAGTCAGCTATAAAAGGCCCCAAATGACAATGTAAAACAATTCAAACGAGAAAACTAACGGCCTTATTTATGTACAAAAATGAACGAAAACAAATATAATCTTGGTTCCAAAGAAAATGTTGGTTTAAGAGGGACTATATAAATCATGGTTTTGTAAATTTTCATTATCTTGAAAAGTTGTTTTAAAATGTTTATTATTCAAAAGTTGCTACTGTTGACCATAATTAATGCATTTTCAATATTTGTGCCATTAGAAAATTTCAAAACAAATATTGTTCTGCAATGTACACTGTTAAGATTATTTTGGTGACCTTTTCCTTCCTTTCATGTTATTTAAAAGCTGAATTAATAAGCATCTTATTTTTCCATGCTGTTCTATTTAATATCCATTATTAAAATTAAGTTTTTTATTAAAAGTTTATAGGAAATTTACTCTTGATTCAATCTTCAAACGTGTATTAAAATTACATTGCCAAAAGGAAAGTGAAAGTATTTCTATCTATCTATAAAACACGTTTTGATTGGTTTAAGTTTTCATACAACTGTCATCTAGCCAATCAGAACACATGTAACATAATATTTATCATCTGGGTTCCTGTTTGAACAGAAGTCATGGATAACAGTATTGATTTTTGCGGAAAAATGTTTTTGTAAACAATCTTTGGCTGGCTTGATTCAAAGTCGCAACAGAAGGATCACTCGCCACAACGGCGAGTTCTATTGAATCTGGACTCGCTTAATATGATTCTTACTCGCATTTGGCGAGTTGGCGAGCGGAGGTTTCACACACTGCATTATAATGGAAAAAAACATGTGCGAGCTGAACTTAAATCTAGAAATTCTAAAATATGATAAAACCTGGTGTCTTTAAAAGTACCCTTTTTTTCATCTTATGAACATTAATACACAAGAAATTAAGAGGTTCTTGGTATTTTTGCAAGGTTTATTCCAGGAAGAAATGAATGGGGGGTTGGACAACACTTTATTTATATACCCCACCACCCATAATATTTTTATTTTCATTTGTATTGTATTTTCTTCCACCTCTATTACCCACAGAAAAAAAAAATCATGTGGTGTCCAATCCTTCCCTATATTTGTTCATGGAATCATCCTAAGGCAAGACAGATTCTGTTTCTAATTCTGTTTATTTTTATTTTAGATTCTTGCTGAATATTCCTTAGCATATGATGCTGTCAGAATGTTTGGAATTGCCATGTCAAAATTAATTAATGAATCCATGACTATAACAGGACCAAGACTTACAACGGAAATAAGAAATGTAAGAAAAGTATTGATAGATTCAGATGGCTTTTATCTGGAACGTTATGTTCCTTAGAGGGAAGAAGGTTTTCTATATGAAGGAAATGTTTTGAAGAATCTTTCCATTGATATGAGGGTCTGAATGGGGTATATAGAATAGAGAATAATGCACCAATAATACAGAAAAATGTGCCAAAAAAAATAATTGAGCAAAAAAAGCAAAAAACCAGATGAAAGAGAATAATTAGGTTCTAAAATATAAAGAATAGAGAATAAATGGCAAAAATATAAAGAATAGAGATAAATAACCAAAATATAAAGAATGGAGAATAAATGGCAAAAATATAAAGAATAGAGAATAAACAGCAAAAATATAAAGAATAGAGAATAAATGGCAAATATAAAGAATGGAGAATAAATGGCAAAAATATAAAGAATGGAGAATAAATGGCAAAATATAAAGAATGGAGAATAAATGGCAAAATATAAAGAATAGAGAATAAACGGCAAAAATATTAAGAATAGAGAATAAATGGCAAAAATATAAAGAATAGAGAATAAATGGCAAAAATATAAAGAATAGAGAATAAATGGAAAATATAAAGAATAGAGAATAAATGGCAAAATATAAAGAATAGAGAAAATGACATAAAAATTTAAAGAATACAGGAATGAAGGACACCATCCAGACCTTCATATGATATCACCATTGAAGAATTTTTAAATGTATGGTTTTTAATTACAAAAAAAATAGATTTGTATAGGAAAAATAGATATTACTGGCCCTAATTAGTTTAACTTAAACTTATGGTGGCATGCAACTCTGTATAGAATATTTTGTATAATTTATTTTGAATATACAAAAAGAATTTTCATTGTCTTTTTGTCAGGACCTATTATTGTATATTGCTGTTTGAACATACATGCTGCATACAAAAATTCCTATTTGCTTTACATGATTTTCAAGAAATTTTAACAATTGATGTGCAGTCTGCTATGCTTGATGAAACCTTTTTATTTACCCCACTTCCTTAAAAAAGCAAAAGACAAGGTAAGGTGTATGTGTATACTTTGATAACAATATAAATAACACACCACAACAAATTTTAATTTCTATGGCGAAAAAGATGTCAAACACAAAAGTCATAAAAATAGAAAAAGTCTGTGATGAGTCAATTTCAAATTGGTTATTAGACCAAAAACAAACCACTTTCATGGAATTTGGTGTGTATGACTTCAAAAAGATTTGTCAAAATTTTGACTCATTTCAATCACTTATTAAAAAGTTACATTGTATATGCAATAGAAATTTTTACTCCTTAGCAATTAATACTGGTTCTCTGTAACTATTTAAACTCTTACATAGGGAGTGTGGCACGCATGGTCATCGATTTTCTTCAAACTTCACACACTTACTAGTCTTGATGAAACAAACAAAAATGGCAAAATTTTGGTTGTTATAGCATATCGGTTGCCATAGCAACCGATGACCAGTTTTACCTCTTCTGGATATCTATGATTTTAAGCTGAAAATGGCTATTTTCAACATAATTTTCATAATAAATGATTAAGAGAAAGACTAATCTTTTTGATTTTATTAAATATAAGCATTTTATTAATGTAATTTAATAACTGATATTTTCATATTCATTTTCAATCATAATCACATATACCCCCTTTTATGTGGTTTGCATTAGGTAAAAACACCCTTTGAGGTCATTTTGAATGCTCACCATATTTTTTTGGACACCTCAGTTAAAGTCAACCATGAATTCATAAATACCATAGTCATGTCTTATCAATGATGCGAAAAGTAATGGGAAGTATGTTTCATTTTTGTTACCATGGATACAAAATGCTTAGTTTTCATTTTGTCAGAAAAAAATTTTGAAAATTTTGAAAAAAATGTTTTAAAACCTAATTCTGCAGTCAGAAAAAATAATTAAATATACAATTTGTGGAAATTATTGTAATCATAAAAATTTTAAACATATTCATTTAATATATAGGTATATAATAGTTTTAACTCTGTTGCTATGGAACAATTTCATGATGATACACAAGTTTAAAACAATTTTGAAAAGTTTCAGTTAGTTTCTTAAATGTTCACAGAAGTAGGAAAACTAAAACACTTATTAAGTTTCACTGTATTGACACATGTGTATGTATAAATAATTTTGCTAGTATAGTATATCGATTATGGTGTTACCACTTGAAGGAAACAAATACAATTTCTCCAATATGGATAAAATTGCTGATTATGAAGAAATTTCTGTTTTCATGATCATGAAAATATACAAGAAAACAAGACAAAAAACAAATACTAGTAAAGTCATTTAAAAATTAAATATTCAATTGTGCAATATTTGGGGCTGGAAAGATTTTGTAAAAAAGAAATGATCGATTAGCTGTGGTTTGCTTTATGTCCAGTGTCAAACATCTCATGCATATTTCAGAAGAGAACAAAATCAATAAATTTAA
Organism: Mytilus coruscus; assembly: GCA_017311375.1. Classification (NCBI taxonomy): domain Eukaryota; kingdom Metazoa; phylum Mollusca; class Bivalvia; order Mytilida; family Mytilidae; genus Mytilus; species Mytilus coruscus. The sequence continues at coordinate 29,814,059 of CM029607.1, forward strand.
TAGGAACATTGTAGGTTCTGTGCTAGTCTACTGACCAAAAATTAATTAAAGTCAATAATTTGATACAATTCAACATAATAAAAAAATAGAACCAAAAGAGTCAGACGTTGATCCTCTAAATAAATGATAAATGACCATCTAAACTTTCTATAAAGGAAAAAATACCTTTATTATGAGCTGTTTATTTTCTTATTCATTCTTTTAAACTCAATGTTGAAATGGCAAAGCATGTATAGCTATACGTTTCGAATAATATTGTATTTTGGATGATGAGTATCTACATGAAAATAATTTTGAGGTGAAGTTATGAAAAATAGAAAATTTCAAAAGGTCCTGCAATAGGGCTAGGCTGGGATAAAGGCGGACAATTTAAAATATCACTGGAAATCGGGATCAATTGGACAAGGACAGAAATTTCAATAGGTTAACTAGGGAGCCCTAAAAGAATAAACACAAGGGTCCTTTAGCAAACAAAGGCGTAACAAGCAAGGGCGGTTATAGTCGGCTACTCGATGGTCCCTGCTATCCATCGGACACATTTCTTGTTTGACGTTCTGGCTGGGGAGAATTTTCGAGATTTTCAAAAATACGGTTTCCCTACGAGGACCCTCGGAAAATCTGACAGTGGGTGACTCGGGTCTTACAACGAGCAACAGGGGAAATATACCATCAAGACAATTTTCATATAAGGGTCCCACTGACTGTCTTAAGAGATGGCCCGCTACATTCATGCTTCATTAATTCATATGTTATCAACAAAATGTTCCAATGAAAGGAGGGGCGGGCCCCAGGGCCCTTGGATCCGCCTATGGTAGCACTATATTAACATTACTAATAGGCATTGGATTATTGAAATTTGAGAAAATAACAATTATCTTCATGGATTTTAGCTGCAAATTAAAAATATTGACAATATGATAACTCTAGATCTTTACACAGGGTAACTTTAAAAGAATTATATACATGTACATATACTTTGATTTTTACTGAAAGCCCATTACAGAAAGATGTTTCTCAAAATTAGTATATTGTCTTTCTTTTAACAAAAAAAAAAAAAAAAAATTTACTTTGAAACAGAAGTCAGTGTTTATAAATAACATATTATACATGTGACTTTTTGTCCGCGACTTTTTGTCTGTGACTTTCTGTCCTTCATTCTGACCGTTATCATGACCAGGAAAAATGACTTTATACCTTTTTATATGTAATAGGCTTTGCATCAAATTTATAGAAACACTTAGATTGAACCATTAATTTTTTCAAATAAGAAAATATAAAATGCTTACAAACATATTAGCAAACGATAAATGTATTGACTTTCGGGAACATTTAAAACTAAGACAAGGCTCTGGCAACCCTCAAGTAAAATCCGAATATGTGTACTTATATTTTATGAAAATATTTTAAACTACCAGGATATCGTGCATGCAGGTGCTCGGGCATACCACAAGTAGTCCATGAAATGTTTATTTGTTTTTATGAAAATATTTAAAACTACCAAGATATCCAACACAAGGCTCGGGCATGCCTTAAGTAGTACGTGGAAATAATTATTTACTGTAAGAAAATATTAAAAAACAAACTATATTGGATTTATCAACTTACATGTATATGTATTTATGCATGGCCTACTTCAATCACACCTTTTGTGTGTTACTTTATATTTATGATCAAACGTGTCAAATTATAACCAGTAACATGCAACATAATTTACAACACAGTTAAATACAATATACTACTCAATACCATAAAAAGTTTAAATAATCCAGTGCTCGTCAAAGTACCCTAAACTGTTTTTCCCAGTTTTTTACCATTCAATCTTAATGTTAATTTTTCATAAATTTTAAGCAAATCCTACATTTTTGTCCTATAAGATATAAATAAGTTTTAGGTAGTGCAACGACCAGGACACAGTAAAACGTTGGTCAGGTCAAGTTTTTTACCCAAAAACATATTGTTTTCTCTGGTTTTTTTAATAATATTAAAGAACACAGAAATTTTCATCGGTCAGGTTTTTGCTGTTGTTGGTCAGGTCATTGTCAACGTTAGGAAGGTAACGTTTTCTGAATTTTTATTATTTTTTCAATATTTATTCATTAATTTATATATTAAATGATCAAATTTTATTATATTTCAAATTTAACATAAATCCTTTAAGAAATAAAAAGTTATTAGCATTTTCATTTGGTCGTGTCATTGTCAGCCTTGGTCAGGTCACGCTTTATGAAGATTTAAAAAGTTTTCTATATTTTTTCTTATATTTATGTATTGAATGGTCTAAATTTATAACAATTTAAATTTGACATCAATCCTTTTAGAAATAAAAAGTTATTAGCATTTTCGTTTTGGTCCAGTCATTAGAGTAACCCACCAAAGGGAGATAATTCGTATTGTGAGGAATATTGCACAATGATCATTTTTAGAAATTAATTTCATATGTTTCTAGGTAGATTACCCGTAACTTTTTTAATTTTGACTAAAACAAGACTGAAATTAATTGTTTTGTGTTTCTTTTTAATAGACGTAATCGCATAATTTTACAACACTACACCAAATATTGTATTTTTCTCAAAATCCCAACTTTCTCTGTTGTTACCATGGTAACCAACCAATATATATATCGGTTGGCATTATTTTTCTGACTAGTCTAATAGGATCTACATATCAGCCAATTTTCAGGAAGATCGGTGACTATGTGTGCGAAAAAGTTTAAGTGGTTACAGAGAATGAGTATTAATGGAGGTGGTGTGTTTCTTTTGTTATTGAGTATATATTTAGATTCCATCACTATCAAGTGAGATACAATATTTCTACTCTTAAGAAATGACGGTGGCCATTTTAATCTTTAAAGAGTTATGCTGCAGGCGAGGGCATCTGTGATCGCTAAATCACATTATTCTAGATTTAGATTGATTGAAGTGTTACAGTTTTATTTTTATAATTTCAAGGTGTATATGGAAAAGAGTTTAACTGGTGAGCTACAACTTAATGCAAATGGTGACAGACCAGGATATATTGGAGTCATTGTGAATGTAAATCCACATCCATTCTCCTGGCCAGATCATATTAATGCATTTCCACCCACTGTGAGTATTGTATAAATGCGTTTAAGGATTCTATTTTGTAATGTGTCATGGATGTGGGGAATATAATTATATACCTTTATAACAATTTAAGTTTTTACTTGATCCCCACGGTTAGAATTAAGTGACGTAAATTTAATGTATGCTAGGAATAATTGAATGCTGAATACAGAAATAGGTCATTGCTTCACAAATATGTGTAGAAAGAGGTTACTTTTTTAACTCATCAGTTTTTTTTTCATGTTAAGAATATTATATTAATAAATAATATACAAGAAGATTCAAAGACAACAACACTTAGGCTATCACTGAGTTGCGATATCTTCTATTGTCGACTAGTTTCCTCATCAGGACACTTACATAATGTTATCAGTTACCTAAGTACAACAATTACGGGTATGCCGATCAAATACAAAAAGAAAGCCTTGTTTTTATTTTTGGCCTCTTCAGGGTTATGAAGACAGGGTTAACATCAGTCTTATAGCTTGTCTGGTCATCAAGAAAGGGTTAATATCAATAACTTGTCTAGTCATCACCATTAATATAAGTACATATCAGTTTCTAGGCCCTGCCCCCTAGGTCATGTTCCAGCAACTGAATTAATTAGGAAAATTGCTGTCCATCAGATTGTCTTTTTTCAAATTTTCTGTGTCAACAGTTTATTAGGACAGGGTTAATAGCACTCATATAGCTTGTCTTGTCATCAAGGTTATTAGGATTGTTTCATTAACAATCTCAAGAACACAGCAAAGATAGCTCTCTTGATTCAACCATATGATAACAGCAGTTTGAAAGTGCCTGCCCTGAAAACCTTTTTAACATCCATTTATTCAGTAAGAAAATGCATGATTTTCTTCAGACAATAAAGATTTTGATCAATTCTTTTAGATTTCTGAATGAAATCTTAAAGCAAAATGATCTTCAAGTTAGAATTCATCCGTCTTATTTAATTGTGATTACAGTTTATTTTAATTTGATTCATCAAAATACTGTTACTATATCAGTATTCACAACAAGCTGAAGCTCAATTTTACAAAAAATGTAGTTAGATTTTGTGGCCTGAAGACCTGATTTTCACAGGCTTGACATTAATTTTACATGGCCTAGGCTGGTGAGCCTGTTGTTAAGTGTGTGAAGACTGCTATATATCTTTACAGACAGCCATGTTTACCAGAATGATATTTATGGAAAGTGATACAGCAACCTCACAGAGAGAATATAGCATGCAGGCTAAACGTCCAATGGATTTGATATACGGGATGGAAGTAGCTAACTATACCATAGCATACACAAAATATACAAACTTAAGGCGGTAAGTGTATCATGTAAATATCAACACCTTTGTTGACATCTAGACGTCAATTTTGTTTGTAATAAGGCCATGCAAAAAAAATCTTTGGTTTCCCCTAACCTTTCTGGGTCTGTTTTTATCCTCCTGGTCAATTTTTTTTAATCAATGAAAAAAGAAAAAGAGCAAAAGTCTCTTTAAGGTCAAGGAATGTCTCAGATTTTAGTAAAATTTTGCTTAATAAATGAATAATCGTAACAAACAAAATAAACCATTTGGAAAGTTAAATAATCAAAATGTATGTTGCTAAACTTATTTTACTCGGTACATTTATTAAAAATGAGATAATATGAATTTGTTTAAGCTTTAATCACATATTTATCTAGATTTATTTCATGTTTGGTTTAAAAAATATGTTGGTTGCAAGTGGATGTTTTGACTAATGTAGGTTGTAGCATAATCAGCATATTAATATTATATTATATTCATTAACAACGTCTGTGATTTTAGAAAAATACATTTATATGACCAGGACCTATTAAAAATTTAATTACTTATGAACTCTCACTTTGTAGATTTAATGGTTCCCATGGAAGAATTGGAACATGGTCTTTAAAACTAGAGCAATTGCCATCAGCTAATGGAACAGCCATAACAGAAGAAATAATCGAAAAGAGCGTGGCCCCTTTCTATTGTACAGGAGGGTGTGGGGGAAACAAGACTGATGATTTTGACATTACACTATATCAGTTTGGTCACTGTTCCCGCTTCAATGTTTGCAAGTGAGTGTGATTCCTATGGTTAAGTTTAATCTATAATGCAAATATTTGCAAGTGATAGTGACTCCTATGGTTAAGTTTTAGTTGTAATGCTATATTGTGAACAGAAGGAGGAATTAATTTCCTAAGCTTGCTTCATTTTGAATGGTTTGGCTTATTTAATTGACTCTATTTCATACAAAAGTCACTTTACATATCTTCTATGGCCATGCAGTCAAGGGAAGTTTGCAACCAAACTTTGGTAAAAATGAAATAGATGTATAAAATAAATCCCCTTTAAAAATTGTAGATCAATTTAAATGTTGTCAAGGGCCTCCTGTGTTGCTGAGGGGTTTTAGTAGTTCTACAGCAAGATGACTAGCCGGTCAAAACTGAGGTTGTGAGTTTGAACCCCTGACATGGAAGGTGCGTTTGACTCGAGGTTAATTCACTAAGATAAGGGCTATTCCATTAAAAAGAATGTACCAGGGTCGGACGGCAATTATAAAAATCCTGTTGGTTGTTGATGTGTTGAAGCGTTTATGGCCAGTGACCCTTGGTGTTTAGAGAAACTAAGTATTGTTGGTTGTTGGTCTTCTTTGACAGTCAGTTTTCGTGACTGTCGGTTTCATTGTGTTATTTTTCGTTATTTATTATTATTTGTTTTGCAAGGACTTATATAACCAATTGTTTTTGTCTCCTGCTCTTATCGTGATATTTTGGAAAACATAACTGTTCCCGCAACTTACGCAACGTTGTTTTCTAACTGTGATACCAATTCCAGAAGTGCAAAAGTTACTTCTCTTTAATGACAAGCACATGACGAAAGATGTCAAATTCTATTGAAAATAATATTCGGAAGTTCAAATTAGCGGTGGTCTTAGGTCCGCGACCTTCCACTATTGCAATTGGACTTTGTTTTGTTACTACCTAGGTCCGACGGACCTTCGATTTGAAAGAAAATGAAAAAATTAACTTTGCCGACCTTTTAACCATCAGTATGGTCATTTTAAAGCCATATTTCTATTGAGATCGTATACCCTCCAGGGATTTTTCTAGCATTCCACAGGGTCCAAATACGGACCCATTTCTATTTGCAATGGCAAATACCGTGACGTTTTCCCAATTTTCAATTTGGGACCAAACTTCAAACGTTATCTTTATTATTCATGACAGCGATGCTCATTTTGTTCAACCGCTAGCTTTATACTGAAAATCGCCAACAAGTAATGTGTAAATACGAGTAAAATTGTATCTGACTGACAAAAACAACATTGAAAAACAATGGATGCCATAAACCGGAAATGAAGACGATTACAATACCGGATCAGATTCCAGGGTCGGATAAGGGTAATTCCGGGTTTGCCGATCAAATACAATAAAAAAATAATAATTCCAGGCAGGTGACAAAATACATCTATGATGATGAAATATAAACACTAGAATTGAAAACCAAAAGATATATGGAAAAGAAAGAAAAAGCATGAAATATTTTATACAGAAACTCAAAAATAACTTTTAGTTCACAAATTTTCATATCAAAATCCAATGAAATGTCACACTAATTTTCTTTATCATTAATAAATGTTGATACTACATGTAGATGTTTTATAGAGTATACATATATCTACAATTCCAAGAGGTAATTTCTTCTCAATTTTGAAGGGTCAGTAAAATCTGGAAGTTTCTTACTTTATTTTTACAGAGGTACTAATATAATAGTGCAACTAGATATGATACATTTAAACAGCTTTGAATTTGAACTGTTACTTTAATTGTATACTGGGTATGAATTGAACAATATAAAAAAAGAGATACAAATATCCCTTTACATCATAGTAATAACCAAATATTGTAGATCCTTGAGTGAGCACTTCTTTTCCAAATCTCACCACTTCTACCCATCAGTTTCAAAAGAGAAGTCACTTCTCCCTATGAATCTAAAGTAGTGTGAGCCCTGAGATAATGGTTTAATTAGTAATTAATTACCAATCGTTGAGACAACCCACCCACCCACAGTGACACCCTCCCAATACCAGAAAAATAGGATTATTTGAATTCATAATATACAAGACAATTACATTTATTATTATACGCCTGCTCACGGGTCATATTATGGTATACTGTTGTCTGTCTGTCTGTCCGTCATCAACATGTCGGACATTAACTCAAAAACGCGTTAACCAATTTGCATAAAACTTTGGTGAATAGTTTATATCTATGGATGTATGCTCCCTTTCCATTTTTATAAATTTTAGATGTTACGATTCCGAGTTATGGGGTTTCATTCATCAAAACAGGGGATTTTTCACAGAATATTAATGAAACCATTAGAAGCAAGCTCTTAACAATGCTTTGTTAATGTTGAAAGAATGGTCCATAGCTATTCAATTTCAAGTTCAAAGTTTTTATCATGAAAAGAAACCATTTTGGGCAAACTTATTTAAAACAAAAATCATCAAGAAAAACACCAGCATAATTACAGTGGACAGGACATACAGCAACTTTTGTATAGGACAGGCATGTGAAAATTTGGCAGTTAACATGGTTATAACTTAATAACATAAGTATGACTTAAAGAAATTAGAATGGTCAGAATACATAGTTATACCCCGCTTTAAAAAGTGGGTACACTGTTTTACCTCTGTCTGTCCATCAGTCCCATGAATATTTTTCGTCGCATCTTTCTTAGGAACTACATGATAAGGATTCCTGAAATTTGGTTTCAGGGTTTATATAAGTCAGCTATACCGTGTGATGCGTTTTCAGATTCATCACTCAACAACTTCCTGTTCACCGAACACTTACATCATTTTACAAATGACATCCAAGTTGAAAATTTTCTTCACATTTTCTCAGGAAATACATTACAAGGATTTGTGAAATTTTGTTTCAGGGTTTATATAAGTCGGCTATACCGTGCGATGTGTTTTCAGATTCATCACTCAACAACTTCCTGTTTACTGAACACTTACATCATTTTAAAATAACTATTAAATATTCCAAATGCATATTTGGGTGGGGTATCATCAGTGAGTAGCTCGCAGTTTTACTTTATGATTCTTCGTATCCTTTGTCCACGTCATCATAAACTTTTTCAAACATCTCTGAGCCAACAAAGCCAATTGGAAGCAAACGTGGCCAACATATATTAAGTTAAAAACAATCCATTTGCAGTTCTATAGACCACAGTTCTAATTTTCATCAGTGATTTTATAAGATTTGAAATGTTTCAAACCCTGGTGACCAAATTATATTTTTCATATTTAAGATTTAAAACACAATAAAGTTTGATCTCATTTCTTCCTTCCAACCCCTCCCTCGCCAACTCGCAGTTCCTCCCCTCATTCCCAGGTTCCCTTAACCCTGTCCACCCCCTCTAAATTGTCCAGCAACTATAATGTTTAAATAACAATTCCTTTGGTTGTGGTAAATTAGAATAAAATAAGTTAGATATATTCCAGTTGGTTCTTGTATTATTATGAAACGACTTCCTGTTGGTTGGTGTTAAGATACATGGTACATTCCTCTTGGTCATGGGGTACTTAAAATTGCATTCCGACCCTAGTACCTCCTTTTTAATGGAATAGCCCTAATCAGTTTTCCTGCCATAAGATTGCTGGTTCTCTCTGGACACTTAGGCTTCTTCCACCAATAAAACTGGCTGCCATGATATAGCCAATGGTACTGAAAGAGCATTTAACACCAACAATCAATCAATCAATATATGTTATCAAACTTGTCTTCTACAACATTAGAAATTAAAAAAGGCAAGGATTCAACAGATAATCAAAGATCTTGGCTTCAAAATCAAACTGTTAAAACAAAAAACATGAAAATGCTTGGAAACAAATACTTAAAAAGCACTTGTAAAACTCTTTAATACAGTATTATATTTGAGAATGTCCATTTTAAGACATAACTTTTGTAGCCTTGTAAGATATATATTCATATAGTAACTGCTGCAAATATATCTATACAGATTCTGCTTATGTATTGTCTGAAAGCTCAATTTTGAAACAATAAAAAACTGTGGATTCATTATTATTCGTGGGATACCAATTTTCATGGGTGTTGGTAACCCACGAATTTAAATGGTCAATGAATAATAAATTTTCTAAAAGGTTTGTAAGCAAGCGTTTACAAAACACGAAATCAAATATCCACGAAAATACCATTGTTCCACAATCAATGAAAATTGGTACGGACAAAAATAAATGAATCCACAGCACAATATATTCCTAAATTTTTCATGTCCATGTTTCAGGTGTGATGAAGGTTACTATGGTCTGTCCTGTCAGCACATGACATGTAACTGTGTAAATGGGCAATGCTATATTCCAAATACATGTGTGTGTGAGAATGGATGGACTGGGGTTAGATGTGAAGTACCAATCTGTGGGTAAGTGTATATATAATACATTAATATGTCTAGCAAATACATGTGTGTGTGAGAATGGATTGACTGGAGTTAGATGTGAAGTACCAATCTGTGGGTAAGTGTATAATACATTAATATGGGTAGCAAATACATGTGTGTTTGAGAATGGATGGACTGGAGTTAGATGTGAAATACCAATCTGTGGGTAAGTGTATAATACATTTATATGGGTAGCAAATATGTAAATGCTCTTTTGTTCCGACGTTGGAAAGTTCCGGCGGAAAGAACTAACTAGCCGAAAAGTTCCAGAGGAACTTATTAACTAGTTACTTTGTTCTTCCTCTGGTTTAAAAGTTCCACCGAACAAAGTGACTAGTTGAAAAGTTCCAACGGAAAATATCAACTAGTTAGAAAGTTCCTTTTGTCAAATTAGTCAAAACCGAACTAACAAACTAGCCCAAAAGTTCGATGGAACTTATCAACCAGTCACAAAGTTCCATTTGGAGAATTGATGCAAAGAACCACATGAGGAGGGGTATTCTTCCCTCTCTTGAGGGTACTATGAATACTAAATTTGCATGATAATGCAACTTATTCCGTTTTATGTGAGCTATGAAATACAACTTAAATTTTGCATATTTGTCCTCAAAGAAACCCTTTCAGTGCATTGGGTATTTTTGTAAATTAATGATTTGCTCTTATATATACTGATACTCATTCTTCCCCTCTTTCTACAAAAGGACGAAATATGGTATATTCGAACGATGTAACTAGTTGTTCTGTTCAGCCAAAACTATTCATCTAGCTACATTGTTCCGGGACTTTTCAACTAGCTACTTTTTTCCGGAACTTTTCGACTGCACTCGGAATAAAACAACTAGTTGGAAAGTTCCATCGAACGAAATAACTAGTTGAAAAGTTCCGCGAACAAAGTAACTGACGGAACATAGTGGCTGTTACAAATACATGTGTGTGTGAGAATGGATGGACTGGAGTTAGATGTGAAGTATCAATCTGTGGGTAAGTGTATAATACATTAATATGGGTAGCAAATACATGTGTGTGAGAATGGATGGACTGGGGTTAGATGTGAAGTACCAATATGTGGGTAAGTGTATAATACATTAATATGGGTAGCAAATACATGTGTGTGTGTGAGAATGGATGGACTGGAGTTAGATGTGAAGTACCAATCTGTGGGTAAGTGTATAATACATTAATATGGCTAGCAAATACATGTGTGTGTGAGAATGGATGGACTGGAGTTAGATATGAAGTACCAATCTGTGGGTAAGTGTATAATACATTAATATGGGTAGCAAATACATGTGTGTGTGAGAATGGATGGACTGGAGTTAGATGTGAAGTACCAATCCGTGGGTAAGTGTATAATACATTAATATGGGTAGCAAATACATGTGTGTGTGTGAGAATGGATGGACTGGAGTTAGATGTGAAGTACCAATCTGTGGGTAAGTGTATAATACATTAATATGGGTATCAAATACATGTGTGTGTGAGAATGGATGGACTGGAGTTAGATGTGAAGTACTAATATGTGGGTAAGTGTATAATACATTAATATGGGTAGCAAATACATGTGTGTGTGTGAGAATGGATGGACTTGAGTTAGATGCGAAGTACCAATCTGTGGGTAAGTGTATACTACATTAATATGGCTAGCAAATACGTGTGTGTGTGAGAATGGATGGACTGGAATTAGATGTGAAGTATCAATCTGTGGGTAAGTGTATAATACATTAATATGGGTAGCAAATACATGTGTGTGTGTGAGAATGGATGGACTGGAGTTAGATGTGAAGTACCAATCTGTGGGTAAGTGTATATATAATACATTAATATGTCTAGCAAATACATGTGTGTGTGAGAATGGATTGACTGGAGTTAGATGTGAAGTACCAATCTGTGGGTAAGTGTATAATACATTAATATGGCTAGCAAATACATGTGTGTGTGAGAATGGATGGACTGGAGTTAGATGTGAAGTATCAATCTGTGGGTAAGTGTATAATACATTAATATGGGTAGCAAATACATGTGTGTGTGAGAATGGATGGACTTGAGTTAGATGTGAAGTACCAATCTTTGGGTAAGTGTATAATACATTAATATGGCTAGCAAATACATGTGTGTGTGAGAATGGATGGACTGGAGTTAGATGTGAAGTATCAATCTGTGGGTAAGTGTATATAATACATTAATATGGGTAGCTTTTTTAATGTAATTTTACATTTGCAAAATATTATTCTAGCAACAAGCCAAACGCTAAAAATATTACTCCCAAGAAAAGTGACAACACATAATATGGTAAACAGGTAGAGAGATTCATAACAAAAAAAAACATTTTTGTCTTTTTTGTGGAGCCTTCAACTTTTGTCAAAAAAGCGAGACATAGCGATCCTACATTCCGTCGGCGGCGTCCACAAATATTCACTCTGTGGTTAAAGTTTTTGAAATTTTAATAACTTTCTCAAACTATCCTGGATTTCTACCAAACTTGGACAGAAGCTTGTTTATGATCATAAGATAGTATCCAGAAGTAAATTTAAAAAAAAATTCTTGTTTTTCCGTATTTTACTTATAAATGGACTTAGTTTTTCTGCCAGGAAACATTACATTCACTCTGTGGTTAAAGTTTTTAAAATTTTAATAACTTTCTTAAACTATCCTGGATTTGTACCAAACATGGACAGAAGTTTGTTTATGATCAAAAGCTAGTATCTAGAAGGAAATTTTTATTAAAATTTTGTACTTGTTTATCCATATTTTACTTATAAATGGACTTAGTTTTTCTTCCAGTTAACATTACATACAGTCTGCTGTTAAATTTTTTAAAACATTTATTAGATTCATAAACAATCCTCGATTTTTACCAAACTTGGACAGAAGCTTCTTACAATAAAAAAAATTGTATCAAGAGGAATATTTTTATTCAAAAGTAGGCGAGACACTAGGTTCCGCGGAACCCTTACGAATTTTTAGTTTTGACTGTGGAGATGGTGTATGTTCAGGGCCAGATACAGAGAGATTCTTTATTAAAAAACACATTTGTTTTGTCTTTTTCAATTATGACTGTGGAGATGGTGTATGTGGGGCCAGATACAGAGAGATTCTTTATTTAAAAAAAAACATTTGTTTTGTCTTTTTCAATTATGACTGTGGAGATGGTGTATGTTTGGGGCCAGATACAGAGAGATTCTTTATTAAAAAACACATTTGTTTTGTCTTTTTCAATTATGACTGTGGATATGGTGTATGTTCAGGACCAGATACAGAGATTCTTTATTAAAAAACACATTTGTTTTGTCTTTTTCAATTATGACTGTGGAGATGGTGTATGTTTGGGGCCAGATACAGAGAGATTCTTTATTAAAAAACACATTTGTTTTGTCTCTTTTCAGTTTTGACTGTGGAGATGATGTATGTTAGGGGCCAGATACAGAGAGATTCTTTATTTAAAAAAAAACATTTGTTTTGTCTTTTTTCAGTTTTGACAGTGGAGATGGTGTATATTTGGGGCCAGATACAGAGTGATTCTTTATTTAAAAAAACCCATTTGTTTTGTCTTTTTTCAGTTTTGACTGTGGAGATGGTGTATGTTAGGGGCCAGATACAGAGAGATTCTTTATTTGAAAAAAAAAAACATTAGTTTTGTCTATTTTCAGTTTTGACTGTGGAGATGGTGTATGTTTGGGGCCAGATACAGAGATTCTTTATTAAAAAACACATTTGTTTTGTCTTTTTCAGTTTTGACTGTGGAGATGGTGTATGTTCAGGACCAGATACAGAGAGATTCTTTATTAAAAAAACATTTGTTTTGTCTTTTTTCAGTTTTGACTGTGGAAATAGTGTATGTTTGGGGCCAGATACAGAGAGATTCTTTATTAAAAAAACATTTGTTTTGTCTTTTTTCAGTTTTGACTGTGGAGATGGTGTATGTTCAGGACCAGATACAGAGAGATTCTTTATTAAAAAAACATTTGTTTTGTCTTTTTTCAGTTTTGACTGTGGAGATGGTGTATGTTTGGGGCCAGATACAGAGAGATTCTTTATTAAAAAACATTTGTTTTGTCTTTTTTCAGTTTTGACTGTGGAGATGGTGTATGTTCAGGACCAGATACCTGTGAATGTAACTCGGGATCAGTTGGAGCACAGTGTAACCAGTCAATATATGTGGTGACGATCATTCCAATAATATGTTTTATAATATTTATCATATTATTAATCTTCCTTATCAGATGGTTATTAAAAAGGTAAGGATATTTCAAAACTTGTTAAATAGTCAGTAACTTTTCTGTTTTTTCAAATACACCGGTAAAAATAAGGTAAACAAGTTGATTGATTGGTTGGTTTTTAGTTATTTGATTCATTTGAGATGTCGCCATCACTTGGGGCCAGATACAGAGAGGTTCTTTTTTTGTTTTGGTTTCAGTCAGCATCTTTTATTTTACTTTAAAAAACAGTTTTCTCCTCTAAAACTACTGGCCAAAATTCATCCAAACTTGGAAAATAACATGTGTTCACCTTCAATAGGGCATCTGCTAACAAAATTATGAATCAGAGACAGGACTGCAGAGTCTAACAAATATGCCATGTTTTAAAATCCAAATGAAAGAGTTGAAGAATTAAGCAAATTTTACTTTGTTTTGACAGTATGAGAATGACACTGTCAGGGTCCTTGATTGTATAATGTTGCAATGTATTTCTTTGTACTTTAGACATCATTTACGACAAGCTTTGAAGAACTTAGATTGGCTGGTTAAATGGGATGAAGTTATTGTGGGTGACACCAGAGCACTCAGTATTATGTCTACAGCTGGTGATGATTTTGCTACATCTGCTAAAAGTAATATGTGCACATGGAGAAGTCAGAAGTGTTATGTTCAGGTAAAAGCCATATCAGAAAAAAGATTCACAAAATTCCTTTTTTTATGCCCCACCTAGGGGCATTATGATTTTTGGTCTGTGCGTCTGTTCGTCCATCCGTTTGTCCATCTGTCCTGCGTCAGGTTAAAGTTTTTGGTCAAGGTAGTTTTTGATGAAGTTGAAGTCCAATCAACTTGAAACTTAGTACACATGTTCCCTATGATATGATCTTTCTAATTTTAATGCCAAATTAGAGTTTTGACCCCAATTTCACGGTCCACTGAACATAGAAAAATGATAGTGCGAGTGGGGCATCCATGTACTATGGACACATTCTTGTTTTTGTCGAGCCTGCAACTTCTGTCACAGAAAGCTCGACATAGGGATAGTGATCCAGGGGCAGTGTCAACGTTAACTAACTACTTAAAAGCTTTATATTTTAGAAGCAGGAAGACCTGGATGCTTCATACTTTGTATATAGATGTCTTATGTTATGAAGTTTCCGTCAGTCACAGGTCCATTGTCCTTGACCTCATTTTCATGGTTCATTGACCACTTGAAAAAAAAGTTAAGACTTTTTATAATGTTAATTTCTCTCTTATTATGAGTAATAGGATAACTATATTTAGTATGTGCTTACCTTGCAAGGTCCTCCTGCCTGTCAGATAGTTTTCATCTGACCTTGTCCTCATTTAATGGATCAATTAGCAAGGTTAAGTTTTTCGTGGTCATGTCCATATATCAGATACTGTAAGCAATAGGTCTACTATATTTGGTGTATGGAATGATTGTAAGGTGTATATGTCTGTCTGGCATGGTTCGTCTGACCTTGACCTCATTTTCATGGTTCATTGGTCAATGTTAAATTTTCCTGGTTAAGTTTGTTTCTTAGAAACTATAAGCAATAGGTCAACTATATTTTGTGTATGAAACGATTGTAAGGTGTACATGTATTTCCGGTTAGGTTATCTGACCTTGGCACATTTTTCTTGGATCATGTTAAGTTTATGTGATACTTATAGTAAAGCTTTATATTAGGACTATTAACATAAAATCAATGATCAGTAAAGCAGGCGAGACATTCCAGCGTGTGCACTCTTGTTGTAATTTTTTACCTAACTTGGTCCTCAAATTTAACATTATCTTTTTCTGGCCTTTCATGTTCTAAAGACTCCATTAAATTGTAGATGTATTATTATGTTTAAGCCCTTCTGGAATTCTTACTGGCCTTGGGTTTGTCAATTCAACCTCCCCTCTGACACCAAAAATTTGGTTTTTCTTTCTGGCTTTTGCATATTTCCAAGCCTGAATTGTTTCTCCTGCAGTCATTAAATTCTACAGAATGACATAGATAAATAATCTTGACATGTTGCAGAAGTATTTTCATTGTAATGTAATTAATGAACTAATGCCCTTGAACAACATTAATTGGGGGCAAATATACACCAGTACTTGTGCCCATTGAAAAGAACAAGACTAAAGTTAAATTTTATGGACAAAAATTTCAGGACAATATGTTTTGAGCCATAATCTTTACCAATCTTTGCATTATGTGCTTTGGGATGAAATACACCAGTACTTGTGCCCATTGAAAAGAACAAGACTAAAGTTAGATTTTCTGGAAAAAAATTTCAGGACAATATATTTTGAGTGATTATCTTTACCAATCTTTGCATTATGTGCTTTGGGATGAAAAAAGACATCTTTTGATTTTGAGGGTCAATGGTCAAGGTCACAGCAGCAATTAATAGACTTAAATATTTATTTATAGAATACTGTTACCTTTATTCAAAAGTAAGGCACATGGTTCATAAGTCACAATTTTAGATGCAGTCCTTAGTTAAATAGTTAGGGCTGTTTCATAAAAACAAACATGGTGCCCAGGGAAGGCATTTTCAAATCTAAACTATGAATGGGTGTCATCTATGTTTTAAGCTCACCTGGCCCCAAGCTTTTCTCATCACTTGGCGTCCGTCGTCGTTAACTTTTACAAAAATCTTCTCCTCTGAAACTACTGGGCCAAATTTAACCAAACTTGGCCACAATCGATGACCCCACCTGCCAACAAAGAAGGCCGACATGGCTAAAAATAGAACATAGGGGTAAAATGCAGTTTTTGGCTTATATCTCTGAAACTAAAGCATTTAGAGCAAATGTGATTGGGGTAAAAATGTTCATCAGGTTAAGATCTATCTGCCCTGAAATTTTTAGACGAATCAGACAACCCATTGTTGGGTTGCTGTCCCTGAATTGGTAATTTTAAGAAAATTTTGCAGGTTTTGGTTATTATCTTGAATATTATAGATAGAGATAAACTGTAAACAGCAATAATGTTCAGCAAAGTAAGATCTACAAATAAGTCAACATGACCAAAATTGTCAATTGACCCTTAAGGAGTTATTGCCCTTTATAGTCAAATTTTTCTTAACAATTTTTTCATAATTTTTTAATCTTTTCACAAAATCTTTCCACTGAATTTACTGGGACAAATAGAATTAAACTTAGCCACAATTTTCAATAGGGTATCTTTATTGAAAATGTATCCGATGACCCTATCATCCAACCAACATGGCCGCCATGGCTAAAAATAGAACATAGGGATTTACTATAAAAGTCTTAAGGGAAAATTGTAAAAAAAAACAATTTAAAATGGTCACAACTTGAAAACTACTTTCAAAAATGATAAGGGGTCTTCAGTAACTATTGTAAGTCTAGTTACTAGTGGGATGACCTGCTTTTAATTTAACTACTGGGCCAAATTAAACCAAACTTGGCCTCAATCATTATTAGGGTATCTAATACTATTTATTATGATATAAACCTTATTTTACATGATTTCCAAAACCACAGAAGATACAGGTGAGCGACACAGGCTCTTGAGAGCCTCTAGTTTTTGATAGTGGAAATGTAAGTGAAATTTTAATTTGCCACTATAGGTGGTTACCCCATTTTTAAAGTGCCTTCCCTGGGTACCATGCATGTTTTAATGGAACAGCCCTTATTGTGAATCTCTTTAACTTTGAAATTATCAATATGACAGTTTTGACTTTTTATGTGAATATCAATTCTGCATATTTATATCTTTTTAGAAATTTAACTGTGATACTTTGTCAGTGGAAGATGAAAATCTTAGAATGGAAGTTGTCACTATCAGAGAATTGCGTCATAATAACTTGGTTCAGTTTGTTGGTGCCTGTTTGGAATATCCCAATGTGTGTTTACTGACAGAAGTAACACCAAAGGTAAGTGTTGAGTAGTGTAGGCAATCAACAGTCTATTTTTAGTCTGCACCGTTAGCCACTAGTCCGATGCCCCAGACTAGTAAAAAAAAATTTCAGACTAGTTACTTTTTGCAAAATTTTGTTTAGACACATAACAAAAATATAGGAATATTGGTCTTCAGACTAGTAGTTGGAAAAGATTTTGGTGTATTTTTCATATTACCGACTTTTGACTCCAGTAGATAATTTTCACCAGGTTACCTAATCTGTGGTAGGACATTCTGGTACAAGTTCAAGTAAGAGCAACTGAAAGAAGTAAAATCAACCTTACAATCCATGCAATTTGTGGAAAAAATTAATTGTTTTTGTTTTCTATACACAACAAAATCAACTGAAAACATTAAATTTGTTCCCCAAATTGCACCGATTGTTGGTTGATTTTACTTCTTTAAGTTCCTACTGTCACGGAATAGAAGTTCCTTCATAATATAAGTTCCAAATGGAAACAATATTCTGGAATATTATTTCCACTGAAATAAATATTACAGTAAATGTTCCTAACGGAATAAATGGTATAGAATATTTGTTCCAACAGGAACAGATATTATGACAATGTTTTTAACAAAGTTTCCAGTGGAACTTCTGTTAGGCGGAACAAATATACGTTGACACTACAACTTCATCGAGAACCAGAATGTCCTGCCACAGAGTAGGTAACCTTTGAAAAATTATATTCTCCAGATTCATAAGTTGGTAATATGAAAATAGTTTATTGGAATGTCTACTGACAAAAGTTACACCAAAGGTAAGGGTTCAGTATGTGTTTGGTGCATAAAGATAGGCATGTATGAAGGTATTAAATGCATACAAAATGTCTTAGATACATATGTACTTGTATATTTACACAACATTTGGCCCGAAAACACAGTTATTTCGTAGTGCATTTCTTTTAGACAATAAATGAAAATTTAAAAAATCCCACCTGCCCTTTCTCAATAATATTTTTACAGTGTGGTGTACTACTTTGGGGACAAATTACATCAAAATTATAGAAAACTTCGTCAGCTCTAACTAAAAAAAAAATGGACAATTTTATGTTAAGGGGGTCTTTAATTCTTTTGACAGCTTCAGACATACTAATTTTAACCTTTTTCAGCTGGACCAAATCACTACTTTACTTTAAAATTCATGACCCCACTTATTTTACAGTGTAATTTCATCCCCCTACTTGCTATTTGAGCCATAAAACATGAAGAAATAAATTTGGAAGGGGTATGAAAAAATTGCAACTAATACACTGTCCACAGTAGGGACTATATTTGTAGACAACAAAAATCAAAGGACGATAACTGTGTTCCCGGAACATTCACAATTGGTTGTATATCTTAAAGTCTTGTGGTGTCAATCTCATGATCAGTGTTCTTTGGTGGGGCGAAAGAAATCAAAATTGTATACGATTTACAAATTTGTGTTTAGACAGTAATAACTATTAACACGCTTAGGTCTTAGACATGTTACTAAGATGTTTATAAACCTATTAGCTGACACCAAAAAAAATGATTACAAAACAGGTCTCCAGTCCATAAGGCCAAAAAATTATATAAATCATGTAAATTAAGAACTTGTTGTCAGAGTGCATTTATTCTTGTCATTGTAAACCAATGAACAGAAATGTGCGATTAATTATTGCTTTTTCAGGAAATGCTGCATTTAAATAATGCTATCAAAATATAAAATGCGAGTTTATTTTTGTCACAACTTTGTGTATCTCATCACTTTAATAAAAACATCTAAAAAATTTCTGAATTTGATAGGTTACTGAGGTAGGTCAAATGTCACTTAAACAATTCCTTTTAAATTTTTCATAACAGTTATGTCATATATGTAGTCTACAGAATTCTGGCTGTATCTGTTTGATGTTCATGATATTTGTAATACCTGTAAGATTGCATTAATGCAGACATCAATTTTTTTTTCCCCCAGGGAAGCTTAGAAGATCTTTTATCCAATGACACTGTTAAACTCGGATGGGACTTTAAATTCTCCTTACTAAAAGACATCTGTCGTGGAATGCACTTCCTCCATTTATCAGAGATACATTCCCATGGTAGACTCAAGACATCAAATTGTCTGGTAGATAATAGATGGACATGTAAGATATCAGGTATGTAAATTGATGAATTTCCCAATAGATCCATAGCTTATGTCAAAGAACTTTTCCTACTGTTGGGATAGGAGTAATACCACCATTGATTTTCCCCTATTAGTTTTGATAAATTGGCACTTTTCAAAAAATTGTGCAGAATTTATCTTTGTTTAAAATAAAGAAATACTTGGCATGAGTCAAGTTTTATCCTGTCCAGTACTACAGTGAAAATTTCACATAACATTCCATTGCATATAAGATAATAACCATCACCGGAAGTAAACCAATCAACTTTTCACCCCTTTTTTTTCCTGTAAACAAGCTTTAGTAACCATGTCACCTGAAGTTTCCAAAATATTTTATAGAAACAACAAATAAAAAAAGAATGGTGCTTTTAAACACCCAAGATGTATGTTTATGACTCAGAAATTTTTTTCTGCAATGAAATGCAGGGTTAATTTCCTACAATTGTCAAAACCAAGTGAATATTTTTTTCAACCCTTTTTCGTATGAAACCGGATGTGACGTACTATGATTTGGTGGTATTACACCTATAGACATTGAATTGCATATTCAATACCCACAGATTTTTTTGTTAAAATCAGGTGGCCCCAAAAATATGAATTTAAACAATCATCAATTGAAATTTTCAAAATTTAAGTGCTAGGAGGTTTTGGACATCTGCTTAGACAGAATGACAAAGGATATGGGTTCACTATAGGCCTAATATGGCCTTGAATTTCAACTTTATCATAAAATTTCAAAATGGCCATAATTTGGTTCTTAAATGGATCTATTTCAAAAGCCTTTTCTTAAAATAAATTTCTTCATAAGAGTACATTCTTGACTTCAAAATCAGCACATTTTGGATATATTGTCAAAATACGATGACTTTGTGCATTTTTCGGACCTAAACGCTTGAGGAAACAATTGGCCTCACTCTAGGATCAAAAATGTCCTGTAACCAAAAGTTGCCAATGATGATATTGAATCCCTAGACACAAAAACTTTCTGGATCATGTGTGGCGGCCAAAGTAAATTATCCTAAAATGCATACTTAAGTCGTCAATACTTTGTCATTTTGTTGAGCCTGCGACTTTTGTCGCAGAAAGCTCGACATAGGGATAGTGATCCGCGGCGGCAGCGTTAGCTAACTTCTTAAAAGCTTTATATTTTAGAAGGTGGAAGACCTGGATGCTTCATACTTTGTATATAGATGCCTCATGTTATGAAGTTTCCGTCAGTCACATGTCCAATGTCCTTGACCTCATTTTCATGGTTCAGTGACTACTTGAAAAAAGTTAAGATTTTTGTAATGTTAAATTCTCTCTATTATAAGTAATAGGATAACTATATTTGGTATGTGCGTACCTTGCAAGGTCCTCATGCCCGTCAGACAGTTTTCACTTAACCTCGACCTCATTTCATGGATCAGTGAACAAGGTTAAGTTTTGTGGTCAAGTCCATATCTTGGATACTATAAGCAATATGTCTAGTATATTCGGTGTATGGAAGGACTGTAAGGTGTACATGTCCAACTGGCAGGTGTCATCTGACCTTGACCTCATTTTCATGGTTCAGTGGTTATAGTTAAGTTTTTGAGTTTTGGTCTTTTTTCTAATACTATATGCAATAGGTCAACTATATTTGGTGTATGGAAATATTTTATGATCTATATGTCAGTCGTGCAGGTTTTATTTGACCTTGACCTCATTTTCATGGTTCATTGATCAATGTTAAGTTTTGCGTTTTGGTCTGTTTTTCTTATCCTGTATGCAAAACGTCAGCTATATTTGGTGTATGCAATGATTGTAAGGTGTACATGTCTAGTTGGCAGGTGTCATCTGACCTTGACCTCATTTTCATGGTTCAGTGGTCAAAGTTAAGATTTTGAGTTTTGGTCTTTTTCTAATACTATATGCCATAGGTCAACTATATTTGGTGTATGGAAATATTTTATGATCTATTTGTCAGTCGCGCAGGTTTTATTTGACCTTGACCTCATTTTCACGGTTCATTAAACAGTGTTAAGTTTTTGTGTTTTGGTCTGTTTTCTTAAACTATAAGCAACAGGTCAACTATATTTGTTGTATGGAAGAATTGTTAGCTGTACATTGTCTGCCTGGCATGGTTCATCTGCCCTTACCTCATTTTCATGGTTCATTGGTCAATGTTTAGTTTTCTTGGTTAATGTTAAGTTTACGTGACAGTGTAATAAAGCTTTACATTTAGGACTATCAACATAATATCAATGATTAGTAAAGAAGGCGAGACATTTCAGCGTGTGCACTCTTGTTAATGTGATGTGCTAAAATGAAGTTATTTTGTATTAATAGTTGTATCAAAAGTATTTCTATGAGAAATTTGTAGTATTTTGGCCTGATCATCAAATCATTAAAATCTTGGGGCTAATTTTAACCCTTCATGAACTTAACTCCTTTTTGCTTGAGTGTATTTTATTGGACATGTCCTCAGGTAAAGTATAGCATAGTTTTACAGTATTCTACACATATTTTCTGTTGTTTTTTTTAGGATTCGGATTACCTAGTCTCAGATACAATGGACCTAGAAAGAAGTTACCTGATGATGATGAAAATGAAAAGAAATTAAAGTTTGTTTTAATTTGTTCATAGAGTTTACTATAGGAATAAATTTTTTAATAGTTTTATTTACTTTCCTGAACTGAACTTTATTGAACTGAAATGGCAATTTTTATTCATAATTGATAACTTAATTTTTCATAAAAAAATAATTGTTCTAATTGATATTAAACATTATTTTATGATATATTATATTTACACAATGAATATATTTGTGCTACTGTTATTAATTCACTTCAATGACTTTCAGGGCTTTTTCAGAATTAATTGAATAGGAGTCTGAAGGCACTTTCATTAAAATTTGATGGGTGGTGGTTATTTTAGACAGGTCACCTTAGGGCTGTTCCATAAAAACATACATGGGACCCAGGGAAGGCACTTCCAAATCTCAAATATGGTTTGGTGTCAACTGTGTTTTTGCATAGTGAAAATGTAAGTGAAATTTTTATTTCCCTCTATAGGCGGTTATCCCTTTTTTAAAGTGCTTTTCGTGGGTACCATGTTTGTTTTAATGGTACAGCCCTTAATAATTATGTGAAATAATGAATTAAAACTTTATGCATGGTAGGGTTTAATAAAAAGTGCCTTCACCAACACAGACATTGTCTGATTGCTAGAGTTATTTCCACAAAATCATGCATAAATATTATTCCATCAAACTGAATTTGTTATGGTAGGAAGGGGGTTCAGTTTTTTGACATGGGTCTATACATATGATGTATGCAAAATTACTTAATGAAAGTATGTTGGTTATGGAAGGATATTAAAAGTCCATTACAGCTCTTCAACATCAACTTTCATCAAACTTTCAGTCTAACACCAGATTTGAAATTTTGCTAGATCTTTGAAATTTTTTGGTTCTAACATCATTTCTCATATTTGAGTAATTGTAACTTTAATAATTTGACAATTTTCATTTTCTTTTTCAGCTCATTGTTTTGGACCGCCCCAGAATTGTTGCCAGGCTGCAAAAATATTGATGGTGTTAAACAGGGGACTAAACATGGGATGTGTATTCGTAAGTATGTGACAGAAGGCACTAGGGAAAAGATCTTTTTTTTTTGCCTTATGTTATCAGTGATCTCAAACTTCCTTTTTTTTTTGTTAGGTCAGCACTTTAGCAAAATAGGTTATATTTCTTATTTCTGAAATGTTCTATGGATTTGTTTTTTTTTTTGGGGTAAAGATGCCAGAAGAAATAATGTACAAGAATTTTTCAAAATCAGCAAAATATTCTGAAGATTCGAATTTCAAGTTGCTGCAGACAAGTTAAAGTAGTCCTTTCAAGTTTGCCCCAAAGGATACTTTTGTTAATGCAAATGGTCAGTAAAAAATTTGTGGTACAGGCAAAGTGTGTAATGATACCAAATATTCCTTATTCAGATTGAATATGGCCTTGATTTATTAGATTACATACATTTTAACAGAAATCATTTCCCCCCCAATATTTTGGTTTTTTTCTATATGTATTACTAAGCCACATTATATATCCTCTAGAAGGTATGCAATAGTCTGCTTTATCCTGCAATCGGCATTTCTACTATACAAATACAGGTGGCAGATAACATAATTCGATAAACATAAACTAGACGTTTAAAGTCTCCTGGTATCCTGCTTCTATTGCTGTTATGTTCAAATTACTGTTTACATTACAGCTCAATATGGGGTCCTTATTATGGTCATATGAAACGAGGTTTCTTGTAAATTTTAATGTTATCGAAATTATTGAACCAATGCATGCATATATACTAAACTAAGTCCTGTATGCATGTTTTTTATTTTTATTATAAATCTGTAACGTATTATCGGCAAATAATATTTCATTCAGTGATTGGTGATCGCAAGCTAATTAACTTTAAAGTTACCCGAGGTTTACCCGATCGTGACATTGATAAACAATCAAGACAGAGCATGTGGAGCATGTGATATTAAATTTGTTCTTTAAGAATCAGTTATCATTATTTACCCTCAAGTGCACGTTTGTTTACATTCTTTCATCACGGTTTTCCCCACGCACCAGCGCTGTACAGTAGCCGAAGTTCTAACAAGAGGTCTTGTAGTTAAGGTTACTTCATACGGGAAAATATGGCGAATTAGTGTACAAAAAGACAATAACTCAATGGCAGTACATTTATTAAGATTTTGATATTATAAAGGATTTTCTTTTACAAGAAAGTTCAAGTACACTTGTTTTATAGTAAAACTTAGCCATTCAAATATACAATACATAATTAACTTTTTTTTAAATTTGAAGTTTTGATCAAAATTGGTGTTTGTCAAACTGCTATATATCCAATGAAATTTTTCAGATAAAGTGTGTGGTTCAAGTTTTTTGAAATTTTTATATTTTTGTCAAAGGGTCAAAACTAAATATTTTGTCAAAATTTTATGAAAATGAAAAAGTCAAATTAATTTTAATCAAGGTGTTTGGAACCACCTTAAGAAAAAGGTTATGTGCTATAATGTCTTGTTGAATGATTATTTTACTAGCTGTAACATGCAAATTGACACTATTCACCAATTTTAATGCAATAAAACTATAATGTATTTCAGATTTGGAATAATATTGTCAGAAGTATGTACACGAGAAGAACCATACAGTACAGAGACAGGCTATCTAGAACCAGAACAGATTTTACAGCTTGTCATAGATAAAGATGCCTCTGGAGCATCAGAGGCTAAAAAGGTAAATTATTGTAAAACCATTTATTGGACGAGTGAGGCCACCCTTAAAAAATTCTTTGTTTGATGTTGCTTACCCATGCCTTCAATATTGGGTGGGTAGGTTAGGATTTTATTTTATTTTTACTTTTTGGCCTTAAGCATAAGTTACATGTTTTAGACAAGAAAACAACGTTAGAGAAAGAAAAAACTTTTAAAAAAATGTGTCATGAAAATTTTCGGGAGCTGTTTTTTTTCTATTTTAGGTGGGTAGGTAAGCAACATCAAACAATCCAAATTTTATTTTTGGCCTGAGTGAATCAGTTTATTTCTGTTTGTAAGGCCAGAATGAGGTTCTGCTAATACTGTAATTCATCTAATATTTCGGAGTGTTATATTTTTCACAAGTGGAAAAAAGAGGTGAAAATAAGTTGTCACAAATATGTAAATCTTGAGTTTTACATAAATTCATTAAAAAATTAGAAAATCAAGAGAAATCAGTGGGGTTGGGAGTGTACTCTCTTTTGTCCAAGTGCCTGTCAATATAGTTCTTTCAGGATTTTTTAAAAACATGTTTTTGCATTTATGTCTGTATATAATGACCTATATTTTATACTTTAGATACCTTGGGTAGCATTTTGTTCAGGTTTGTATTTCAGAATCCAGAATAGTATATCTTGTATGTTTTAATGGTAGAGTATTCATGTTTTATACTGCAGAAACAAATTCAAGAACTCGTTTTACATTAAGAGTTTTATTTAGCATTTGTTAATTTGTTTTAGTTGTGGTATAAGAGTGGTGGTGATACAACAAAGCTTTTCAGACCAGCAGTGAAAAATGAACATCTGCCTGAAGAATATGCTGCCAAAACAGGATTACAAAAGGTAACATTGAATTTATTTTGAAAATAATTTTTTAAGTTTATGCATAAGGGATGTGCCATAAATACATACATGGGACCAAGAGAAGGCACAATGAAATCTCAACTATTCCATGGGTGGGTACCCTTTGCTGGCTACAATGATAAAAATAAGGAAATGTGGTATGACTTCCAATGACAAAACTATCCCAGAGTTCAAATGACTTAGATAAAAGCAGTTATAGGTCACTGTACTGTCGTCAAAAATGAGCAAAACACATACCACAAAGCAAGCTCTAACTTCTAAAACATTTGATCAAATTGTATGTATTGATTATTAATTTTTTTTTGTAGTTGATGGGACAATGTTGGGGTAATCAGCCAGAGCTGCGTCCATCATTTAAGAACGTAAACGAAAAGTTGAATGAGATTTATCCAATCAAAGGAGAACTGATTGATAATCTTGTCAATATGGTAAGTTATACTATGTTTGTGTCAAATTACTTGCTGAAATGACCTAAAGGTCTGATTTTCTCTGATGTTCTTGAAAGCCATCAAATTTGACTAAGAATTTAACACAGTTACATGCCCCCTCCGGTGCGGTGGAGGCATCAAAATCAATAAATTTATTAAGTGCCAGTTGCTACCATTCTACTGTGATATTTGATTTCGTGGTTTTGATCTGTCTGCTTATAAGCCTATAGAAAATTTGTACTTTGTTAAACATTTTAAAAAATTCATTGTTAATCTATACCGTTAAAAGGCTTGTATAGTCTGCGGTTTTATTCTCCAAAATTGAACCTGCCAGACAGGTTGCGGACTATAGAGTACAATAAGCAAGTAATAAGAGAAAAAATCGATTTCGGGAGGTGGTTTGTTTATGTTCCGCCATGTTTGTTATTGATTTTGTCGAGGGCGCTCTGATCATTTTCAAAACTAATAATTTTACCTAATCCATAGTAATATGTTATTTTTATTCAATATCAAATATATACTGATAGATTAAAAAATTTAATGCTTCACTACAAATTTCTCATTTCTTTTCACTAAAACCTGGAATCTGCATGAATTTAACGAAACGAAAAAAGTATAAAAGTCAACCGAGAACCAGCTTACGATGTATAAACTACAAAACGTAATCAGTTATTCGTTCCGTTTTGGTGTTTCATACTGATGCATGTGTTTTGTTTTAGCTTAAGATCCTTCAAACATTAATGTGATTGATATATTAAACATTGTTTTACACAAGGATGGAACTGTTTTACTTTCAAAGTCGTATTCTAGTGAAATCTTTTAAGTACGGATTTTCTGTACACTCTCACCGTATTTATTTTCTTTTACACTAGCTTTTCAAACTTCCAGTTTAAACATACACAAGTTTCTAAGTTGTTTTTTTGTGTGATTTTGACACATTTTAACACTCGTGAAGTGTTCTAGAATCATTTACAAGCAGTTTCAACTTCTATTTGATGATGGAAAATAGGTTTTTCCATTAAAATAGCGCAAACGACCACACACAATTTTTTACCTGAAATTTCATGGCGAGAAGGGAGTGCAAAATCCATGAAAAATGATATCCAACAAATAATAATGAATCTCAGTACTGCTAGGAAAATTAAACCTATGTAGATACCTTGAAGTCATTAGAGAAATACCATCAATACTAAAAAGGGAAAACAGACAATACTGTTATATTTTATAGCTTTCTCTGTGAATATTTAGATTATAAACAAGATGATAAAAATTACAGTCGAACCTGTTTAAACAGGTGTTCACAATTTTTTTTAGATCAATTTAAGGAGTAAATTGTTCCATTAGATGATTATAGATTATGGATGGTATTTCAAACGAGAGGTTGTTTTTCAGCTACAGACTCATCAAAGGACAACAGCCCTGAGATGAGATGTGGCCGAGAAACATCCTCAAGGTTTGAAAGACCATTGATAATCTGTTTATCGCTATTTTGCCTATGACATCTTTAATGTTTACATTGACAACGGCATTTGTGCCCTTCGTTTCTAGCTTTTCTATCTGAAACGAGTAGCATGATATGAACAATTATTACAAAAAAAGATCAAAGGAAAAATAAACCAAATAGCGATAATCTATATCTTACTGAAAATAGACAATTATGAACTTACTGTGGATTTTATTTATTTTCATTGACATCAACTTTCAATGATATGGATTGATTAAAAATTGCATTTTCGTGGATATTTGATTTCATGGTTTTGCCAAAGTCAGCATACAAGCCTATGGAATATTTGTACTTCGTCCAACATTAAAAGTTGGTGTTTTACAAATATCCACGAAATCCACTAATAATAATGAATCCAAAGTACCAGAAAATATACCAGCCGGATGTACTGTTTACATTTATCATATTTATAATTTTAGCTTGAAAAATATTCCAGTAATTTAGAACAAATTGTATCAGATCGAACAAAGGAATTAGTAGAGGAGAAACGTAAGACAGAACAACTTATCAGTCAGATGTTACCAAAGAAAGTCGTGGAAGATCTAAAACATGGAAACCCAGTTGAACCTGAAAGCTTTGAATGCGTAACCATCTTCTTCAGGTAAAAAATAATTCAATGCCTGAAATTCTTCTGTTGGGTTGCTGGGCTCTCTTCCGTTGCTCTCGTTGGAGATTCAAATCTCTGCTAGTCGAAATTTGCCAGTCCACATTTTTTTTGTAATTGCATTGACGTCCTCATTTCCTAATCAATTTTGTGTCACAGGTGTAGGAAATTTGGGTCTAGATAATAACTGAAGGTATTTAAGATTTTTCAGCAATTAAGGATTATTGACAACTAATTTGTGATTAACAGGTAAGTTTGTGGCATGGTTTGGATTGTTAAGAGTGAAAATTGACACTGGAATTAATAACGTTAACAAAGACTCCACAATCTTTAATGCTGTTTAAAACTTGCAACTGACCATCAAAGTATGGATGCAACGCCCACCCTTATTATATATTGAATATTATTTAGACATTCATTAAAATAAAGATGTGTATCTAAACACACATCATTTTCAACTAGTTCTTATGCAATTCAGAAAAATAAAAAGTAAATTTCTTGAATAAGAATAACTGAAATCAGTAAATAAAATCCTTGTTTTCTCTAACCCTATAGAGGTCAAAGCCTCATTTTGTCAAAGCGATAATACATTTTGTGCTTTTTACCTTGTAGCGACATTGTAGGATTTACAAACATTGCCAAGGGCAGTACTCCATTCCAAGTTGTAGATTTACTGAACGATCTGTATACTACATTTGATGCTATTTTGGATAACTATGATGTATATAAAGTGGAAACCATTGGAGATGCTTGTATGTAGAATATAAAATAGCTTTGGCCATAACCTGGCATAGGTGTAAAGTTGCAAATTGTTTCAAACATTTGTAACATTTATTATAGAATATATCTAGAATCCACTATTCTGTTTGTATAATGTTATTGCTGTCAGAGAAACATCTGATTTATGTTATTATTAGGGATGTCAACTCGGTGAACAATTACTAATTGAGTACTCGTAGGTTTTATCGAGCAATACTTGAGTACTCACTCGGGAATATATCTACAGCACGGAAACACAAAAATATGTATTTTATATTCTGTGGTTTGTTGTTCAATGGACGAACAAGTTGCTTTCTTTAAAAAAAGAAATGCAATCGTGAACCTAAATGCATGTTTGGAATGAAAGATCAGATAATTGTTTTATAAAGATGCATGATTTCGCTTCATTTCTTTTTTATATAAGATGTAGATAAACTGACATGGATTCTTAATGAAACTGATGTTCTATGTTGGGCATAATTTTCTTGTTAAAGAAATAATTTCTCTCTCTCCCATCCCATTACAACATGATAAATAAGAAGCAACCACTGTATGTTAATTCCTTTCTGAGGTACTACTTTGGGAATTAGAGGTAGCTTCCTGGCTGAAGTCGAAATGTAGTAACTGTGAAAACAGTCTTTGTCGTAAAGAAGTTTAAAGAAATGAATCATGATTATTTGTTTTTGTAGCCAGTTTGAAAATAGTTCAAACCCTAAGCTATATTCTTGTTTGTTAATCCCGAACTATCATATTCAAGATATGCTTGATCTCAATTTATTTATACCCCAGGCAACAAACTCAAATCAGGTATTTGGAGTAGAAACAGTTTGAAACCTAAACTTTATACTTAAATCAGTTTGTTTAAAGAAATCTCACTTTTTCATTTCATAACTTGTTCTTTTGTAAATTAGCCAAAATATAATGAAGTTGTTGATTTGTTGTTTTTATATGAGTGTGTAACAGACAGAGTAAAGCAGGAATAACAGTGCCAATTCAGTATAGCTCATGTCCAGTATGCAATTTAAAATCATATTTTTGCAATCGCATGTCTGTTGAATACGGGTAGTGATTTTAAGAAAAAATAATTTGTTACCAAGTTGTGCTATTTTTTTTATATTTTTGTATCGTCTAATTTGTTATGATATCGTCCTATTTTGTTGCCAGAAACGCTCTAAGCCGTTGACAACTAGACCCTCTAAATTCGCGTATGAATACAGCGGCACAGGACGTTTGCGCTTTTTCGTAGGACATTTGTGCTTTTTATATAGGACATTTGCGCTTTTACAATATTTGCTTTTTATGACTTCCCTCATATTTTATCTGGGCTTAGGACCAGTAGCTCTGGCCTGGCATAGTTAAAGTAATAATTTTCATTATGGTTAAAAGTTTAATAGTCATTTCATAGCACATTCGTGTTTAAAAGTCATTTCATAGCACATTGATATAGTTATATATAGCTAAAAGTAAACATTATAAAGACATAAAGACACGCATACGTGGCATAGGCAGCATAGTCCTCACAGGTCAGTTTTTGCTTGATATCTGAAGCTCAGAGAATGAACAAATTTAGCTCTTGTAATCTGTCCTGACTGGTATTTTGCCCACATTTCAAATAAATATTCTAGTTTTTCTTTCTGAATTCTTGATTGAGGTCCCTGTTTATCAATATAACGAATTTTAATGTAATTAACGACTGTTGTTCATTGATAAAAATCCATCATGACATTAACATTTTTTTTTTTCCTTTACTAGTCTATAACTCTATGTTAAAGACTGTCAATGTGAACTCACTAACCTCAAATATGAGTTGATTTTATTTACGTTATGATTACAACTCATTAAAATTACAGGTAGACGACTAAAGGTAAAAAGCTCAAATGTCAGGTCAATTTTATACAGGTGAATCAAAATTTAAAACGCAAATGTCCTATCGTGTTACAGGTAAAAAAGCGCAAACGTCCTGTGCCCGAAAACAGATTGCCTCGACTCCATGAAAACAAGTTGACGGAATTCCCAGAAACTTGCACTTATTATTCTTTGGGGTGGACATGAAGTTGTGCACCAGCTACTTCAACTTTAAATCTGATTTTTTTTTTCTTTTTTTTTTTTTGGGGGGGGGGAGGGTTCACATACCAAAAACAAAAGAATTAGCTATGTCATTTATAACTATGTTTTTTGGAGAGAGTAGTCGACACACATGCTTTGGAAAACTCACACATTTTTCTATAAAAAATTAACATACGCATCTCTAACTTTATAAAATAATCTGGAATAGGTAATATTCATCTTCCTGTTATTATAATTCTTTGGACAATTGCTAATATATTTTCACAATCACATACCTTTAGTAACTTAGGGCTATTCCATTAAAAAGAATGTACCAGGGTCGGACGGCAATTACAAAAAATCCTGTTGGTTGTTGATGTGTTGAAGCGTTTATGGCCAGTGGCCCTTGGTGTTTAGAGAAACTAAGTATTGTTGGTTGTTGGTCTTCTTTGACAGTCAGTTTTCGTGACTGTCGGTTTCATTGTGTTATTTTTCGTTATTTATTATTATTTGTTTTTGCAAGGACTTATATAACCGATTGTTTTTGTCTCCTGCTCTTATCGTGATATTTTGAAAAACATAACTGTTCCCGCGACTTACGCAGCGGCAGGCGCAATGTTGTATTCTACCTATGGTACCAGTTCCGGAAGTGCAAGAGTTACTTCCCTTTAATGACAAGCACATGACGAACGATGTCAAATTCTATTGAAAATAATATTTGGAGGTTCAAATTAGCGATGGTCCGAGGTCCGCGACCTTCCACTATTGCAATCAGACTTTCGTTTTGGTTACTAGCTAGGCCCGACGGACCTTCGATTTGAAAGAAAATAAAAATTAACTTTGCCGACCTTTTTAACCATCAGTATGGTCATTTTAAAGCCTTATTACTATTGAGATCGCATACCCCTCCAGGGATTTTTTTAGCATTCCACAGGGTCCAAATACCGGACCCATTCCTATTGACAATGGCAAAAACCCTACGTTTTTCCCAATTTTCGATTTGGGACCAAAACTTCCAAACGATCTCAAAATTTATTTTTATATATCTTTATTATTCATGACAGCGATGCTCATTTTGTTCAACCGCTAGCTTTATACTGAAAATCGCCAACAAGTAATGTGTAAATACGAGTAAAATCGTATCTGACTGACAAAAACAACATTGAAAAACAATGGATGCCATAAACCGGAAATGAAGACGATTACGATACCGGATCAGATTCCGGGGTCGGATAAGGGTAATTCTGGGTTTGCCGATAATTCCAGGCAGGTGACAAAATACATCTATGATGATGAAATATAAACACTAGAATTGAAAACCAAAAGATATATGGAAAAGAAAGAAAAAGCATGAAATATTTTATACAGAAACTCAAAATAACTTTTAGTTCACAAATTTTCATGTCAAAATCCAATGAAATGTGACAGTAATTTTCTTTATCATTAATAAATGTTGATATTACATGTAGATGTTTTTATAGAGTATACATATATCTACAATTCCAAGAGGTATATTCTTCTCAATTTTGAAGGGCCAGTAAAAATCTGGAAGTTTCTTATTTTATTTTTACAGAGGAACTAATATAATGGTGCAACTAGATATGATACATTTAAACAGCTTTGAAATTGAACTGTTACTTTAATTGTATACTCGGGTATGAATTGAACAATATAAAAAAAAGAGATACAAATAGCCCTTTATATCATAGTAATAACCAAACATTGTAGCTCCTTGAGTGAGCACTTCTTTTCCAAATCTCACCACTTCTACCCATCAGTTTCAAAAAGAGAAGTCACTTCTTCTATGAATCTGAAGTAGTGTAAGCTCTGAGATAATGGTATAATTAGTAATTAATTACAAATCGTTGAGACAACCCACCCACTCACAGTGACACCCTCCCCAATACCAGAAAAAAAGGATTATTTGAATTTATAATATACAAGACAATTACATTTATTATTATACGCCCGTTTACGGGTCGTATTATGGTATACTGTTGTCTGTCTGTCCGTCCGTCATCAACATGTCGGACATTAACTCAAAAACGCGTTAACCAATTTGCATAAAACTTTGGTGAATAGTTTATATCTATGGACGTATGCTCCCTTTCTATTTTATAAATTTTAGATGTTACGATTCCGAGTTATGGGGTTTCATTCATTACAACAGGGGGGATTTTTCACAGAATATTAATGAAACCATTAGAAGCAAGCTCTTAACAATGCTTTGTTAATGTTGAAAGAATGGTCCATAGCTATTCAATTTCAAGTTCATAGTTTTTAACATGAAAAGAAACCATTTTGGGCAAACCGATTTAAAACAAAAATCATCAAGAAAAACACCAGAATTATTACAGTGGACAGGACATACAGCAACTTTTGTATAGGACAGGCATGTGAAAATTTGGCAGTTAACATGGTTATAACTTAATAACATAAGTATGACTTAAAGAAATTAGAATGGTAAGAATACATAGTTATACCCCCGCTTTAAAAAAGTGGGGTACACTGTTTTACCTCTGTCTGTCTATCAGTCCCATGAATATTTTTCGTCACATCTTTCTCAGGAACTACATCATAAGGATTTCTGAAATTTGGTTTCAATGTTTATATGAGTCAGCTAAAGGTGTGATGCGTTTTCAGATTCATCACTCAACAACTTCCTGTTCACCAAACACTTACATCATTTTACAAATGACATCCAAGTTGAAAATTTTCTTCACATTTTTCTCAGGAAATACATTACAAGGATTTCTGAAATTTTGTTTCAGGGTTTATATAAGTCGGCTATACCGTGTGATGCGTTTTCAGATTCATCACTCAACAACTTCCTGTTTACTGAACACTTACATCATTTTAAAATAACTATTTAAATATTCCAAATGCATATTTGGGTGGGGGTATCATCAGTGAGCAGTAGCTCGCAGTTTCACCGGTTGGTTCTTCGTATCCTTTGTCCGTGTTATCGTAAACTTTTTTCAAACATCTCTGAGCCAACAAAGCCAATTGGAAGCAAACGTGGCCAACATATATTAAGTTAAAAAAACAATCCATTTGCAGTTCTATAGACCCTAGTTCTAATTTTCATCAGTGATTTTTGTCGAGCCTTCGACTTTTGTCGAAAAAGCGAGACATAGCGATCCTACATTCCGTCGGCGGTGGCGTCTACAAATATTCACTCTGTGGTTAAAGTTTTTGAAATTTTAATAACTTTCTTAACCTATACTGGATTTCTACCAAACTTGGACAGAAGCTTGTTTATCATCATAAGATAGTATCCAGAATTAAATTTTGTAAAAAAAAAAATCCTGTTTTTCCGTATTTTACTTTTAAATGGACTTAGTTTTTCTGCCAGGAAACATTACATTCATTCACTCTGTGGTTAAAGTTTTTAAAATTTTAATAACTTTCTTAAACTATCCTGGATTTGTACCAAACTTGGACAGAAGCTTGTTTATGATCATAAGATAGTATCCAGAAGTAAATTTGTAAAATCAAATTTCCATTTTTCCGTATTTAACTTATAAATGGACTTAGTTTTCTGCCAGTTAACATTACATTCACTCTGTGGTTAAAGTTTTAAAATTATAATAACTTTCTTAAACTATCCTGGATTTGTACCAAACTTGGACAGAAGCTTGTTTATGATCATAAGATAGTATCCAGAAGTAAATTTGTAAAAAACAAATTTCCATTTTTCCGTATTTAACTTATAAATGGACTTAGTTTTTCTGCCAGTTAACATTACATTCACTCTGTGGTTAAAGTTTTTAAAATTATAATAACTTTCTTAAACTATCCTGGATTTGTACCAAACTTGGACAGAAGCTTGTTTATGATCATAAGATAGTATCCAGAAGTAAATTTGTAAAAAACAAATTTCCATTTTTCCGTATTTAACTTATAAATGGACTTAGTTTTTCTGCCAGTTAACATTACATTCACTCTGTGGTTAAAGTTTTAAAATTATAATAACTTTCTTAAACTATCCTGGATTTGTACCAAACTTGGTCAGAAGCTTGTTTATGATCAAAAGCTAGTATCTAGAAGGAAATTTTGTTAAAATTTTGTACCTGTTTATCTGTATTTTACTTATAAATGGACTTAGTTTTTCTTCCAGTTAACATTACATACAGTCTGCAGTTAAAGATTTAAAACATTTATTAGATTAATAAACTATCCTGGATTTTACCAAACTTGGACAGAAGCTTCTTACAATCAAAAGATTGTATCGAAAGGAATATTGTTATTATTTTTTTCCTCATTTTTGTTGAGCCTCGATTAACAGCAAAAGTAGGCGAGACACTGGGTTCCGTGGAACCCTTACAATTTTATAAGATTTGAAATGTTTCAAACCCTGGTGACCAAATTATATTTTTCATATTTAAGATTTAAAACACAATGAAGTCTGATCTCATTTCTTCCTCCTATGCCCCCCCCCCAACTCCCAGTTCCTTCCCCCTCATTCCCAGGTTCCCTTAACCCTGTTCACCCCCTCTAAATTGTCCAGCAACTATAATTTTTAAATAACAATTCCTTTGGTTGTGGTAAATTAGAATAAATAAGTTAGATATATTCCAGTTGGTTCTTGTATTATTATGAAACGACTTCCTGTTGGTTGGTGTTAAGATACATGGTACATTCCTCTTGGTCATGGGGGTACTTTAAAATTGCCTTCCGACCCTAGTACCTCCTTTTTAATGGAATTGCCCTTAAGTATAATAGTTTTCAATCCAAACATCGAAGAATAGATCAGACCTCACTGTTTTACTTCATATAAAAATAAAAAGATGTGGTATGATTGCCAATGAGACAAATCTCCACAAGAGACCAAGTGACGTAGAAGTTAACAACTATTGTCAATGTACGGCCTTTAACAATGAACAAACCCCATACTGCATAGTAAGCTACAAAATGCCCGAAATGACAATGTAAAACAATTCATACGAGAAAACTAACTGCCTGATTTCATCGTGTTGCTTTTTTTTCCTTATTTATATTTTGATACAAATGTAGAGCCTTGATAATAATAGTATAAATAGAAATTCATTATCTTATCTCTGACTGTACTCTATCATCACTCAGTCCCTATAAAAGACAATCACTATTTTATCTCTGACCCTGCATTAGTATTTCACTCCTGCTATTGCATAATTTATGCATAATCAACTTTTCTATTATCCGTCATCTCAGACATCAAGTCCTAAAATTTAATTTAGTCTTTCAGAATCATCATCATACAGCTGAAAATATTTGATAAGTTAAATGTTTATTAAAAAATAAAATGTTTCGTTGTAGCGTCTCATATCTGCATTTAACACATCTTAACGATTCTTTAAGGTTCAGTTTGTTTTTCTTTTAATTTGTTTTCTGTTTATTTCAATTTGTTTTTGATAACGATAAAAAAATATAGAAAGTCTTATAACAACAACACTGGAGAGACTGCTGCAGAAAATTTATTGAATGAACGACATTTTTCGGTGCCTAGGGCACCATCATCAAGATACAAATATTACAGAAAGGTTAGCTAAGGTACACATTCGGGTTGTGTAAATACAACCCGATAGTAAGACTACAGTCTTGAAAGTGAAAGTGAAGTAAACATATAAATAGAGAAAATATATAAATAGATTGTCAATATGAAAATGAAAGTAAAATAAAATTGTTCAACGTAGTCTTTGTTAATTATGCCTGGTTATTATTTGCTGAAAATGTTGTAAATAGAGTGTACAAATACGTGTCTATCCCATAACTGTTCTGGTAATTCATCTAGACAAATAGTTTCGTTGCTGCTACTGGTGGTGAGATCAATAAAATATCTTCTGTTAAGTCCATAACGTAACCGTATTCGTTGGTTATGTATTTAGGTGTTGATCGAGGTGTATCGGTGCACGAAGTGTCAGATTCGGAGAGATGAAGGTCTTGTTCTAGGATGTTGATAGGTGATCTTTGTAATCCTGATGTGGAGGGTCTTTGGTTGTCATATGGTGAATTATTGCCTGGCACTATTTTGAATGTAGGTGTTCTGCCATTCCAATTTTTCTTTTGTAGGGCCTCAAATGGTGGCCTCCATTTTTGCACGGGTTTTGCCATTTCTCTTGGTTCATGTTTGAAGCTTATGTAATCTTCTATTGCTTTGTCCGGGTGTTTGGTTTTTAGATGCGTGATAGCATTAGATTTCCTGGTGAATGTTGCTATACAGTGTTTGCATTCAAACAAGGTAGATACAGGTCCATGAATTTCTTTATGATGACGTCTGAGTGTTGAAATGCTACAGAATGTTTTTGGGCACTTCTGACATTTGAATCTCAGTGTAAATTTACCCTTTGTTTCTTTTCTCTTGGTTATTTTGGTGTTAACCATATCTTTTATTGAGTCCCCACGGTTCGGTGCTGCCAAATCTATAGATCAGAGCTTCTTCCGTACGAAGTCTGACGTTTATGTTTTGTGCTGTAGTAGTTATGCCTATGATGGTGACGTCGTTCTTATTGTGACCATTCGAGGTAAAATGCTGAGAGACAGGTTTATTTGGATTTTCGGTATTGATGTCTTGTAGATGTCCCCTAAATCTTTTTGATAAGCTGTTACCCGTTTGGCCAATATATTGTTTTTTGCATTTCTTGCATTCTATCAAATAAACTACGCTTTCTGTTTTGCAAGTAATTTCGTGTTTAATATCTATTTCGTAACGATTTACGGTGCTTTTTGCACAATCCGCGATTTTCATTAATCTGCAGAGGTAGCAATTTAGTCCGCAAGGGCGGCTCCCCCTGCGGGTTTTTTTGCGTACTATTTCTGTTTTTACTAAAATTTCTTTTATTGACAAAGCACGTCTGTATGCAATAATAAGCTTGTGTGTTGCAAGGGTTTGTGTGTCTGGTGTTCTCTGGAGGATATTTATCCTGTGATTGATGAGGCGATTCAAGTTTTTTGTTTTCGGGTGGTAGTTGATTATTAATGGGATAATATCGGACTTTGCAATTTGGTCGGTTCGTTTTGGTTTTAAGAGATCATCTCGATTTAAAGATTTTGCTTTAGAAATCGCTGATTCAACAACCAGACTGTACGGTATACTTTCTTTTTGGTGTTTCGGGTGACAGGAATCATAGTGTAGGTAGAGGTGTGCATCTGTTGGCTTAGTGTATAGAGTGGTGTGTAGTTTTCCTTGGTTGTTCACTACCGTTGTATCTAGGAAATCGACCTGTTCTTCACTTACGTGGCTTGTGAATTTTATACTCGGATGAAAATCGTTCAGGGCACTAATGAAGGACTCTAGATCCTCGCGGGTATGTGTCCAGATAAAGAATATATCGTCTATGTATCGCCACCATACTAATGGTTTTAGAATTTGTGTGTTTAGGAATTCTCTCTCTAGTTTGTCCATGAATATAATTGCGTATTCTGGAGCCATAATTGTTCCCATGCTTGTTCCCAT
Source organism: Mytilus coruscus (assembly GCA_017311375.1). Taxonomy (NCBI): domain Eukaryota; kingdom Metazoa; phylum Mollusca; class Bivalvia; order Mytilida; family Mytilidae; genus Mytilus; species Mytilus coruscus. Next base: position 29,852,765 of record CM029607.1, read on the forward strand.
TATTTGCATAAAGTATTGTTACAGGCGGGCTAGTAGGGTCGTGTGTACTTTTAATTCAGTATTAATTATCGATAGTGTTCCTCTAGATAGTCTTGTTTTAAGTGTAGTTGGTTGACTCCAGCATAATCATATATAAATGAATCCAGCGTAAAAGAATGACTTTTATTCTTGTCCAGTATGTATTTATCTCAATAAATAACTCATACAACAGCAATAACATAGTTAGTATAAATTAGAATAGTAAGATGCTGGCCTTCGAACCCCATATGTAACTTAATATACAGATTTACAAGACTTTATCCTATCAATCATACTAGTTCAATAATGAGAGAATGAAATATACTTATTTCATTAAATTACGATATTATAGAAAGTTGTCAACGTGGTGGGACATCGTATCTTTACATCTTTAATAATTGTATAATTTGCCAAAAACTGCTATTAGAAATTGTAAACATTGAACTGGTTCCGCATCTTGTCTAAATATGAAGCCACTTCCTGTTGAAGACCTGCTTAAGCGGGAATATTTGTAAAAACGGTATTGGTTCCTGGACGTCTTTATGTAAGCTTTTAGTTTAATATTCCAAAAGATGTAAAAAGATTAATATAGACTTGAAATGCTATCGCATAGCTGAAGGTAAAATAGCTTTATATCGAAATGCATCCTGTACCTAGATAGCTTTGTTCACTTTTAGGGTTGTTTTGTTTATTGTTCTGCTCAGCTTGACAGCCAGATACGATATGCCGGTGCAAGTGCGACGCTGTATTTATACTTGACGGTGAAATACATGCGCGACTCACAGAACTGAAAATCTACTATAACTTTGAAATGCTAACCAAAACTCTGGCTCATGTCACGAAATGGCGTTATAAATCCATAAAATCGCGAAAGTTTGCCTTTATTTCCAAAAGACAAGTGACATATTAAATATAAACCTTAAAATTCCATACTGTAGCCTTATCACCTACGTTTCTATATGACGTCATTGAAATCACAAAATAGTTCCTTAACGGCGCTTGACAAAAGCGTATCTAACGTAATTATATCATATTATTCAGTACCCTTAACAATAAAAGGAAGGCCAGCAAGTAATTTGATTATATCTTAATAATACTTTTAGGTATTATTGTAACTTTATCAAGAAGTACCGTTACCGGAAGTGACCATTCATTGAATGGCAACTTCTAGTACGTAAACAAGCACTCGCCACGATGGAATTTAAAGGAAAACTACCCCAACGATGTGTCAAATAACACTCAGACTGAATGAATAGGTAACAACAAACATGTTTTATAAACCCTTACCCCTGAAAGTGTGAATTTAATGTAGACTCGTGAAAATCGTGATCAAGTGCCTGTTCACTGACAGTTGAATTTTACCGCTATGTCAACTTGATAATTTGATAGACATTATGTTAAGTGTTATGTTATCTGATAAAAGTGGTACAAGTTATGAAAATGTGCAGTTTGATCTCCTAAATTAAGTTTGCCAAAGTTGTCTTAGTGCATAAAAATCATCTAAGACCGTTATTTTCAGGTTTTCAGATATTGATCCCAATAAATTTTGAAATATAAAATGTGTTGTTTCTTTGTGATTATTATTAATACCCATTTATAACACTATTTATTTCCGAATTTAAAGCAATTTTTTGTTAGGATAAGGTGCATAAATCTGAGAAGTATCCATGTTGCTGGTGATTTTTCTTGTCTTCTGTCTAAAATTTCTTTTGACGCTAATATTCCTTCTCTGTGTGGAATTGTTGTATACAATGAGCTTACATCTGCAGTAACTAGAAAGCTATTTGGCGGTATATCGCCTAAAGATTTAATTTTTTGCAAAAAATGTGTGGTATCTTTAATATAGGAAGGTATGTCTGTGATAGATGGTTTGAGGTAGTGGTCGACCACTTTTGACAAGTTTGCTGTAGGGGAATTGATTTGTGATATAACTGGTCTGCCTGGATTTCCTGTTTTGTGGATTTTCGGGAGAAGATAAAATACCGGAGTTTGCCAATGTTTTTGTAATAAAAAGTCATGTAGTGTTTGGGGAAGTTTATGTTTTATCATAAGAATGAATTCTCTTATTTCTTTTGCGATTTTTGGATTAAGATCTTTATTTACTTCCTTGTAGAAGGTTGTATCAGATAATTGACGATCTGCTTCCCGCATGTAATCTGTGCTATCCATAATGACAATGGCTCCTCCTTTGTCTGCAGGTTTAAGTATAATAGATTGATCATTTTTTAATTCCTTTAAGGCTGCAAATTCTTCTCTGTTAAGGTTCTTCCTTAAGGATCCTGATTTTGGAATCTGGGAAATATCATCGGACGTAAGGTTTAAGAATGTATCCAAATCTTTACATCTTTCGGAGGGTGGTGTCCATCCTGTAGGTAATTTAAACATGTTGGGATTGTGTATGCTAGCATTATTATCATTCTTCTTCTGAAAATGGTGTGTAAGGCGTAATCTTTGGTTGAAAATTAGTGTATCCCTGAACAGTTCTATATCATTTACTGGGCCGGGTGTTGGACAGAAATTTAATCCCTTTTGTAAAACTGAGTATTGTGCATCTGATAATTGTTTATTATTAAATTATAATTATTAAATTTAATTATTATAAATTATTACAAGCAAAAATCATATCAAACAATAGTATTTGGTTATGGTTAAGAAAACACATTTCGCAAAAAAATCAAAAATTGATATTATGTCCATTCTGTGTAAAAAAGCTCAAATTCATAAGTATCAAAGTTTTATTCTGCTAGATAAGAGATCACCATCAGTTTTAAATTTAGAGTTTAATTTTTGAGTGCCGCCATTTTTGATATCTTCTCCGTTTAGAAACCACGATAGGTCTATAAACCACAAAGGACCAAAACTACAGTAACCTAATGTAGTCGTAATTGCGTGTCTTTTCAATCGTACGGTTGTTTTATCCGACTTACTAACTTGATACGGAAAATGTTATTATTTTTTAAATAACCATGGTCTGTCATTTTTAAACTGTTTATATGGAAATTAGTTAAAAAGTCAAAGTTCAAATTCATTAATGATCATGAATAAGTGTTCCGTGAAAATTATTTTCGAAAATCTAATTTGTTCATAATTCTATTATGCAATAAACTTATTTAAATAAATTTGGACCTTCCCTTATCTGATCACCAGCATGGCTAAAGGTATTACTCCCAAAGGTATTGTGAGGTGACACGTCCAGGTATTCAAGCGATTTCCTGTTGGGCTTGCAAGTTCATGCATCGTTTCACTTCTGAGGGTATTGATCAGTGTACACGGCCGATAACTTGTAACTTTCTATTTTGAACTATCAGGTGTATAATATACATCTCTGTCTTGCGTGTCCGATAGTGATATACTAGTCATTACTTAACTCATACGCTTGTTTATAAATAACTATTGAGTATCAAAGTTTCAAATTAATTTCGGGATTTATTTTCTTTCTTGGTATTCAATAGCAGAAATTTAAAGAATAAACTGCTTGTCTGCTTTAGTTGTATTCTTGCCAGTTAAAACAGACTTATAATTATATACAAAAATAGGAAAGATGACATCAAATTGGTTCTGTCTTTTTTTAAACATTGTTGGTCAAATAGGTAAAGTATTATACGTTGTGAGACGAAGACTATTTTAATAGGGACATTCCGATTATGTATAAATTTTGTTGATGTTTTCACACCTAAAAGAATATTTGTTCGTAATTTTCGATTCCATTCCAAGAAGATCCTTAAATTTTTGTCAATTTTTTTTTCAAATAGCTGAAGTATTCATGCGTTGTGAGATTTTAAATATTTTGATGAGAACATTAATTCCTGAATATGTAAATAAAGATCGTTTTGGATGGACTAAATTCTATAATTGCAATTGGTAATGATCTGTTTCAAATATTCAAGGTTACCGATTCTAATTTAAAATAGCACAATTTTTAGTTCATACACGCTTGTTCAGAAGGCTATTATTATTTATAAATTTATTCAATTAAATTAATTCATTATTTCATCGTTACAAAAGTATCGGCGGTCATAATTCATTTAAAAGTGAGCTTACGCAAAATATAAAAATATACAACAACTATCCAGTTATTGTGCGACTTAATTACTCCACTAAATTAATTTTAATTCTTTTTTATATTTTCTGTGTCTAAAACCAGCACTCCGTTTATCATTTATACGAAATGTTGTTCACACCTGGAACGGTTAACCGTGACGGCTACAATTCACTGAATGAAGATCAAAAATTACAGAATGCTAATCTTTTAATTACCTTGAGTTTAACCACGAATTCAACATTCACTAAGTGTCACATAACAATACACATTCTATTTCCACAGTACAAGTAATATTTGCTGGACTGAAGCAAAAGGTCAATACAAACAAGTATTTTAATACACTATCGATCATGTCAGTTTCCTATGTTTGTTTAAAGTATTTGTCGGAAAAAATCATAAAAATGTTTTATTGTATGATTTACTTTTATTACTAAAATTCGTATCAAAAATCGTTAAAACATAAATCCTACAATCTAATTTTAAAAGTTGCATGGCTATCACCTATTTTTAGTTGGTTAATAGCTACACCGAAAGTCGTCGATGCGCTTTAAATCGCGTTATTAGATGGTTAACGAACAAGACTTAAATGAGATTAATTTCACTCCCGGCATGCAAAAAGACTTAAACTACGTCACATAAGTCAGGAAGTTTGGATAAATAAAATTAATAATTCCCAATTTTCTTCTTTATTACTTTTCATATCAAAATAAAACTTGGTGAATATGTTTTTTATGGTATTATGAACATAATAAGATGATAAGTGAAAAATCGCGAATTTTCCCTTTAATGTTTACAAAGGCGTAAGGATTAGAAGTTTAACTATTCAGTGAGGGTCACCAGAGGATGCAACGCATTTGTTTTATTAGGAAACATTTTCTTATCAACTATTATTGAGGACAGTTGGTTTTGCATCTTTGTAAATTACAGTCTTGCAGACGAAAATATTTGCTCTAACTGTACAGATGTGGTGGAATGGCCAAGACATGTTTAGTTTAAAGTGTTAGCCTAGGTATAGCCTATGTATTTTCGGAGGGATTTTAAATGATAATTTAGCACAAGCATTTGAAACAAAATGTATTTTATTTATTAGTATGATTAATCCAAAAGAGGTTCTCAAGAAGATCAATTTTATATAAAGAAGACAGCAATATTCTAACAGGAAACCGATTAGTCGAGTATCATTTTGATATTCAATACTCGGTACTACCGAGCGATACTCGAATACTCGAGTACTTGTTGACATCCCTAGTTATTATACTTCATGTTAAAATGCCAGATTTTGATTTGGTTAGTACAAGGGAGATAATTTACTCTATCCCATGGCTAAATACTCTATTAACCTACACGGAGACGCTTGATTAATTGTAAGCCTCAGTTGACAAGGTTTTCTCAAAGTAACAATCTGCTCTATCACCCTCTCAGCTATGTGTTATTTATATACTGTAATAGGGGATGAATGAGTTGGTGTCACCTTTTTTTACATGTCTATCAAAACCGATCTTTTATGGTATTAAATTATCAATCTCTTTGACTGTCCACCCCTTCTAGCATTTCTTAAAACTAGGTTCAATAGGTCTTCATGAATTTTTTACACAATGATTGCTTCTTTAAAGTCAAAAAACAAAGTTTTGTTTGATTTTATTGATTTTCAAATTTGCCTTTCTAGAGTTATGGGACTTTAATTTTTGAAAATAAGACAGTTTATAGCATGTTTTGAGGGAGCTTTTTCTTTTACAGATCTTTTCCAAAAAGTTTTACTCTGTTTGCTTCCATTAAGACAAATTTCATTTTGAATTGTTATATGTATATCCTAGAATACGTAACAAGCATTTCTAGTTTTTTTATTATACATACATGTATATTTGTGTTTAGACATGATTGTAAGTGGTTTGCCCATACGTAATGGAGATTTACATGCTGGAGAAATAGCCACATGTTCTCTGGATCTAATGGCTTCTATGGTTGGATTTAAAATCAGACACATGCCAGGAACAGTGTTACAGCTGAGAGTAGGAATGCATTCAGGTAATTTAATTTATTATGTTTTCATCCTTATGAAGTGCTGATTTTGTCAAACTTATTGAATTTAAGGAGCTCCTGAAATATTTATGGAGGTCCAGAAAAAATCGGCAAACAAATTTTCTATGCCCCCACTGCTAGGCAAAGGGGGCATTAAGGTTTACCCTTGTCTGTTAGTACGTCCAAAAATTTATTTCCTTTCTCTAAATTTAGTTTGCCATAACCAAATGTTATGAAACTTATACACAATGCTTATAACCACCAAACACAGATCAAGTTTGATTTTGGGTGAGGTCACTTTCACCATTCTTGTATTGTGCCCCTTTTATGAATGGAAAATTGCCAAATTTGCTGTTTTGCACACTCTATCCCTTTTACTGTTAGTTATGCCTGGAAACATTTCTCTTGTCTGCACTCTAACTGTGAAAGTACTGACCAAACGTTTCATGTCCACGCTCAAAAGTTAGAATTAGTACATTGGTTCTTGCATATTCACAAGTGGGGCACATCCTTCTTTTTTTTTTTAATGAATTATGTTAAAAAAGCAAACCCTCATTAATTTGTTTCAATTGTACACAAGAAAGACACTGGATAAATTTTCTAGGTCATCATGGTCATGTCTGGGAAATATGACGGTTTTACTACATAAAACTCAAGAAATCATAGTGAATCTTGAACACAGCATAGGTCAATATAAATATATGTAACTGGGGCTGAAACAGGCAGTTGAAAACTTTTCTTATATAATTACTGTCATTGTTCTGTATCATATTTATTTTCATGATTTTTATCTTTTTCAGGACCTTGTGTAGCTGGAGTTGTTGGTCTCAAGATGCCTAGGTATTGTTTATTTGGAGATACAGTAAACACAGCATCACGTATGGAATCTAGTTCTATGGGTAAGTAATCATGTGTTAACTCTGACAGCAAAGAAGGCTATTTTAAATGTTTTGAAAGTGAAGCATTACAATGTAATGTGTTTCTTAATTTTTATGTAGTAAAAGAGGGAGTAAAGGGCCTTAGGGAGCTACCATTTGATTTTTATGGGGGGCTAGGATGAAATTTGAAAAAAATAGGCAGGACAGGAGTTTTGAGTAAAAAAAAAGGCAGGATGAGCAACTTGGTAAAAAAAAAAAGCAGGATGACGATTTGTGTAAAAAAATTCAGGATAAACAAGTAAAAAAAAGGCAGGACCGAATAGAGTAAAAAATAAAAAGGCAGGACAGAGATTACAACTAAAAAAAAAAGCAGGACAAAATTTTTCATCCTAGCCCCCCCCCCATAAAAATCAAATGGTAGCTCCCTTAGTCCCATGCGATAAAAAGTAATTTTAGATTTCAACAACCCTCCTTACAGAACTTGTGTGATTATTTTGCAGTATAATGAATTATATAAATGATATTTTGGTCAAATTTTTTGGGTATTTACAAAATTTTCACCAACACAATTGACCTATGCTGTGTTCAAGCTTCACTATGATTCAATTAAATTATGTAAAAAAAAAAAATCTCTATATAATAGGTTGATTTATAAACTGAAGTTGAATATAACTAACCATAAGTTTGGTGTTTTGTTTATGTAAAGATTTTATCAGGCATTTGCTGTAAATACATTTTTTGGGGAAACAGTATTTTTATGCCCCTGCCGTAGCTGAGGGGGCATTAAGTTTTACCCTTGTCCGTCTGTACGTCCCAAAATTGGTTTCTGTTCTCTAACTTTAGTTTGCCCCAACCAAAAGTTATGAAACTTATACACAATGCTTATTACTACAAAACACAGATCAAGTTTGAATTTTGGTGGCGTCACTTTTACCGTTCTAGAGTTTTGCCCTTTACAAATGGAAAAATTGCCGAGTATTTCGTTTCCTTTCTCTACCTTAAGTTTGCCTCAACCAAATATTATGAAACTTATACACAATGCTTATTACCACAAAACTCAGATCAAGTATGAATTTGGGTAGCGTCACTTTTACCGTTCTTGACTTATGTCCCTTTATAACTTTATATGCAAGGAGGGGCATCATCTGTGTCCCATGGAAACATTCCCCAGTTATTTAAATTTCACATTTGATTATGTTGATATCAATTAGTTCTACAGTTTTCTACAATTTTGAAATTCTAAACATTCTCTTTATAGCTTTGAGAATTCACATGAGCGATGCCACTGCACAGATTCTTATTAGACTTGGTGGATATCATCTGGATTGTCGTGGAGAAAGGGAAGTAAAGGTAAGGTTGTTTATTTGAATTTGGAAGAAGATATGAAAAAAGTTTTTTTTTTTTCATTACCCTTTGCGTAGTTAACCATTTGATATTAAATGGAAAGTGGTTGTTAATTTTATATTTTGTGTTTTATGGAAATTATAATGATAGATCAATCATTTTACCCATTATCCCCATTGCGTAATCCTGATAATTAAAATTGCCTCAATACATAATTTGTTGAAATCTGCAAACAGAAATGATTAATTCTTGATTCCAGGCAATGATTATTATTTGAGTTGTGACAATTGAGCTTACAATATGACAGATGCTTTCTGGACGTCAATATTGACAGTGTCAGTATTTAGATTTACAAATAATCTTTTGAGTCATGACTAATATCTTTACCAAACATGCTTTGAAGAGGAAGACTCCTATTGAATTTTGGGGTAAACAGGTCAAGAATCCACAATTTACTAAAAATCGATAGGCTCATAAAATATCAGAATCTTAGTTGTAGTTTAAAAAACATAAATGCATCAACCATTCTTCTGTCAAATGATTCCTCCAGGAATTAAGACATTTCTTTATCTTAGTAGAAGTAGTCCAGTTGGAAAAAAAAACAATACTTAAAAAAATGAAAGCTTTTTCATTAGTTGATTCTTCTGAGATGTTTTTATTTTAGCCTTTTGAATATTTCCTGTTGTTTATTATATATCAATAATTATCACTGTTCACCAAAAAATATTAATTGGATTATGCCTTGAATTGTTGCTACACAGTATTTTTTAGTTTTGACTGTTTGCAGACGGCATGATCTTATTAATTTTTTTTCTTCTGTCGATTTCAGAAGTGATTGAGGTATTATTTATTAACGTGTATATCAATTCAAACAAACGCATTGTATATGTCCTTTGAAAAATAATATAAACTACGATTGCAGGTGACTTAATAAATTATATTTATTTTGTAGGGCAAAGGTGTGATGACAACATGGTGGATTGATGGAAAAGACGGATTTGACAAAGAACTGCCTGGAAAAGATATGGCTGTCTCATTGTCACAGCATGAGTTTAAATAAACAAATAGATAGAACTTATATGTCTAAAGAATGTCTTTCATCATCGCCATCAGCTCTGCCTTTGAATGGCCTTGTTTACCAAAGTGGCCTGAAGCAGAGGAGACTTTTAAAATGACAGATTGTATTGTGTGTTGATGCGTTTGTACAAACAGGGAATACTTGAATGTAATAATTAGAAGAGACTGCATGATCTTCAACACTCTTATGTAACTTTACATTTTTTATGGAGACACTGTTCTTTGAGATGATTTTGGACAGATTACTGTTTGATTTGATCATCTCTCCTTGCATTAAAGTTAGCTTGATAAAGAACTAAAGAGAAAATTTCATTGAAAAAAAGTTAGAAGTGAGAAACTCATCTATTTGAAATCATTTATTATTTATTTATATATTTGTAATTAATACACTAAAATTGTGTATGTATCTTGTACAACTATAATTGGATTAACTAAACAGTCACCCTTTCTTTATAGAAAGTTTATCGCATATTTAAAGCACAAGGTAAATGTCCGATATCTTTCTATAAGAAAATAATTATCCCTCTATATCACAATACACCATTATGCTTAAACAATTGTTAAGTTTTTTAGTAGTTATAACAGTCCAATGGATGTCAGGATTGGCTTTACATTTATTTGATAATGAATGATGATTTGAAATTGCTGCCTTAAAATTGATAAGCTGTAAACATATTACAATAAAGAAGTTTGTATCGAGAAGATGAGAAAAATGTTGACACATTTGAAGCACAAGTCAAAAGTCTTGATGTTTTTCTATCTGATGTACAATTTCTGCCTTTAATTCTGATGTAAAAGTTGTTCAGATGTAGACTTAAAATAATGACTTAGTTTATTTTACTCTGATAAGAAAAATGTTGACACGTTTGAAGCACAAGTCAAATGTTTTGATATTTTTCTATCAGATGTAAAATTTCAGCCTTAAATTCTGATGTTAAACTTGTAGTAATGCAATAGATAGTAAACTTACTTGAGTTTGTTTCACACTGATAAGAAAAATGTTGACACGTTTGAAGCACAAGTCAAATGTTTTGATATTTTTCTATCAGATGTAAAATTTCAGCCTTAAATTCTGATGTTAAACTTGTAGTAATGCAATAGATAGTAAACATACTTGAGTTTGTTTCACACTGATAAGAAAAATGTTGACACGTTTGAAGCACAAGTCAAATGTTTTGATATTTTCTATTAGATGTAAAATTTCTGCCTTTAATTCTGATGTAAAATTTGTTAAGCTTTTAACATAGTACAATAAGCTAAGTTTGTTTCACTCTGATAAGAAAAATGTTGACACGCTTAAAGCACAAGTCAAATGTTTTGATATTTTCTATCAGATGTAAAATTTCAGACGTAAATTCTGATGTTAAACTTGTAGTAATGCAATAGATAGTACCATACTTGAGTTTGTTTCACACTGATAAGAAAAATGTTGACACGTTTGAAGCACAAGTCAAATGTTTTGATATTTTCTATCAAATGTAAAATTTCAGACGTAAATTCTGATGTTAAACTTGTAGTAATGCAATAGATAGTACCATACTTGAGTTTGTTTCACTCTGATAAGAAAAATGTTGACACGTTTGAAGCACAAGTCAAATGTTTTGATATTTTTCTATCAGATGTAAAATTTCAGCCTTAAATTCTGATGTTAAACTTGTAGTAATGCAATAGATAGTACCATACTTGAGTTTGTTTCACACTGATAAGAAAAATGTTGACACGTTTGAAGCACAAGTCAAATGTTTTGATATTTTTCTATCAGATGTAAAATTTATGCCTTAAATTCTGATGTAAAATTTGTTAAGCTATAGACATGATACCATAACTAAGTTTGTTTCACTGTTTGGAAAAATGTTGTCAAATATCTTTTCGATCCTATGTAAATTGTTCGCTTTAAATTCTGATGGAAACTTTGTTAAGCATACCATATAATACACCCTGATAAGAAAAATGTTGACACATTTGAAGCACAAGACAAATGCCTTAATATTTTTCTATCTGGAGTACAATAGTTTATATTAATTCTGTCATTTTTAAATTTTTGCAAGAATTGAAAAGTTAAAAAGTTTATCACAAATTTGGAAGCACAAGTCAAATTTCTGATGGCTTTTTAATTTTATTTTGTACAACTGTTGCATCTAAATATAGAGAACATGCTGTTGAATGTTCGGTCACATATTTGAAGCACAAGGTAAATATCTGGCTTCCTTTTGACAGCTAATTGTTGTATTAAAGTCTATTTCAAATTTTATTTCAATTTTTTGGACTCCATGTCAAAAGCATGTTATTTATATGGTAAAAAGTATGTAAAAATATCAAGCAATGAAAGAAAAAAGCATATTTGAAGCTTCAGCTTATAATATCTAGCTTCCTTGTTACATTTTATTTTCAGTTTTTAATTAACCCCTTAGTTGTAACTTAACCAGTCTTAAGTAAAAAACAGTCATATATTTGAAGCACAAGGCAAATATCTTTTTTGTTACAGTTCTTATTTTTTTAAATTTCAATTTTTCACAGTGAAATAATCTTAGCTTTAAAGTCTTTCTTTAAAAAAAATACCAATCATTTTAAAATATTCAATGTTTATGTTTTAAGAGAAAGTCACATATTTGAAAGCACAAGGCAAATATCTGGCTAATTTCTTAACTGTTCTGATTTTTGCAATTTCAAATATTATCGTTCACTGTCTGTAGGCAAACAAGGAAACTATTTAAGCTCTGTCGAGAGAGTAGCATTTGAGATATTTGGCAGAATATCGGCATACTCGGATGTCTATTTAAGAAGCATGCCACACATTTATTAAGCACAAGGTAAATGTCAGACTGCTTCTTGATAGATTTCACCATCGCATGAATAACTATTTATAGAATAATCAAAAACTCTATTAAGACTATTATGAAATAAGATGGAGTGATCTCTCGATTGGTTTCAAGGAAAATTTAAAGCAATGAAGCACTATGACCTATTGTTGTTAATTTGAAAATAAATATTGATAAATTGGAATAAATCTATGGTTTAACAACTGGTTCAAAAAGTGATGATGTCATTATAAAAAACACCATAAATCTTATAGCATGGGTAGTTTTAAACTTTTACTTTTTAGCAAAGCAGTGTTTGTTTGGGATCAGTTGTTTTTCAATGCTTGAAGGGCCACATCCTGGATCACAAGGCAGGATCTGACTGGAGAGCTTTGATTATTTTCATTTATTTGGTAAAGTAATAAAGGTACCAGGGTAAACTGAACCTCTAAAAAAGAAATAATAATTTTTAAAATATATATCTCGATTAGTATCAATAGTTATATTTTTATTTATATTGAAACATTGTTATAATTGATGGTTGATAGTATATAGTTTTATTTCTACATAAACTACTAACGGCAGCATTAACTACTCAGGTTTGTTTTATTTCAATTTGTTTTTGTGATGTACATCTTTTAATGGCTAAATTAAGTAGTCACGTTTTTTTATTTGAATTTATTTATGTGCATGATGTAGTGTGAATGTTTAATAATGAAATAACTTGAAGGTAAAAATTGTTTGTACCAGAACAAGATTTGTAGCAATCTGTGTTTATTATTTCATTAAATTATTCATAACCATACATTTTTTTCGTAGTCTTGAATTTATATTGAATATTCATTAGGTACTTGGTCCTGAGTTAAAAAATGAGATGATGTTATATAATTGTCAATGAGACAACTATCTAGCAGAGTATAAATGACGTGGATTTAAGCAACTATAGGTCACTGTACAGTTAAATATAGAAGGCAAAGACAAAATTGTAATGATAAAATCAATGGCCTGATTCATGACATAACAATAAATGAACAAAAAATATGACAAACAGCAACAAACGACAACCACTGAATTACAGGCTTGGGACAGGCACATATATAGAATGTGACATAACTTGTATACACAGATGACTTAGAGTCGGAAGGATCGGTCTGGAATATCTCTGTTGTCCTAGACGTCATTTTCATGGTTCAGTGGCTGCTTAAAAAAAATGAATTCTTAAACAAAAATTAGCTCAATATGTACAAGCATAACAAAAATTCAGACAAGTGCAATTTTCAGGAAATCCAATGTATGTAATTAAGCCATCAAGAAGTAAACATGAATTGCAAATTATCTAACTCACCATTATACACTAATGGATCAAAATTTATTTCAATATCAATATCATTGCCTGTATTTTTATCGGTGGAGGAAGCTGGAGAACCACAACTGTCAACAGGAAAACTGACAATCCTAGTCAATAAAGATCCTAGTCAAACACACCTGCCACATGTGGGGTTTGAACTTGCAATGTCAGTGCTAGTCATACAGAAGTTGTACTATTTAGACCACTCTGCCACCCAGGTGCAGATTTTCATTGTAGGCACACTGACATCATAAATCTGAAGAGTTGAGTTGTAATACACTTTTAGATGGGAGTAGGTGTATAATCAAGAAGACTTTCGTTTATATTTGCTATGCCAGCTACTGAACACTAAATGAATTAAAACTTTTAGGGATAACAAATCTCCTCTTCGTACTTGAACTAGGAACACAGTGTTACCATTGCTATTAAGTGCTTGCCACTTGATTGGCTTAAACATAGAAAACTGTTTGATAAGAAGCGTGCAATGGTGAATGCTGTACAGGTTCAAAACCTTATTTTTTTGGTAAATTGTCAACACCAAATGTAGATCTTATTAAGCCAGGTTTCAAAATCCTCGATCCGGATAAGTCCTTTACATTTTGCCTTTACCAGAAGATTTTTTAATATTAGCAATTCAGAACAAAGAATATCTCTCTGACTGCCATGTTCATCCAATCATAATCAAATTAGGTTAGGGAACGACCATTTAACCTCAAGGGGGGGGTTATGGTTTTTTCCTAAAAAAAATATTCTGATCCCCAATTTGATGAAAAAATATTGTAGTCAAGCAGATGACAAAAAAAAAAGGATTCTGAATCCAGATTTTCCCCATACCTTATAGTGTTAAATTTTGAAAAAAAGTTAATTGATAGCATTGAAAAACTAAAAAAAAAATTTCTGACTCGGACAAAAAACCGTAACTCCCCTTGAAGTTAAATGGTTGCTCCCTTAGTTTGTACTGCTTTGTAGACAATCTTTCATCTATTATTGCTGTGATGTTTACATTTACATTAGACTAGCACTTATTATATAAGATTGAAACATGATTTCTCATTTCAATGGGAACCATGTGCTAACATGTTTGCCACCTTTTCAAAATTAATTAAGGAAAATTTTATATAACTAGCACATGCACAGTAATTCAGTCTTGTTCAGTGCTGTCAGTGGGTCAAACTTTCCTTAAATATTTTGGAAATGATTTCTTGAGCAATTCCTGCATCTTTTTTTTTTTCAAGTGAAATACTCGAGAAAGAAATAGGTAATTTTGAAAGAAAAGTTTTGCCAATGACACCATGTTGTTTTTTCATTGAATTAGCCCCTCCAATATTTGACATTATTAGGTAAATTTAACAATCTCAGACCAATCAACCAGGCCATCAAGCTATCGAAATTCTACAGGTAAACAGGAAATTTAAATAAACAGCTGCGCCATGAGCGCATGATACGCCCATCGTTTTATGCAATAATCATAAATAGTTTCTGAGATACAGCGTGACATGTGAAAACACACCTTTTTTAACAAAAAACTCAATAACTCTTGAATAAAATTTTGAATCATCACCAAAAAGTATACAGATCTTGAGATTAATATAACTAAGAAGTGTGTAAAGTTTTAAGCAATAATCATTTATTGTTTTTGAGATACAGTGCGACATGTGAAAACACACCTTTTTTAACAAATAATCATTTATTGTTTTTGAGATACAGTGCGACATGTGAAAACACACCTTTTTTAACAAAAAACTCAATAACTCTTAAATAAAATTTTGAATCATCACCAAAAAGTATACAGATCTTGAGATTAATATCACTAAGAAGTGTGTAAAGTCTTAAGCAATAATCGTAAATTGTTTTTGAGATATGATGCGACATGTAAAAACCCCATCCCCCTTTTTTACAAAATACTCAATAACTCAAAATAAAATTTTGAATCATCACCAAAATTATACAGATCTTAAGGTTAATATAGCTAAGAAGTGTGTAAAGTTTTAAGCAATTATCATAATTCGTTTTTGAGATACGTATACAGATGTTTGACCATCATAAGACGTGAAAAAAACTCACCCTGTTTTAGTTACAAAGTCCCGTAACTGAAAAGTTTTAATCTTATTTTCACCAAAAAGTATACAGATCGTTTGACCATCATAAGGAACAACTGCATTAAGTTTCATGAAATTTGGATGAGTCGTTCTTAAGTTACGGTGCAACATGTTTACGCCGGACAGACAGACGGACAGCACCCCTGTTTTAGTTACAAAGTCCTGTAACTCAAAAAGTTTTAATCTTATTTTCACCAAAAAGTATACAGATTGTTTGACCATCATAAGGAACAACTGCATTAAGTTTCATGAAATTTGGATGAGTCGTTCTCAAGTTACGGTGCGACATGTTTACGCCGGACAGACAAACGGACGGACGGACGCCAGACATTTGTATACCATAATATGTCCCGTCAAAATTTTGACGGGCGTATAAAAATCTATAGCACTGTGTTGTGATTGATTAGTGCTGCAAACTGTCCAATAGAACAGCACTTAAATGGACTGAGGAAAACAATGTCTGAAAAGTGGTCACACGAATTCTATAACACCTGGCTTTACTGACGAAAAGAGGTTTGACCAGGATCCCCGATTAGAGAATCATAAGAAGAGGACCATCATCATTCTGTTCAGCTTGTTTAAAAATATCTTAGTGGTCTCAGACAAAGAAAAAGTTTTTAAAATTTTAGACGATCGACAAAGACAAATGCTTATTGATGGAATCAGCTCACATGACACAAATGGGCCAGCTGGATAGTTGTTTCATTAGCATTCATACCACATCTTAATTTTTATACGACCGCAAAAAAATTTTGTGGTCGATATTGGTATGACGTTGGCGTCGTCCAAGACGCATTGGTTTTCGCACTCTAACTTTAGTTTAAGTGAATGGATCTCTATGAAATTTTACCATAAGGTTCAATATCACAAAAGGAAGGTTGGGATTGATTTTGGGGTTATGGTACCAACAGTTAAGGAATTAGGGGCCAAAATAAGCATTTTGTAACTTCCAGACATAACTTGTGTGTTAGTGTATGGATCTCTCTGACATTGTACCACAAGGTTCCATATTACAAAGGGAATGCTGGGATTGATTTTGGGGTAATTGCCTCAAAATTTCAGGAATTAGGGCCAAAAAGGGCAAAAACAAGCATTTTCTAGTTTCATGACAATAACTTGTGTGTAAGTCTATGGATCTTTCTGAAATTGTAGTACAAGGTTCCATATCACAAAGGAAAGCTGGAATTGAGTTTGGGGTAATTGCCCAAACGTTTAGGAATTAGGGGCCAAAAAGGGGCCAAAAATAAGCATTTTTCTAGTTTCCAGACAATAACTTGTGTTCAAGTGTATGGATCTCTCTGAAATTGTACTGCAAGGTACCATACCTCAAAGGGAAGGCTGGGATTGAGTTTGGGGGTGATGAATCACAAGGGGGTTCAAAAATTGGGGTTTCCTTTTTCCTTTTTTTCCTTTTTTTTTCTTTAAAATTTTCCATTTTAAGTTGGTTATTTCTGATTTATATTTAAAAGCAAATAATAATGATATGGCAGGAGATACACACCAAACAGGATGTGTAAATTATTATATAATAAGTATTGTGCAATAGCAAGAAATTTTCAATTGCACAGTATTGCGCAATAGCAAGAAATCTTCAATTGCACAGTATTGCGCAATAGCAAGAAATATCCAATAGCACAATATTGCACAATAGCAAGAAATTGTCAATTGTACAGTATTGCTCAATAGCAAGAAATATTCAATTGCACAGTATTGCGCAATTGCAAGAAATATTCAATTGCACAGTATTGTGCAAAAGAAGATACTTTGTATAAATTGCTTATTTCTTGACCAATTTCAATGGGGTTTTATTCTTGAATTCTTGGGGTTCTTTAATATGCTGAATCTAACCGTGTATTAAGTTTTTGGATTTTGGGCCCCGTTTATAAATTGGTCCACATTGAGGTCCAAAGGGTCCAAAATTAAATTTTGTTTGATTTCAACAAAAATTGAATATATGGGGTTCTTTGATATGCTGAATCTAACCATGTATTTAGATTCTTAATTTTGGTCCCGTTTTCAAATTGGTCTACATTAAGGTCCAAAGGGTCCAAAATTAAACTTAGTTTGATTTTAACAAAAATTGAATTCTTAGGGTTCTTTGATATGCTGAATCTAAACATGTATTTAGATTTTTGATTATGGGCCCAGTTTTCAAGTTGGTCCAAATCGGGTCCAAAATTAAACTTTGTTTGATTTCAACAAAATTGAATATATGGGGTTCTTTGATATGCTGAATCTAACCATGTATTTAGATTCTTAATTTTGGTCCTGTTTTCAAATTGGTCTACATTAAGGTCCAAAGGGTCCAAAATTAAACTTAGTTTGATTTTAGCAAAATTGAATTCTTAGGGTTCTTTGATATGCTGAATCTAAACATGTATTTAGATTTTTGATTATGGGCCCAGTTTTCAAGTTGGTCCAAATCGGGTCCAAAATTAAACTTTGTTTGATTTCAACAAAATTGAATATATGGGGTTCTTTGATATGCTGAATCTAACCATGTATTTAGATTCTTAATTTTGGTCCCGTTTTCAAATTGGTCTACATTAAGGTCCAAAGGGTCCAAAATTAAACTTAGTTTGATTTTAACAAAATTGAATTCTTAGGGTTCTTTGATATGCTGAATCTAAACATGTATTTAGATTTTTGATTATGGGCCCAGTTTTCAAGTTGGTCCAAATCGGGTCCAAAATTAAACTTTGTTGATTTCAACAAAATTGAATATATGGGGTTCTTTGATATGCTGAATCTAACCATGTATTTAGATTTTTGATTTTGGGCCCCGTTATCAACTTTGTCCACATTGAGGTCAAAAGGGTCCAAAATTAAACTTTGTTTGATTTCATCAAAATTGAACTCTTGGGGTTCTTTGATATGCTGAATCTAAACATGTATTTAGATTTTGGATATTGGACCATAATAGGTGAATGTCCAATTTAAAATTTTTCAGTTCTTAGACCACATTCATTCTGTGTAAGAAACCTATGCTGTGTCAAATATTTAATCACAATCCAAATTCAGAGCTGTATCAAGCTTGAATGTTGTGTCCATACTTGCCCCAACTATTCAGGGTTCGACCTCTGCGGTCGTATCAAGCTGCGCCCTGCGGAGCATTTTATTATTTTATAGAGGTCAGTTAATGAACAATAAAAGATTTTTCTATGAATCTTGCTTTTTCTGCATACATATTGCTACAAGAGAAATGTTATAGTTGAGATTCTAAACTGCTAGATTCAACAAACTCCAGAAGTAAATTCATCAAAGATACCACTGATACCACAGGGGCGGATCCAACCATTTTTAAAAAGGGGGGGGTTTCCAACCATTTCTCTCCATTCAAAAGCATTGATTGTCAAAAAAAGGGGGGTACCCCCCCCCCCCTGGATCCGCCACTGTACCAGGATTATAATTTTGTATGCCAGACCAGCTTTTTGTCTAAATAAGACTCATTAGTGACGTTCAATTAAAAAATAGTAGAAAGGTCAAATAAAATAAAATAGATATCAGTCTAATTGTCGGCAGAAAACTATAAATGTCAATCAACATGACTTTTTCCCGATTTTATGTGGACCTAGGTATTAATTTCTATTAAGTATTCAATATATTATTGTTTTCCTTAAATAACTGTTGTTTACCCACAATGTTAATGGGGAAAAGTCCCGTCTTCAAATTTTTTAAGCTGCAATCTATTGTAGTCACACCATTTACTTAATTAGCATCTGTGATAAAACTAGGCTGATGCATAGAAAAATGTTATGTGATACAACTTTTTCAACCTCCACATTTAAACAACAACCATCCTGAAACTCTCCTATCCATAATTTTGTATTGTAAAGATACCGATCTCAAGCATTATATAAGTACAATTCTACTGTCTTATTATGTCACCCTGAACAAATGTCAAGTGACATATTGCTTGTCCTCCATTTCTTATAACCTCTTATTATTAATCTTCCACTTTTTTTTACCGAGGCATTTCTGGACCAATGTTGATCAAACTTTAGCATAATAGTAATCAACATACATGTATGTATATTTGCAGTTCCACTTTGGAACTTTTAAATTTGCCACCGGTACCATGGAAACAGCACAAATGTGAAAAATTGGAAAGTGTACTAAAGTAAATGAACTTTTATAGAAATGTCAACTGGCATGTGTAAAGTTAATTGTTTGACTTGGGAATTTTTAAAATGGCTGCCGTTACCATGGGAACAATGTAAAAAATTTTGAAATGCTCCAAACTTGATGAAACTTTACAGAAATGTTGACTGGCATGTGTAGAATTGCTGTTAGGCTTTAGAATTTTCAAAATGGCCACCGTTGCCATGGAAACAGCAAAAAAATGCAAATTTTAAAAAGCTCCAAACTTTCTAAAAATATCAGAAAAAGATGTATTGTCATGTATATATATATGCATTCACTGTTATAGATTTCAAAATGGCTGCAGTTTGATGCCAATTGAGGTACCAGGTGACATCTACTATTGCTTGCAATTGCAATTCTAGTTACTGTTGCACTTGCTCACTTTGTATATTATTTCAATAAAACAATAATAAATAACTTACATAATCATTTAATAACATAAGTATAATTTCCTTAAATAATCTTCACTTTACAGAAATCATTTAAGAATTAGTCAATATCACAGTTATATACAATATATCACAGTATTTCACATGACTCTCTGTGTCTGTGATTCTAAATTCTTCATAAATTCAACAATGGTACGAGACAGTGAGTCGTCAGGATGTCCTTCGCTGGCAACAACAGCTTTTCTTCCAAATTCTTTAGCCTGAAAATTCAAGATTAACATAATATATAATATAAAATCAACATTTTTACCTCAATTGTATGCAGTATATAAAGTGTTTTTTTTTCAGAAAATTAGAAATTAGGCAAATTAGGAATAAGAGGATCTCATTCTGACACAAAATTGGCAGTAAATTGGCAGTAATTTTACCTTCATGACATTAGTTTTGTTTTTTTAGTGGGGGCATGCACTGGGTGTGCCCCCATCAGAATCTGCAAAAGCCTGCCTCCTATTATAATGTTAAAAAGAACTACAACATAGCAAAATGATATATTTGTTGTTTGCGTTTGTTTGTTTGCTACTGAGTGAGGAGAGAACATACCTTAGAAATATCCATCAGTATAAAGTAAAGCATGGCTAAAGCATGGCAAATGGTGGCCAGATCTTGTGGCTGTCTGCTTTGTTGATGTTCCTGCATATCGTAGATGGCATTTAAAACTTGTATTGCTTCAGCCTCTTGTGCCTCATCTATTTAATACACACAAAATAATTGATTAAGTAATAATGAAAAAACATACCGGTACATTGTATTACTGAAAAGCCAAATAAAACCAAAAGCTTGGATTTGTATTCATGTTATATATATGTAGATATTCTGAATTTGTTGATATTTTCAAGTAATTATGTGGCTCAAACTTAAAGAGTGTAGACTGCATTTTCACATTTTGCAAATTTGCTTTTACTACTAACAGGCATATATTTCTTCTCTTTTCTGTGAAAGTATATTTTGAAAGCACTTTTACAAGCCAAAATCTCTCTAGGGAAGAATATTCTGGAATTTGGTGACATCACAAATATTCATACAAATGATTTTTAGATGCAAAGATTAAACAAATTGTGTAATCTGCATATTGCAACCTTCAAGAGCATTTTGCTTTCCACAATTTAATTATTACCTAAAATTATCAAATTCCTACTTCTTTCCAATACAGTCTTATGTTATTAAAATTGTCTCCCTTTGCCCAGTCCCATTTAAGACTGGTGGCAGAAATAATGCATGAGAGATATTGATTGATTTATAAAAAAGTAGTTTTAGACACCAACAATCAATCATCTATCACACATAGTATAGGGACCTTTGTGTCATCAATGTTCATTAGTAATACTGAAAGTCAATTCATACCTAGAGTATCTTCTTTTTCATCACTTGATTCTATAATCAATGGACCAATTCCTTGTGGAGTGTCTGGAGTTTTGGTTCTTATTTTTACAATTTTTTGTAAATGATTATACCATATATTTGAAACCTAAAATGAAACAAAAACATGTTTTTCATTTTTATAGTATTTCTGTATAAAGTGGAAAAAAATAATATCCATGGGTTATCTCCCATATATCCACAATTAAATATCTTTGAAGTTTTTCCGTTTTTTGTTTAAAAAGATTTCTAAAGCAAGATTGATCTGATGAGTTAGGCCCTTTTCAACTGATTTTTATAGTTTGTTCTTATCTTGAACTGATACACCACTGGCCCAGATTAGGGGAGGGTTGGTGCCTTCAAATATGTTTAACCCCGCCACATTCTGTATGTGCCAGTCCGTAGTCAGGGGCCTGTCGTTCAGTGGTTGTTGTTGGTTCATGTCTGTCATATTTGTTTTTCGTAAATTGTTTTGTTATATATTAGGCTATTAGTTTTCTCAATTGAATTGTTTCATATTTTCATGGCCTTTAATAGCTGACTATACGGTATAGGTTTTTCTCATTGTTGAAGGCCGTATGATTGCCTATAATTGTTTACATCCGCTTTAGTTGAATTGTGGTGGATAGTTGTCTCATTGGCAATCATAATACATCTTCTTATTTTTATATCCATGTTTTGTTATGGAAAACCTCCAAAATCACTGTTAAAAAATTAAGGTAGTAGGTACACAACTTTATGTACTATAGAAGAATTTGTGCAAGTTTGTTTGAATTTGGTGAATCTGATTAAAATACTGATCCTGTGTCCATGCTCGGCTTACAAGGATCTGACAACACACAGTTCTACTTTCTGTTCTGGTAATTATAACACCACACAAGGATCTGACAACATACAGTTCTACTTTCTGTTCTGGTAATTATAACATCACACAAGGATCTGACAACACACAGTTCTACTTTCTGTTCTGGTAATTATAACATCACACAAGGATCTGACAACACACAGTTCTACTTTCTGTTCTGGTAATTATAACACCACACAAGGATCTGACAACACACAGTTCTACTTTCTGTTCTAGTAATTATAACATCAGCCAGTAAAATTCCTGCCTACACATTTTCAAAAGGTATGTATTATTACGACAAAACCAATGGATCCCAAAGGTCTTTATAATCAAAAGTAGAACGGATCCTTGTTAGATCCCTCTAAACAAAGCATGAACACAGGATCTGTTTTTGAAACAAGATTGGAATTCGTTCGAACAATTTTCTTGAAGCCAACAGTAACAGTGACAATAATGAATTAAGATGACAGAAGTGATTCATTTGTTGACTTCACAATAACAGAGGTACAAAATTAATGGTATGTGAAAAAAATTTGTCAAGAGGATATGAATGAGAAATTCAATATGATGAAATCTTTTGCCTCTTTCACATACATTAAGTTCACATTACACCCATCTTATAAAAATATTTGCACTGTAATTCAAAGCATATATTTTAGGGGGAGAAAATTCTGTCTTCTATAAATTTACCTGTCTATATAAAGAATCAGCAATCTCCATCCTTCCTTGTCGGAAAAATACATTGGCCATGTGAAAATAACCTCCAGATGTCCGAATGTCATCTGTACCAAAATTTTCTGAGGCATGATAAATCTGTGAAAAAATACAAGGTAATCATAAAATATATTTATCAGGAAAATTTGTGGTGAAGTATATTTAATTTTCAATAAAAATATGCATATTTAAACCCAAAGGCCTGATTAAGATATGATTTCTTTGCATGATACTGTAAATTCAGAAATTAAATGCATGTGATCATGCCAATTTAAAATGCCAAAATTTGACTGATATACAATTTATCACTGCAATTAAGACAGACCTTTTATTGAAACTTTCATGATAAGAATAAAAATTCAAATTTTAAATTATGCAATCTGAATTCATTACATATTTTACATGATAAGAACATCATATTACATTTATTGTATTTTCTGAATTAGCAGTGTTCACTGCATACAGTATTTCAATTCATATTTTTGTTATATAGACTTATAATAATAATATTGAAAGAATTATCTATTTTGACTTAGATATTTGATAATCCTAATAAATGTGTCAAATGCAGTGTAAAAGTTCAGTAAAACTTTATCTGTTTATTTTATATCCTCTCCTTTCCCAATGACATAAGGCTGTGTCCCCCTTTCTGGTTTAAAATTCAAGGAGGTGTTTTCTTTCCATCCCTTTAACATTGAAAAATAATCATTTTACAACTTTCTAAATTAAATGTGCTTGCAAAGAATTTCAACACATCTTTAAGAAAATATCAGCAATTTTTTCAAAAAGGAGGGGGATCTCAAACCAATTTATTTTATTTTAATTTGAATTGTCTCCCTTGTCCAGCTAGTATTACAATAAAATACATATTTTTCACATCAAGCGAAATTGATTAATAAACAACATATGATAAAAGATAGATTTGACTTACGTCGTCTGCTAACTGTCGTAAAGAATCGTCATACTCTCCTTTGGCTGCATACAACAGTCCTAGATTTCTGTACAGTTTAGATTTGATAGCATTTGAACACGATGGGGTCTTTAAAACAGTCCACTGAGCTTGGGCCAAATATTCTTCTGCTTGTGATAAACGTCCTAATCCTGCAAAATATGTAATCTGTTAATTATCTCCCTTTAAGACGATATGCCAATGCGATAGGGAACATACTAATAAATTTAAACTAAAGTAAAGACACAAAGCACAAGACATTCAGTTTCAAGACTATAAGCTTAAGGCTATCACAGTAATATAATTTGGAGAGGAATTAAAATTTTTAAAAAGTCATTAGAAGGTTATCCTTTAGTTGATACAAGAAAGGGGGTTTATGGGCATTTTAAGCTCGGTTAGCACCACATGTCTATATTTTTGGAGGCAATAGAAAATTGTAGGTATGTTGGTGTGGTCCATTGCACTATCCAATGTTTTTGGTGATTCCTGTCATTCTTTTTATAACGTTTTAATCTTTTAGACAAATTTATGAAATTAATTTTAATAAGATAAATTATGTTTGACTTTGATTAAAGCTTATAAACTTTAGCTGTGAAGTTAAATATATTGGAAGACAGAGCATAGCATTTCTATTTATGCAAACCCAAAACATTGTCAATTTGTAAGTAAAAAATCATAGAGAAAAACACAGCACTCTGATATCTTGAAATTTTGTGGAATCTACAAAAAATATGTATTCCATGAATCATCATATACAGGACATTAAGCATCTTTTAAGAAGCTCCTTGATTGTAATCTTGTGTTAAGATGTAGTGAATGTACAGCTGAATATACATGTAAAATTGTTCCTTTAAAGTTGGAATTATCTAAATTTTATTTTCTAAATAGTATGATATCAAAGTCCAGTATCGTTAGATTTCTTCTAAATTGTTACTTTAGAATAAATACTGACAGATAATATGAATATCTTAGCTTAGGCTTCATGACACAATTTGACTTAAATTATCTCCAAAAATACGCTAATGTTTTCCTGAACAGCAAATATTCAACGTCTTATTCTGCAAGTTACAGAAAGTTTAATAAAAAATGTGACTGAAAGTGTCAATTGGACCCTTTATTGTACCTTCAATCAATGAATATCTTATGACTTTTAAACTGCAATTGATCATCTGAATAAGGGCAATTTGAAATTAATCATGCTAATGATGAGGGGCAAAAGGACCTTTTTCCGAAACCTCAGGTCTAGGTCTTTTTTTCTGTTGAAATTCAGGATTTACACGTATCGGGACTTGAGAATTAGTGAATAATATTTTGGGATCCAGGAAAGAATGCTTTATTTTTTCAGAAATTCAGCGTTTATTTTTCCGGGAATTCAAGGTGATACCCTCTCCTACACTCCCCCCCTCAATGATGCTTATCCCGTCTAAATCAAACTATAGCTGTGTTCAAGTTGTTTCCTGTAAATGTACCCAATTTTATTTGATTTTAATGAAGGCAACAAGGTATTCAAATTCAAACACTTCAAACTAACCTATGCTTGCCTCTCCAAGGATAAGATAAGACGGTACAAGCTCTATGCTATCTAGACCATGGACATCAATAGCAAATCTTAGTGACTGCATTGCTGCTGGTACTGCCTGTTCATGACGACCTTCAAAAAGTAACTTCTGTCCTGTTGTGCGTGTAAGGTCTATCATTGTTGTCTGTAAAAAAGAAATTTTATAATTTTTTCTATATATGGCAAAAAAAGATTCTTGTTTCGTACAAAAAAATTGTCAGTGTAACTGACACTATAAAGCATTGATATTTTATGATCCCCCCACACTCAAGGGGAACACACTTCCATGCTTGAGACCAACGAGGTGGTTTAAATATATAGATACTTAATTTAAATCCTACTTGGATATAAAATTATTAAGCCTCACCTTTTTCATTAAAATATGTCTCTCTCTTTTCTGTCGTTCTTCCTGTGAGGGTAAAAAGGGGGCACCTTGTCGTAAAGCTATCAAACTTTGACATATTTTTTCATGTATTCCAACCCAATCAGCTTTCTGATGTTCCACTCCACTGAAAAATAATTCAAATTGTTAGGTTTATTACTGATTACTGAATGTATATTATTTTTCATGTCTTTCGAGATGTGATTCTGTCTTTCCAAGAAGGAGTGTTCAAGGGATATGCATGGGAAAAAGGTTTGTTCCAGTTTTGCATGTATTTTGATTTTCACCTGGGAAAAAAAATATCCATGTAAGGGCAGATTAACCTGACATGGTTGTTTCCAATAAAAACATAGTAAGCCAGCTTGTTCTGAGAATTTTTTGATTGTTGATTGTTGATTTTTATTAAAAAATTTAAATAGTACAATTTTTATTATATAGAATTTAGCCTTCAAAATTAATAAGCAAAAGGTTCAGATATTTAGGAAAATTTTTACAGCAAGTCAGCAACATTACCAATGAGCAATAAAATACTTAGACAGATATATTTACAGGACGGCATCATATTTAACACCAAACATCTTTTAATTATTATAATAAAGATATGTTTACATTAAAAACGAGGGGTTCAAGGGGTTAAGCCTCATTCTAATGCAATCTTTATAATTAAGTAATAACTTTTTTCATGGGCTACAATTCACTGTCAAATCAACAACTGACATGTCTTGGGCCACCATTTTGAATTGTTGGAATTCACAAATGTTCGATCAATACAATATATTCGAAAATAAAACATAAACTAAATGTGTACCTTGAAAACAGTTTTAATGAAAATTTATCAAAATCCTACAATTAACGTTATAACATTGTTTGAAATTTTGCATTTGTATGACGTCACATTTCGCAATGATGTTTATGGGTATCAGGTCTGTTCACTCAGATAACACATTTGCACCCTACATGTTTTCACCTCAAACGGTTGACCCCTGGGCTTATTTGTATCCTATTTTTATTCAAATACAGTTTAAATTATAAGATGTTTTTAAGATGTATATATCAAATTATTTATATTTTTCGTGAAGAAAAAAATTTTGATTTTTTTAATGAAATAATTTTTTTTTGTGATTTATAGATGATTAATTATTAAAAGATAATTACTCATGCTTACTATCAATTGGTATTTACAAAGCTAATTTGGTATTATTGTTATGTGTTTGAAAATCATGATTGTTGTTAAAACTAGCTTTGGTGTAGTTACTTTAAATATTTCAGTGCTCTTTTTGATTTGGAAAAGTGCATGATTTGAATGATTGTGTGAGCTTAAAGTTTATTATCGTTGATGTTTATGATTGCTTCAAGCTCAATTTTTACACATGGAAATAAATGCTCTGTATGAACTGATAGCTGTAATACAACACCAAATAAGCATAATTACATATATATGTTGGAACATTCAATCTTCTTTACACCTGGAAACAAAAAGCTCTGTAGCAACTTAAAGCTGAAATGCAACACATAAACACATAATAAACATGTGCTTTGTGGCACAGTTTTTGTGTCATTGTTGTTGTCATGGCAATGCCACTGTGATGAGTTTGAGATATCTTCCTACTTTCTTTTACAAGTCTTAAATAAATGGACTTGGCCTTTGATCATCATGACGATATTTATGTATTTCTATTAAAAATAATAAAAAAAAAATATTATCTTTATTTATAGCAATAAACTAACTAAAACATGATTAAAAATGATTCAACAAAACACCTTAAAAAAGGGTCCCAGTGCAAACATGAATAAAAGCCAATCTGATTTTGGGTGAACAGACCCAGATTTATATTTATGAGCCAAAACCATTCATGAAGTTTTGCAGAACTTTATTCTATCTTAAATTTATACAAATTTACAAGCTCCAATGTACACTTTATTTTTGTCATGCATTAAAATAGAGTACTGTAATCAAAGAATTACCGCCATCATTTGGGATTCAACAGTAAAAATATCTGTTTCCCTCATCAGCTGCACATAGCAAGTAAACTGGATTTGCAACTGCCATAGAGAGGCAAAGGATACCAAAAGGACATTCATACTCATTTGTCGAAAAAACAAACTGACAATACCATTGCAAAATCCTAAAAAACAATCAAAAGACAACAACAGTATACAATGCACAACATTGAAAACCAAAGACTGAGCAACCCAAACCCCACCAAACAACAGGGGTGATCTCAAGTGCTCTGGAAAGGTAGGTTGATCCTGCTCAATATGTAGCATCCATCAAGTTCTTCATGTAGGTAAAAACCAAGTGATATCCTTGTCTCAAGGGTTTTCGTGCTATTAAGAATGCATTGTAACGTCACAATTACCATTGAAAAAGCATGCATAGTACAAATTCATATGACGTACGAAAACATATGATCTGACCATAAGTCTAATTTGGTAGATCACATTCCGGGGGAAAAGAGGGTGTGATTGTGGTTAAATTGTCAATTGACAGTAACAACTCTTCTTCAGTACTGTTATTCCTTAATTTTAGGGTTTGTTCCCAACATGTTTGAGTTTCACCCACAAATGGCTTCAATACTGAAGCTAGTACATGCCAATAATAATAATTAAATACGCCTGGATAAATTTAGAAAACATGTTTCCATTTACATGTCTTTCCTTACCAGTAATACGTCACTCGACACTTCGTACACTGAATAAATGCTGGTTTCTGACATAGTTCACAATTTAAATTTGTCCCTTTCGGGTTTGCAAGTGGATTCAATGTCATTTTCACATTTGTACGCGATCACATTTCATTTAGTCGTCCATCTTTATTGATATGCTGTTGCTACGAAAGCTTTCGACCATCGAATACGTTGACTCAGTGTTGTTGCAAATCAAGGGAGAGAACTTAGGATACGTTACCCGTTGCTAACAACTACGAATGTGTATAAGTCGCCCCATTCAAAGTTCGTCCCCTGTTAACTTATGTAACAAAATCGCCTAATTGTTACCAGTGACATATACATGTATATATGTCTCTGTTGTTACCAAGTCGCTTTTGCCCAACTTTAGGTTGATTGCTAACACACACATATATATACTAAAGTAAGTATTTGTGAAAAACATTAATACTACTATTGGGGATATAAAATCACTAACGCTTGGGGAATGGAACCAGGATTCCCGGACCCTATTTTCTATATATATTTTTTGTTTTTAAAGTAAATATTATCTAATGATTTAACTTATTTTCACTTATTTAATGTGTTCTTACTCTTATCCTTACGAAATTACGATAACAGCAGTTTATATCGTTTATTTGTTATTCTCGCCACTAAGTACTATATTTAATGGAAGTTTTAAGAGTGGGACGGTACCCCAAAATTGGAAAATAGGTCAAATATCAGCATTATTCGAGAAAAGTGATAAAACATCTCCGTCTAACTATAGACCGGTTAGTTTGACCAGTGTTATTTGCAAAATAATGGAAAAGCTTGTGAGACAGAGAATAGTTCAACACATGAATAGCCATAATTTATTTAGTAACAAACAGTTTGGTTTTATAAGTGGGAGATCCACCTCATTACAACTTATAAAGGTTCTTGATAGATTGACTGAAATCTTAGACAATGCAGGAATCATGACTACACTTAATCTATATGGACTTTATGAAGGCCTTTCGGATAAGGTCCTCCACTAGCGCCTTTTACTAACATAAAAACAGTATGGTATAAGCGACAGAACCTGTAATTGGATCCAGAGCTTCCTAAGTGATAGGAAACAGCGTGTAAACATTTGTGGAAATTATTCCAGCTGGCACAACGTAACTAGTGAGATCCCTCAAGGATCAGTCCTGGGTCCAATACTATTTGTCTTTTTTATCAACGACTTACCAGAAAGTGTGATATCAGAGGTGTTCCTATTTGCCGATGATACTAAGCTGTCCAGAGAGATTAAATCCGTGAATGACGTTAGCCTTCTACAGCATGATTTGAACAATTTGTTCGATTTGAGTGTTGAATGGATGCTACGCTTCCATCCTGATAAATGCAAGGTGCTGAAAATTTATAACAAGCGGAAAAAAGTTGACACATGTAGTTATCAAATGAAAAAGTATGACGGCGGTATGACAACATTGGATGTGATAGATATAGAAAAAGATATTGGAGTAAACATAGATAGTCATCTTGCGTTTGATAAACATATACAAATCGAAGTAAACAAGGCCAACCAAATAGTCGGTATCATCGGAAGAACATTTAAATCGTTAGATTACAAATCTTCCTGTCTGTTATTTAAGGCGATGGTAAGACCACCTTTAGAATATGCCAATAGTGTATGGAATCCATATAATGTAAAAGACATTGAATCATTAGAAAATGTCCAGAGACGAGCAACTAAGATGCTACCATACCTAAATGACAAAAGTTACAAAGAACGACTACAAATATTGAAATTGCCAACACTGAAATTTAGACGAATGCGTGGGGACATGATAGAAGCTTTCAAAATATTAGTCGAAATATACAACAGTAAAGCAACTAACGATCTGTTTACTATAAACACCAGTACAACCAGAGGGCATGAATTTAAAACCAACAAAGAAAGATGTAAATTAAATGTGCGTAAACACTTCTTTACCAACAGAGTAGTAGACACATGGAACAGCTTGCCAGAACATATTGTAACAACCAATAAAGTGAAAACATTTGAAAACAGACTAGACACTTACTGGAAAGATCATCCTATGAAATTAGACTATACAGTTTAGTATGGACAACACACAAGCAGAGTAACCAGAAAAGATGACACTATGGTAGAAGAAACGATAGAGATTAACATAGAGGAGCAGCAGCTCCTGCGTTCATAATGAACGTAGGTAAATGTAGGTAGGTAAATATAATACGCCTCCTTCCCTATTTTGCAGGAACTTAAAAGAATACAGGGCATCACACACACGTATAAATTACTGATATCGTAATAATCCATGGATTAGAGCAATAACGCATCGATCATTAAATGTAAATAAGTTCAAATATTAAAGAATACTTACAAAAAAAAACTTAAAACAATTAAAGATATGGAAAAGGAGGGTGGGGTCCATTCCCCAGGCACCTCAGTATGAGATAAGCTACTAATTTTCTAGTTGCAAGCTGTATAGAGGAGCTATTACTTGTCCAATTACAAGATTTCTAGAAAGAGCTCCTCCTAGTGATACAGAGGAGATCTGAAGTTGAATTTTCTTTTAAATTTCAACAAAAGTCAAAATAGATAATTATGCGCATCGGAAAGTTCAAAAGAAGTATACCTAAATATGACTGTTTTGTAAAAGATATTTCAGTTTGAGTTCGTTCAAGACACAAAACTTCGCTTTGCAATACTTTTCCCAAAAAATACCCATGATCATGAACTTTCAAACATAAAGAAATATTTCCAAGCATATGCCAATTAAACTCTTTTAGTCCAAATAATTCTAAGTCTATACAACGAGAAGGCATAATTACATAATACAAACTCCATCGGTATATGCAAACTATTTAACCCTAATACTTGACCTAATGATTGGTATGAAGTATACCGGCGGAGAGACAACACAGACATTACAAAATTAAAGAACAAAAACTGCAACACTGAAAACTAGCACAACCAACAAGAACGCCTTTTAAAAACTGGGGGTGAACTGAATGGTCCTTCTGGAATATGTGTGTGTACAAATTCTCATTTTTTTCATAGTTAACGTGAAATAAAGTTGAGAATGGAAACGGGGAATGTGTCAAAGAGACAACAACCCGACCATAGTGTAGGAAACAGCCCAAGGCCACCAATGGGTCTTCAATACAGCGAGAAAATCCTGCACCCGTATTTAAAAGATATATAACTGAATTTGAACATGTAGAAGAAAGTGAAAACGGTTACTGTCGTGTATCTATTTATTAGGGTAGGAATGAGGTTTCCAGAATGGAGAAGAATGGGCCAATACTACTTAAAAATTAGCACAAACAATAAAAAAAAACAGAGAAAACAGGTCAAAAGAATAAATAATAGAAAATAATGGTGTACTTATATATAGAATAGATAATAATGGATTAAAACATCAAAGGATACAAAATTGAAGGACCCCCCATCCAGACCCCTATATAATGCGTGCAAATTGAATCTCATGAAATGTCATCCTGTAACACAAAAGACAATGTGTTAAGAACATATTGCGAGTGACCAGTCAAATAGTGCAGTATGTTTCTATATTAACAAAGGTAACTGTTTTTGTTTGTCTTGGTCTCCTTGCCACTTTCTTGTGTGCTGCCAACTCTTACATCCATATATATTACAGTTTAACGTATATTTTTCACGCTCCAGTCAAGCTTTGCAGAAATATTTCATTAATGGTCGATAAAACATCATTTCCTTCACAACATTTGAAGTATTCTAAACAGTGTAATGATGATTTTTTAAAAGATTTCTGTGCATTATGAAGTTATTCCCTAAACTTACAATAAATTATTATGACATACTAGAATACAATTTTTTGGAACAAAATGCAATGAAAAGTTTGCTTCACTCGCCACTTATCTAATGATTTTCTTGATTCATTTGTTTGTTTATATTGAATACTCAATGCATCTTATATTAAATTTTTAACCGGAAAGATAAAGGCATATACCCTTGATAAGACTGAAGAAGCTATTCAAACTATAGATGATATTCCAGATGTCCTTGTCTTGCATTCACTTACGAATGACCTTACAACAAAGCCGAAAGAAGAATGTGTAAATAAAATGGACAAAATTATAGAGGACACTCACAAAAGACACCCCGACTTGAAGATCATTATTTCTCTACCTACACCAAGAGCCGATGATGAAAGCCTAAACATTAAAGCACAAATGTTGAGCATTATGCTTAAAGAAAATTCAACAATAAAGACAATGTTACACTTTGTGATAATAGTAACATGGCCTATAAAGGCACACCAATTCAGAAGTTTTTAGATTCTAAAGACAAATACCATTTGTCAAATAGTGGTGTTTCGATGTTAGCTGCAAATATGCGTGACTGTATTGATCAAGTTCTCGGTTTTCATCAGCGCTCATCAAACTATGCAACCAATGAAAGGAACAATAGAAAGACACAAAAACTCAACATGATAAATTTCAAGGCTCTAGTTATCAGTATGATCCAATTTACACACCAATGAAAATCGACAAAGTCATAATAGAGGTCGAGGACAGTGGAGAAATTATAGAGGTCATGATCAACAATTTCGAGGCTACCGTGGACAAAGGCCCCGTTAAACTTATCATATCATAAAACTTTAGAAAAACACTATAACTGTATCTTTTGTACACTTTTTATTATTTTTATTTGCATCAATTTGATTTATTGTACAAGTATACAAATAAGGGAGTGAGTAACACAACTTTTAGTGTAGACGATAAGACAAAACTTGTTTTGTTATCTTATTAGTTATTTTCATTTTTTATACAAAAATAGAGATATATTTACTTTCATTAAAGGGTTGAGCAACAGAAAAAAAAATTTAAAGTATGTCTAAAAGAAAAGGTTTTAATATTTCCAACTTAACATTTAGTATTTGGAATATTGGAGGATTAATATCCAAAACATATAACAAGCTTCATGATAAAGAATTTATTAAACAAATTGAAAATAATGATATTGTGTTGTTAACTGAAACACATCTTGGATATGACACTTTAGTAGATATAGAAGGATTTAAATATTTTTCAGTATGTAGGCCAAAATCATCTAATTTTAGATTTTATGGAGGGCTTGGAATACTCATTAACAATCATATTCGCCAAGGAGTAAAATTCTAGAAAATACTAGTAAAGAGTATCAGTGGCTTAAACTAGACAGACAATTTTTAACTTTACAAATGATATTTTTCTTTGTTTAGCTTATATAACACCAAGCAACTCAAGTTATTTGACTCAATCAGAGGATGATTTATTAGATATCATAGAAAGAGATATTATTAACAAGTATAAAAATAAAGGTGGTATTATATTGTGTGGGGATTTAAATGCCCGGTCAGGTTCAGAGCCAGATTTTTTACAAAATGATGTATATGATAGTCATATTCCTGTAAATGAAAATTATGATTACGATAATGTACAAGAATTAAGGTGTAGTTATGATAATAAACTTGATACAAGAGGTAAACAACTTTTAGATATGTGTATCTCAACAAATATGAGAATATTGAATGGTAGAGTTATAGGTGATTTATATGGCAAATACACCTGCCATAAACCTTTAGGATCAAGTGTAGTTGATTATGTTATTGTCTCAGAAGAACTTTTACCAGAAATACTATATTTTAAAGTTTCTGACTTTATACCCAATCTTTCTGATTGTCATAGTAAGTTATCTTTTAGCATTTTAGCAACATATTCAATCAATCAAACAAAGAATAAATTAGAAATGAAAAATATTCCTAGAGGTTATGTATGGACCAAGTCCTCAACATTTAATTTTCAAGATGCACTCTGTCACCCAACTTGTAAAATACTTATAAAGGATTTTTTAAACCAAGAAAAGTCTATTGAATCTCAAAGTGCAGCTACAGAGGTTTTAAATATACTAAAAGTGGCCGCTTTAAAAGGTAAAATATTCCAAAAAAAACCAAAACATAAAAAGAATGAACATACATGCAAATATTTTGATTCTGATTTAAGTGTAAAGAGGAAAATACTTTTAGATAAAGGAAAACTATTGTCCAAATTTCCACATGATCCAATAATAAGAGGATCTTTTATAAATGTAATAGAGAATATAATAAATTAGGTAAATATAAAAACGTCATTTTAAACAGACCAGTTTAAACAATTTAGACAGATTAAGAGATAATGATCCCAAAAAATACTGGAAGTTAGTTAATTCATTAAAAGAATCAACAAAAAATAATAATGCACAATCTGTTGATCCAGATGAATGGGTAAATTATTTTTCAGATCTTAATAAAATACCTTCAAATAATATACCAAGATTAAATGAGATAAATGCTCTAGTAGAAAATATGGAAAAAAATAAAAGTTTCTGTGACTTAGATTACAGAATTTCAGTAAAAGAAATTTCAGATTCAATATTTAAATTAAAAAGTGGAAAAGCATGTGGACTAGATGAAATTCCTGCTGAAATGTTGAAAGCAGGTTCCTCTATATTAAATCCTCTGCTTCAAAGACTCTTCAATGTAGTGCTGTCTTCAGGTCAATATCCTACACAGTGGTCATCCGCATATTTGTCACCAATTTTAAAAAGCGGTAACCCAAGCAAACCAGAAAATTACCGTGGTATTGCAATTAATTCCTGCCTTGGTAAATTATTCAACTCTATTTTGAATAAAAGGTTAGATAAATTTTAGAAGAAAAAATATAATAAGTAAATCACAAATTGGGTTTTGTAAAAATCAAGAACTTCTGACCATATGTTTGTTTTAAAACCCTAATCGACAAATACATTAACAAAAGAAAGGTGGAAAACTATTCGCTTGCTTTGTCGACCTTAAAAAGCATTTGATACTGTTATACATGCAGGCATAAAATATAAACTTTTAAAACTAAATATAACAGGCAAATTTTATTCTATTATCAAAGATATGTATAGTAAAATAAACTATGTGTAAAATTAAAATGAATTAACCCCTATCTTTAGATCTTTTATAGGAGTTAGACAGGGCGATGTATTAAGCCCAAATATTTTCAAATTGTTTATAAATGATATGCCAGAAACTTTTTCATCATGTACTGACCCTGTTGATCTAAATGACAACAGAATTGATTGTCTTATGTATGCAGATGACATTGTTATTTTTCTGAAACACAACATGGTTTACAAGAGAGAATGGATAAGTTACAATTATATTGCTCAAAATGGTGTTTAAATGTAAACCTTAATAAAACAAAAGTTTTAATTTTAACAAACCCGAAAACATGTTGATTGCCCAGTGTATTTGAATGGGCAACAGCTTGAAAGTATAAAATGTTATAAGTACCTAGGAATTACTTTTGTATCTAGTGGTAAATTTACACAGTGTAAAGATGAGCTATACAAGAAATCTATGAAAGCTTGTTTTGGATTACAACAATGCCTAGCATCATCAAATCCTAGTGTCGCAACTTTAATGCACCTTTATGACCATACAATTAAACCTATTTTAATGTATGGCAGTGAAATATGGGAATGTTTTCAACCACTTCAGTGGCATGTAAGAAGAATAACGATTATATTTTAGAAAAGGTTTATTCAAAGACATATCTGAAAAGTCACACACAAAATTCATGAAGTATATTCTTGGGGTTAACAGAAAAGCAAGTAATTTTGCTGTTATGTCTGAATTAGGAAGATTTCCTGTATATTTTCAATTTTATTGGCAATGTTAAAATATGCTCATAGGTTAGAGAACACAAAGGATGGTTTATTATATGATGCATATATTTGTAATAAAAGTTACATGCAAACAATATCACTACATGGTTTTCTAGTATTGACTATTTAATGACAGAACTAGACTTGCCAAACTTAAATGTAAGTGTTGGCCGTTTATGTACTAAAGTTAAGAATAAATTATGTACAAGTTTTCATAATCATTGGAAAGAATTTAGAGAAAATACTGTTAAGTTCATTGTTGATCGTGAGGCCTTATTACATGTGAATCCTTAGACTCCCCACTAATCCAAAGCCTGTGACTCCTCATTACTTGTTCTTTGCTTAACGACCAATCTGATTAAAATACAGATCCTGTGTCCACGCTTCGCTTGCAAGCAAAGGGTGGACACAGGATCTGAATTTTTAGTTAGATTGCTTAACGATCAGTGGTAAATATTTCACAAGTATGTTCTGCAAAGTGAGTCGGCCGGGATGAAATTGACTGAAACCGGAAAAAGACGGTATTTTGCAAAGAGACAGGAATTTTGTCATACAAAAGGCCACCTACGGACCTCTATCATAGTTGTTGGAAAAGATTCTTCAACGAGCAGAGATCGTGACTCTCCGTACGCGCGGCCTTAGATATAACTCCCCCATTCCGACTGGACGTGACTGCATATTTATACAACAGAACAAAACAAAGGACCGCTTTTACGGAGGGTTTTACTGGATTGGAAAAGTCCAGGTTACCATACTATGTCCCTGTCAACGCTTCGGGCTTAGACCATTTTGAAGTGAAGGTTCAAAGTAATAAAACCAAAAGCAGCACATTTTGAAGTTAAGGTTCAAAACAATAAAATTAAAAGCAGCACATTTTGAAGTTAAGGTTCAAAGTAATAAAACCAAAAGCAGCACATTTTGAAGTTAAGGTTCAAAGTAATAAACCAAAAGCAGACCATTTTGAAGTTAAGCTTCAAAGTAATAAAACCAAAAGCAGCACATTTTGAAGTTAAGGTTCAAAGTAATAAAACAAAAGCAGCACATTTTGAAGTTAAGGTTCAAAGTAATAAACCAAAAGCAGCATATTTTGAAGTTAAGGTTCAAAGTAATAAAAATCAAAAGCAGCACATTTTTAAGTTAAGGTTCAAAGTATTAAAACCAAAAGCAGCACATTTTGAGGTTAAGGTTCAAAGTTATAAACCAAAAGCAGCACATTTTGAAGTTAAGGTTCAAAGTAATAAATCAAAAGCAGCACATTTTGAAAGACATGACATAAATTACATGTATACATTCTACCAGTCATGTTTTCTTTCAGAATGCATGACTCGAAAATTCGACGGTTGCCAGATGTGGAGCAGGATCTGCATATCCTTCTGGAGCATAGTAGATTCCTCTTTTTTTGTGGGGTTCGTGTTGCTCAGCCTTTAGCTTTTTATGTAGTGATTTGTAGACTGTTGTTTTCCCGGTTATTTTTACACGATTTGTCAGTCTCTCTTCGTCTTATGAGTTTTGATTCTCCTTTGGTATTTCCCAACTCTCTTTTTTTCCAGAAGAGATGTTGAAAATGTGGTTTTTCTATAGGCTTAATGTGTTGAATCATCACAAAGCGAGAATCATTTCTAGAGACGCCCTTCTATAAAATTTGAAAGATTTATGTAAGGATCAATTAAATCAAGAACTTCATCTGCAAGACCTGAATGTATTAATCTGGTAAAATAAAAATTAGATGGAATGGAATCTATGAGTATAAATGCAAATGAGTATAAATGCAAATCAATGAAGAAGAAAAACAATAGAGACATGGATAAAATAATCTTTAATTGTTTTATTTGAAAAAAATAACCGCACATTTAAAACAGTTAGATAACATTCCACATGATGCCAGAATGAGGATACCTAGCTAAGTCATTTTTTACATACCGTCGCAAGAACGTTCTTGACCCCTCGTCCCCGGTTAAAATAGTTTGTCCGTAGCTGAAATAAAACATACCCTGTAGGGTTAATTTCAATAAAAAAAAGTATCCCGTTGACTCCAATGCAAACTTGTTACTGGAATTAAATTTATACCTGGGCTCTCGGCCATAAAACTTTACTCAGTACTTGGAGTACAAAATTTGTGCTCGAAACACCAAATCCAGTATTTTGATTGGTTGATTTTTGAGTCTGAGTACGATAATCTTACTCAATTTTTATGAACGCAAGGCCTGGATTACCTTAAGAAAGCAGATGCAGAAGTATTACAACCATTATCTACCAACCAGTGGAGCACAGGACTTCATTGTTATCCAGATTACCCTGTAAGAAATCCTAATAATTCGACATCACACATTTTCTTCACATGGCCGCCAAATATCAGTGTTAAAATGTTGTTTCCTTTCAAGATTATGTATCTTTCGAAATTTGGTATCCCATATTCAAGGATTCCTTGGGCTGCATGTGAAGCGCTCAATTGGTCCAGACCGTTTTCAATTATATTTTCAAAATATTTAAACGTTGATGAGGGTCTGGATGGGGGTCCTTCATTTCTTTATTGTTGAACATTTTAGTCATTTTTTCTCTATTCTTTATTTTTCAGCACCCCATTTTTCTCTATTTTTTTATTTTTTTGGTCTAGTTTTTCTCTATTCTTTATATGTTGTGTCCTTTTTTGCCCATCATTCTTTATTCTGTAAACCGCCATTCAGACCCTTGTTGATGGCAGAAAATATAGCAAGGATTTCAAATAACATTTTTCTTGAATCCAAGTTTACCGATGACAGTATTTATGGTCTTAACTTTCATTTTTCTCTCTCTCTCTCTCTCGGCTAAATGACAGATGAACATATCCACATGCGTGTTCTTCGTGCAGAATTTCAGTATTTCGAGTTTTTACAGGGTGCCAATCTAATTTTAAAATGTGTCAGTTTTTTTTAGATTTTCTTGATATAAAAATTATGTTTTTTTAGTCAAAGTCCACAAATTAGGTCCAATGGTTTTCTTCACATTTTGTTATGTCAGTGCCATTTATAGCTTACTATATGCTCATTCTAGAAGGCCGTACTGCGAAATGAAGTTGGCTTGTAGTTTACATCTGTGGTGGATAGCCGTTTCATTGTAAATCATACACCATCTCCTTATTTTTATGCGACTCAAAATTATCTGCTTTGATTTAACTATGTGATTATTTTTCTCTTTCAAGTAATTGGAGGTAAAAACAAGATAGTAAGTGAGCACAAAATGGAATTTTTAATTATTTACAACCGGTAATTGGAACTTCTAATCCTTACATCTCACATAAAATAAATTTTCAGTACAAGCGAACTATATATATAAACACTATAAAAAAATGTTTTTGAAACTTGTGATTTTTAAATATATAAAACTCTATGATGATTTCCTAGATGACAAAATGAAAGTTTATGATAAATGACGAATAAAATCACAGCTAAGATTTTCATCCACATAGATGTCCGGCGCGTCCATTTATACTGGTTTAGAACGCAACCACCCCTCAGGCAGTCTTATATCGCCAGAGACATTTTATGGTTGTATGGCGGAATTGATTCACTATGCAATGCAATGGCTTAGCTTACTCGAGATCTCTGAATTCGAGAACAGTTGTGAAGATACATTTGAGTTGAATAAGGTTGACAAAGACGGCACTATGCTTTTATCGATTAATTCATGGTCCATAACGGTATTCCATTTTCTTTTAAGATAATTCACATTGCAAATTAACCTATCAAATCATAGTAAGCTGGTTTACTGGTCCTGTTCTACTTGAATGATTGCTGGATTGAACGTTCATCGCTAGATACAATTTAAAGTATGAAAGATGCTTAATATTATTGCACACCTTCCTCTAGAAAAAGGTTGATTTTTGCTATTATTTTCGAACTGATTTTAGCTTAATTATGCAGATATAAAATTCTTATTAACAATGGTAACGAGATATTTCTGAAAGTTGAATTGATATGAAATCTGTCATGCTTGATTTTCATCGTGACGTCATACATTGTCCTTTTCCTCGTCGCCATCATGATCATCGTCTTTAATACCAACTGCCTGAGTTGGCCTAATGAAAAAACAAGCTAAAGCACTATACGTCGTCCGTTCACATGTTTCCGGATTTTGCGGTGGTAAAAAATTCGTTATTTCAGTTTGTTTCATATTAGTTTCAGCAGTTTGTTTTACTTGACTTGATCCTAGTTGTAGGGCTAGCCAGTCAAATGCCTCTGTAATGCCATCTCCGGTCAAGGCACTAATAGTAAATATATCTGAAAAAATAAACTTTAGTTTATTGCACTAATAAAGCTATTATTTGTGTTTACTTCCCTTGAAAAGCTTGGAATAGAAAGGTCAGTTAATCATCTAAAATATCATGGTATAAATATATTTTATTAAAGAATTTGTTTTGTATAGTTACAAGAGTAAATAAATACGAAATATACAAGTAATTTAAAAATTTGGAGTTGGAAACAAGAGCAGTGCTCTTATATAAATCCATCTCTCTAAATTATAAAATATCTTATGTATCCCAACACCGCAAAACATGTTCTTTTGTACATGAGTTAGATGGATGTAGCCTGGTTTCTTTCTCTCATACGTCCATTCTTTTTTCCAATCATTTCCCAAATTATACGCTCTCCTATTTTCACGCCTATTCTCTCCTGTACCATCTTTTTATGTAGCCGCCCACGACATCCTTCTACCTCCCAACCTTCTCCCCTTTAACATAACACATGGATACTTTGTCCATAGCCACTACCAAGTCCATTGTCTATATGTACCTTCAAATCATCCCGTTACATGTTTTAACTTATAAATGTGTTCTATACATTGATCTAATGACGAACTTTTCAATTCAATTAAACTACATAATTGTCATCTTGATAAGGAGTTGTGTTTGACTATTTTTATTTCCATTTGTATTTATATATCGTTAATCTCTAATCATAATTTAAAAAAAAAAACGTTATTCTATATCGACAGTCCGTACTTTCCTTTTGCTTTCAGCAGCTATGCGCATATTCTATAAATTATTGAACATTGTTCTAGTGTATCTGAGTTTATATTTTGGTAAAGTGCTTTTTACTGACCTGGTTTTAGCGTTCATTTTTATATGAGCACATTTTGTAATTCAACTGACCGATACTACAGTATAAAAAAACAATTATGTAACCACGCAACATATTGAGGTGTTTTTCCCATGTACTCTCGATCATGGCTGGACCTCTTCAATAGTTTTATTTATGTATATATATATATATCCAGCTTTCCAATTTAATCATATATACTTACTCCATTTTCGTTTTAAATTATTCAAAGCCAACGAATCAGATATTTCTTGAAGACTCATTCCATCTTTAATGTCTGATTTATTTGCAAGGAATAAGAACACTGCATCTTTGAGTTCTTCTGATTTTAATGCTGGTTTAATGACGTCATATGTGACTTCTTCCAGTCGTTCTCTGTCTCCGCGGTCTATCATGATAACGACCGCATTACTGCCCTTGTAGTAATGTTGACACAGAGGACGCTACAAAACAGAACAGAATATAGAAAGAAAAGTACAAGAAACAAATTCCAGAGAAATTTCCAAAATCAAATAGTTATCATGAAAGTTACTTGCAATAACATTAACGGTAACTATTTTACTGCACCCGATGCGCATCTCGACAATTAATGTCTCATCAAAGATGCTCGAGGCCAAAATATTTGAGAATTTAAAACCTAAAACATACATGGAACAGCTGATACAACCAAAAAAGGACAAAAGGTAAAGCCCAACCAGGACAAGGAATCAGAGCTATGCACGAAGGAGATACATTCCTTAATTCAAAATGATTTCGAAATGTTATAACAGCACATTTAAATAAAACAATATCTGTATTTCCATGCCAATACCTAAGTACTGGCAGCAGGGCTAATGATACCATCGGGGACTAACAGTTCACCAGTAATAACATTAACGGTACCAATTACTGCACCAGATGAGCATTTCGACAATTGATGTCCTTTCAGTGATGCTCGAGGCTAGTTTTGTTAAAAGGCAACACCTAATACAAACGCGGTAGAGCTAATAAAGCCAAAAAAGGACAAAAGTAAAGACAACCATGTACAAGGAATTAGAGCTATGCATGAGGGAAATATTTTCCGTAATTTTACAACCGGCAAAATATTTTAAGGAATTTAGTGTCTGTCGCAGTTTTTAAGTAATATCATGAAAATATTGTTTATATAAAATAAGATATGTTTTGAATGCCAATGAGACAAGTCTACACCAGAAACCAAATGACATGGAAGTAAGCAACTATCGGTCACCATACGGCCTTCAACAATGAGCAAACCCAAACCACATAGCAAGCAATAAAAGGCCCTGAAATGCTTTTCTCCACTACATTTTGTTTATGTAATAATGTATCAGCAGAAGTTAACCAACACCCAAACAAATCACTTACCATTTTACCGCCAAATCCAAGGTCCCATGCATTGAGAGACAAGTCTTTATATTGAAAAGATTCTACGTTGAAACCTGAAACAAAGACATACATGTGTAACATAGTGTAATGTAAAAGATTCAATATTCATAAACGCATGAGGGTCTGAGTGAGGGTCTTCCATTTGTGTATTCTCAATTCTCTATACATTCTGCCTGTTATTCTCTATTCTTTATGGTCCAATTTTCTGCAGCATTTGTCCATTATTCTCTATTCTGGTAACCCATCCAGACCCTCATGCATATAGTATTTTCTAAGTAATCATGGGCGGGATGAACAGTATGATAACACAAAACTAATATTACGTGGAAATAGCAACTATACTTAATTTCTCAATTGTTGTTTACGTGATAATTGCCACTACTTAATTTATTCTAATCGTTGTTTTCTATTTTTGCTCTAGTTTACATCAATGCACTATTATATTTGGCATCTTAGTTGTCTGTTTAATTACCTGCAGTCATGTTATATAAAAATATCCATCAGTATTAAAAAAGCATGGAAATCGTAAAAAACTATAGCATATTTTTTCATCAACGAACCGGAAGCCGAGTAGATATGATACTCACCAATTGTTGGCGTAGCCTTTATTGGTTCTCCCAACTTTAGTCTATATAACAATGTTGTCTTTCCAACTGATTCCAGACCTGGAAAAAAATAAACGTGAATTACCAATCGAACTCCATGAGATAAAAAGGTAAATACCTCTTTGTCTGAAAGAATGCTCACTGGGTCACAAGAGGAAATAATTACAATGACAGCAAACACGAATCCAATTCACTACAGGGAATAAACTATAAATTCTTACTTAAATGCTTATGTACATTAGAGCAAAGGCCTACAGAAGCAAGTGTAGACCTTTGCTCTTATGTACATAAACTTTCAAAAGAAGACAACATAGGCGGATCCAGGGGCCCTGGGGGCGTCCCCCCTTTAGTGGGAAAAATTTGGTTGATTATATAGGGAATCACAGAGGCATGACTGGAGCGCCCCCTTATGAAAAGTTCTGGATCCGCCACTGGACAAACAAGCGAGGTACCCGGCCTCTTAAAAGTCAGTAAACCCGTTCGGTCAATAATTTTGACTTGTTAGTTTTTTTACTAAAATAAAAAAGTTACAGATACACTCAGAAACAAAGATTTCAAAAAAGATTGAATAGGTTCACAATGCACATTTTCCGAGAAGTGCATCAACCTAGTATATACTATTTGCATATTCCTTATTGTCACGGAGAATGTCTTTGTCACATCGTGTATGTGATTCTGAGTCACTCAACAGGGTCCAGCTAGCTAGGGATCACTTCTGTGGTCTGCAATCTTCTCCTCGTCGTCGTCGTCGTCTGCGTCAAACTTTGATAATCCGCAACTCCATGAAAACGGCTTGACAAAATTCATTCAAATGTAGATAAGAATGATTCTTCTATGCAGGACATGAAGTCGTGCCCCTTGAAGTGACGGATCCAGGGGGGGGTATTCCTGGGGTTGGGACTTCCTTTTTTTGACGATCAACGCTTTTGAATGGGGACAAATGGTTGGAAACCCCCCCCCCCCTTTTATCCTGGTTGGAACCCCCTTTTAAAAATGGCTGGATCCGCCCCTGCAGCCTGCTATATTATTTTTCATGATAATGATTTTTTCGGGTTTTCCGTACCACCGAAAAACATTAATTCTGCCATTTCTGAAACGCCGGACTCTGGAAGACTCGACCATTTTTATATAAAGCATTTGATAATCAAACTAAGTATATTATAAGCCTTCTTGATACCAGAGACATAAAATAATGTATATTATATGTCTCTAGTGCTACGTTTTCTCGAAGATAAATAAATAGTGGTTATGGGATATTTTTTTAATTGATAATTGAACTGTTTTATAAACTTGAATAGTAGCTTACATCTTACC
Source organism: Mytilus coruscus (assembly GCA_017311375.1). Classification (NCBI taxonomy): domain Eukaryota; kingdom Metazoa; phylum Mollusca; class Bivalvia; order Mytilida; family Mytilidae; genus Mytilus; species Mytilus coruscus. Next base: position 29,897,537 of record CM029607.1, read on the forward strand.
CTGACAAGATAGAAGCAATTTGTTGTTAAAATACTCATAATTGGCAACTGCAATAAATTGATATAAATTTAGAAGGTAAAACTATCTGTTTTCCCTCATCGTAATAAATTTAGACTAAAAAATATACAAGATAAATACATGTTTGATCTTATGTGCAATTTTATCATTTAATGATGGAAAAACCAACGCACGTGTCATTAGAAACACGTGCAAGATCAATTTCTTCTGCTATATCAACAAACCATCTGACGTGTAAATGATGCAAGCTTCAGTTGTCAAGGTATTTTGTATTGGAGATGCATCATCACGGCATGATAATGAGTGGATGATTCTATGTAGATTTTTTTTTTTCAGTGTGATGTATATTTGTTTTGTTATTACTATTTAGAAGTTTCTGGGGTTTAAAAGGGGTGACCATGAAAACTTAAAAACTATTAATTTGGCAATGTTTCAGGATGTTTGAACGGTTGATCTGACAATAGTTCAGATGATATTGACAAATCGTGCTGTCGTTTAATATCCAAGATGAAGAAACAATGTCATACTTTTGTTCGAAATCAGTTTCCTTAGGGACCATTTAGAAAAATAATAAAGCAAGTCTTTGTGTCAAAATAGCAATTTTTTGTGTTTAAAAAATATAAAGTACATTAAATATTTAAATTATTATCTGTTGCTGTATTAATTGTGTGATGTTAACAATGTTATTATAAATGCACAAACGTGTAATATTTTGAAAATCTCGCCATATTGTATGTTGTAGAGATATATTTACTGACTTCAGTGCGTACATCATCTTTTTTTTTTGTTGTATGTTCCAGTTTATGACTGCACTTCTATATAAATATGTACTATAATCTGGAAACAGCATACTCAGCCTACATGATCCTACATACAGTTTATTTTGGTTCTTTACTGTTGCTTAGTCTTTAGTTTTCTATGTTGTGTCATCTGTACTATTATTTGTCTGTTTGTCTTTTATTTTTGGCCATGGCGTTGTCAGTTTGTTTTCGATCTATGAGTTTGACTGTCCCTCTGGTATCTTTCGTCCCTCCTTTGTTAAAGACAAGGACTTTTGAAAAGTGAGATTATCATCTCATCCATTTTATCTAAAATTTTAACCCGTCATCCACTATCACATTATTTTAATTATTGTCAACTATGCTCTGAAATTGTTAATAATTTCTTTTTATTCTTCAATCGAATTTTACAAATTTAAAATATTGCTTGGCGATGATGATCGATGTTATTCTTATTTTTTGCACAGGTATTAGAGACAGAACAGTAACTTAGGAAAGAAAGATTTAAGGATAAAAGTAATAGCTGTCAAGGTATGTATTTTTTTAAAAATTTTAACATTTTTGATAATCAATAATCAGTATGTATGTTGGATTGCCTATGTTGTTTGTGTGAACTTTGTGATTTGTATTGATTTATATGCTCTATATGAGCCCTTTAATTAGGAATACTAGTAAAGACATTTGATTTGATTTGATTTTATTTGGATTAATATTTTTTTTTAATGCACATCAAATTTAAAACACAACCTCTGCAATCAATAAGACAGGTGGTATTGTTACAATACATCCTGGTGTTCGAGATGGGTGGCATTGTTACAATAGATCTTGGTATTCAAGATGGGTGGCATTGTTACAATAGATCTTGGTATTCAAGATGGGTGGCATTGTTACAATAGATCCTGGTGCTGGAAATCGATGGCGTTTTAACAATAATCCTGGCGCTTGAGATGGGTGGCATTGTAACAATAGATCCTGGTGCTCGAGATGGGTGGCATTGTTACAATAGATCCTGGTGCTCGAGATGGGTGGCATTATTACAATAGATCCTGGTGCTTGAGATGGGTGACATTTTAACAATAGATCCTGGTGCTCAAGATGGGTGGCATTGTTACAATAGATCCTCGTGCTCGAGATGGGTGGCATTGTTACAATAGATCCTGGTGCTCGAGATGGGTGGCATTTGTACAATAGATCCTGGTGCTCGAGATGGGTGGCATTGTTACAATAGATCCTGGTGCTCGAGATGGGTGGCATTGTTGCAATAGATCCTGGTGCTTGAGATGGGTGGCATTGTTACAATAGATCCTGGTGCTCGAAATAGGTGGCATTTGAACAATAGATCGTGGTGCTTGAGATAGGCGGCATTGCTACATTGTACATGTACAGGAGCGAAAAAAATGGTAAAAACGGATCCGCTGTTATGTAAACCAGTAAATTATTTTAAAAAAACCTGGCCTATATAACATTTTATTCCCTGCCTTTGACGTTCTACGTAATTGCTAAGTCATGTTTACAAAATATTATTTGTGTTTGTTTTTTCAGGAAGAGTAATGGAGGCCTACACAAAGATAACAGAAGCTGAATTAAAGAAGGATTGTGCACCAGAAATGGTTGGAGGAGTTTAGAGACTACAATTCATTTTCACGAAAATAATAAAATTAATTAAGAGATTATTTGTATTCATCATGTTCATTTACCAGATCACCTTTTGGCTATATTTAATTTAGCTTTTGTCATAACTTGACATCTGTTGTACTTTTTTTCAAATCTTGCTGATGTCCTCTGTAGAGTCATGTGGCTTCAATATCTTGTGTGGTTACTAACTATTATAGATATAGGAAGATGTGGTATGATTTCCAATGAGACAAATATTTAAATCATACATATAAAATATGAAAATAACATGAATATTACACTAATTATAATTCACATGCAGAGTTTGCGATAATTGTAAAAATATTTTAAAAGATGAAGCCCATGTAATTTAACATGTCCGTTATATGACGATTTTGAGTAAAAAAAATGATGAAGCAGAGCATTTTCATACTGATTTCATGTCTTTTGATGATAAACTGAAATCAGTGTTTTTATTCGCAGATATCAATATGGTTCGTAGCTGTGCCAACACCTGTTTTCTTATTTTATATTGACGTAGAAATGTGTAACATTGTAAATAATGTACATATAAATGTTTTATAGACGAACTTGCAGAAATGTTTTAATGTCAGAGTCTCTTATAAATCTGTATAAAATGGCTCTATGTGTATACCTATTTTATACACTTAATGTAATGTTATATTATATATATTTCAGACATAAGATTTTAAATGAAATATTGAATTGCAATAATTAAATGTGATAATAATCAAGAAGTGTGGATAAGAGTTCTTTTCATATATATAGAAAAAAAATGAAGACTTTTGAAATAGTATACGTACATTTAGTTTGTAGAAGTAAGAACAGAAAAAGTACTTCAGATAATTATGTAAAAGTATTATTACAGCAAACTCCCACATCCGAAAAAAAGCAATATTCATTTCCTTTTTCTTTTGCGTATTTAGAAGATATATTGTTTTGAAAAAGTCAAGCTTATTTCCCTTTTCCTACTAAGTATATAAAAGATGTTTTATTTTCGTGGAAATATTATATTAAACCTCACAATATCCGTATGTATAATTGTTGATTTCCGGAATATTGCATCATAAACGTTTGTACTATAAAAATTCAATAGTAAAATATCCGTTCGAATTTCTTCCTCTTATTATGTATGATTTAACGGTTATCACATATATACATATCCAATGAACATATCTTGATATAAGACCAGAGACATATACAATCAGAGACATATAATACATGTATTATGTGTCTCTGATACAATATATATGTGTCTCTGGAAAGACTTAATAGAACTAATTAATAAATGGACCTCATGAACAAAACGAATGATCGAATGAGTGTAATATATACGGGTGCAAGGTTAATTGGCAAACAGCAAATAAATAAATAAAAAAAAATTTCTACTAAAACATTGATTTTTTTTTTAATCCTAAAGGAAAACCGAAAATAGAAAACATGAATTCGGCATTTCCTAACCAAACAAACTTTTTGTTTCAATAATAAAGACATGCAAGCACAACTGTCTCATCTTTGTTCTGAAAATTACACACAAATATATTGTCAAAACTCCGTCAACGACAAATTTTACGTTTTTTCAAATGAATAATATAACCCTGTATATTTGTGCGTAACGGAATTCTATTGTGTACATGATTTGTCATTAATAATTAATTAACGGAATTCTACTGTGTACACGTTTTGTAATTTTAATTGTGACACAGCAGCTGGGTGCAGAAAAAAAGAAATTAATTTCAATCGATTTTCCTGATCTAAATAAACTCGAGTATAATACCTGGCGATGACTCATCGCTGTGTGTCATAGACCTTTCATGCCAAAGTATGATTACAGAGATTTCAATGATTATTCTTAACAGCGTAGAATTTTTAAAAATAAAACAATGAAACATTCGCCTTCCTGTTCAAAGTTTTTTATTCAAATTGAAGCACATATAATATAACGATGAAAGCTAAACCCGATATATTTTAAAACAAAATTTTGAAAAGGTTTAAAACGAGAATAATATTCGGAAATAATGTCGTATCGCTTGGTTTCGATTCTCCAGAGACACAGAATGGCAAACTTTGTCAACTTCTGAAAAAAGTCCCTCCAATTTCAGTATTCGGAGACTATTTTTTTTGAAAACGAATGTAAATCTGTTTTTTTTTTTCAGGCGGAATCGACCCGCTAGGAATGCTGAATAGGGAGATGATGTCGAAACAGTTGTATACATTGTGACTTGGATGGAGAGTTGTCTCATTGGCACTCATACCACATCTTCTTATTTATATTTATATATGAATAAAACCAAATTTTGGTATACGTCAATGAGACAGGAACCGAACGACATTGACAACCAAAAGACTTCTAAACGTCAACATAATTATGTTAAGTCTTCAGCAATATAAAGTTGTATATGAATGAATTTGTATAAGTTCTATAAAAAGTAAACAATTATAGGCCAAAGTACGGCCTTCAACACGGAGCCTTGGCTCAAACCGAACAGCAAGCTATAAAGGGCCCCAAAATGACTAGTGTTAAACAATTCAAACAGGAAAACCAACGGTCTAATCTATATAAAAATTGAGAAACGAGAAACACTTATGAACCACACCAACAAACGACAACCACTGAAAAACAGGCTCTTTGTCAACATCTGAAAAAGTCCCTTCAATTTCAGTATTCGGAGACTACATTTTTTTAAAACGAATGTAAATCTGTTTTTTATAGGCGGAATCGACCCGCTAGGATTGGATGTCGAAACAGTTGTATAGAACTTATAAAACTCATTCATATACAACTTTATATTGTTGAAAACTTAACATAATTATGTTGACGTTTAGAAGTCTTTTGGTTGTCAATGTTGTTCGGTTCCTGTCTCATTGGCGTATACCCAAAATTTGGTTTTTATTCATATGTTTATGAATGAAGTTTATATATCAACTGTGAATAAAAAGTAAAATAACAAAAATACCGAACACCAAGGAAAATTCAAATCGGAAAGTCCCTTATCAAATGTCAAAATCAAAAGCCCAAACACATCAAACGAATGGAAAACAACTGTCATATTCCTGACTTGGTACAGGCATTTCCTTATGTAGAAAATGGTGGATTAAACCTGGTTTTAAAGCTAGCTAAACCTCTCACTTGTATGACAGTCGCATAAAATTCCATTATATTGACAACAATGGGTGAACAACACAAAAAGACATAATAGGTAAAAATGTCAAAATTAGGGGTACAGCAGTCAACATTGTGTTATAATCTTAATAAAACCACCTAATTTATTGTATATTATATACTTCAGGGGCGGATCCAGCCATTTATGAAAGGGGGGTTCTTAACCCAGGATAAAGGGTGGGGGGGGGGGGTTCCAACTATTTGTCCCCATGCAAATGCATTGATCGTCAAAAAGGGGATTCTAACCCCAGAACCCCCTTTTGAATCCGCCACTGTACTTTGTGATACTTCAAATTACCATACTACTTTTAAACTTAACTTGCTTGACTTGGAAAAGTAAGCAGTAAGATTGATGCTGCAATGACTATTCCTGATATTGCCGGGTTAAAAGAGGATTCTAGTTTCCGTAAACTTCACTTTAAAGTGTTCCCAGTTCGTCTTGCATGACTACAAACACACATGTTTCGGTTGTGTATTGTGATTTGGTCTCTGGCTTTTTGATCTCCTTTTAACGAAGCATATCTCTAATCTTTGATCGGCTGTACATTTATCTATACATTTATCGGTAAAAAAATGTTTTTCTGTAGATGCTTTTTCTTGAAATTGAGGAATAACTCCTATACAAGTTTTAAAACACTTCATGGAGGTTTACAAATTTATCAAGTCAAAACAGTTTACATGTAATTCGGTTTTATTTAACTAAAACAAAACTGTATGGTTTTCAACAATGAGCAAAACCCATACCCTATAGTAAGCTATAAAAGGTCCCGAAATGAAAATGTAAAAACTAGAAACCTAACGATCTATAGATAGATAGATACTTTATTCTCTAAAACTAAATACAAGTTTACAGAGAAACATACAATATAAATACAGATACAATAGTCGAGGTAAACAAATCCAGTATGATGTTCTAAAAGTAATATACATGACATACATGTTTAGTAACATGTATAATAAAAGGTTAAACTCAATAGAAATTAAAAATGGAGATGGAGACGCCGACGCCACTATCGACAACGAAATATATTTGTTGTGTCTCACTGCCGCTACATTGATGTTGCGGGCTCGACACAAATCAAAAGACTTGAACTTTATTGTTAACAATTGAAACACTTCAAATCAACTCACACTAAAGTTACAGGGAAACGGGGGGAGGGGAGCTCGGACTAAGCGACAAAGCATCAATACTATAAAACAAAAATTCTCCGATTTTTTTTTAGCGTAAATGATCATTTGAACTTACACGAAAATCAATCTTTATTTGTAATCAATTGAATTCCTGATCTACCTCGCACTAATTGAAAAATAAACTTTTGGAATATCTGTTTCATATGTGACGACGTACATTTTCCAGTAGTCGTAACCATAAAACCGTTATCTTTTCCTTGAATGTCAACTACCAAATAAAACCAAATCACTGGGTTTGTACTTTCTCGAATAACACGACGGGTGCCTTTCTGGAGTATCCGAGATCACCCCGATGGATTTATATTACCCAGTCATACCGATCTATTGAAACAGCCAAATGAAACTGTTTTGTATGCCACCGCAACTGAAAGTTGGGGCATATTGTTTTACCCTGTCCGTCCGTCTGTCCGTCCCATTATGGGTATATAGTTATTCCGCATAACTCCTCCTACAGTTTGAATCCTAGGAAGTTTTCTTTACTGTCTGTTTGTACATATATTGAAGGTGTGCATGTGGTCAGGGTTTTATTTTTATTATCTTTTGCTCTTTGGGAGATAAATGAACATTTTTTTGTCATTTTGGGGTATAAGCGGTTAAATGAGTTGAGTGCGGGGCATCACTTTGTCTAGTTTACATTGTTTTCGTGTTGTGCTGTTACACAACTGTAACAGTCCGATGTAAGGTTAGGATTTAGCGCTCACATACATGTTAAACTCCGCCACGTGCACTTTCTTTATGTACCTGCCCCAAGTTAGGAGCATGAAGTTCAATTGTTGTCGTTGTATAAATGTGTGTCATTTCTTTTTTGTAGATTGTTTATATATAAATAAGACCGTTTGTTTTTTCGTTTGAATTTTTTCACATGTTGCATGGTGGCCTTTTGTAGCTGACTATACGGTGTGTTGAAGGCTGTACGGTTGTCTATATATCTATATATGATTTCTTACATCCACCAGTGGCGGATCCAGAGGGGGTTCCAGGGTTGGAACCCCTTTTTGGACGATCAATGCATTTGAATGGGGACATATAGTTGAACCCCTTTATCCTGGGTTGGGAACCCCCTTTAAAATGGCTGGATCCGCCCCTGTTCCACTGCATTTAAACTCTGATGGATAGTTGTCTCATTGTCAATCACACCACATCTAACTTTATTTCAACTTCTATGTTGCGTTTTGTATACTGTAACATTGTTTATTTTTGTACGCATACCCCGGAGCCCTCTTTTCGGAAGCCTGAGCAAAGTCCTTGTTCCGCGATAGAAAATTTAATCACGAACTCATATAAGATAGCTCAATTTCAACTCAAAATCTTCATTAATCTAAATGAGACTTAAATTGAATCTTACTCAAACTCTACTACCCTCTGTTTAATATAACTATTAGATGAATAGTATAACGTTTGTCGCTCATCCGTACGTTCGTCAGCTCTTCCTTTTGCAAACTCTTCAAACCCAAGTGATTCAATGAAAGTTTAAAAATAAGTAAATGCGAAAAGAAATAGTATACCCCATATATTTTTTCGGGTTTTTCATAGCAAAATTTGAACATTACGATCGTTATATAATGTTTGAAGAATGGGAGGTTTACACCATTTTTCTCTTTTCTTTATTTATTTTGCCCATTATTCTCTATTCTGTATATTTAAGCAACCCATTATTCTCTATTCTTTATTTTTTTGCCTATTTTTCTCTATTCTTTATTTTTATGGCCCTTTATTCTGCACTTTTTGCCAATCATTCTCTATTCTATTAACCCCATCCAGACCCTCATATGATGTGGGCTGGGGGTTTAAGTGTCTTAACCAGGATTCAGTTTTATCAAGATCATGAAGCACTTAAAACATATTGCTGTTCTTCATCCAGTCAAAGTCACTATGAAGCCTTCAACAGCATAGAGCAAAAACTAACATCCCACTTTAAGTTCAAGTCGGCCCCTAGCACCTATCCGATCGAAATCTGTTCAGTTGCTAGATGTCTGTCAAGCAGACTCAGCATGCGCAAGGCGGCCCCTTACACCGATTCGGGGTGGATTATTTGTTAGAATGTAGACCAATTTACATTTTTGCATAGAAGAGCACAGCTGCGTGTTGAATTCAACAAATCTGTATTGATATATTCTCTGTATTAAACTTAAAATATATCTGTGTGACCTAGAAAATTATTTGTTTTCATGTGCAATCATGAAAATATATGTATCTGCAACATGAAATATGCATTTGTGATATGTAAACATTATTATAAGAGCGTACCTCGATAAATGCCAGACAATAAACGTCTGCCAGTGACTGATGCAATGATTTACAAACAGATGTCTACGTTCAAAGAGAGCGGGTTCAATTTAGAAGAACTGATAAACTTTTATTGTAAACTTTTATTTTTTGGTTCTCTTATTAATCATAGATAACTGAAATTTGATTTTTACCGTATTATAGATACATAATATTAATTAAAAAAATAATAATAAATTTGAATAGAATAATATATTGTTATTTATCTTACCCAATAAAAGTATTCTTATTTCCTTTGATCTGTATTTAGAAATTTTATTCCAGGCTTGTCCCATCACTTTGGTAAACAAACCATTTCTAACCATGGTTTAATAACATTGTGTCATATTCTTGAACACAGTCAGCATCCTTCATCGTCTAAAAATAACCTATAGTGTTGGAGAGTTCCGAATAACGACACACTTAATCATTAAGTGGAGGTGTTTTCTTAATTTAAAAAAAATGTCAATTTTTTGCCGATCTATTTATTCTAACTTAAACCTTGATCCATAATTGATTATGAAACAAACAATTTTAAATCGATTCTGGCATCTTAACAGTCACGGCTAAGAAATAATAAACTGCAACGATGTGATAGCTCTGCCATTCAGCAGGTTTGGAATCAATAATAAGGTGAAAAATAGAAATTTATCATTCGATATTTCATTTATAAATACATAGGAAAATTGGCTTCAAAGTGACGGCCATGGCGAAAATGACCTTCTAATCTCTTTAACATTATACAACGGTGGTCATTTTGGATTTCTGATTGCTTCTAAATAAAACTGGAAAGGATTGGTGTAGTTCTCATATTTTCCATCGAAAAGAAATCGGTACAAGCATCAATGTGTATATGTACCCTCCAAATAATATTAAAAAATCCACGAAAATGGATAATAGAAGTAGTCGGGTACGACGTTAATTTCAGGCGTATTTGAGTATACGTGCCGGTAATAAAAATAAACAAAACAAGGGTATAACATTGTTTTCATATTTTCAGACTAACTGTTTATTTTGAAGCTTTCAGAATTTCCATTTTGAGAAGAACTTTATTATGTGTCGTTCAAGTGACCGCACTATGATGAGCTTCTATAATAATTAAGATTTGAATCACATCACGAAAATCCGGCTCGGTGGTTTCGTGGTAGCGTGTTCGCCTCGAGTGCGGGAGGTCTTGGGTTCGAACCCCGGCATTTCTTTTTTTTTATATTTTCATATTAAAACTGTTTCATATCTGGGTCTTATACACTAAAATGTATATTTAAATGTACAACAAAACAGCTGTTTTTTTTTTACAATCTTTTTAGTGTTTTATTGAACTTTCGAAAACATGCCTTGACAACAAATCTGACAATAGTTTTAAGTAGTACAGAGACAGAAAAATATATTGAAGGACAATAATACTAATGTAGAAGAACTATTTGTCTGCCGAAATAAAACTTTTTTTTCAGAATATTTTATTTTTTTTGTGTGTGTTTTAATCCTTTTTTTTTAAATGTTCTGTAATATTTTAACTCATTTTTACTTATTAAATGTGTGCTGCACTTTTCCATACGATATTACAATAACAGTATTTTATAAATTTTGACCTCTATTTAAATAAGAATATAGAGGGTCAACAATATAAAGCAATATAAAGTATTGTTATTCTATAATATCGTATGGAAAAGAGCAGAACTCATTGAATAAGTTGAAATATTACAAAGTATTTATTAAAAAATAATCAAAACACACAAAAAAATGTTTAGAAAAAGGGGGGTCCTTTCCCAAACGCCTGTGAGTCGCATACCCTATAACGGCTATCGGTTCTGCGGATGCACACTTGAAAATAAAAAGCCGCGTTGTTATGAATACGATTTATCAGTTCCAATTTTTAATTTGCTTTCTTTCCCTTACAACAAGCATGCATAATATGAGTCTGGACTATACAAAGTCCAAATTGTTTGTGTTTGGTTCATTTGAAGAAAAAGTATATTATTACTGTTGTTTTTATTTTTTATGAAAGTTTATGATGTCAATCGCTCCAATGGAAAATGCCATAATTCAGGGTCTGGATGGGGGAGGGTCCCTCATTTCTTTCTTCTTTTTTTTTTTTTTTTACTATTTTTCTCTATTTTTTTTATTTAGTTTCGCCAATTATTCCCTATTCTTTATATTTGAGCACCCCATTATTCTCTATTTTTATTTTTTTTGCCTTACATTCTGCACTTTTTGCCCATTATTCTCTATTCTGTAAACCCTACCCAATCCAAACCATGATAACTCGATCTTGTTAATTTGGCATTGTTTATGCAATATTACTCATTTTCACAAAACTAATAGATCATGATTTAATACATATTGCTTCACAGACAAATCAAGATATACTAGCACATACGGATACTACGAGATTTGTGGTAAATGTCAAAGAAACAGCAATCCAACAACACGAAGACGTTTAGACATCAATATAAGGTTTTCGACATGCAATATTCAAAATTAAAAATTAAAATTCGTTATTTTCCTTATCACACGGTCCTTTCAGGCATTACAGATTTTGACACGTTCATCCACACTTTAAAACAAGTCTTTTTGACTCCGTTAACTCTATTACAGCACAACAAAGCACACATACAAGTCATGACAACATTTGTGTGGAAGTTGGGTAAAGAGAGATAACTCTGTAGTTTAATATATAAATGATATTTGATTATTATGAGATATGTTGTAATAGTTATATTAAACACATGATGTGTTAGACTCTGATCCTGTCCATAACATAATTGAATTATATTAGGTTCTTGTTTTTTTTTTTTTTTTCCAATCATATTGTGCATATTGTTGTTGTGAAATGATGCCCTTTATGTGTTCTTGATTAGATTAATAAAATTCTTATCTTATCTTATCTATCTTTATAATTGACACTTAATAGAGCAGTATTCAAATTTGGTCAGTAAAATTAAGTATAAAAAAATGACACCTTAGAGATAACTAGAGCTGTCCGCATAGCCATGCTAATACCCCCGTTCATGCATTTAGTTGCTGATATGAAATTCAGTATAGAGACAATTTTTATATAATCATTGCCTTTGTGTTAGATTGACACATGGTTACTGATATGTCAATCTGAAAGAATTATACTGACTCAGGAACATAGTTTGTATACCGTAAATTCAGAAATAAAAGGTCAAAGTCAAGGTCAGTATGATGCTTCTGCATACAAAGTTTGGTCAATCTAAGTGCTTCAGTGCAAAATTAATGTACCAAACACAAATCATACAATGTTTTACTTTCATAGGATAGGGGTTTAAGCTCTAAATTAAGTCATAATGACCTGCCTTTTATTTATTAACACCTCCACCCCATGTTGTATCAGCATACCAAGTTTGGACAACCTAAGAAAGTTTTATAGTAGAAAAATCCGACAAGGTTTTAGTATCATAAGGGTCAAATGTAAGAGTTACCTGAATTTGGTATACGACACAACCAAAACCCATGATGCAACTGTATACTAGTACTAACTTTTGTTGAACTAAGTTTTACGATACAAAATATATGAGCCGGACACCAATTGGACAGGGTTTTAATATCATAGGGGTCAAAGGTCAAAACCAAGGTCAGAGTGATCTGACTTTGGTATACAACACACACCAAGCTCATGATACAACTGCCTACAAGTTTGATTAACATAAGTCTTAAGGTACAAAAGATATGAACCGGACACGAATTGGACAATGTTTTACTATCATAGTAGTCAAAGGTCAAAGTAAACGTCAGAGTGACCTGACTTTAGTTTAGTATGTGACACATCCCCAGTCCGTGATGCAACTGCATACCGTGTTTGGTTAAGCAACAGACAGACAGACAGACGGACATTTGTGATTTAATACCACCCAAACTTTGCGGGGGTATAGAATGTTTTGCCTTCGTTTATCATTACCCATATAAACAGTTTGATTGTACTGTGAAACTTTATATTGGAAAATTAGTTATTAATCTGATAATAAAGTTCTCCTCATTTGGTTATTTGGAGGGCAATGGGGTAAAAAATGTACATTGTCCATTACTTGGTTCAAATAACAAAACTGACAAAGTCGTTCATATCTTGGAAATGGTTCTAATTTTCCTAAAGAGTTTTATTTTCTTCCACAACTTCTAGTTTCTATCCTATGCAATGACTACTACTTATTCTAAATTTTGATAGCATTGACTGATTATCTTTGTTTTTAATATTAATTGTACGAACTGGAAAGGGGATTTGAATTTAAAAGTATGCGTGTAACATGCCCTGATCATCAGAAGGCGCCGGAGTGTCTTATATTTTGCAAAATTTAAAAAAAATCATCTTTCAATTTATTTTTCAGTACTAAAATTTTGTTTTACTGAGAGTTTTGCATATATAAAGGTTAATTTTTTGTTTTTAACTAGACAATTTTAAATTCGAAAACCAAGTATTGTCTATGTGGTTTCCATTTTCATATTCCTTGTATTCACTTTCTAACAAGTCACTTGGTAAGTGTTCGAGTCTTAACCGGTACAGGAACATAATATTTGTGATATTATATCAATATGTAAAAGAGGGTCTGTATAGAGGACCCTTTATTTGTTTATTCTTTAAATTTTTAGACCATTTTTCTCTATTCTTTGTCATCTTCTACCATTATTCTCTATTCTTTAAATTTTAACACCTGATTATTCTCTATTCTTTATTCTTATGCCCCCGCCGTATGCAACGGGGGCATTACGTGTCACCCTTGACCGTCCTTCCGTCATTCCGTCCTTCCGTCTGTTTCGTTTTCGTTTCCGCACTCTAACTTAAGTTTGCCTCATGCAAATTTTATGAAACTCATACACAATGCTGAGAACCAACACTCGCAGACAGAGTTCGAATTTGGGCAGTGAGTTACTTACAGTTCTAGAGTTATGCCCTTTATAACTTGGACAATAGCATTTTTTTGTTTGTTTTCGCACTCTAACTAAAGTTTTTCTCATCCAAACTTTATGAAACTCATACACAACACGTAGACAGAGGTTGGAATGATCGGTCATCAACATCAAATTCTCCAAAAGAACAAACTATTATGAAATGACTCGCATATAAGTCCATCGCAGAACAAGGCGCGAGGTACACGGAAATGTAGCAGCATGGTTTAAACTAGTTCGTCTTTTTATATCACAACCCCTTCTTATTCTCGATTAGTGGGCTAATAAAAAAGTTACATGCAAGAAAATAAAAAAGACCAGTACAGGAATGCATGCACTCACTTCTAAAATAACAGTTTAGCAGATAAAATAACACAAGTACAAGCAAACAAATAACAAACCATATAGTATAATGTGTTTAAGAATGCTCGTAGTTACTGAAAGCAAGCTCGAATACTTAACCTGCTGATATCAAAGCATGATGTCCTGCACTCTAATATTGGTAGCTGTACTGCAAAGATATATCATACCCAAATATCATGAACAGTACGAACAGTATAAATTTACTATGCAAAATTTCAATTCAGAAAAGCAAAGACTATAGTAGCAAATTGGTGTTTATCCAGTAAAAACAAGACGCAGTAATTTAACAACAACTGTATAAATATAACCTTTATATATCAACAATTTTTTAAAGAAAGATTTTTAAAAATGACAATTCCTAAACTTGTATACTCTTTGAATAATATTACTGTTAAAACTAGAAAAGTAACACGATTTGTAATTCTTTCAAAATATTAAAATTTTGTGAAAGTTTAATTTAATTTTTTTATATGTCTTATACCAGTTGTAATTTTTCATCGATTACAATGGTACTTTTATTGAATGAATAAATACGTTATTGCATATAAACGCATATCGAACCAACAGACACATGAGTACTCCATAAGAAAGATCCAAACAGAAGGAACATCAACTGTAACATATAATTACAAGACTCACTGCATCTAAGACCTGCACATGGTTGATGTATTCATATACATGTATATAAAGACATTGAATTATTACAAACTCAATAACTAAAGTGAGTGTTTGCACTCTTAATTCCGATAAACATGATGTTCCAGGAAGGGTGTAATTCGCTTTTATGATTTGTCAATAGTAGTGACTAACTTTTATATCTTTTAAAGTTTCAATAGATATCCTGAGAAATGAGAATTGTATACGCAGAAGAAATCCATAATATTGCGTTGATATGAACCAGGGACTGTGGAATGAAAAAAATAATGAAATGCATCACTTTTGTTTGAAAAAAATGCGTTAAAATCATTGATAAGGATGTTCGCTACTCTGTTTCAAAATAACAAGCTTTTTAAAAGACTTTTATTAATTGACAGTATATAAATAACGGAACTAAAATTCACAGAAAAAAAATGATAGGTCCATGTCCTTGTATTTGAGATATAAGCCAATGAAATTTTTGAATGATAACATTATTCATAACAAATCTGTTTTGATTGTTATTTTTTCATATTAGATATTTTTTTACCATAAAAAAACGTACTTCTTGTGAACTTGTGATCAATGGCTTCCTTGCGGAGATTGTAGCACAAACAAATGATATGCATCAAAATGTCCACTTTTCAATTTGAGTCATCCAGCAAATTAAAATTATGTATGTCACCACTTTTTCTACGCTAAGGACAACAGCGACAAAACACCCATATTGTCGTACTCATAGAACTACTGTTCTTCGGATGACATGACTATTTTAAATATACTTATTGGCCCCTCGATCACAAACGCTGCTTATATTTTAGTTGACTTGTTTTATATGACGAGACTTCATGAAAAATAATGGGAGTGTTGTATTTTTATTTTTAGCGGCAAAAGTCCACTAACAGCCGTGGCATCCTTATCTAACATTCTCTAGTAGAGCGCGCACATTTGGCGTTGCGTTCCAAGTTATGTGCCGTCGTTTATCTCTTTGCTCAAGTTATTGTTAATTCTGTTAAAAGTATATAATACATCACGTGATTTTGGTTTTCTTCGCAGAAACATCACCAGCTGCAGTAAGAATGAAAGCCCAAATGCTACACAACCCTAGTCAGACAGAATATGCAACAATATTGGATCCACATACCAAACTGAACATAGACAATCTTGAACAGGTTCAGCGAAGACTATTTCGATTCTTCCCCTCAGCTCTCCGATTTGAAATATCCTACGATATACCCTAGCTGTTGTCTCCACACTTGAAGACACTTTACTTGTTTCTATCAATAGAACACTTTACTTGTTTCTATCAATAGAAAAAGTGCCTGTGGTTGTTATCCTTAATTTGTCGAAACATGTGTACATAGAGAGTTCGACAATACTCAGATATTCGTGGGATGAACTATAGAAAGTTCGACAATACTCAGATATTCGAGGGATGAACTATAGAAAGTTCGACAATACTCAGATATTCGAGGGATGTACTATAGAAAGTTCGACAATACTCAGATATTCGAGGGATGAACTATAGAAAGTTCGACAATACTCAGATATTCAAGGGATGTACTATAGAAAGTTCGACAATACTCAGATATTCGAGGGATGAACTATAGAAAGTTCGACAATACTCAGATATTCAAGGGATGAACTATAGAAAGTTCGACAATACTCAGATATTCGAGGGATGAACTATAGAAAGTTCGACAATACTCAGATATTCGAGGGATGAACTATAGAAAGTTCGACAATACTCAGATATTCGAGGGATGAACTATAGAAAGTTCGACAACACTCAGATATATAAAATGTCTCTCTCTGGTTTCAGTTGTGCCAGAGACATATAAAATGGTATAAATCGGATTATGACAGAAAAAAATCATCAATAAATTCATAGCTATTGTTAAAAACTATTTAGAGAAAAACGCTGACGTATATTTAAATACTTCTTTGTGTATCACAGATTTTTCTTCTGATTACGTTTTTTTTTCTTAACAACAGTTTTTTTCAGGTTAAAATTCTTCACCCTTCAGTAACCTCATTCAATTTTTTTGGGACAGTCTAGGGGCGATAATCCGTTTCTTTGTAAAACAAAACGGTACTTTTTTATGCATTTCCGGCAGATATGCCATGCAAGTGGAATGGTTAAACAAATGTAGGTAGGTAACATTGCACCTCATAATATTCATGTGTCATGCAACATTGACTTTTGCATTGTTTACAATAAATATCACAAATCTGACGCACATCAACAAAAAGGAATGTGGTGGTCAAGATTAGACAATAAAAAAAATAGTTGACCCGTTCATTTATTGATTTTCTCAGGGTTTCTTGGTACACATACAATGACCAGTATTTACATTTCATTTGTTAACATGTTTACACAGGATGATAAAATAAAAACGTGAGAACATAAATGTGCGTATTTTTTTTTACAATTTGCAACTTTTTTTAACCACAGTGATAAAATGTGACTCAGTTACACAAGCACTTGCTACAGAACAATGCAAGTTTATAATATTATTCATCTAATGGACACCTCAAAAATGTGGAATGCACATTCTTCTCAAAAATTGGGTCTTCAAGTCCTTAAATTTTTTTTACAGTCTTTTACATATATTTTTAACATGGGTACAGATTAGAAAAAAGGGGGTTCACAGGTTTACTCACCATGACATTAGAAGAAATATTTGAAAATCAATTTTCTTTCAAATTACTTGAAAATGGGAAAATTAGATAAACTTAAATTTCCCTTGATTTTCATTCACAAAATTTATTGTTTTACTTGAAAACTTCTTTTTTGCCACCCTTCTGTTGGTGAATATGAGCTTAAGAATCCTAACTCTTATGGTCTTTAAGATATTTGCACATTGTATGTGAAGACCAATCAGAAATCAGCACGGGGCCAATGAGCTATTCTATTGGTTATGGACCAGTTACCTTTACTGTGCATTACTTGTTGCATGAATACAGGAATTTGGTGTTAACTTCGGGTCAGTCTTTTCACCACTGAACACCACCGCACACAAATGAACACCACCGAACACCCAAAAATACCACTAATTCTTAAGAAAAACAGTAATGTTACACAATAAAACAATAAAATCGATTAAATTACGTAAAATGTAATCCTATTGTCATGTTTTTCACATTTTTATGTGCATTAGTGATGTTAAACTTGAGAATAAAAAAAGAAAAAAAACTCTTCCAGATCCAGCAATATTTTTTCTGGATTTACATTGTCTGTATTTCATTGTATATTATCTTATGGTCTTTACTTTTCAATTATTAGAAATAAATTGTTCAAAGAAGTTAAAACATTTTATTTAATGTGAAATTATCACAATAATTATATTTAAAAAAAATGATAGACTTGAAAGTGTACTGTTCTGACAACAGCCCTGCAAGACTGTTCTTTTTGGTTCTCTTGTTATCATTTCTTATTAATTTGTGTATATATATGTATAAACATATTCATCCTCGTTCAGAAGGTAAGTCAAATATATAAATAAAGATGAAAACAATATATTTAGGTGTGTTAGATGGTATTTTAATGTGTTTGGTGGTGTTCGGCGGTGTGCAGTGGTGTTCGATGGTGAAAAGACCTACCGGTTAACTTCAGCACGTTAGATAAACTTTTTTTAAGAAAGTCCCTTTAACAAAGGCTGAATGCAAATAGGTTTTTTGTGAAATCATACAGTCATTGGTAATAAAAAGCTGCACACAATTGATCTTTCGAAATTCAAATGCATACAGAAAAAAATCTACTTTGTATGTATGATTTTTCAACAAATTACTGCAGCACCATACATGTACTCATGAATAACATAATTTTGCCATAAACTTACCACATGAAAGGAAATTTCAACTGCAGCTGTCTGACTTTAAAAAATTATTTATTCATTTAAATTTTCTAATTTCCCTTATTTTATTTATCAAAATATTTCTTAAGGAAATCATGTATTCCTATTTTTTTTTGAAATACAAAGCATTTTTTATGTTCAAGTGAAATTAAGGCAATCATATCATTCATAAAACTAAAACTAAAAATTTCTATTGACCAATTTTTCCTTGACCTCAGGAAAATGTCCAAAAACTCTCAAATTTAGTAAAAATCATCAATAAAGGGCAATAACTAAAAAAAAAAATATCATTAAAAATTTGACGGAAGTAATTATTTAGTGGATTTTTACTTTCTGAGCATTTTACAGTTAAATTATCCATTGTTTTCTAGATGTTAGGTAAATAGTTGCATTTCATCACTATGTTAAGATAAATTCTAGTTTGGGATAATTGGTTTCTTGCCTTGATGATCAAAAATTGAAAAGTTATTAAATGATTGTCATTTAAGGGCATTTGATACTGTAGCAAGCAGGAATAGCTAAACAATGGTGTTGGATTAAGAATACACTGGGAGCTAATTAAATGCCAAAATAGGGAAAAAGTATGTCCAGCATTTAAAAAAGTTTTCTATTCTAGCTAAAAAATGAATAAATTGAAATTACTAGAAAAAATCAACAAATTTTATATACTAAATTTTCTTCATACAAAGAGGCCACTTTTTTTGCCCTTCAAATTAAAAAATCAAATAAGTATCAATCTGTTAAATAACATCTTTCAAATGTTCACAATATTCTAATCTGCCAGATATCTACATATATAAAAATAAGGAGATATGTTATCAACTATCCACCAAATTTCAAATGAAGTGGATGTTAGCAATTATAGGCAACTGTACAGCCTTCAATAATGAGAAAAACCCATACTGTATAGTCTGCTATTAAAGGCCCGTATATACATGAAAAATAGGAAACAATTCAACTGAGAAAACTAATGGCCTAATTTATAGCAAAACAAATGGGACAGACTTGAACCAACAATTAACACTGAACTACAGGCTCCTGACTTGGACAGGCTCATTAAGAATTTGGCTGGGTTAAACATGTTTGAAGTGCCATTTGTACATCTGTCCATTTGTAACTATAATTTTGAAAATTTATATTATGTACATGCATTTGCTTAGCACTTAATTTCTTGCTTTTCTTCAAAACTGCCTAAATGGCCTCATTTGAAATTTTGTCTTTTAATAATTTTGATAATATAAGTCACAGTCTTACTCATAGCAATATTTTGCAACAAGATGTTGATTTGGGTAAAATATCTTTGTTTGGGAAGGCTGTTGCCCATATTTAAGTTTGCCAAAAAAAATGCCATTTTAGATCAATTATGTCAATTTCAACATGTTTATGACATCACAACTGACATTTCTGCACTAAAGAGTTGTCAAGATTAAATCATCCTTTTCATCATGTTCATTTACCAATAAAATGAACCTAATTTTGAAAGCATTGAAGAGATTACTGGTACTGTTTTTTGCAATTTCAAGGCCATATAATGGCTCTTACAATTGTACATGTATATCCTTCATTCTTTGTACTTCCTGCTTTAACAGTAGGATTTTTTTTGGCTCCACTAGATTTTCAAATATATTGTATTTTTTTTCAATGCAATAATTTATAACCTGAACAAATGATACTTTTTTCACTTATATAGTTTTACAATTTTTCACTTATATAGTTTTACAATGTTTTTTCAGTCTCTCAGTCACTTTCAGACACATTAAAGATATAATGAGTGAGATTTTTGTTTGTAATCTGTGTACCTGACTGTTAACATTTGTACAAGAGCAGGCCAAAGGAGGAAGAGAAGGTGCTGTCTCTTTCTGTCCATAAACAAATTACAATGTGCATGTACATGTACTGACCCGCTACTGTATACACCAAACAAAAATTCTGTAAATTCAGAAATTATTGCGAGGTTTTTATAAATCTGAATAATGCGAATGGGTGAATTTTGTTATAATAAAAACTCACATTCTGATATCTGATACATATAGCTTTATGAAAATTTTCCTGAAGTTGCAATAATTAATATCTCATTTTCAAAAATTGCAATAATAAATGCACACAACAATTTCTGAATTTATAGTTATCATAGTTATTGTCATAGAACAAGTTAATATTGATTTGTTATGAAAGCAACAGAATGAACATTTTTGTTGGGCCTGCCACATTTATGTTGTGGAAGCCAGACATAGCCATACAAACAATGTACATTCAGGGCGTGGGGGGTGGGGATGGGCATCAGCATTGACATTCAGTCTGGTTAAGGTTTTTTAGACATCAATAACCTTGTCAAATCTTCATGGAACTTTTATGAAATTTGGACAGAAGATTTTTATGATCAAATGACAGTATCCAGAGCAAATATTTATGCCCCCACCATAGCGAAGGGGGCATTAAGTTTTACCATTGTCCGTCTGTATGTACATACTTCTGTCCATACGTCCGTACGTCCCAAAGTTGGTTTCCGTTCTCTAACTTTGTTATGAAACTTATACACAATGCTTATTACCACATAATACAGATCAAGTTCCAAATTGGGTGACGTCACTTTTACCGTTCTTAAGTTATGCCCCTTTATAAACATAAAAATTGCTGAATTTTTTGTTTCTGTTCTCTAACTTTAGTTTGCCTCAACCAAATGTTATGAAACTTGTACACAATGCTTTTTATACGACCGCAAAAAATTTTGTGGTCGTATATTGGTATCATGTCGTTGTCGTCAGCGTCATCCGAAGACATTTGGTTTCCAGACAATAACTTTAGTATAAGTAAATAGAAATCTCTGAAATTTAAACACAAGGTTTATAACCACAAAAGGAAGGTTGGGATTGATTTTTGGGGTTATGGTCCCAACAGTTTAGGAATTAGGGGCCAAAAAGGGGCCCAAATAAGCATTTTTCTAGTTTCGAGACAATAACTTGTGGAACGGTTTATGGATCTCTCTGAAATTATACCACAAGTTTCCATACCACAAAGAGTGGTTAGGATTAGCTTTGGGGGGTTATGTCTCAAACCGTTTAGGAATTAGGGGGAAAAAAGGGGAAAAACAAGGGTTTCTTGGTTCAAGGACAATTACTGAAGTACAATACATAATTTAAAAGCAGTGTAAGGGAGGTAATTCAAACATAACATTTGAATTACCTCCCTTACACTGTTTTTGAATTATGTATTAAGAAATGGTGTGTTGTCTTGAGGTGATTAGCTGTCAATTTGTTTTTAAAAGTTACTATTAAAAATGCTGATTAAGGTATATTAATGATTATGTATGTCATTTTCTATTTTCAGACTTTTATGATGTATTTAAATTGGTTTTTATGGTTGCAAACTCCATTGGAAATTTGAATTGAGATTATGACCATATCTTGAGGGAAAGAATTTTTTTGGGGGAAAAAGGGGGCGAGGTAAAAAAAATGGGGGTATAAAAAGGATTTGTGGGAGGGGACAATCTTTTCTCCTCAAGATTTCAGAAATTAAAAAGAAAATTTCTTAAAATATTATTTTTTTTTGCCCCCAAAAAGGGGGGGGGGGGGGGTGTAAAATTTTGTTGTTTTTTTTGGGGGGGGGGTCAATTCGCAACAGCATAGTGTATTGCACAAAAGCAAAAAATTGAATATAAATTCAAATCATATAACCAATTCTAAGTTCTTTGACTACAGTTATTCTGTGTCAGAAACCTATTATGTGTCAAATATTTAATAAAAATCCAAATTCAGACCTGTATCAAGCGTGAATATTGTGTCCAATTTTGCCCCAACTGTTCAGGGTCAGACCTCTGCGGTCGTATCCAGCTGTGCTCGGCAAAGCAATTTATTACCACATAATACAGATCAAGTTGGAAATTGGGTGACGTCACTTTTACCGTTCTTGAGTTATTCCTGTTTATAAACATAAAAAATTGCTGAATTTTGTGTTTCCGTTCTCTAACTCAAGGCTTGTAACAAAATAAAAATAAACCTGTTGTGTTTTTATTTATTCCTTGTTGTAACTCATGTTTTTTTCAGAATGAAGATAAGAACCAAATAATCTGCCATTTTGTGTTTCCGTTCTCTAACTCAAGGCTTGTAACAAAATAAAAATAAACCTGTTGTGTTTTTATTTATTCCTTGTTGTAACTCATGTTTTTTTCAGAATGAAGATAAGAACCAAATAATCTGCCATGGCAGCCACAAAGAGTTTTCCGTCAGAGTCCAGAAACTTTAATCAGTCAAATGAATTAAGGTAATAAATTTAAGATTACTAGTAATAGTCCAACAATAATGGACAGTACACATAAGGGAGCAACTATTTAACTTCAAGGGGTGGGTTATGGTTTTTTGTCGGAGTCAGAAATTTTTTTCGCTAAACGCGAACATTTTTTTTAGTTTTTCAATGCTATCATTCAAATTATTTTTTTTTTAATTTAACACTATAAGGTATGGGGAAAATCGGGATTCAGAATATTTTTTTTGTCATCAGCCTGACCACAATATTTTTTTTCATCAAATTGGGGATCAGAATATTTTTTAAGGAAAACCATAACCCCCTGAGTTATCTTGTAAAAAAAAGATCACTCTACTGATGTTGAGGAATTCACTGTGTAACAGGGTGATTGCTAGTGAATTGAGGTGATACATTTGTAACTTAGATTAAGTACATTGTTGTATATAGCCTATATGGGATATTAAAGAGAGAAATGTTTCAAATTGAATCACCCTCAATCACCAGCATTCACTGTGAAAATCCACTGCCACAAGTGATTTTTAACTGAATCACCTACTTGGTATTGTACACTCTCAACAGTACTCAAAATTCAAAATGTGTACAGTGTGTGTTATTCTGTGTTATCCCCAGGTCATTAAAGCGATGTAGTAGTTAGCAGTGTCTATTTCCCCACTGTTTTATTGTCAACTTTTTATACCTGCAAAGTGGAAGATGTCCTAAGAAGGAAAATGTCTAGGGGAAATAAGCCATAGGATTTTTTTTTGTGTTTCACAATTTTTTTCATAACAGATTTTTTTGCATTTTGTAGATGAATTATCTAGTTTACAAATAAATTTTGCAATCAACATTTGAATGAGTTTAATTATTTATAAAATAATTATCGAAAACATCATGTTAGATAGCTTTGGCACTATATATTGGATAAATAAACAATATTTTGACAATAATATGTCAGTTTTTAAAGAACAATCAACTACAGTGTTAAGGTTATGCAGTATTTGTCACTTTTAATTTTTGCTATATATTTGATTTGACAACATTTTTATTTCAAATATTTTGAACAAATGTTAAAGGCATTTATGGTTTGATATCAACAAACCATGTACTATTGAAAGACACAGAATTGTCGGAAGTTAATTATGTATTTGTTCATGATTTTTTCTTGAGTTGTTTTTGTTTTTTCCTGATATGAACATTATTAAAATTTTTTTTACAATTTTATGTGGTTGAAATAAATAGCAAATTTCTGGACAAAAATAATGCTAATGTTTTTATCATCAGAAAATGAGAATTCTTCACAACAAAAAAATGACCAGATAAACATGTGACAATTGTGCTTCTATTGGTACTAAAGTTTATTAAAAATTAACCAGAAATGACCTCACAATAATTTCTTTGAAAATAACATAGACTTTGTATTTTTATATGAAATATATAGCAAAATATTGTAGGTGACAAATATAGCTCTTACAATGTTATAAAATGGTCGAAGAGGGACAAGTTGTAGCATTTTCCCCCTATTCAAAAGACTTGTCTTTAGAGACAGATTTCTAAATTTCAACAAAAAGGTTGGGAGGCTCTGATTGATATCAGGAGAGTTGACACATGTCATTAGGCCATACTAAATATATATACTTGCTTCCTGTCTCCAGGTAGAAAAAGATAGGGTAAATAGGGAGGATAATAATGATTTTTCAATAACATTTTTTCCGGACTATATTTGGAAATGTTCTGGACTCTTTAAAGTTGCTTAACCAAAAAGTCTATAAAATGTGTTCAAGTATGTATACATGTATATTAAGGGTAAGTTAAGGTGGAAGGAAACACAAATATATATTTTTTTTAACTTTAGGAATCTTTTTTTAAATCAAATTCTATGTTCATTCGCAATCCTCTACAAAGGAATATAGTAATTTTTCAGGTTTACTTATTTTCCTCTGACATTTGTCCGAAGCATTAGATAATATAATGTACTTCACTAATAATGTTTTGGTTAAGTTGATGATGACCGCATGTACATGTACATAGAGTTTCAATTCAATTTATAAGTATCAGATTATAAGTGAACCTTTGGTTATTTTTGTTGTTTGATTGCTGCTTCATTGACCTTTCACCCATACATATAGATACCCCACATCTTCTTTTATTCATAATCATAGACTTATTTACAGAACAGTTGAATCTCCCTATGTTAACTGATTCTTTTTTTAATCTATTTAATATTCTTATATATAAAAATAAGGAGGTGAGGTATGATTGCCAATGAGACAACTATCCACCAAAGTTCAAATGAAGTGGATGTAAGCAATTATAGGCAACCGTATGGCCTTCAACAATGAGAAAAACCCATACCGTATAGTTGGCTATAAAAGGCCCCGACATAAAAAAATGTGAAACAATTCAATTGAGAAAACTAACGGCCAAATTTATAACAAAACAATGAGAAAAACAAATATGACAGACATGAACCAATGACAACCACTGAACTACAGGCTCCTGACTTGGGACAAGCACATAAAGAATGTGTCCAGGTTAAATATGTCTGTGAGCACTTATATGTTTGTTTTTATGTTGACCAAAATTTAGTCTTAAATTCCAAAACATTTTATATTATTATAAAAGAGGGTCTAGATGGGGTTTACAAAATAGAGGTTAATGGGCAAAAAGGACAGAATAAAAGGAAGAGAAAAATAGAGAAAAGAATAAAGAATAGAGAATGATGTGGTGCTTAAATATAAATAATAAAGAATAATTGGCAAAAAGATTAAAGAATAGAGGAAACTGGCATAAAATATTAAAGAACACAGAAATGCAGAAATACCCCCCATCCAGACCCATGTATAATATAAATTTACTACATGCTGTACAAATGTGATTGAAGGAAGACAACTCCATTAAGTTTTATGACAATATAAAAATAAGGAGATGTGATTTGATTGCAAAAGTCCACCAAAGCTCAAATAAAGTGGATGTAAGCAATTATAGGCGACCGTACAGCCTTCAATAATAAGAAAAACCCAAATTGTATAGTCTGCTATGAAAGGCCCCAACATAAAAAATTGTAACAATTCAAACATGAAAACAAGTTCATAAGTTAAATAGCACTTTTATAGAACATCATTTATATAGCTATATTTAATGTATAAAACCTTTGAAAAAAAATGAGGAATAAATATAAAGAAAAAATAGAAACAGAATATACATTGTCTTAAAGATAAAACGCAGCGATCAATCAGTTTAGGGCCACAAACTACGCACATCACAGCGGAACAGTGCATGTAAACTAATCACTGCTACATGTAACACATCCCAGATGGTAAAATATAGCTAAACGAATAATACAGCTGACCACCACATGAAAGTTGGTTGATTGATTGAAGATTGCTTAACTTCGCATCAAGGTTAAAAAGGCAATATTGCAAAGAGAAGGTAAATTTTATCACTAGGTATATTATTTATGGGAGATACTGATTTTTATTATTATGTATTGGTCATTTCAGGTCATTTCAGCTACTGCAATTATTTTTTTGTCTGCTTGACCATTGACTAAATGCTCCTAGAATAATAGAGTTATCTTTGATATATGCATATTTGAGGAATTTTTATCAGTGGTTGTCTTTATGTTAAAAAATATATACCGCTAACCAGTACTTGATTTCTATAAATATCGCTAACCAGTACTTGATTCCTGCCTTCTGGCAGAAAAAAGGGTAGGTAGGTAAAAAAAAATTATTGAATATTTTACTAAGACTACTAGTATATAGGGAAATGTTCTGGATTTTAACAGAGTTTAAAGTTCATGTGGACCCTTTGGCTAAATGGCTGCGTTTTCACCTCCAAATTTACTCTGAGTACAGACAAACCTGTGCATCTGGAAAAGTTTTAATGCACATCATACTATATCGAAAAAAAGTGCATTGCAAAATATAGTTCAGTTTTTAATTTTGTAAAACATAAAATGCATTTTAATTTTATTTATCTAGGGCATGCTATATCTTAAAAATTTTCCAGATACACAGTGATGTCTGTACTCAGAGTAAATTTGGAGGTGAAAACAGCCATTTATGCCAAAGGGTCCACATGAACCTTAACCAAAAATTTCTGGACTTTAAAGACAATTAACTAAAAATGTCCATATAAAGTGTTAAGGTAGGCATGGACATTTAGGGTAGGTAGGGAAGAGCCTTATCATTTCTGTTTTTTTATATTTCTACTGAGAAATTGAAAATTGAAAATCTTTAGTCATCTTCGTTTAATTCCTTCCTTTCACAAATTGTCTAAACTCTGACCTATTAAGACGTGAATGAAAAGAGACTTTGGACATACATTTATTTCTATGAGACAGCAACCCTAAACATGTTAAAGCCAGAAAAGACATTAACAAAGCAACATATGGCCTTGACAGGTGTTCATACCATTCATGTATATCAAGCTAGCTTTTGATAGAGTCTAGACAATTTGTGATGCAGTTACCGGAAGCATGTTCTCAGAACCTTAAATCAGGGATAAGGATTTCATTCAGTGTTAGAGTTTACCATATAGCATTGGTCGTTCTTTGTAGGGTCACGGAGGCCAAGTGGTCTAAGTAGTTCATCTACAATTATCACTAGCCTGTCAACACTGAGATTGTGAGTTGAATGCCATTCCTGGCAAAAGTGTTTGATTTCTACCTTAATTCATAAGGATTACCAGTTTTTCCTACCAAAGGACTGTGCAGACCTGCCAACTATCCTGATTCATGGGGGATATCCCCCATAAGAGGTGTTGACCGAATTTTGAAATTCTTGAAATTCTTTATTATACGAAGAACTCAAAACAGACATTCAAATGAGTTAAAAGGGTATTTAAGCACATACATACTCATCCAAACAATATAGTAGTGGATTAAAAACACTTATGACAATATAAGAGGAATACTAGGTCATCTTGTGCATAAATCCTGCATGGAGATTTTGAAAAGTTGGCAGGTATGAATTTGTGGTTCTTTCCAAATACCCATTCTTTCTCCACCAACAAAAATTGGCCACCCGATGTATCTGAGAGTCTTGAAAGTGACATTTAACACCATCAATCAATCAATCATTGTTAAGACCATACAGTGACCTCTAGATGTCTATATAGGTTAATTTATGCAGTAGGATTAGTGTCAGGTGATGTGTACCCTACATTTAATTCATTGTATAATTATATTGATTGATATTGGTGACAAAGAAAGACAGCAACTTAATGTGATTTTGTAGTGACATACATACCTCATTGATTTTGACTAAGTTGATTATCAGTTCAGTTCACTTACAACCATATATTTTTGTTTGGATTTTGTTATTGGGAGTCTAAAAGATTTCTACCATAATTTTTTTTTCTGAATTTTTTCTGATTTCTTTCTATCAGTGTTGTTTCTTTACACTAAAAATGTTTGTACAATCATGCTTTCTTTCCTCTGAAAGTAATTTTGATTCATGAAAGGAACGATATTTGCCACTCGCAATTTTTTTCAACATTTAATTGATATTTTAGGTTTTTTTGAATTTACAATTTCAGACCTTGTACTTACCAAATCCATAGAAAAATTTTAATTTGAATGGTATAATACTATTTGAATTTTTTGTTTTCATGAATCTCTGAAATTCACGAAAATGGTGTGTTGTACCCTTCAAATGTCAGCAGTGCTAAGGTGTTCATAACCTACATTTAATGCTTCATTGATATTTGTTCTGCTTTACATATGGGACAATATTGCATTGATCTACATTGTTCTATTTTACTGAGTTCTGTGTCTGGTGACAACATTTATTAAATTTAGGTTACAGCATGGTTGAGTCTGTCGAGAGTAGTTTTGTGGAGAAAATTTCTGGAGGTGTTTTGCTTTTAACAAATATAATGCTTCCAGTTGAATAATTACATTGAGGTCATGTCAAATGGCAGCTGTTTACTAGACTAAGGCTTTTTCCTCTCTGCTCAGCTACTAGAAAATATCAAGGGGCAAAATAGCATTTCAGAATCTATTTTCTCCTTTTTGTTTTATAGCAAATTTAAACATAAAACTACAATTCATTACTGTAAATTTGTTATTAATAATTATTTTGTTAGACCTGTATTTTTGTCTCGCCTTGACGGAGTCAAAAAGCGAGACATAGGTATGCTGTTTCCGGCGTCGGCGGCGTCGGCGACGGCAGCGTCAACAATGTATTAGTTTGTGATTAGGTCTAGTTCATGGTGAACCACTAGTGGTAGGTCAAAGATATTTGGTATGCAGTTGTATTAGCATTGGCACATCTCATTACCATGGAGATTATTTGGCCCCGCCCCCTCAGTCAAGGTCTATTGACTTTCAAAACTTTGCTTAGTTTACATGTATTAGTTTGTGATTAGGTCAGTTTATGGGGAACCACTAGTGGTAGGTCGATGATGATTGGTATGCAGTTGTATAAGCATTGGCATATCTCATTTCCATGGAGATTATTTGGCCTCGACCCCTCAGTCAAGGTCTATTGACTTTGAAACTTTTGCTTAGTTTTCATGTATTAGTTTGTGATTAAGTCAGTTTAAGGGGAACTGTTAGTGGTAGGTCAATGATAATTGGTATGCAGTTGTATAAGCATTGGCATATCTCATTTCCATGGAGATTATTTGGCCCCGCCCCCTCATTCATGGTCTATTGACTTTGAAACTTTTGCTTAGTTTTCATGTATTAGTTTATGATTAGGTCAGTTTAAGGGGAACTGTTAGTGGTAGGTCAATGATAATTGGTATGCAGTTGTATAAGCATTAGCACATCTCATTTCCATGGAGAATATTTGGTCCTTACCCCTCAGTCATGGTCTATTGACTTTGAAACTTTTGCTTAGTTTACATGTATTAGTTTGTGATTAGATCAGTTTAAGATGAATCACTAATGTTCAGTCAATGATATTCGGTAGTTTCATTTAGATGGAGATTATATAACCCCACCCCTTAATTATGGTTCATTGACTTTGAAACTTTTACATAGTTTATAAGTTAATGTTTGTGTTTAGGTTTGTTTAAAGGGAACGTTGCAGTTGTATTAGCATTGGCACATCTGATTTCCAGGGAGATTGTTTAGCCCTGTACCTTCAGTCATGGTTCATTGACTTTGAATATTTGCATAACTTACATGTTAAAGTATTGCTATTTTAATTTCAACATTTGCATTATCAAAATAACAAATAGGCGAGACATATCTCTGTGTTAACAGTTTATGTTAATTGAATAAATTACATTAAGCTTTTGATATTTTCTAATTTGATAAAATTTGGTCCAATACTTTTCTCTGTGGACAAACCTGTCTCCACTGTAGCTACGAAATAGTTTCACCAAACTAAAATAATTGAATGGTAAGTGTGAAAGTGACTGTCAGACTCAGAAGTTTTGAAAGGTGGGTACACAATATTGGTTTTTTGTTGTTGACCTATTAGGGAGCTACCATTTGATTTTTATGGGGCGGGGGTGCTAAGATGAAATTTGAAAAAAAAGGCAGGACAGGAGTTTTGAGTAAAAAAAAAGGCAGGATGAGACACTTTGCAAAAAAAAAGGCAGGATCACAATTTATGTAAAAAAAAGTCAGGATAAACTAATAAAAAAAAAGGCAGGACCAAATAGAGTGAAAAATAAAAAGGCAGGACAGAGATTATAACTAAAAAAAATGCAGGACAAAATTTTTTATCCTAGCCCCCCATAAAAATCAAATGGTAGCTCCCTTAGTGTGTCTTAATCTCAGTAAATGAGAGCATGTTGGAAAGGAATGAGATAGTGAATTTTACCTGTCTGCAGCTAGACACAACATAGATTTTTAGTATTAGGGATATTGTATGCACATATTAAAAAATCTTAAGTCAGACATTAAAAATACAGTATCAGGTTAACTCCTTGGCAACTGTGTACACTGCTGTAGGAGGGGCCTTTTCTAATAACAACTATACATTTTTGTGGCGATATAAAATGTTAAGTGAAAAAAAAAACTGAATCAGAAATTTTTGACAAAAAAATAATTACATCGTAGACATCTACACTACTTATGGCGTCCAAAAGGAGACATGATTTTCATTGATATAAGATATTTATTATTTCTTAAAAAATGACAAGAAGATAATTTAATGCAGTGACACTTTTATTTACATAATTATTATATTATCGAAATATTGTTTAGGATAAAGTAATGCAGATAAGGGAAAAACAATACTGTATGAAAAATTAATAAAATGTTGTATTAAGGTATATGTAGTAAAGACAAAGTTTAAGATGTTTTAATTCTTTTAAAGATAAAAGTGCATATTTGTTTGTTTTTATAGTGATTAATATTATAACACAATGTTGATTGTTGTACCACTATTTTTGACATTTTTGCCTGTTGTGTCTGTTTGTTTTGTTTGCACATTGTTGTCAATATAATGGAATTTTATGTGACTGTTGTATGAGTGAGAGGTTTAGCTAGCTATAAAACCAGGTTTAATCCACCATTTTCTACATAAGGAAATGCCTGTACCAAGTCCAGAATATGACAGTTGTTTTCCATTCGTTTGATGTGTTTGAGCTTTTGATTTTGATAAGGGACTTTCTGATTTGAATTTTCCTTGGAGTTCGGTATTTTTGTTATTTTACTCTTTGCATGTTGAAGTCCAGTTGTATGAACAATTTTTCAGTTCTCTGTTTTAGTTACCAGTGACAGAGTTTTTCTGCGGTTGGTCAGTCTTTGTTGTTTGACTGTCATCATTTATAAAAACAGGCCTTGGTGGCCTAGTGGTCTAAGAGTAGTTCATCTACTGCATCACTAGCGTGTTAACACTTAGGTTGTGAGTTTGAACCCTGTTTGTGGCAGGTGCGTTTGACTACAATCTTAATAGACTAGGATTGTCAGTTTTCCTGTTGAAGGTCATGGCTTCCTCCACCAATAAAAAATGATTACCATGATATAGCCAATAGTGCTGAAATTGGCATTAAACATTATCAATAAAACAATCAATCAATCTTTTTCAAAACCTTTTCCTTTGAAACTGCATAGTCATTTTTTTCATGATTATTTTGGAGGTGTCCAGCTTTAAAATTAAAATTCAGTGTTCTGCCAAACAACAAAAATGGCTACATGTTTTCAGTTTAGAACAGAGGTAAAGCAGGAATTTTTTTTATCTCATTGCTTTCCTAGAGTTTTTTAGAATTTTGCTTGTCTTTTCAACTTTTGTTTTATTAATTCAAAACCAACTTTAACCATAATATATGTGTGCTGCTTCAATAAAACTGTAAATTCAGAAATTTTTAAACAATGGACAAGAATGCAAGTTTAATTATTGCAATTTCAATTACTGTTTTATGAAATAGTGCTATCAAATTTTAGAGTGGGAGTTTTTGTTTTTGTGAGTGCTATCCTGTTGTAATTTTTCGCAATAAAAATAAAAACATTGCAAAACTAAAAACATTGCAATAATAAAAACATTGCAATAATAAAAACATTGCAAACATGAAAAATTTGCAATAATAAAAACATTGCAAAAATAACTGAATTTACAGTAATCAAATGATGTGATCATCCACTTGAGAACATAGACTGCTAGTGAACATTTTTTTTTAGAATACTGGTACCCAGATTGAGTCAGCATAAATACATGTATAGATGCCAAGTGAGTGAGACTGCCTCCTCACAACATCACATGGTTGTTTTGTTATGTTTTATGAAATTTTTTGTTTTAAGGGGAAATCTTTGAAATGTTGAATTTGGGTAGAGATACAACTCACTGAACTAATAAAAAAAATCTTCAGCTCCCAATCTTCTATTGGATTATTGCATGGATTGTCCTGAGTTTTGTATGTTTTTGCAAATTGCTTAGGTTTAACATAATTATAGCCCATCTATGTAGAGAATGTCATGATACTTGTACTTGTTCATACTTTCGTGTCATGTATCCAATTCAAGGTTACATTGCTTGAAGAAATAATGTTCATGTCTGTCATGCCTTTAGCAGGGCATTCATTTGTTTGCTACAAATTTACAGATATTTTACAATTTCTGATTTAGAGATTTTACAATTTTACAATTTCTGAAGAAGCAGAGCCTTTTGATGTATATTAAACAATTATACAGTTTTGAACATATTTTTATAAATCTCGTTTGTTTTACAATCTTTGAGGAAATAATGGTCCGTGTTCACGTCTGTCATCCTTTAGCAGGGCATTCATTTGTTAGTGACACATTTAGATATTTTACAATTTCTGGAAAAGCAGAGCCTTTTGACGTATATATTAAAATACTATTTTAAACATATTTTGATAAATCTCATTTGATTAACAATCGTTGACGAAATAGTGGTCTGTTTTCACCTCTGACATGTCTGACATGCCTTTAGCAGGGCATTCATTTGTTAGCGACATATTTAAATATTTCACGTTTTTGAAATAGCCAAGCCTTTTGACATATATATATATAATACATTTTAAACATAATTTTATTAATCTCATTTGTTTTACAATCTTTGAGGAAATAATGGTCTGTGTTCACATCTGATATGCCTTTAGCAGGGGCATTCATTTGAAAATTTAATGATTTTTGAAATAGCCTAGCCTTTTGACATGCCTTTAGCAGGGGCATTCATTTGTTAACAACACAATTAAATATTTTATGATTTCGAAAAGAGCAGAGCCTTTTGACATGCCTTTAGCAGGGGCATTCATTTGTTAGCTACACATTTAAATATTTTATGATTTTTGAAATAACCAAGCCTTTTGGCATGCCTTTCACAGGGGCATTCATTTGTAAGCTACACATTTAAATATTTAATGATTTTTGAAATAGCCTAGCCTTTTGACATGCCTTTAGCAGGGGCATTCATTTGTTAACAACACAATTAAATATTTTATGATTTCGAAAAGAGCAGAGCCTTTTGACATGCCTTTAGCAGGGGCATTCATTTGTTAGCAACGCATATAAATATTTTACAATTTCTGAAAAAGTCTAGCCTTTTGACATGCCTTTAGCAGGGGCATTCATTTGTTAGCAATGCATATAAATATTTTACGATTTCTGAAAAAACCTAGCCTTTTGACATAGCTTTAGCAGGGGCATTCTCATTTAATTATTTTGCAATTTCTGAAATAGCCCAGCCTTTTGACAAGCCTTTAGCAGGAGCATTCATTCTTTAGCAACACTTTTGAAATATTTTATGATTTCTGAAAGAGCAGAGCCTTTGACGTATATTAAAATACATTTTAAATAATCTGGTTTGTATTTGGTAGGATGGGTTAATCATGATGTGCTGGTAATCATACTAATGTGATTATTCTGATTCAATGATTAATGCAGACGTTACAACTCCTTAACATTTTTTCATGTCTGTGTAATAATATATGCACATTTGACAACATCTTTACATATTTAATATTATATTTAGTTATAAATTGTACAAGATCATACATGTTTTGTGCAACAATTTTAATTTACTGTTTTTTCTTGACCTCATTTTTATGGTTCAGTTACAATAAGCATTCGTAAATAATCACATTTTATAAATATATTTGGTGCATCTGATGAACTTAGGAATTTAGCTTCATCAAAATCTCAAAACTCCTAAAAGATTAAAGCCAGGGATGTATAGAAACTTAAGGCACTTTATGACCGAAAAGGGACCTAAAAAGATAAGCCAAAACTATCTGAAGTCCACTTTGCCTGACAGAATAGGTATCATAGGGTAATTTTCTCAGAAAGTTGATACCAAGTTCAACAGAATTTGGTGGTTAGATGCTTACTTAGGGGCACATCATAGTCTAATTCATATCACTAAACTGTCTTCATGTTTGACCCCCACCCCCTCACAATATTTGTAGTTAGTTTTGTTCATTAAATCAGTTCCTCGGTTATTACAAGGTCAGATATTTACATCCATCATTCAAAGTTCTTTAGAATGATTGATTGATTTTTGGGGTTCGAACTCACAACCTCAGTGTTGACTGGCTAGTGATTACAGTAGTAACTACTTTGACCACTCGGCCACCGAGGCCCCCCAAAGTTCTTTAGAAAAATGTACATGGAGCCAAAAAAACTAAAGGGAATTATAGAAAAGAGTAGCATGATTGTAATCAGCTTAAATCGTAGTTGTGTTTTGCATATCGAAACTTTAGTAACAATTAATGAATTATATTTTGAATCATTGTAAAGTATACTTGTTTGTCTGGAAGGGTTAGGGGGCTTTGATGGCCTAGTATCTACAGCAGTGACCACTAGCCTGAGTTCAAACCCTGCTTGGGCAAAGTATATTTGACACTGATCTTAATTGGCTAGTTGGCTAGGATTTCCAGTTTTCAAAATGAAGGTTGGTGGTTCTTTCCAGGTACTCCAGCTTCCTCAAACAATAAATTAATTTTGGATGCAACACGTCTTCTGATTGGCTGAAAGTTTTTTGTCTATCAGCTCATAGACATAATTTTGTCATGTGATCGTGACGTCATCAACGTTTTTTCATGATTTAATTAATCCTAAAAAATGGAATTTAATGTTTTTTCTGTCTATTCGAAATAACCTCAAAAATGTGGGGCACACTTTCATAGCTGGTTATTCAGTGTGCACCTCTTTTTTGATGTTATTTCTTCATTGACAGTAATTTCTTCAATAAATCTGGTTGCCATGTGTGTGCTGAAAGTAGTTTTAAACACAAACAATCTGAAGGGTTCATCATCTTTTTTCATGGTTCATTTATTAACTTCAAGTTTTTGGTTAGGTCAGCTTTTCATTTACTTTGAGTACTGGTAATAAGTCGACTTGACTTTATTTGGTCTAATGATTTCCTGGTTAAATATCGTTTTCATGGTTTGGTGATTAAGTTAGTTTTCAGGATCAGGTCTGTACTCTCTGTTTCTCAGTGACTATAGGAAAAAGATGAACTATTTTTTTCATATTCAGACCTTTTAAAGCTTGCTATATGGAATGGGGTTTGCTCATTCTTGACCTGTAATAGTCCACATTTTATGAGTCCTATGAAACTTGTCTCATTGGCAATCATACCACATCCCCTTATTTTCATATATTAGGTCAATCAGATGTTTGTAAGGTTTTGATTGTTGGTTGTTTAATGTCCAGTGGCAAATATTTCATGCATGTTGTAAGGTTTATATGCCTAACTTTCAAGAGATTTGTGAAGTAAGGAGCATTTTTAACGGGAAAAATACTATCCTTTCTGCTTAAACGGAAACACAGAGTCTTAATTAGTTAAAAAGGGTAGTCATTTGTCCATGTGTATACTTGTTCTCAATTTGCCATTTTATATACATATATCACACACAAGAATTAAACATTTTATATATATATATCACACACAAGAATTAAACATTTTTTGTACCTTCATTGTACGTATATATAACAAAGACAATATTATTTGCGTTTCAGTATTGATTAAATTTCAAAAAAATTTTTAATTTCTTATACATGATACTGTAATGAAAATAATATAACTGTTTTGTGACAAGATTGTGTTTAATTTAAGGTTGAATTTTTTCGGTCAGTAAAATATTTTCTTTTGAGTTTAAATACCCATCTAGGAAATAAATTAGATTCTTAAAAGAAAAATCTTGTTTGTTCATAATTTATAAGCCAAATCAGACATAAAAAATCTGTGATATTGAAAATTTGTATATAACTTTAAGGTATTATTTAAATTTATGAAGGTACGTTCAAATCTGACTCATTGCTATTTACCTATACTGAATAAAATATGCACAAAAAAATGATAAAGGTTATATTATTTTCTGTATATTAAACTTTTTATGTGCAAGTTTTAAACATTTTTAATGGATATTTGGAAACTTGCATCAGTAAACAATGTCTGCACAATGAATTAGCATATAAATGCAGAAAAAAATCATTATTGATGCAATTTTTCTAAACTAATGAAAAAGACTGAAAGAAACATTTTCAAATTGACATCAAGAATAAATTGGTTATTCAAAATCAATAGAACTTTTGACTGCCTTCTGCACAATTTTTCTTCAATTAAGATGCATTATCCTTTGTGTGGCCTCTGCCTATTTACAATTTTTCAATGTCTGCAGAAGATTTTTTATTCTCAATTTCATTGTATATTTGCATTCTTGTTGCACATCAAATAAAGAGGTACAAGAAGGGGGATAATCAATATTTAAAAAGATTGGTTTATGTTTTGTTAAACTGCTGGGAGGGGGGACAGGTGTTAAATTAACTAGGTTATTGTGCAGAAGTTCAATCCTTTGTTTTCTTTGTGTTAAAAAAATGCAGTGAAAATGTGAATGTTTTTTAAAATTTTGTTACAGAATTAATCTACATAAAAAGCTTGTATGTACATATATGTTTCAAGTCCTAGGTTTTGTCAAATGATTTTAAAATGACATTCAGTTTAAATGAATAATGTTGAAAAAATTGTTTGAAAAAGGTTAAAATGTAAAAAATTGTCAAGTTGTTATGTAAAATGTAATAAGTCAATTTGACAACACATTAATTTAAAGTTTACACCCAAGCAAATAAGGAATAAATCATCACCTTTTTTTCAGTCGCAATTCCTTTTGAAGAACTATTTTTATAAACTTAATTAAAGGAGGATTATTTTTATACCTTTAATACATGTACTAGTGAAGTAATTAAAATCATATAAAGTGAGGTTAAAGGAAAGAAAAAAAAAATCAAAGAGAAAAGTACCTTCTAATCAGACATGGTACATAAAGAACTTTTGAAAATTTGTTTAAACATTTCAAAGCACCATTGGGACGTTAAATTCGAAAGCCTTTTGAAGAGAGAATGCCACACTCTTTGCACATTTGGAACCCTCACATAAGTCTTTAAGGGGTCCGTAGGTGGCCAGGTGTTGCAAGGCAAAGTTTATATTCCTGTCCAATATACCCTCACTTTCCAGTGGTATTCCCAATTTTCTCGCCATTCATACAGGTCAACTCCTTTTACACAACCTATCTATTGTATTTATTGTTAATTTTGTTCTCATTCTGAACATGCATGAAATATTTGTACTGAATGGTCATTGATCAGTTTGATTTGCTGAATCATAATGTCCAGTGGCATGTATTTCATGCTTATGAGGACAATTACACTATATATCAGGTGATCGACTTTGGATGTAAAAAAGTGGCAGGTTATTTTGAATTCCACTGGAAAACAAGTATGAATTAGATTGAGGAAGAAACTTTGACATACAACAGATCCCTTACTGGACCTTCTGGAGAGAAGCTACTTTGGTTCTTTCACAATCAGGGCAGTCTCCCAATTGATGTAAGGCATATAATTTAGAAATTTCTTCCAAAGGAAAAAAAAATTTGCATTATCAGGAAAAACATTTTGCTCAAAAAAGATATAGTTTAGATTGTACAGGTTTTTTGCCCACTTGGAATCTCCTCCTC
The DNA here is from genome assembly GCA_017311375.1 of Mytilus coruscus. Classification (NCBI taxonomy): domain Eukaryota; kingdom Metazoa; phylum Mollusca; class Bivalvia; order Mytilida; family Mytilidae; genus Mytilus; species Mytilus coruscus. The sequence goes on from CM029607.1 coordinate 29,935,966, forward strand.
TAATGTATGAATAGGGAAAATAAACTTAGGTGGTCTGCAAAACAATTTAGAAAAAAAACCAAACTGGCCATAAGAAATATTATGAAAAGTACAAATAAGAGAATAAACATCAGAATATAAACTACATAACTGTAGAAATATAAAAGTATATATCATTTTGCAAGTGCTCAGCATGTTACTATCTAGTTATATTTACAAAGGATAATTCTGGTATACTAAGACTTTATGCTATAAGCATGCAAATATTTATAACAAGAGAATAAAGTTACAGAAAAAAAATTTGAGCTTGTGCATGGATAATTTTACCTTCTCCAATTTTCTGTTTAGTAAGGTTTCTGCTGAAATTCTAAATAACATTTTTAATCATATGGTCTTTTTCATTCAAAATTATAAAAGGATGTGTTCTTTGTTTTTGAGATGCAAGACAGTTGAAAAACCAGAATTTTTAGTTGGAAAAGGATGTATTCCACTATAATGTATAACAATATTTTTCTAATTTAATCTATCGGATAATAAGGTGTTTTTGGTGGAAGAAGACTTTGAAGTCTTCTGAAATCCTATACTGACGGCTGTAAAATCATTGAACCGTTACCAGGAGTGTTGCGGTATCCCTTTCAGTGCTTTACTATTTCATAACTTCCGTGCCATATCTTGACACCGATTTGTACACAGGATCGGTTACAAGTTCGTAAAATGATCAAAAATAGCTTCTGCATCATTTTATTAATCAAATGTACAGTTAGGCTAAAAAAACCAATCACTATTGTTAGTGTTATTATTACTCATGTTTTAATGTTTTAATATCTATCTTTTTATTTATTTCAATTTTTAGATTCCCTGTTAATCATCTTTAATCTTACATGTACTTTATTCATTTACTTGTAACCGTTTTTTTTTAATGTAAATTTGGTAGTATGCATGCATTAATTTAATTATAATCCGAAAATAACTCGAATGATTCAGCGCCCTCCATCCACTGCCATTTCTCTTTGGAGTAATCGGAAGAAAACAACTGGATTATTCGGGTTAATCCAAACCATGTTGGTTACGTAAATACAAGTCTGCATATGTGCACAAATGGGAAATTTAATTTTGCATCCGAAAGTTTCAAAATAATGATAAATTGAATTTTCATTAATTTATACAATGCATCTTATGTTAATTTCAATTATCTACATGGAGAGTAAGACTTCAACTCAATGATGCTTAACAAAAATACACGGATTTAGTTTTAATATTGGGATAAAGGATATTTGTATCTGCTTGGGATGTGGGGATGTGCAATATTTCTGTATTTTTGTCTTGCCTTGATGGAGTCAAAAAGCGAGATATAGGTATGCTGTTTCCGGCGACGATGGCAGTTGGGAGGGTGGCTGTGGCTCCAACAATGTATTAGTTTATGATTAGGTCAGCTTATTGGGAACCACTATTGGTAGGTCAATGATATTTGGTATGCAGTTGCATTAGCATTGACACATCTCATTTCCATTGAGATTATTTGGCCCTGCCCCCTCAGTCATGGTCTATTGACTTTTGCTTAGTTTACATGTATTAGTTTGTGATTAGGTCACTTTATGGAAAACCACTAGTGGTAAGTCAATGATATTTGGTATGCAGTTGTATTAGCATTGGCACATCTCATTTCCATGGAGAACCCCAAGTGGTAGGTCAATAACATTGGTTTGCAGTTGTAGAAACATAGCAGGGGGTCAGTTATTCAGTTCTGCAGCTTCAGACATACTATTTTTTTACCTTTTTCAAATGGACTAAATCACTACTTTTCCTTAAAATTCATGACCCAAATTGTTTTGACTTTTGAATTCCATGTCAGTTAAGTAAGCACAAAACTTGCACAAAAGTCCAATTTCTTGATACAATACAACAAAGTTGTTATCTTGAGGTAACTGATGTCCTCAAGGAAACTTGACTGTCTGAAAGCTATGGCACATCCGAAAGCCATGAACATATAAATTCATCAATCATGAAATATGGATGAAGAAAATAAAATCTTCTTTAACCCAAATGTCAGTTTGACATACTGGTAAGCCATGCATACATATGTGGTAATCCTCGAGCAAACCAAAACAAAAAAAAATCTGATTATTATACGCCTTTGACAGGACGTGTTATGTCCGGCGTGAGTCTGTCCGTCTGTCCATTGTTAACATGTCGCACCGTAACTTGAGAACAACTTATTAAAATTTCATGAAACTTAACATAGTTGTTTCTTATGATGGTCAAACGATCTGTATACTTTTTGGTGAAAATAAGATTAAAATTTTTTGAGTTACAGGACTTTGTAACTAAAACAGGGGTGTGTTTTTTTCACATGTCGCGCCGTATCTCAAAAACGATTTATGATTATTGCTTAAAACTTTACACACTTTTTAGTTATATTAATCTAAAGATCTGTATACTTTTTGGTGATGATTCAAAATTTTATTTTAGAGTTATTGAGTTTTTTGTAAAAAAAAGGGTGGTTTTTCACACGTTCAGAAACTATTTATGATTATTGCATAAAACTTCACACACAAGACGACGGGCGTATCATGCGCTTGTGGCACAGCTGTTTATTATTTAATGTTTGATCATCTTCATGAACATGAAAATGCACCAAAGCAAGATGGTCATGTACAAAGTTTGAATGAATTATGATGCCTTATTTTTTATGAATACACAGAGACTAATGGCATACATCAATGAGACATCAACCCAACAACCCAATAAAAGCAAAAATGACATCAACATCATTATAATTCTATATGATTATAATTTTATATTTTACTTTTGATACCTACAGTCAAATGAGTGGGAATATTGGGTCATCCTACCAATTGAAAAATCAAGGATGATTACTATGTTACGTGACCTTTACCATGTGACTTGACCTTTATCTCGTTACTTGACCTTTACCTTGTTATTTGACCTTTACCTTTACCTTGTTACTTGACCTTTACCATGTTTACCCACATATTTTTGTCATCTTACAATTTTAAGTAAATTTTTAAGTTAATTACTTTATTATACCCCACGCAACGAGTTGCGGAGGGTATAATGTTTTTGACCCGTCCGTCCGTCAGTCCTGTTTCTTGTCATCGCAACTCCTCTCAAACCACACAACAGAATTTCACGAAACCTTTTTAGATAATAAGGACATACTATGTAGTTGTGCATATCGACAGGAAATTACGATTCAATTTTTTTTCCAGGAGTTACGCCCCTTTGAACTTCTTTGCCCAATATACTACTGCAACCTTTTGTCATCGCAACTCCTCTCAAACCACACAACAGAATTTCATGAAACCTTTTCAGATGATAAGGACATACTAGGTAGATGTGCATATCGACAGGAAATTACGATTCATTTTTTTTCCCAGGAGTTACGCCCCTTTGAACTTATTTGCCCAATATACTACTGCAACCTTTTGTCATCGCAACTCCTCTCAAACCACACAACAGAATTTCATGAAAACTTTTCAGATAATAAGGACATACTACGTAGATGTGCATATCGACAGGAAATGACGATTCAATTTTTTTTCCAGGAGTTACGCCCCTTTGAACTTATTTGCCCAATATACTACTGCAACCTTTTGTCATCGCAACTCCTCTCAAACCACACAACAGAATTTCATGAAACCTTTTCAGATAATAAGGACGTACTACGTAGATGTGCATATTGACAGGAAATTACGATTCAATTTTTTTTTCCAGGAGTTACGCCCCTTTGAACTTATTTGCTTCAATGTACTTCTGCAACAGTTTGTCATCGCAACTCCTCTCAAACCACACAACAGAATTTCATGAAACTGTGTACATAATATGGACATACTATGTAGATGTGCATATTGACAGGAAATTATGATTCAATTTTTTTTCTGATACATTTTTTTTTTTCTTACACTTATTTTATTTCTCCAATGACAATGTGGGGACGTGGGGTATGTGAGTGCGCTCACTGAGGTTCTTTCATTTTAAAGCAAATTAAGAGAATTTTTTGAAAGGGAGCAATCTGTGGTTCCTCATTGAAAAGAAATAAAGTAACAGTGGTTTTTATATAGAAAATAGGAAGGCTATGAACAGATGTCTGACATTTGAATTGAAACACTATTCTAATTAGTTATATCCAAAAAGATATTGACAAGCTTTAATTTTTAAATTCAAGACATGAAACCCAGACAATAATTTTGTTCCAGATTATAGAATTGATATATATGTATATATAGGAGATACAGCAACAAAGTTCAGAGTTTAAGGTAAATTATCAATGTTGTAGGTCATAGGTGAAGTGGTTTCCAAAAATTAATGGGTGTAACTCAATTTTAGCTCAACTAGTGCCAATGGTCAGTGTAAGCTATTGCAATACTCTGTTTTCATTTTTTGTTAACTTTTCCAACTGTGGGCCACTAGAGATTGTTCTTGATTTAGATTAGTCAGTTTTCATATTTTTCTTCTCACAGTACTAGATCAAATCTATTTAAACTTCATAGAAATAATGATTGAGAGTTTACCATTCCTCCTGACAATTCATCCTAATCAGCTGACATTCATGGTGGCATGTCTTATTTGTCTGGGGCCTCAGTGGCAGAGTCGTATCTACTGTATCACTAGCCTGTCAACACTATGGTTGTGAGTTTGACCCCCACACTTGGTAGTTGTGTTCAACTCGAATCTTAATTAACTAGGATTGCCAGTTTTCCTGCCAAAGGTCATGGTTCTATCCAGGCGCTCCGTCTTCCTCCTACCCTCCCTAAAAAACTGGATTTAAACACCAACAATCAATCAATCTTATATGTCCCCTGGAACTCTATTGAAAATCTTATTTTCTGTGATTTCTCTGAAATGGGATATGAACTTCATGATAGCTGACTGATGTTTAAAATACAATTTGAATCTACAGGCTTCAGTAATTGAAATCAGAAAAGGAGAAATAGACAATTAGAAAACCTTTGTCATACATGTTCATCTTGAGGCTTTTAAATTTTTAAAAGAACCATAATTTTGGAGAATTTTAGTCAATGAGATTAGTGGATTTTTTTTTCATGGTACATTTTATTCCAAATTATTTTAAAGCTCAAATTTCCATCCATCATTCGATTTTAACCTGCAAATTAATGTTTTAATGTTTTTATGGCATATTAGTCTTTTAACTTTCCTTATTAATCAAATTAAATTTTCTTATGAGATTTCTATTTTTAGATCGGTGAGTGGATTAGCTAATCCTGCAGGGTTCCCCTTTGCCTTTGTGCATTGAATTGATCACTTGGTTATCATGGATAAAAAATGTATGAAATATTTTTCATGTGTGTAATTTAAGTAGTATTACATAAGATATTGATTTTAGGGATGGAAAGATTACATTTTTTGTCCTCCTTCGTTTCCATGACAACACTACAACTCTACCAAAAATAATATGCACTTTTTTCACCATCACTATTGTTGCAAGTATGCATTTCAATTAAGTTAAAAACCTTTTATTATGCATGTGTAGATGTTAAATCGTTTGGCAAACGGCCAGAAACTGTAAAAAAAAATCTGTAATTTATTCCAAGGCAGTTACAACAAAATGTCATTCTAGTTCACTTAAAAAAATATAAAATGATAATGCCTAGAGGCTTTAAGGTATTGAGGACATGTTTTCATAACCACGCTTTCACCTTTTTTTCTGATATTTGTTTGGTTAACACCCATTTACCCATTAAAATATTGTTTGTGCAAGATAATAGAATTGGGGACGAAAAAAGGTCAGATATTTTTATATTTTTATACAAAAATCAATTATCCAAATTTCAGAGACCTTTAATTATTATATATGAATCTATGTTGTCGTTTATTAGCTATGTATTTGTTTAAGTTAAAATCATTTTAATTAAATTTTCCTTACTAACAAATGTACAAGCATTAAACCAGATATGAGTTATGTAATGTGGGTTTTTTTTATTCTAGTGATTCATCAAGATTTAATTGAAAAAAAGTTTGCCCTTTATTGAACCCCATTTTTTTTCCAAGCTTCTAAATAAAACTATGTTATTGCTTTTACTTGTTCAGAATAAAAAAAATGTGATTTTTATATCTGCAGTAGTTATAGATCTGTTTTGTGGCCCTTAGGAAGACATTGGTTTTTTCGGAAAAATATATTACATAATCGGATCGTCATTAAATTCAAGTCAGTTTCATTTACTCTTTTCACATTTTATTACACACCATAGAAAAATTGTAGAGGAAATTAAATGGATTTTTTTTTCATTGCAACATTAAAAGCAAGTTGCATTATTCATTTAAGCCAAAACTTTTTTAGTCTAGTTTTTAGTTGGCAATAAGTCAGCAGGCAAAATTACTTTCAGTGGCTTTTTTTATTTAATGTGAAACTTTTTATTGTTGAGGATGGACAAAAAAAGTGGAATTAAAAGTTTTATTCAAAGGAAACGTTTGTTGTGTTGCAAGAATGGATGAATTTGGGATTAAATGTTTACCAGGTTAATTTTAGATGACGATAAAAATTCTTTTTATGATAGATTATTGAATAAATTGGACATTCAAGACAGGTAAAGTTAATGTTTTTATACTGTGGATATTTTTCTCAAAACAGTTTATTGCAACAGTGAACAAGATGTTGAAGGACTGAACAGTTGTGCAGTATTACGAGTACTGTAGAGAATTCAGGAAACAATTTATAGTTTAAAAAGAAAAAAAACATTGGTCAAAATGAATGGTCATTTTGATTTTGATCCTTCGTACAATAACTTTAAAATGTTTATGACTTATTGGTTTATGTCTTCTCGTCACAGGCCAGGATTGAATGGATTGGCAGACGGTCCTTTGCTGCCGGACAGGATGGGAATCGGAGAAGGAATGGAAGAGGAACTACAGAGGAGAATGAGGGGGAGAAGTAATAACTTTGAAGAAGAATTACGAAGTCGTTTTGGACTTAATAATATTGAAGAGGAGTTACGAAGTAGAATGGGATTAAGTAACAGGATTGGACAAGAACATAATGGTAAGATCGGAGGTAATAGTACTGTCGAAGGGGACCTTCATAATCGACTCAGTTTTAATCGTGGTATGGAGGATGAATTGCGTAGCAGAATGGAAGCAAGTCATAGTATAGAAGAAGAACTACGTAAGAAAATTGGATTCAGCAGTAGTATTGAAGAAGAATTACGAAGCCGGTTGTTATATAAAAATAATGGACAGAATTCGCAGGGTGATATGTCGTTTTACAGTGCAGTTGATGAAATGTGTCGTCAACAAAATCATCCTCAAAACCAATCATTCCAGTCAAAAAATAGAGACACGGATGCTGGAGAGGAAACAGAACCAAACAGTGACCATCTTGATGAGGTAATCGAAGCAGTCGCGAGAAATGATTTTGACTATGATCCCGAAGATAGTTTTATCAAACCTGAACATAAAAGAAGTTGTAACCAGTTTGAAGACAACTTTCCTATCAAACAGGAACCTATAGACTATGATTTAATGGCAGCAAACTTGACAGCGGGTCTCATGAATCCTGACCGCCGTCACATGTGTCCACACTGCTGTAAAGGTTTTCGGAGTAGACAACAGTTACTACAGCATAGCCTAGTCCATACAAATCTTAGAAAATATCATTGTAATTATTGTGAACGATCCTTTAAACAGCTCTCTCATCTTCATCAGCATCATAGAATTCATACAGGTAATTATGTACATTATAACAGGTAACGAGTGGAATACTATCAATTATATAATATGACATTTAATAACATTATTACAATTATTCAAAGTAAAATAGATCATAAAGCAATATATTATATAAGTAAAGGCAATGCTTAAAACTGTTTTCAATATTTACAGTGGCAAATATTACAGACAAATTAAGAAATAGAACAATGTAAACAATTAATCAATTGGCAGATTGTGTAATGGTTTTTGACTAGCCTAGGAGAATGGATAGTCAATTATGAGTGCATTGGAAAATTAGAGCATATTAAACATTAAATAAGGTTAGAAAGGAAGCTGTACAATAATTATATAAGAGTCTTAAGTTGCCTCTTAAGATTGCAAATTTATTAACCTTTCTCATCTTTCTTAAAAACATTAAGTAACCAACAATCAATCAATTAATCATCTTTCTTAAATTACATTTAATTCTATCGACAAAAGGATAGAGTTATATCAGTCTAAATAAAAGTAGATGTGTGGTTTACATGAACGAGGCAGCAAGTCAAAAGTTTTAAAAACACAAAAACATAAATCGTCTACGGTCAACATACTTCTTAACAATGGACGAATGTCCACATGTCCACACAATATGTCAAGCTCTAAATCTTGTCATTTTAAATAGAATGCAGAAAATTTTGAAATGTAGTTGGCTAAAACAGATATTGTAAGTTTTCTTTCCTTATTGAATTGGTGAACACTTAAAATCATATTTTCTGAGACCAGAGATTATTTTAGTCAATATAAGAATGATGATTACTTATTAAATATCTGATATATCTTATCTACCAATAAATATAGGTCCCTTTCCTGTGAAAAAAACCAGAAGCTGTTGCGACCAAATGTTAGGGAAAATGTTTTGTGGTGAACCTCTTTAGGTCAGTCTAGTTGTTATTTATGATTGTTAATACATTGTACCCCTTTTTTCTGTGAAGCTGATATAAGGCATAGTTGTTAATCCCTTCATCCCTTGTTCCATATGCACTTTGAATCCATAACTCCTTCATTACCAGTAGTTGGATTTCAATGAAGTTGACAGAAAATCCTTGGGGACCTAGGTGTCAAAGTGGTCTAAGTAGTTCATCTATAGTGATCAATAGACTGTCACTGAGGTTGTGAGTATGAACCCATCTCATGGCAAGGTGCGTTTGACCCTGATGTTGATTCAATAGGAATGAAGAATGGTGGTTTTCTCAAGGTACTCTGGCCTCTTCCATCAATAAAAAATGGCCTCCATGAAACAGCCAAGAGTGCTGAAAGTTGCAATAAATACTGAAGATCAATCAATGGATCAGAAAATATTACAGGTCTGCAACAAATGTCGTCTAAAGATACATTTTCATGTTGTCCTGTTTTGAAAGTTGTTGTCATACATTGATATTTTCATGTTGCCCCTGTTTTGAAGGTTGCTGTCATACATTTTTCATGTTGTCCCTTTTTATACGACCGCAAAAATTTTGCGGTTGTATATTGGTATCACATTGTCATCGTGGTCCGAAGACACATTGGTTTCCGGACAATAACTTTTGTTGAAGTGTATGGATTTCTATGAAATTTCACCATAAGGTTTATGACCACAAAAGGAAGGTTGGGATTGATTTTGGGGGTTATGGTCCTAACAGTTCAGGAATTAGGGGCCAAAATCAAAATAAGCATTATTCTAGTTTCAGACAATAACTTGTGAAATGGTGTATGGATCTCTGAAACTATACCACAAGTAACCATATCACAAAGGGATGGTAAGAATTTGCTTTGGGGTTTATGGCTCAAACTGTTTAGGAATTAGGGGCAAGAAAGGGGAAAACAATGGTTTCAGGTTAATGGACAATCACTTAAGTACAAAACATAATTTTAAAGCAGTGTAAGGGAGGTAATTCAAACACATATCGTCAAATTACCTCCCTTACACTGCTTGTAAATTATTTATAAAGAAATGTATTGTCTTTAGGTGATTAGCTGTCAATTTATTTTTATACGACCGCAAAAATTTTGTGGTCGTATATTATTATATACGTTAGCGGCGTGTCGCCGTCATCATCCGAAGACACATTGGTTTTCGCACTCTAACTTTAGTTTAAGTGAATGGATCTCTAGGAAATTTTACCATAAGGTTCAGTACCACAAAAGGAAGGTTGGGATTGATTTTGGGGTTATGGTACCAACAGTTAAGGAATTAGGGGCCAAAAGGGCCAAAATAAGCATTTTGTAACTTCCAGACAATAACTTGTGTGTAAGTGTATGGATTTCTCTGACATTGTACCACAAGGTTCCATATCACAAAGGAAATGCTGGGATTGATTTTGGGGTAATTGCCTCAAAATTTTAAGAATTAGGGGCCAAAAGGGGCAAAAATAAGCATTTTTCTAGTTTCAGGACAATAACTTGTGTGTAAGTGTATGGATCTTTCTGAAATTGTACTACAAGGTTCCATATCACAAAGGGAAAGCTGGAATTGAGTTTGGGGTAATTGCCCTAAACGTTTAGGAATTAGGGCCAAAATAAGCATTTTTCTAGTTTCCAGACAATAACTTGTGTTCAAGTGTATGGATCTCTGAAATTGTACTGCAAGGTACCATACCTCAAAGGAAGGCTGGGATTGAGTTTGGGGTGATGAATCATAAGGGGTTCAAAAATTGGGGGATTTTTTTTCCTTTTTTTTCTTTAAAATTTTCGATTTTAAGTTGGTTATTTCTGATTTATATTTAAAAGCAAATAATAATGATATGGCAGGAGATACACACCAAACAGGATGTGTAAATTATTATATAATAAGTATTGTGCAATAGCAAGAAATTTTCAATTGCACAGTATTGCGCAATAGCAAGAAATCTTCAATTGCACAGTATTGCAATAGCAAGAAATATCCAATAGCACAGTATTGCACAATAGCAAGAAATTGTCAGTTGTACAGTATTGCACAATAGCAAGAAATATTCAATTGCACAGTATTGCGAATTGCAAGAAATATTCAATTGCACAGTATTGTGCAAAAGAAGATACTTTGTATAAATTGCTTATTTCTTGACCAATTTCAATGGGGTTTTTCTTGAATTCTTGGGGTTCTTTAATATGCTGAATCTAACCGTGTATTAAGTTTTTGGATTTTGGGCCCGTTTTAAATTGGTCCGCATTGAGGTCCAAAGGGTCCAAAATTAAACTTTGTTTGATTTCATCAAAATTGAATTATTGGGGTTCTTTGATATGCCGAATCTAACTGTATTTAGATTCTTAATTTTTGGTCCCGTTTTCAAATTGGTCTACATTAAGGTCCAAAGGGTCCAAAATTAAACTTAGTTTGATTTTAACAAAAATTGAATTCTTAGGGTTCTTTGATATGCTGAATCTAAACATGTTTTAGATTTTTATTATGGGCCCAGTTTTCAAGTTGGTCCAAATCGGGTCCAAAATTAAACTTTGTTTGATTTCAACAAAATTGAATATATGGGGTTCTTTGATATGCTGAATCTAACCGTGTATTTAGATTCTTAATTTTGGTCCTGTTTTCAAATTGGTCTACATTAAGGTCCAAAGGGTCCATAATTAAACTTAGTTTGATTTTAACAAAATTGAATTCTTAGGGTTCTTTGATATGCTGAATCTAAACATTTATTTAGATTTTTGATTAGGGCCCAGTTTTCAAGTTGGTCCAAACCGGGTCCAACTTGAAAACTGATTTATATTAAAAGCAAATAACTGATTTATATTTAAAAGCAAATAATAATGATATGGCAGGAGATACAAACTTTGTTTGATTTCAACAAAATTGAATATATGGGGTTCTTTGATATGCTGAATCTAACCGTGTATTTAGATTCTTAATTTTTGGTCCCGTTTTCAAATTGGTCTACATTAAGGTGCAAAGGGTCCAAAATTAAACTTAGTTTGATTTAACAAAATTGAATTCTTAGGGTTCTTTGATATGCTGAATCTAAACATGTATTTAGATTTTTGATTATGGGTCCAGTTTTCAAGTTGGTCCAAATCGGGTCCAAAATTAGACTTTGTTTGATTTCAACAAAAATTGAATATATGGGGTCCTTTGATATGCTGAATCTAACCATGTATTTAGATTTTGATTTTGGGCCTTGTTATCAACTTTGTCCACATTGAGGTCAAAAGGGTCCAAAATTAAACTTTGTTTGATTTCATCAAAATTGAACTCTTGGGGTTCTTTGATATGCTGAATCTAACCATGTATTTAGATTTTGGATATTGGACCATAATAGGTAAATTAAAAAATTAAGTTCTTAGACTACATTCATTCTGTGTCAGAAACCTATGCTCAAAAAATTAAGTTCTTAGACTACATTCATTCTGTGTCAGAAACCTATGCTGTGTCAAATATTTAATCACAATCCAAATTCAGAGCTGTATCAAGCTTGAATGTTGTATCCATACTTGCCCCAACTGTTCAGGATTCGACCTCTGCGGTCGTATCAAGCTGCTGCCTCTGAGCATTTTATTAGAAGTTACTATTTTAAAATGTTTAATCAAGGTAATTTAATTATACATGTAGCCATGATTATGTATGTGAAGGAATTTTATTTTTGATATTACTGTTTAATTTGCTGATGGAGGCTTTTTAATTTTAGGCATGATTATGATGTCATTTTCTATTTTAAAAATCATTTGATTTTAGCCATGATTATGTATGTGAAGAATTTTATTTTTAGATATTACTATTTAATGTTGCTGATGAAAGTGTTTTAATTTTAGGCATGATTATGATGTCATTTTCTATTTTAATACTTTTATGATGTATTTAAATGGGTTTTTATGGTTGCAAAGTCCTAGCTGTCAATTTATTTTTAGAAGTTACTTTTAAATGCTGATGAAGGAATTTTATTTTTGATATTACTATTAAAAGTTGCTGATGAAGGTTTTTTTTAATTTTAGCCATGACTATGATGTCATTTTCTATTTTAATACTTTTATAATGTATTTAAATGGACTTTTATGGTTAAAAACAGCATTTTCTAGTTTCAGACAGTAACTTGTGATTAAGTGTATGGATCTCTAAAATTGACTACAAGGTTCCATACTACAAAGGAAAGACTGCAATTGAGTTTGGTGGTTAATGCTAAAAGGGGATTCAAAAGTTTGGGGAAGGGGTTTCAAATTTTTTTCAAAAGGGTTCATATTTTTTTTTTTCAAAATTTTCAAAATTTCAAATTTTTGAAAAGTTTCAAGAAGAAATCTTCAATTGCACAGTATTGCGCATTAGATTTGTAAGATCTTTGACCACATTTATTTTGTGTCAGTAACCTATATTATTTAAAAAATTTGATCACAATCCAAATTCAGATAGTATCAAGCTTGAATATAGTGTCCAAATTTGCCCCAACTATTCAGGGTTCGACCACTGCAGTCGTATCAGGCTGCGCTCAGCGAAGCATTTTATTGGAGGTTGCTTTCATACATTTTTCATTTTGCCCTTTTTTTAAGGCTGCTTTCATACATTTTAATGTTTCTTGCCTCTGTTTTGAATGTTGATGTCATACATTTTCATGTGGCCATATTTTGAAAAGGTTGTGGTCATACATTGATATTTTCATGTTACCCCTGTTTTGAAGGTTGTGGTCATACATTTTCATGTTGCCCCTGTTTTGAAGGTTGTGGTCATACATTTTCGTGTTGTCCTGTTTTGAAGGTTGCTGTCACAATTTTCATGTTGCCCATGTTTTGAAGGTTGTTGTCATACATTGATATTTTCATGTTGCCCCTATTTTGAAGGTTGTGGTCATACATTTTTCATGTTGACCCTTTTTGGAGGTTTCTTTCAAACATTTTTCATGTTGCCCTTATTTTGAAGGCTGCTTTCATATATTTTTATGTTGCCTCTGTCTTGAAGGTTGTCATATATTTTCATGGTGTCCATGTTTTGAAGGTTGATGTCAAATATTTTCATGTTGCCTCTGTTTTGAAAGTCATTGTTATACATTTAATGGTGCCCATGTTTTGAAGGTTGTTGTCAAACATTTTCATGTTACCCTGTTTTGAAGGCTGTCCAACATTTTCATGTTACCCCTGTTTTGAAGGCTGTCCAACATTTTCATGTTGCCCCTGTTTTGAAGGCTGTCCAACATTTTCATGTTGCCCCTGTTTTGAAGGTTGCTGTCAAACATTTTCATGTTGCCCCTGTTTTGAAGGTTGCTGTCAAACATTTTCATGTTGCCCAAGTTTTGAAGGTTGCATTTGCTGTCAAATATTTTCATGTTGACCCTGTTTTTGCAGGCTTTCAAACATTTTGATATTGCCCCTGTTTTGAAGGTTGCTGTCAAACATTTTGATATTGCCCCTGTTTTGAAGGTTGCTGTCAAACATTTTGATATTGCCCCTGTTTTGAAGGTTGCTGTCAAACGTTTTGATATTGCCACTGTTTTGAAAGTTGCCATGTAGCCCTTTTTTTTAAAGCCTATTCAAAATTAGAAGCCAAGTATTTCAATTAATCACACCAATTCTGTAAATAAATCGTTTTTAATAAAATTCAGTGTTCTCCCCAGAAATTAAAATGACATGTACCTTTGCGTTGACAGGAAATTTCAAATAGTAAATTGTTTTTCTTATTCATATCATCAGATACATCACGCCCTGATGTTAAAGTGCCCTTAGGAGAACACTGAGATTCTAGTTATTTCTGCTATACATATATATTTGGCCATCCTCATCATCTTCGAAAGCTGACCAGCAATTTCAGATCATCAGATACTGTCCATTGCACCCTGATGTTAAAATGCCCTTAGGAGCACACATAGATTCTACTTATTTCTGCTATACATATATATTTGGCCATCCTCATCATCTTTGAAAGTTGATCAACAATTTCAGTAATCCATTGATGTAACTTCACACATTTGAATACTTTGCTGGTTAACCAAATTTAGTATATTTTTATAGATCTGCATCTTTGTGCATTGGTTAATTATGATACATGTATTCGTTTTATGTTTTCAAGTTGATATGGTTTTATGACTAATTATGGGTGTAAAAACATTGTTATTCAAAACCATAGATAAAATGGTTAATATATTTTTAAGACTAAATCTTTAGTTAAAGATAAAAATAAATCAAATTTTAAGATGGAACACTTACAAATTGCTTTCGAACCGTGCATGTGGCAGGTGCGTATTTTAATCTTAATTGACTAGGATTGTCAGTTTTCCTGCAGAAGGTTGTAGTTCTTTCTGGGCACTTCGGCTTCCTCAACCAATAAAAATTGACCGCTACGTTATTGACAATAGTGTTTAAAGTGGCTTTAAACATCAACAATCAATCAATCAATCTTCTCTGTGAAATTAGACATAATTGAGGTGATTTTATCTCATCTTGACAGTGATCTTAATAAAGGCAGTAGGGAAATCCTGAACAAAATATTTTTTGAAATGTATAATATCATTCAACCCTTTTAAACATTAATAGCTTATTTTCACATGAATTTGAACAGTTATGATTAGATTTCTAAGAAGTTTTGGATTTTCCAGTATTTGTCATAAGACATACAACCACACAGTTGAACGGTATCAGGTCCGTTCGCTCCCAAAACACATTCCCACCCTACACGTTCGCACCCCACACGTTCACCTCCTGGGTCCTTTCGCACCCTATTTTTATTCAAATACCGGTTGAATTATTAGATGATTTTAAGATGTATATATATTAAAATATTTATATTTTCATGAATAAAAATTTGTGAAAATATTTAAATGAAATATTTAATTTGTTAATAGATGATCAATTATTACTTTATTTAAGATTACTGTTAATTGGTATTTACAAAGTAATTTGATATAATTGTTGTGTGTTGATGTAAAGTAAAATACAAGTAGTTATCTTGGTAGGAGTAAAAACAATGAAGATTTTAAATTAAAAAAAATGAAAGATAATTATTTTACACCTTGTGACGAGTTTGATAGCCATTTGGAATCTTCTGTCTCTCTTTTACAAGTCTTGGAGACGAATGACTTAGTCTTTGATAATCATGGCAATATTCATTATTCATTTGGTCAAATTTAAAATAATTCACAAAAGAAAACCTGTTTACGTTTTTAGAATGTCACTTTATTTTAAAACAATACAAAAAAAACTTCATTTTAATTTTTTTTATAGCAATACACTAACTAAAGCATGATTAAAAACTTATTTAACACAAAACCTTTATAAACAGGAGCGAACAGATCCAGGGTGCGAACGTGTGGGGTGCGAACGTGAAAGGGGGCGAACAAGAATGGGAGCGAACGTGATTTTGGGTGAACGGACCCAGATTCCAGTTGAACATATCCTTAAACAACAAGTTTTTTTCTATTTCAAAGGGGATAAAAAGAATAATATGATGTTTTCGTTTGAAAATGCTCAAGATGATGAACGATGTTAAATCCACTGCTGCTGCAGGAGGCTTTTAATGCCTGTTACGGTGGTAACATACTGTGGCATAGGCATCAGTTACCATAATGACTGTAACTTTGTAAATATTTTGATGTTTTTCATCATAGATTGTGCCCACATTGAAATGGAATAGGTTTCACAAAAATAAAAACTTGCAATTTCAATTTTGATTTGTTATTTGTATGCAGCTTTTCATGAAATCACAATAATATCTATCATGTTTGTACAAAATTCACAATAATATCTATCATGTTTGTACAAAAATCACAATAATATCTATCATGTTTGTACAAAAATCACAATAATATCTATCATGTTTGTACAAAATCACAATAATATCTATCATGTTTGTACAAAATCACAATAATATCTATCATGTTTGTACAAAATCAATAATATCTATCATGTTTGTACAAAATCACAATTACAAAATCACAATTATATCTATCGTTTGTACTTTGAAGAAAAATCACAATAATATCTATCACGTTTGTACTTTGAACAAAAATCACAATAATATCTATCATGTTTGTACTTTGAACAAAAATCACAATAATATCTATCACGTTTGTACTTTGAACAAAAATCACAATAATATCTATCACGTTTGTACTTTGAACAAAAATCACAATAATATCTATCACGTTTGTACTTTATACGAAAATCACAATAATAAATGCACGCAAAAATTTCTGAATTTTCAGAATAAACCTAATTAGTTTTCTTTGTATTTTCTTTTGGATCATTATTTGTTGCTTTATACCCCAGGTTAGAATGGAGGGACTGTACATGTTCTAGTCTGTGAACATATCTGTCAATTTAACTGTGCCGTACCATTTTTCGGTCATGATCACAACTTTTTAACATATATAATGTAAGGCTTTAATTTGGTTAGCTATACTGTGTGAAGTAATTATAGATCTGTCACTCCATCTACATCCTGTTTGTTGTTCTGCTAAATGTAATGCAAACATAGAAAATAATTTTCTTCAAATTTTTGTCAGCATCTTCAAATCATGTAAATTGACAACATCTTTATCCGTTTCGATCTTTTATATTTATCACTTTTCACTTTCTTATTCAAGAGCTGTAAAACCTTTTTGCTTAAACTGTTGTATGATAACCAAAGGTTTGCTTAACCAATGTCATGAAAGCATACAATGTAATTATAAAAGGTTTTAAGTTTCTTTTATACTTTGACGAATTT
This sequence comes from Mytilus coruscus, assembly GCA_017311375.1. NCBI lineage: Eukaryota > Metazoa > Mollusca > Bivalvia > Mytilida > Mytilidae > Mytilus > Mytilus coruscus. The sequence continues at coordinate 29,953,256 of CM029607.1, forward strand.
TACTTTTTTGTTCAGGAACTCAGTTTGAAGAAAACTACTTTTAATGTGTATAAGAATTGATGATATATTTTTGTATCTACTTTTCCAAAAAAAAAAGGCACCTTTCTTAATGAAAAAAAAAAATTGAAAAAAAGATGAGAGAAGAACCAAGGTGCAATCAAAAACCCAAAAGTCCAATAGAAACAGGCAACACCATGGCCAGAAATTGAATCTACGAAAAGACAAACAGCTGTCCATAAAACACTATACAGAGAACTAAAGATTGAGTAACATGAACCCTACCAAAAATCATTTGTGAACTCAGGTGCTCTTGATAGGTAATATGTTCTTGCTCAACTAGTGGTAGCATGTTTGCCTGGAGTACGGGAGGTCGTGGGTTCGAACCCTGGCCGGTTCAAACCAAAGACTTTAAAATTGGTATTTGCTGCTTCTCTGCTAAGCATGTGGTATTAAGGAGTAAGAGCAAAGACTGGTGAGCTCAGAGATGAAATAATATGTCCAGGTAGGGTCACATGTCTTCCTGTGTACTGTTACCTTGTTACTTACCTTGTGAACTAGGTAACAGTACAAATAAAAAAGCTCACAGGAATAGATGTAGATCAAACATATTTGAAGAAAAAACTTATACATAAACTGAACTGAATATTGAATATTAGAAGGCTTGGATGGGGTTTCAAGCATAGAGAATAATGGGTAAAAAAAAATAGAGAATAGAGAAATATGGGCCAAAAATAAAGAATAGAGAAAAATATGGGGTGTTTAAATATAAAGAATAGAGAATAATGGGTAGAAAATATAAAGAATAGAGAATAATGGGTAGAAAATATAAAGAATAGAGAAAAATGACCTAAAAATTGAAAAAAATTAAAAACAAATTGAAGGACCCTCCATCCTAACTCTAATAATAGGTGTAAAGATAACATAGATTGAATAATTTGTGATGCAATGTTGAAGTATTTCATGCACTTTTAATTTTTTTTTACAATATTTAATTGATACGGAAACTCAAATGCCCAATCTCAATTTAGTCTGGTCATGTTTTTCCTTTTAAGCAAATTTTTTTATACAGGAAACTGGTCATTTAACTAAATGTGAAACACACTTATTTTTTTATGTACTTTTATGAAAAGAAATTGTTCACTTGAATCTTAATAGAGTTAAATATCTTAAGAGGTTAAATCGTACAACTTCAAACACTCATGGACAATAAAAAGGTCAGAGTTCAAACCACAATAGAAAAAAAATGTCTCTTCGCCTTGCTATGTGACAATATTGAAAAAAAAAATTGTATGGAGAAAATTTGATTAAAAATAACTCTTTGATCAATTAAATGTATGTTCTTAATTGGAAAAGTGAATGTGTGATTAGAACCGATGTCAAATCGATACATTAATATAGTAGGTTAGAAAGGCATTTTACATCTGTCATTTTAAGAGCTCCATATTTAGTAACTAGGGAAGTAGTACAGAGTGTTGCATTCAATTTCAAGATGAGAAGATAGTAAAAGGCGGGGGTGTCAATTGTTCAGTTGTTTATTTAATTAGGGCAGATGGACTTTTGTTGAATATATGCAGTATTAATTGGTGAATGCCGCACCACCAGCCAAGTGAGGCTGGTTTTGAGGAAATTATTTCTTCTGAAAGGATTTTAGTGCATTTTCGTTGCTCTAATAACATTTTAAATTTATAATACATGTTTTTCTAAGTAGTTTTGTTGGATGAATGGTGACCTTTTTTGCCAAATTGTAAATTTTCAAAGAAGTCTCTTCAAAATCCGGTTACAGTTTAAAACAAAATTGACCTAAGTGACTCCTCGGTAATTCATGAGGGGCTGCTCATTTCCCAATATTGTTTTTTTGTAATATTTTCCCCCTTCCTACCTTTTCCCCATCTCATTTTTATTTACACCCTATATCCCACTTTTTTTTACCCTCTATATCCCACATCCCAAAAGTGTGTTATTCCCCTCATTCATGGTAAAATTTGTGTTAGAGGAAGGTCATGCAATCAGTTAGGCTCCTTTGAGCCTCTTGTTTGGCTTTATTGTATTTTTGGAATGCCATTTTATTATTCCAATGGTAATAAAACTTGGCTAATATATAGTGACATTGATTTAAAAAAAAAATCTCCATGATGTTTACCTCACACTTCCTAGTATTCTGATTTTAGCATGTTAAAACAGATCTTACATAAATTAGGAATATTTACATCTGAAGTAATGAGGAAGCCAGTATTTGTAATCATTTAAATTATAAGCTATAATTTCTTTTTTTTACATGTTTCCTCCTTTTCTGGTCCCCATTATTATACTGGAAATCTTTTCCTAGCATTCAGTTGAAACATAGTTTTGTTAGTCATGTAATGTTTTTGCTTCAGACCAGAATATACTGTCCTTAATAGGTCTAGAGTGGCACACAGTTCTCTGCCTCAACAAGATCTTCCATTTATTTGATTTATTGCATAATATATTGATAGTCCTGCATTTATAAAAATTTGGAGTATGATTATCAGAAATCCACCAATCAAAATGCTGGATTTGGTGTTTTGAGCACAAATATTGTACTCCGAGTACTGAGTAAAGTTTTATGCCTGAAAGGCCTGATAAATGAATGGAACATTTGCCACTAGATGTTAAGCCAGTCAATCAATTCTGATATTCAATACAGATTAAAATACAAAAAAGTCTTGCATAAAATGGCAATTGAATTTGGTGGGTAGAATTGTTGATTTTAGTATTTTCTACAAATGCCAAATTGAAATTGATATGAAAGATTTGATTCCATTTTCAAAAGCATGTTGTTTTCACGGGAAATTAATTTAAGACATAAATTTGTTATTAAGTATTAAATTTAAGGTTAAATGCACTAAATATGCATCTGCATTAAATGTGACTTAAATAAGTGCACATAACGGAGTTTTTATACATGTATAAGGGTGACAGGTGGTTTTATAATCAGAAGCAAAGGACACATGTACTTGTAATATGCTGTTTCAAAATCTGATGCCTTTTGGGTAATATTTTCAATGCGGTTTGATTGGTTGAAATTGCTCAAAACAGTGGAAATTGGTCCAATGACGTTACATTATTTTCATTTTGGGGTACGAACAATGAAATTACACATAGTTCTTTAGATTTTGAAACGGCAAATTGGAGTATGTCTAGAAAAAGTGTTTGCATCATTTCATGTATGGTGTAGTCATTATGATGTTATTGTTACTGATTCTGAAGAAGCCAAGATTCTAAGATCTAGTGCAATTCATGTGGATTCATTTATTATTTAATTTGTGGATTCATTTATTATTTGTGGGATACCAGTTTTTGTGGATTTTGTGGGTATAGGTGATCCATGAATTCAAATTTCAAGAGAAATGGAAACAGGGAATGTGTCACAGAGACAACAACCTGACCAAAGAGCAGAAAATAGCTCAAGGCCACCAATGGGTCTTCAATGCAGCAGTTCAGCTAAATGGATGCCACACTAAACTCTGAAACATATGAATGAACTAAAATTTAAAACACACAACACTTACAAAGGCCAGAGGTTCCTGTCTTGGGACAGGCCAAAAATGTGGCAGGGTTAAACATGTTTTGTGAGAGCTCAACCCTCCCCCCATCCTCTAGCCGATGTGAAATAAACAAACACACAGTAATACGCACAGTAAAACTCAGTTTAAAAGAAGTCCAAGTCTGATATTAGAATAGGTAACAGAAGAAACTAAGCGAAACGACAATGATCAACATAAATTAACAAAGGACTTCTAGCAGTTACTGACATGCTAGCTCTAGACCTCAATTAAAAGAAAGAAATTAAAGGAACACTCAAACTCATAAGTCGAAAATAGACTGATAACGCCATGCCTAAAAAAGAAAAAGTTAAACAGACAAACAACAGTACACAAAACACAACATAGAAAACTGAAGACTGAGCAACACGAACCCCACCAAAAACTGGGAGTGATCTCAGGTGCTGAGGAAGGGTAAGCAGATCCTGCTCCACATGTGGCACCTTTCATGTTGCTCATGTTAGTACAAACCTGTTCTGTGTTGAACTTTAAACCTAAACTGATCGAAAGATTATGTCTTCCTCATATGAATATCAAGCACAACCCCTCCCGTTATGGTTTAGTATCATGCCATCACGAATTATACAAGATGAACATGTATAGTCTTGTACATGTACATCTTGTATACATAATTTGGCAAAACCACAAATTCTAATATCCATGAAAATAAATTTCTGCTCAATCCACGATAATTGGTATCCACAAATATAAATGAATCCACAGTAACAGAATGTTTGGAGGATAAGCAAGATATTAAACTTTTTTATTTATTTTTCAGGTGAAAAACCTTACTCTTGTCCATTAGATGGATGTGACAAAGCCTTCCCACAGTTGTCAAACTTGCAGCATCATATACGTAATCATGATAAGTTAGCCGAGAGTCAATACCAGTGTCACTTGTGTGATAGGGCTTATCCCAATGAAGCTACGCTGAAGGCCCATAACACGAGGGTTAGTATTAGGTCCTCTGTAGGGCCACATGAGTAATGTATGATAGGGCTTATACTAAAAGCCTATAACACTAGGGTTAGTATAAGGTCCTTTAAAGGCCACATGAGTACAGTATGATAGGGCCTATCCCAATGAAGCTATGCTATAGGCCCTTAACACAAGGGTTAGTATTAGGTCCTTTAAAGGCCACATGAGTAAAGTATGATAGCGCCTATCTCCATGAACACAAGGGTCAGTATTAGGTCCTTTAAAATCATATTGGTCTCAAGTGGCCTTTTAGATAACATTACAATAATTTCTGGACCAATTTTTGGTGTGGATATGAAAATACAGGCTGTCATACAGAAAACAGCCCATAATACAAGGATTAGTGTTAGGTCCTTAAAAGGCCACATGAGTAAAGTATCTATGCTAAAGACCCATAATACAAGGTAGTTTTTGATGAAGTTGAAGTCAAATAAACTTGAAACTTAGTACACATGTTCCCTGTGATATGATCTTTCTAATTTTAATGCCAAATTAGAGTTTTGACCCCAATTTCACAGTCCACTGAACATAGAAAATGAAAGTGCGTGTGGGGCATCCATGTACTATGGACACATTCTTGTTTAGGATCTTTGTTGAACAATTCATTAGGTGTCCAACTCTGATGAAGGTACTCTCAGATCTGTCCTTTGTGTCATTTGTGTTTTTGTTAGTTTATTTTGTGCTTTGTATCGATCTGATGAGTTAAGCCTTTATCAACTTATTTTTATACGACCGCAAAAAAATTTTGCGGTCGTATATTGGTATGACGTTGGCGTCGTCGTCATCATCGTCCAAAGACACATTGGTTTTCGCTCTATAACTTTAATTTAAGTGAATGGATCTCTATGAAATTTTACCATAAGGTTCAATACCACAAAAGGAAGGTTGTGATTGATTTTGGGGGTTATTGTACCAACAGTTAAGGAATTAGGGGCCAAAAAGGGGCCAAAAATAAGCATTTTTGTAACTTCCAGACATAACTTGTGTGTTAGTGTATGGATCTCTCTGACATTGTACCACAAGGTTCCATATCACAAAGGGAATGCTGGGATTGATTTTGGGGATAATTGCCTCCAAATTTTAGGAATTAGGGGCCAAAAAAGGGGCAAAAAACAAGCATTTTTCTAGTTTCATGACAATAACTTGTGTGTAAGTGTATGGATCTTTCTGAAATTGTACTAAAGGTTCCATTTCACAAAGGGAAAGCTGGAATTGAGTTTGGGGGTAATTACCCAAAACGTTTAGGAATGAGGGGCCAAAAAGGGGCCAAAAATAAGCATTTTTCTAGTTTCCAGACAATAACTTGTGTTCAAGTGTATGGATCTCTCTGAAATTGTACTGCAAGGTACCATTCCACAAAGGAAAGGCTGGGATTGATTTTGGGGGTAATTGCCTCAACATTTTAGGAATTAGGGGCCAAAAAGGGGCAAAAAAAACAAGCATTTTTCTAGTTTCAGGACAATAACATGCGTGTAAGTGTATGGATCTTTATGAAATTGTACTACAAGGTTCCATATCACAAAGGGAAAGCTGGGTTTGAGTTTGGAGGTAATTGCCCTAAACGTTTAGGAATTTGGGGCCAAAAACAAGCATTTTTCTAGTTTCCAGACAATAACTTGTGTTCAAGTGTACGGATCTCTCTGAAATTGTACTGCAAGGTGCCATACCACAAAGGGAAGGCTGGGATTGAGTTTTGGGGGATGAATCATAAGGGGGTTCAAAAAATTTGAGGGGGGATTTGTTTTTCATTTTTTTTCTTTAAAATTTTCCATTTTAAATTGGTTATTTCTGATTTATATATAAAAGCAAATAATAATGATATGGTTTGAATAGGTAAATTAAAAATTTTTAAGTTCTTAGACCACATTCATTCTGTGTCAGAAACCTATGCTGTGTCAAATATTTAATCACAATCCAAATTCAGTACTGTATCAAGCATGAATGTTGTGTCCATACTTGCCCCAACTGTTCAGGGTTCGACCTCTGCGGTCGTATCAAGCTGCGCCCAGTGGAGCATTTTCTTAAAGTTTGTTCTTATGTTGTACTGTTACACCACTGTCCAAGGTTAGTGGGAGGGTTAGTTGCCTTAAAACATGTTTAACCCCCAATGACATTCTGTTTGTGCCTGTCCCAAGTCAGGAGCCTGTAAATCAGTGGTTTTTGTTGCTGTATATCATATTTTTTTTATAGTTTATTGTTTTGTACATAAATCAGGATATTCATTTTCTTGTTTGAATTGTTTCACATTTGTCATTTCGTGGCCTTTTCTAGCTTGCTCTGCAGTATGAGTTTGGCTCAGTGTTGAAGGCTGTACATGGTCCAATAGTTGCTTATTAGGGCCCCGCCGAATGTCAGACGCCCTATAGTGATCAGTCTGTCCATCCGTCTGTCTGTCTGTCTGTCTGTCTGTCTGTCTGTCTGTAACAAATTGTGTCCGCTCTATATCTAGAGAACCGTTATGATTTCAAAGTTTATACTTGACATGTATATTAACCAACACCAGAGGGTGTGTCATAATGTATGTACAACTTCTTAGGTCAAAGGTCAAGGTCAAAAACTTTGGTTTTAGTTGACAACCTCTTGTCCTATGGTAAAGATCGTGTCCGCTCTATATCTTGAGAACCGTTATGATTTCAAAGTTTATACTTGATATGTATATAAACCAACACCAGAGGGTGTGTCATAATTTATATACAACTTCCTAGGTCAAAGGTCAAGGTAAAAAACTTTGGTTTCAGTTGACAACCCCAGGTCCAATGATAAAGATACAAATTTTTTACCACACATTATTGACAGTGGGGCCCACAGAGATGGCTCCCATCTCAATGATATCTAGTTTCTATCTGTCATTTGGTCTCAGGTGGAGAGTTGTCTCTTTGGCAATCATACCGCATCTTCTTATTTTTAAACTGTTATTGATTAATGGAATGAAATGGAAAAACGAATTCCCTTTCACTATAAAGTTGCAAGCTGTAACAGGCTCTGCAGAAGAAAAAAAAATGTAATCAATTAATTCACACTCAAATTCATCCTTGTCAGTGCAGAAATGTGTACAAGTTATGTAAGATTTTTAAAATGCTTTTTTTCACTAATGTAAAAAGACAGTTAAATGCAGCATTTAATATTTAAGTTATTATTAAATGAACTTTCCTTTAAAATGTGGGATAAATTTAGAAAGTCATATAATAGCTATAAATTTAGAAATTAATAATCATAAATACTTAAAAGAAAAAATTTCTGTCTGGATATTTTAGTCAACATTGCACACTTTCAGTTTTAAAAGTTTTTCTAAACAGGATATTATATTTAAAATGATATTTAATTAGAATTAAGGACATGAAGTTCATACTGAGAGTAAAGCTGGTGTAAAAATACATTGTATTCTTGTCTTCCATTTTTATGCCCCACCTAGGGGCATTATGTTTTTGGTCTGTGCATCCGTTCGTTTGTCTGTCAATTCGTCCGTTCGTCCGTCTGCCCCGCTTCAGGTTAAAGTTTTTGGTCAAGGTAGTTTTTGATGAAGTTGAAGTCCAATCAACTTGAAACTTAGTACACATGTTCCCTATGATATGATCTTTCTAATTTTAATGCCAAATTAGAGTTTTTACCTCAATTTCACAGTCCACTGAACATAGAAAATGATAGTGCGAGTGGGGCATTCATGTACTATGGACACATTCTTGGTGCTTATGTACTATGTCTATAGAGTGTCTATATGCCATTTTGTTTTTCTTTATTGAAATAGTTATTTGTTTTTATAGTGATTAGGATTATATTAAAATGTTGACTGCTGTACCCCAATTTTTGACATTTTTACCTATTATGTCTGTTTGTTTGCTCACACATTGTTGTCAATATAATGGAATTCTATACTGTCATGCAAGTGACACTAGTGAGAGGTTTAACTAGCTATTAAACCAGGTTTAATCAACCATTTTCTACATTGGGAAATGCCTGTACCAATATGATAGTTGTTTTCCATTCGTTTGATGTGTTTGAGCTGTTGATTTTGCCATTTATAAATGACTTTCCGTTTTGATTTACCCTTGGGGTTTAGTATTCTAGTTATTTTACTTCTTTTTTTTTTTTTGGAATCATATTGAGGTCATGTTCTGTCTGTTCTGATTAAGAATTTTTAATCCAAAATGAATGGAGATTTCAAGTGCCTTTTAGTTAGGAATGAGTAAGCCAGTTGACCCAAGGTCAGTCGGAGTAAATGACATCATTGAACAATCTACTCTTATTGTGAAGTAAAAGTTTGGGAAAATGCTTGAATATGAGAGATGCTATGCCACAAACTCTGCATGTTACAAATAGCAAAGGACAACTTTTTGGAGGGTTCCACATGTCAGAGTTCTCCCATATCAAGGAATTTTTAAATTTTGTGTTGTTTCTAGGAATTATAGAATCACATTCATAAGAATTTATTAGAAAATCAGTACAGATAGCATCACTTTCAAACATTACAATTATACTAAAAGGCCCTTGGAAAACTCAGACATTACAATTATACTAAAAGGCCCTTGGAAAACTAAACATTACAATATACTAAAAGGCCCTTGGAAAACTCAAACATTACAATTATACTTAAAGGCTCTTGGAAAACTCAGGCATTACAATTATACTAAAAGGCACTTGGAAAACTTAGACATTACAATTATACTAAAAGGCCCTTGGAAAACTCAGACATCACAATTATACTAAAAGACCCTTGGAAAACTCAGACATTACAATTATACTAAAAGGCCCTTGGAAAACTCAGACATCACAATTATACTAAAAGGCCCTTGGAAAACTCAGACATCACAATTATACTAAAAAGGCCCTTGGAAAACTCAGACATCACAATTATACTAAAAGGCCCTTGGAAAACTCAGACATTACAATTATACTAAAAGGCCCTTGGAAAACTCAGACATTACAAATATACTAAAAGGCCCTTGGAAAACTCAAACATTACAATTATACTAAAAGGCCCTAGGAGAACTCAACATCTCATTCAAACATAACAATGATGCTAAAAGGCCCTGGGGAGAATCCTTTTCCAGTGGCAGTCAAAATTTCCCACCCTTCATCTCAGTTTACATACCTTTTAGAACTTACCTTTTGTATTAATGGTCTATTTTTTCTCATCTTGAAATACATAAAATATTTGGCACTGGACATAAAGCAACAATCCATCAATCAAACAATCAACCACAATACTGTCTCCATGCCCAATTTCTAGCATGTTTTCAGAATCTTTAACTGACAAATAGAACAGTCATTGATTCAATTTTTGAAAAAAACAATAAACTGATTCTAATAATTGGATTACGTTGATAGAATTCTCTCTCTTCCATTTCAGATGCATGTTCATTCCAAGTTGATTTCAGATCTGCAAAAATCACCACTGTCTCAACCAAACACGTCTGTCTCACCGGAGGATACCGTCGTCTCTGATCTGCAGCCAAGACAAAGAAAAAGAAAGGCCTCTAGACCACAACATATCAACAATCGATCAGCAATACCATTTAACCATTCAGAAATGGAAAATCGCATTTACAATAATTATATGAACAATTATTCAAAAGATAATAGACCAGAAGGATACGTGTATATCTTGGACAGTGATGATGATGAAAATGTCCCAGACATTCCAATAAAAAAATCCGACATTTCCAGCAATAATAATTGTTACAGCAGCAGTGTGTCTCGAAGTGATAACTTTTACATTGCACAGAGGTCACAAGAAGGTCAGTCAAAAAATTTGTCATCTGCAGAAGATGATGACAAACATTTTGGCAGAAATAATTCATCCAGTGTTCACGTTAATAATTCTAATTTTAGGTATGTAGATGAAGATATCTATAGATTACAAATGTCTGATACCAGGAGCCATATCTTGCCTAAACTGTCCAATGATATGCCTAAAAACAATGATCATGTGACAGAATCATCCAATGAAATCATTAGAAACAACAGCAGTGTTTCAGCATCATCCAATGATATGTTCAGAAACAACTCCAGTGAAATGTTCAGAAACAACCCCAGTGGTACTATGGCATCCACTGAAATATTTGGACACAAAAATCAACCAGCAATTTCAAGAAATGGCAGTTTTATACCTGTTTCATCTGTAAACCGTCATGATACAGTACCCTCAAATGGAATACCTATAAATAGGAACCATTTGTCAACAGCATCCAATGAAATGAATAGAAACCGTGATGAAAGGTCACATTTGGCCAATGAAATGCAGCATTATAGTAGTAGTATGGGGTTGGACTTATCAATCAATAACAATGATTTTTCTAGAATGTACAATGAAAGATCCAGATTACCAAATATTTCTTCTGATAGAAGCTATGCAAACAATCATGTTTTATCCAGAATCCAAAATGGTCTAAGTGATAACCAAATAAAAATGGAGGGAAAAGAAAATCAAATATTCACCAATGGAATGGTACCAGAAACTGATACACATTTTATTCAAATGATGAACAATAATTCAAATGAATGGCGTAGAAGAAATTTTGTCAGCCAAAACAGAATAGTAAATGGTGAATCTGAAGGAAGTTCTGACGAGTCTGAAGTAGATATGGGTGAACAGCAGCATTTTCCAACTCCAAATTTAGGAGCAGACGTGTATGATGACCCAATGAACTAAGTCAAAAAAATAGATCTGCATAACTTTTCTAGTTGTTTATGTTTAATTATAAGTGTTGTGTGTACAATATGAGGTTACAATCCAAGAAAAAGGGATAAGGACCCATATGTTTAGCTGGTTTAACAGATGCTTTTATTTGTTGTTGTTATGTATATAAATTGAAATATTGCTAGTGCTTATCAATTTTTAGACTTAACATTTTGTTTAAATTAGGCTAAAAAAAAGAATATATAGTTCTGTTTCCTGTCTCTCTACCCTTTATTTAAATGCTTATCCTGACACTTTTTATGAACTTTTATCATCGGCTTAAAAGTCCAACATTTTGTGCTTAAGTCAAGAACATTCCCCTATATAGTCTATATAAGATATTATAAAAAAGAGAATTATTTTTACCTACCTACATACCCTACTTTTTTTGTCTAGAAGGCAGGAAATAGGTTGATACTTTTTTGCCTTGCATTTTTGTTTGTTTTAATAAGTTATACATTATCAAAGATTTTCTTTTCCAGTGTGTTTCAATATAGTGTCTTCTGAAGATTTTTGTTAAGCTTAGAAATTTTTTTTCTATCCTTGTATTAGAATTTTCATATTCTAAAAAGGACTTAAAAAACCATCAAAATCAGAAGAAAAATCTTCATAAGTCTTGAAATGTTGATAAAAGGGAGATAACTCTTGAATTTAAGAAAAACCATTGAATCTCATTTTGTCAAGTTATTAGAATCTTTTATTTAAAAAAGATACTATATATCTGCAGAGTTGTGGAATTTTTATGAGAAATCCTTTTGTTTTTGTTGTTCTTTTTTTTTACATAAAATTAACTTTATAACAAGTTAAAAGTTTATATTTATATTTTATATAGTTATTTTGACACTTCAAATTGAAAATATTCATTATTGAATAGGTTTTTAAACAAGAAAAAAAACAAAAACTTTCAAAGACATTTTGTAAACAAATGTTTTTTTTATAAATTAACTGAGAAGTATTAACTTTTCATAAAAATGTATTTTTGCAATTACTTTTTTCAAACCAAAGAACTTTTTGTTGTTATTATACAGATCTTATATATACTGTTTGCACTGTTAACATTATGATGACGATTTTGGTAAATTTTGATTTATTTACACTGAAACTACAAAGTCTATGCGGATAGAAATAGGCAGAAATAATAAAATGCTATATATGTCCATTTTGAATGACGATGAAAAACATGGCCATTAGAAGCAAAGACTGATTTTTTTTTTAATCCAGGAAAACGCTAAAGTTGCAAAAATTTGGTATGTGTAACTTTACATGTTATATCTTAATATTTCAAAAAGATTAACGTTAAGATATTCCCTTTTATGTATTTTAGTCTTAATGGATTTTAAAATTTGATATGTTTATCACATTGAAGTTATCAGAGATAACGTTTATAGTGTAACTACAGTGGATTCGTTATTATGCGTTGGATACCAATTTTTTGTGGATTTCGTTGATATAGGGGAACAACGAATTTAAAAGTTCATCAAATTACAAATTTTCTATTGGAATGTATGCAGACTTAGGCAAAACCACGAAATCAAATATCCACGAAAATGCAAGCTTTCCTCAATCCACGAAAATTGGTACCCACAAATATATATGAATCCACAGTATATTTTGAGTTTATTTGGGTTTGCATTTAGTACTGCTTTAAATGGTTGTTTTTTTTAAGGTTGTAAATATAGACTATTACTTGTGATATTTTTATTGCTTAAAAACATATGTACTTAACATGTATCCTTGAGAAGGAAGCATTCCACGTTAATTGATAAAATAGATAAATTTTTTACTATGTCAAAACATTTGCCAAAATATTCAAATGTGAATACAAAAACTTACATATTCATATTCAAAATCCCAAATAATAATAATTACATTTATGTCACTTGAGTATTTAATTTTGTGATATCATAATTTAATTCTAATCTTCTTTTTTTTCATTATTGTCATTTATATAATTCACAGTTTCAGATTCTTAAAGATTATTGGTTACTTTATAGTTGTACAAAAATTATGTCCTGCCATTGGTCGAATATTCATTGTGTTAGATCTTACTCACCACATTTGATGTATGATTTTGGAAATATTACAGAAAATGCATAAGTTGCTGAAACTGAACTTTTGATAGATAGTTTTTTCTTGCCATTTCAAGAAAAAAATAATTGGTCTTAAAACTAAATTATTTCTTTGTAATCATTTTTCTGTGTTAAAAAAGTTTTTCTTGCCTTTTGAAGGAAAAATAATTTGTCTTAAAACTTAACTAATTCCTAGTAATCATTAAAAAACCTGTCACCGATTATTTTCCATGTTTTGATCTATGACATTTAAGCATAATTACTAAATCTTTAAGCTTTTTTTACTTTGTGTTCTACTTAATTGCTTGCTTTTTTATTATATATATTCCATACATAATACAAGTGATGTGAGTGTTATTTTGAAAACAGCATGTTTTAAAGAGTCTACAAATATTGAGTTTTATGCGTGTATATTGTGTATATATATTTTTTTATAGAGAATAGAGAAGTGGAGCTTTAAAGATTTACAAAAAAATATGTGATGTAGAATATTTATTGTTGTCGTCTGTCACATGATAAATGTATAGTTGTGCTTGTATTGTTTGTTATAGAATTAGTCCTACATTAAGCCAAACAAAATGAATTTTCGCTTCTCAGGTGCTTCCTCAAAAATTCAAATGTGAGAGCATGAACTATTGTTGTGTCTGACTGTCTGTAGACACTGTGCTTTTCATTTTTTTTCATGGTTAGTTGAGATTAAGTTGACTCATCCTGCAGAAACTTTGTGGCAGTGATTTTTTAGCATCTAACAAAGTTTAAAATATATATAGTTCTGTCTTTCTGTCGGGAGCAAAAGAGATGTTAAAAGTTTTTGATGTGCAGCATTTATTATACGACCGCAAAAAATTTTTTGGGATCGTATAATGGTATGATGTCGTCGTCTGCGTCGTCGTCCGAAGACACATTGGTTTCCGGACAATAACTTTAGTTTAAGTGAATGGATCTCTATGAAATTTTTAAGAAGGTTCAATACCACAAAAGGAAGGTTGGGATTGATTTTGGGGATGATGGTCCCACCCGTTTAGGAATTAGGGGCCCAAAAAGGGACCCAAAACAAGCATTTTTCTAGTTTCAGGATAATAACTTGTGTATAAGTATTTCGATTGCTCTGAAATTGTACCACAATGTTTAATACCACAAGTAGAAGGTTTGGATTCATTTAAGGGGTTTTGGGGCCAACAGTTTAGGAATTAAGGGCCAAAAAGGGGCCAAAAACAAGCATTTTTCTAGTTTCCAGACAATAACTTGTGTGTAAGTGTATGGATCTCTCTGACATTGTACCACAAGGTTCCATATAACAAAGGGAAGGCTGGGATTGAGTTTGGGGTTAATTGCCCCAAACATGTAGGAATTAGGGACCAAAAAAGGGCCAAAAACAAGCATTTTTCTAGTTTCCAGACAATAACTTGTGTGTAAGTGTATGGATCTCTCTGAAATTGTACTACAAGGTTTCATACTACAAAGGAAAGGTTGGGATTGAGTTTTGGGGTTATTGCTCCAAGGGGGGTTTCAAAAAGTTGGGGAGCGGAATTTTTTTCCCAATTTTGTTAAGGGATTCATATTTTTTTTTCAAAATTTTTAAAATTTTGAATTTTTGAAAAGTTTTAAGAAGAAATCTTCAATTGCACAGCATTGTGCAATGGATTTATAAGATCTTTGACCACATTTATTTTGTGTCAGAAACCTATATTATGTCAAAAATTTGATCACAATCCAAATTCAGACAGTATCAATCTTAAATATTGTGTCCAAATTTGCCCCAACTGTTCAGGGTTAGGACCTCTGCCTCGTATCAGGCTGCGCTCATCGAAGCATTTTATTTTTAACATTTTCATTGTAAAATATTGTTTCTGAGTTATTCCAAGTCATTTTGTATTTCCAAGGGCCCTCGGTGGCTGACTGGTCTTAGTTCTTTACAGTGATCACTTGGCTGTCAACATTGAGGTTGTGAGTTGGTACCTGAGAAGCTGAACTTTATTATAATTAGCCAAATTAGAATAAGTTATCTGCTCTTTCTTTTGTATATTGCAAAGCTAGTTTATTCCATTGAAAGTTTGTTTCTTGCCAAATTTTTAATTTCTAACACTTTTGATGGTTTGTGTTTTTGTTTTTTTATTGTCATATTAAAATCTCTATTCATGGATTTCTTGTATACATGCATATATTAAACAGTCATCTAAAAATAGACAATTTTAAGAGTTGTATGGTCACATCATTTAGATTAAATTTTTTCCTTTTCAGTTTTTGACAATTTTGATTTAAATTGGAAATTTTCCTTCACTGATATTATTTTTAATGTAATTTACTTGTTTCCTAAAATCTTAATTTCTTATTTCTAATTCAAGAATCAGAACTTTTTTTGTTAATAAAATTCATAGTCATACATTTGCACCTGTTTCATAAAAAATGATTTTCATGGGTAGGAGGTCTATGTTTTGGGGTTAGTTTCAGAAGGCACAATTTTGTTTTACATTATGGTGCTTACTACATTAGTTTGTATTTCCTTCATTCGTAAAGGCTCGCCTTTAGATACAATAACCACATTTAAAATTTATTGTAAGTTCCTTAGAACCATGCATTTTAACCATTATTTTTACAAACGGCCTAAAGAGAAAAGTTTTACAACCACCTTTTTTTAAGTCCCTGAAAAATCAAAAGAACTGTAAAGAATGGTGCTTAATGAATGGAATTTCGATATTTTTTTTCCCTTGAATTAATAGATTCCTGTAATTTTAATTTTGAGAATATTCTGTAGCTTTAAAAGATTGAGCCATACATATCAATAGAAACATCTTGCTAAGCATGTTTTCTAATTCATTTTATCTGAATCAAATGCATTCTGGGTAATATTTTCAAAAGTGTACACCAAAATGTTGTGATTGGCTAACAACGTCCTAAACAATGGTAATTTAACTAATGTCTGTTTAGGTTCTTATACATACTTGACTTTCAGATATTTGGCTTTGAGCCGTCCTGATAAAGGTTAATCCAGAAAAGTGCTTCAGACACATGAAATTTATAACGTGTTGTTTTCATTTTTGTCTGATTGACATTGTTTTCATTTTGATGTACAAAAAATTAGATTACCCATATAGTGCTTTAGATTCTGAAATGGTGAATTGGAATTCAGATTTATTGTAGTAAACAGCTTTTTAAAAGTTTTTCTTAGGTTGTGTCAAAGTTTATACAATTTTAGAAATAGTTTGTTTTTAGCTGTTTGATTGCATCATTTTCTGAAATCTTCTGAATTAATCTCACATGTTTGTCCATTAATTAACAAAAGCATAAATAAATGCATGCAGCAATTTTTTCAAAATACTAATACTACATAGGAAACAGACATATCATATGGTTATTGGTAAAATTGCTTTGTATATTTTTGACAGCATGGATGTACTGTCATTTGAGTACAGAACTCATCTCCGCGCATGTTCATTTTTACACGAAATATGTTTTGTTGGAACAGGGTACAAAAATGTGATTTACATTTGGGCATTTAAATATATTTTATCCAATGGTTTTTCCAAAAGCTGACTATTCTGTAAATTCCTAGGTGCTTTTCACTGTTTTATTATATTAAATGTCCAATTTTTGCATTTTAGTAGTATTTTTGTGCTTTATATTATAATGTACTGTATTATTTTTGAAAAAGTTTTTTTTTCCACATCTGTATTATAAAATCTTATCTTGCCCAATTATATAACTTTTTTACATTATGTTGTTTGCAATCATATATTTTATGTTCATATGAAAGTTCTTCTATATCACAAATGTTTAAAATCTAAATGTCTTATTAAGGTTGTTTTGTGTTGTTGGGTTGCTGTCTCCTTAACATGTAACCTAGTTCACAGAGTTTTTGGTAATTTACTTCCCTGTCAAATAAAACCAATTGTAGTCTGCACCAAAGACATTTTTTAAAACTCAGCCTTCATGTCTAGTATACATTTTTTTTTCTATTTACCTTAGCAAATTGTTTTCACATTCCTTTTAGCCTGAACCAATATTTACTAGTCTTGACCAGTGGGCTAGTGGCTAAAGGTGCAGACTGCAGTTTTGAATATAAAGAGAAATATTATTGGAGAGAATCACCCACAATCACCAGCATTCACTGTGAAAATTCACTAAGAAGAGTGATATTTAACTGTATCAGCTTGTGTTAATTGTACTTGCCACAAAATCAGTTTTATCCCACATCTGTTTGCAAATACTTACCACAGTAATATTTTTTGTACAATTAAAGCATACTATCATGAGGTCCAGGCTACAGGGTAAGTATTGGCAGATGTGAGAAATAGTTATTCTTTGTAGTAATATGTTCACAAAAAGTTGTAGTTAAGGACAGTACAGGGGGCAATAAAATATTCTGTGATAAAAAAAAAATGATGGTATAATGGAGTTGGGTGCTACTGTGAGCAGAGTACCTTATAGGTTGAATTCAGTGACTACAAGGTTCCTCATACAATTATGTTATATTAGCAGCCATCTTAGATTTCTGATGAAATTTTATTGGCAAATCCTTACTGGATCTTTTTTCTTCAAAATTTATTTATTTACATCAGTGGCTTTCCCAAATGGTTAGCAGCTGTCATCAAATACAATTCTCAAAAGGTTTTTAAAAGAGAGGCAAAAGATATCAAAGGGACATTCAAACTCATAAGTCGAAAATAAACTGACAGTGCCATGGGTAAAAAAGAAAAAAGACCAACAACAGTACACAAAACACAACATAGAAAACTAAAAACTGAGCAAAATGAATTCCACCAAAAATCTGGGGGTGATCTCAGGTGCTCTGTAAGGGTAAGCAGATCCTGTTCCACATGTGGCATCCCATGTGTTGCTCATGTCAGTACAAACTCGGTGATAATTTTAATTCGGTAGGTCACATTAGAGGAGAAGGGGACTTTTAACTAGGTTTTTTCACCAACACGTTTCCCATTTCAGGCAACACCTGAAAACTTTTTTCAAGTTTAACAAAACTCAATAGAAGAAAGCTGACAGTTTGTGGCAAGTACAATGGACAAAGAGCTTTGACTTCAAATAAATTTTAACTGAAAAATTAATATTTGTGCCAATAAAAATACCATTTCTATATGCAAATTCTATGAAAATCAAGAGCAAATAATTAAATTATTGTTTTCCGGTAAAAAAAAAATAAAGAAAGATATTGTACCAATTTTTGTATGGAGGCACAGTTTCTTTTTATATAATTTTGAAATGTACATTTTATGTTGTTTTGAAAATATATTTTATCAATATTGACATGTTTAAAACACCAATATAAATCATTTATTGGATGATATTATAGTGCTTTTAGTAGTAAATAAACATTGTTAGATTTTTACAGTTGTTTGTCTAGCCTTGACAGAGTCTCGAAATGCAAGACTTAGATGTGCTGTTTCCTGTGACGGTGGCTTCAATAATTTGTTTGTGATTAGGTCAGTTTGAGGGGAACCACTTATGGTACCGGTATGTCAATTATTTGGTATGCAGTTGAAGTAGCATTGGCAAATCTGATTTCCATAAAGATTGTTGTGCCAACCCCTTAGTCATGGTCTATTGACTTTGAAACTTTAGCAAAGTTTACATGTTTACAAGTTATGATAAGTCAATGATATTTGGTATGCAGTTGTAATAGCATTAGCATATCTCATTTCCATTGAGATTATTTAGCTCACCCTGTCTGTCATGGTTCATTGACTTTGGATGTTATGCATAGTTTACATGTAAAAGTTTGTGATTATGTCTTTTAAAGATCAACCTCTTATGATTAGTCAATGATATTAGGTATGCAGTTGTATAAGCTTTGGCATATCTCATTTCCATAGAGATTATTTTGCCCTAAACATTCAATTGTAGTGCTTTGAATTTGGATGTTTTGCATAGTTTATATGTTAAAAGTATTGCCATTTTATTATCAACATTTGCATTTTACTATCAAAATTGCATACAGGCGAGATATACCTCTGTGTCAACAGTATAAGATTATAACAGCCAACTATCTATTGAATCATTGAAGGGATGTGCTGTATGCCAATCATATATCATTGACAGCATGTAATTTTTTGAAGATACATAAAGCTTAGATATAAAGTAAGGAGATATGATATGATTCCCATGAAGACAACTAACCATTAAAGACTGAAGGACAAAGAAGTTACCAATTACAGGTCATTATATGGCTTTCAACTATGAGCAAAACCAAATCTGTAAAATAAGCTTTAAAAAGCCAAGGATGGACTTGTGAGCAAGAAAATGATCAATTAGATATTCCAGGGGTTAGATGAGAGTGCTTATATATGTACTGATTTCTATACTTATAATCTTGACAGTTTGTGTAATTATCATCTTTAATCTGCTTAAATTTGTACTGTTATCTGCTGATATCTTAATAACTTGTGATGTCATCTTTTTATATATGGATAGTTTGTTCTGATATCTTGATAGCTTGTTGTGTTATCTACTTTTAACGAAATAGGTCATACTATTATCTACTGATATTTTGTAATGTTATTAACTTATATCTAGACGGTTTGTACTGTTATCTGCTGATATCTTGCTGGCTTGTAGTGTTATCTACTTACATCTGGATAGTTTGTACTGTTATCTCCTTGCGATCTAGAAAAGCTTATACTATTATCTACTTATGGTCTAGGCAGCGTGTTCTGTTATGCACTTATGGTTTAGACAGCTTGTACTGTTGTCTTTTTATGTACTGTTATCTACATACAGTCTAGAAGCTTGTACTGTGATCAACGTGCACTGTTATCTACTTACAGTATAGAAGCTTGTATTGTTATCTACCTATGGTTTAGACAGATTGTACTGTTCTCTACTTACGATCTAGATAGCTTGTACTGTTATCTATTTACAGTCTAGACAGCTTGTACTGTTAATTACTTATGGTCTATACAGCATGTACTGTTATCTGCTTATGGTCTAGACAGCGTGTGTTGTTGTCTTCCTAATATGTAGACAGCTTGTACTGTTATTTTCTTATGGTCTAGACAGCTTATAATATTATCTTCTTATGGTCTAGACAGCTTGTACTGTTGTCTTCTTGTGGTCTAGACAGCTTGTACTGTTGTCTGCTTATGGTCTAGATTATTGTATTGTTATCTACTTATGGTCTAAACAGCTTGTACTGTTATCTACTTATGGTTTAGACAGCTTGTACAGTTATTTACTTATGGTCTAGACAGCTTGTTCTGTTGTCTACTTATTGTCTAAACAGCTTGTACTGTTGTCTATCTTTGGTCTAAACAGCTTGTACTATTATCTACTTATTGTCTTGACAACTTGTACTGTTATCTACTTACAGTCAATAAGCTTTTACTGTTATCTATTGATCATATCGACATTATTTTCTTGTACTGTTAACTAATAGTACTTGTTATCAAGACAGTTATCTTTTTATGAAAAAGAAAAGCTTGTATTGTTGTTTACTTTTCATCTTAAAAGCTTTCATTGCTGTCCATGTCTGGTCTAGACAGCTTCAAGCCTTTGCTGTTGTCTACTAATGGTCTAGACATCTTGTATTGTTCTCTACTTACGGTCTATACAGCTTGTACTGTTGTCTACTTACAGTCTAGACAGTTTGTACTGTTGTCTACTTCTGTTCTAGACAGCTTTTACTGTTGTCTACTTACGGTCTAGACAGCTTGTACTGTTGTCTACTTATTAAGCAATAAGGAAGTCAACAATATTAACCCGAATGGGAAAAAATCAAATCCACATTCTTAATTTTGTATGTCTGTTATTTCATATAGGAAATGAATAAGAGATATGAAAAACATAAGACGTTGATGAGAGAGAAACCCAACTACACAAAAAAAAAACAACATAAGTAATTTATATAGTAACTTCACCATTTGGCTAACTCTAAATCGTAATGAGAATTGTACGGATAAATTTAACAGAGACTATCAACAAAATGACAAAAAACGTAATAAATAATGACAGCGCATCTTACTGTTCCTGACTTTGAAAAGGTACATTGAAGAGTTTAACGGCATTTTTAGAATTTAACTCGTGGAATATACAAGTGTATGAAGAAGAATTGTCAGTTAAAATGACTCAGTTATAAGCCCCGTATTATAAATCAAAAACAAAAACGCACCCGTTTATGTGCTAAGCATATCCTCTATGTACATATTGAGAGAGAGAAATCGGCACACAGTAATTAGGTATTTGACAGACCAGAGTTGCAACTCATTGATGTTAAGTTACTGACCAAATACAAAGTCTTTTGTAAAGTAGTTTCTCAGATAAAAACAAAATATTTGTTGGACGGACAAACAATGTGGTTGCACTCACTCCTAGATTGAAGATATAATACAGACAAGTAATTCAATGATTATATGTACTGCAATAAAAAACCCTGAAGACAAGCTTAGATAACTTATCTGTTGATACAGAATCATTAGATTTCATGCTCTAATATCGACTGCTGTATGAAATGTTATACTACACTGTAATTGACTAAGCTGACCCGATTTAAAGTTGGTATGATTTTGTGTTCATATAATGCCTATAGAGTAGGTCGTTAGTTTTCTTGTTTGAATTATTTCACATTTTCATGTCAGGGGTTCTTAAAGCTGACTATACGGTGTGGCTTTTTCTTCTTCTTTTTTTTTGTGTTGAAGGCCGTAGGGTGACCTTTAATAGCGTTTATCTTCGTCATTTGAACTATGGTTGATAGTTGTCTCTTTTGCAATCATACCACATGTCCTTATTTTTATATCATCCCACTTACTTTATAATTGTTGCACATTTTGTCATGTCTAGGCCTTTTGAATAATTAAAACTATGCTCAAGCTGTGTTGTCTACATGAATTGTATGACTAAAGTCGGACAGAGATGCAAATTAATTTTTTATTATATATATCTGTTTTGTTTCGAACATTTCTTTTCTAAAAGTAATTTACTAGAATACTTTTTCTATCCAAGTTTCGTAACAATTCATAAAGGTTTGGCAAATATGATGCTATTTCACGAGGAGCCAGCTTTATTAATTTTCATGATTAATATCATTGGTTTAAAAAGACACTTTGGCTCTACCACTGAAATTGACAACGTAGTATAGTGAGCGGCGGAAAGATTTCACGGCGTTGTTGCGAATAAAACTTATTCCCACGTGGTTTACGCCTTATTGGCAAACGTCCGTTTGCCAATAAAAATTAAGGTTTATTGCTTTTATTGAAAAAACAAGCACATGGACCCCCAGTTTTTTCTTTTGCAATCGATCAAGTTCTGTTTCAAGAACGCTCCGCCAAAATTTGAAGAAAAAATCAACGATAGAATTTTTTCTGCACTTCTGTGCAGACGCAAAAATATTTTCAACTTCTTTATTTCACTTGTATTAAAAGAATTTAGGATATAATTATTTATTTCAACCGTTAAGTTGTTACAACATGCTGATGCCATGGATCAAGGGAACATTTTACAAAAAATCCGGTTAAATTATGACTGTTCGTTCAGAAGTATTGGTACTTTCCTTAAAAGTCCTTATTTATGAAATTTCAGGGTTTTTCCTTCAAATATGCAAATTTCGAACCAAATTATCTCGAAAAGTAAGTCATGAAGGTATATTTTTCTTTGCATATTTCAAAAGTACACATCGAAATTGACCTTCTACCAAAATTTCAAGAAAAAATCAACGAGGGATCTCTACTGTACCGTATGCCCTTAAGCAAGGCCGTAACTACCATTGAGGCAAGTGAGGCAATTGCCTCACTAAAATTTCGACACTGAAATTTTTTTTGTGTGTATTTGTTTATTGTAATTAAAAATGCAAAATAGTCATTTGTTTTTTCTGTCTCAACCTTAATTTCTATAACTTGACATCGTTCCTTTTAAATTATTCTTCCCGGATATAACTCAGCATCTCAGTCACACTTGATGTTTCTCGATTACATTAACCTAGTAACCGGTAATCATCATGGATCGCTGGTTAAAAACTGGCTCTTGCAGAAAAAGGAAAAGCGATACTGAAGGTGAGGAAGGAATAATTCTAGTAAACTAATGGATGTTATTTGAGATCACAACAGGTGTTAAGAGCTCCAGTATTTAATTTATTTTCATTGAAACTAATCCCAAAACTATAAATAGACTGACAAATCAAGTACTGGGGCACCGCACGGGAGCAGTCCTGTCTGAGTATTCATATTTCCCCGTTTTCCCCAATTTTATTCGTTTTAAAAAATTGAAAGAACATCCCTTAATCCAATTTTGACATTATTGAGGACGGTAGGACCTTTAAAACGGGATTTCGTATTTTCTAATTCGGGACTACTGGATTTCTTGTCTTTCAATTCGGGATTGTGGGATCGGACCCCCTCCTACCCCCTTCATTATTCGATTGTCGATCTAAAATATCTTACCACTGACCATTTCCAGAAATAATCTGAAATCACGGACCTACATGTAACCGGCGAAAACTCCAGTCCAATCTCCTCGTATCAATAAAAAAAAAAACAACACTAAAAAATCAATATTCCTAGAATAACATAAAACGATATAGTTATATCCAGTTTCCGGTATCCATAACATTGAAAGGTAGCATGTGGCTATAAAAAAAACTAAAAATAATATTCCTAAAAGAACATAAAATGACATAGGGGGTATTCCCATATCTCAGTGAATTCAGATGACAAAGTTATGGTCATCCGATATTCCTGAAAGTGAAATGACAAAGTAGATCCCATTATACCCTGCTCAAGGCTTAAAGCTGAAAATTGATATTTAGCTCCGTCCACAATGAAACGGTTTGAAATCAAACCGTGACATCTTCAATCTATGCAACAATGTCAAGCTCTCTGGAAATGCCCAGAATGCAGGATTTTACACCATTTATCCCAGACCCCCTACCGAAATTTTTCTGTTTTGCCTCACTAAAAGAATATGCCTAGTTACGGCCTTGCTTATGGTTCAGACAGCTTGTACTGATGTCTATTTACGGTCTAGACAACTTGTACTGTTGTCCACTCATGGTCTAGACAGCTTGTATTGTTGTCTTCTTATGGTATAAACAGCTTGTATGGTAGTCTACTTTAGGTCGACAGCTTGTACTGTTATCTACTTACAGTTAAGTTTATGACATCGACATAATTCTATTGTACTGGTATCTACTTATTATCAAGACAGTTGTCTACATATGGTGTAAGAAGCTTGTACTGTTGTCTACTTATGGTCTAGACAACTTGTTCTGTTGTCTACTTATGATCTTGATAACTTGTACTGTTGTCTTCTTATGGTTTAAACAACTTGTACTGTTGTCTACTTATGGCATAGACAGCGTGTACTGTTGTCTACTTCTGGTCTAGACAGCTTGTGTTGTTATCTCCTTATGGTCTAGACATCTTATACTGTTGTCTGCTTATGGTATAGAAAGCTTGTACTGTTGTCTACTTATCGTATTTACATTTTGATAAACATTTCCATATAGACTATTTTTACCTGATTAAATCAAATATGTTATAAAAATATACCTTCATGTGCTACTTTTTGAGTAAAATGAGGTCAAAATTTTGTGTATTTTCTTAAAATTCTGATTTGTGGTCGTATTTTCCCTTTCGAAAGAAAGACATAACTGTTTTGTTTTAAAAGATAAACACAAATGTTTTTTTGTTAAATAATTTGTAATTTCTGTATTTTATAAGTATCCTAAAAATTTATACATTTTTTATTCAGAAATAACTCATATTTATCAAATGTTCATGAATGTAGAAAAAAACATCATTTTTTGCTGTATATTTATCAAATTTAAAAAAATTGCACTATTTACGTTTTCATGGTAATTGGCACACATAATCTTCTCGCGTAATCAAAACAAATGGCATTTTAAAAAAGAGGGGTCCATGAACTCGTTTTCAAGTTAAATCAGTTTGAATGATAAAAATCAGTCGAAAACTGAATCTTTTCCCGATAAGTCACAGTTTGACGTCGCGAAAATAACAATTTACGTTAGCAACGTCATTACCTCCCCTGTAACTGTATCGTATGCCCTTAAGGGCATACGATACAGCAGGGGCGAATAATAACGTTTTCAAAACTTTTCGTGTTGTTTTCGCGACGTTGTTAATCAAACGTTGTAATTTCGCGATGTTTCTAATAAGAACGATTACATTTCGCGACGCGTCGCTTTAGATGTAGCCACATTTGCGGAAATCCACTGACGTCATAATCCCGATTGCGAATTTGAAAAAGTACCTGCAAT
Source organism: Mytilus coruscus (assembly GCA_017311375.1). Taxonomy (NCBI): domain Eukaryota; kingdom Metazoa; phylum Mollusca; class Bivalvia; order Mytilida; family Mytilidae; genus Mytilus; species Mytilus coruscus. The sequence continues at coordinate 29,978,756 of CM029607.1, forward strand.
GAAAATCGGCCAAATCACGAGAATTATTATATTTATTCATTAATAAGGAAGTCAACAATATTAACCCGAATGGGAAAAAATCAAATCCACATTCTTAATTTTGTATGTCTGTTATTTCATATAGGAAATGAATAAGAGATATGAAAAACATAAGACGTTGATGAGAGAGAAACCCAACTACACAAAAAAAACAACATAAGTAATTTATATAGTAACTTCACCATTTGGCTAACTCTAAATCGTAATGAGAATTGTACGGATAAATTTAACAGAGACTATCAACAAAATGACAAAAAACGTAATAAATAATGACAGCGCATCTTACTGTTCCTGACTTTGAAAAGGTACATTGAAGAGTTTAACGGCATTTTTAGAATTTAACTCGTGGAATATACAAGTGTATGAAGAAGAATTGTCAGTTAAAATGACTCAGTTATAAGCCCCGTATTATAAATCAAAACAAAACGCACCCGTTTATGTGCTAAGCATATCCTCTATGTACATATTGAGAGAGAGAAATCGGCACACAGTAATTAGGTATTTGACAGACCAGAGTTGCAACTCATTGATGTTAAGTTACTGACCAAATACAAAGTCTTTTTGTAAAGTAGTTTCTCAGATAAAAAACAAAATATTTGTTGGACCGGACAAACAATGTGGTTGCACTCACTCCTAGATTGAAGATATAATACAGACAAGTAATTCAATGATTATATGTACTGCAATAAAAAAAAAACCCTGAAGACAAGCTTAGATAACTTATCTGTTGATACAGAATCATTAGATTTCATGCTCTAATATCGACTGCTGTATGAAATGTTATACTACACTGTAATTGACTAAGCTGACCCGATTTAAAGTTGGTATGATTTTGTGTTCATATAATGCCTATAGAGTAGGTCGTTAGTTTTCTTGTTTGAATTATTTCACATTTTCATGTCGGGGTTCTTAAAGCTGACTATCACGTGTGGCTTTTTTCTTCTTTTTTTTTGTGTTGAAGGCCGTGGGTGACCTTTAATAGCGTTTATCTTCGTCATTTGAACTATGGTTGATAGTTGTCTCTTTGCAATCATACCACATGTCCTTATTTTTATATCATCCCACTTACTTTATAATTGTTGCACATTTTGTCATGTCGGGCCTTTTGAATAATTAAAACTATGCTCAAGCTGTGTTGTCTACATGAATTGTATGACTAAAGTCGGACAGAGATGAAGGCCGTAACTACCATTGAGGCAAGTCAGGCAATTGCCTCACTAAAATTTCGACACTGACATTTTTTTGTGTATTTGTTTATGGTAATTAAATATGAAATATAGTCATTTGTTTTTCTGTCTCAATCTTAATTTCTATAACTTGACATCGTTCCTTTTAAATTATTCTTCCCGGATATAACTCAGCATCTCAGTCACACTTGATGTTTCTCGATTACATTAACCTAGTAACCGGTAATCATCATGGATCTCTGGAAAAAACTGGCTTTTGCAGAAAAGGAAAAGCGATTCTGAAGGTGAGGAAGGAATAATTCTAGTAAACTAATGGATGTTATTTGAGATCACAACAGGTGTTAAGAGTTCCAGTATTTAATTTATTTTCATCGAAACTTATCCCAAAACTATAAATAGACTGACAAATCAAGTACTGGGGCACCGCATGGGAGCAGTTCTGTCTGAGTATTCATATTTCCCGTTTTCCACAACTTTATTCGTTTTAAAAATTGAAAGAACATCCCGTAATCCAATTTTGACATTATTGAGGACGGTAGGACCTTTAAAACAGGATTTTGTATTTTCTAATTCAGGACTACTGGTTTCTTGTCTTTCAATTCAGGATTGTGGGATCGGACCCCTCCTACCCCTTCATTATTCGATTGTCGATCTAAAATATCTTACCACTGACCATTTCCAGAAATAATCTGAAATCACGGACCTACATGTAACCGGCGAAAACTCCAGTCCAATCTCGTGTCAATAAAAACACTAAAAATCAATATTCCTAGAACAACATAAAACGATATAGTTATATCCAGTTTCCGGTATCCATAACATTGAAAGGTAGCATGTGGCTATAAAAAAACTAAAAATAATATTCCTAAAATAACAGACATAGGGGTACTCCCATGTTTCAGTGAATTCAGATGACAAAGTTATGATTATCCGATATTCCTGAAAGTGAAATGACAAAGTAGATCCCATTATACCCTGCTCAAGGCTTTAAGCTGAAAGTTGATATTTAGCTCCGTCCACAATGAAACGGTTTGAAATCAAACCGTGACATCTTCAATCTATGCAACAATGTCAAGCTCTCTGGAAATGCCCAGAATGCAGGATTTTACACCATTTATCCCAGACCCCTACCGAAGTGTTTCTGTTTTGCCTCACTAAAAGAATATGCCTAGTTACGGCCTTGCTTATGGTTCAGACAGCTTGTACTGTTGTCTACTTACGGTCTAGACAACTTGTACTGTTTTCCACTCATGGTCTAGACAGCTTGTATTGTTGTCTACTTATGGTATAAACAGCTTGTACGGTTGTCTACTTTAGGTCGACAGCACGTACTGTTATCTACTTACAGTCAAGAAGCTTGAACTGTTATCTATTTATGACATCGACATAATTCTATTGTACTGGTATCTACTTATTATCAAGATAGTTAGTTATCTACTTATAACATAGAAATGCTTGTGCTGTTGTCTACATATGGTGTAAGCAGCTTGTACTGTTGTCTACTTATGGTCTAGACAACTTGTACTGTTGTCTACTTATGATCTTGATAACTTGTACTGTTGTCTTCTTATGGTTTAGACAACTTGTACTGTTGTCTACTTATGGCATAGACAGCGTGTACTGTTGTCTACTTCTGGTCTAGACAGCTTGTGTTGTTATCTCCTTATGGTCTAGACATCTTATACTGTTGTCTGCTTATGGTATAGAAAGCTTGTACTGTTGTCTACTTATGGTCAAGACAGTTTGCACTTTTGTCTACTTATGGTCTAGACAACTTGTTCTCTTGTCTTATTATGGTCAAGACAGATTGTACTGTTGTCTGCTTATGGTCTAGACAGCTTTTTTGTTGTCTACTTATGGTCTAGACAGCTTGTACTGTTGTGTACTTACGGTTTAGACAGCTTGTACTGTTATTTACTCATGACCAAGACAGCTTTCATGCAATGTTGTTTACGTATGTTCTAGACAGCTTGTACTTTTGTCTACACATAAGCTATAGAAGTTTCAACTGTCATATAAAAAAAAATCTAGACAATGTTGTACTGTTGTCTTTTACAACGATCTAGACATTTTTCCAGTTGACTTCTTATCATCTGGAAAGATTCTGTTGTTTCGTCAATTATGATCTAGACAAGTCATAAATATTATCGACTGATAACAGGACATCCAATACTTCTATTTACTTATAATTGAGACATTCGCACTGCTACTGACTTATTCGTCGTGTGAATCTTACAGTGTTATATGTCCACTTTTGATCAAAATAGAGATAGCTATTTATTTGAGATCCAAGTGCACATGGTCTATCTCTCTATGCAACTGTAATACGAGATTTCTATACTCTACGAGTTTTTGTCAGAACTACACTGTTCTATCTATACACTCTCATTGGATTATAATGGCTTATTCATCTAGTTAGTTCAGAGAAAAATATTTTTATAGTGTTGTATCTCCACTATTTTTTCGTGTATTTTTACTGTTAAATAATTGTCATCAAAATTATCATTAAATGGTTTGCATGGTTTGAATTCAATTTATGTGCAATTGTTAGCAAATCCAGTAGTACAGATTTGGGGGTATTACAAATTTTAAAAACCCATGGTCTATCTCAAATTCAAATATATGGGTAAATTTCTAAAACTTAATTGCTTGTAGTGAAATGTTCTGTCTCCAGAAAAGGGGATGCTTTATTTGTCGAAGTTGTTTGTCTATAAACAAAACCAATCGAACAAAGAGTTACTCTTCATACATGTGCGTTAATTCGATTCCGATATAACTTTTTATGTCTCAGTCAAATATTTATGATTTTGAGCTTTTAAACTTTAATTTAAATTTTCATCACTCACGGCATTACTAAGTGGGATATACATCATTATAACTTGAATTCACACGACGATAAATTTTGTACTTTTATCTTCTTATGGGCATACAGCTAGTGGTCTAGACATATGTACATGTATTATTATCTACTGATAGTATGGACAGCTTATACTTATCTACTTATGGTCCAGAGTCAGCTTGTACTGATATCTAGAAAAAGAATGGCCAACGTAGGTACAGATATCTTGTTTTTGGGAGGGGATCACTACTTCTTCTTGTCGACTTGTTTCAATATTCATATGTGACGGGCTTCATCAAGTACTTTTCAAGAAGATGGAAAAGAAGCTAGCATTATCTTTCAACTTCACGTTCCGCTTTATAGATGATGTCCTCTCACTAAATAATCCCAAATTTGGTAATCATGTTTATTGTATCTATCCCGTCGAACTTGAAATAAAGGAAACAACAAATACAGTTAAGTCTGTCCCATATCTTGACTTACATCTAGAAATTAACAATGAGAGCAGGCTACACGAGAACAAACTTTACGACAAAATTGATAATTTTTGCTTCTCAATTTTGAACTATTCATTTATATGTAGCAGCATTCCAGCAGCGCGATATACGATATTACAGAGCTTGCGTTTCCTATCACGATTTCCCTTGAAAGAAGGTTGCTGCTTACAAGGACGCTATTGAACCAAGGGTTCCAAGTGGTAAAGTTCAGTGAAATCATCCCTCACAGATGACTGCGGGTATGTTCCAATTGTTGTTACCACAATCCTGCCTTATTTCCTCGGTTGTAACATCACCGAATGAGAGTTTATCATCGGATTTGTTTATTCTCTCGGAGCACCCGAGTTCAAACCCAGTTTTTGCTAGGGTTCGTGTTGCCGTCGTTTTTCGTATTTTTGTTTTGTTTTGTTTTTTTTGGGGGTGGGGGTGGGGCACCTTTTTTTAATGGTCTTGACATTTTACCGTGTCTATTCAATAGTATCATGGGACAGCTTGTAATCACGGTTATTCAATGATGATCTACTAAGTAATCACCTTATCCTCTTATTATTACTGGACAGTGTGTATTATCATTTACATTTTAACTGGGACTATTATACTTACAATATATTATGTCCCAGATTTTACACTATACTTTTTTTTAAAGGGATGCGTGTTGATTTTTCTCTGCTTATTTAGTGTTTATAGTTTGTGCTATTTTATTTTTCATTGTCTCTGTTTTCACTGGTAACCCTCTGTTCTATCGTTTTCCCTTGAACATTTTGTTTTTATAAATCTAAACTTTCATACTTAGTTTTAGTGTAAGACAATCCATATTACCATTAATAATTTGGGCGATGTCTTAGGTTTAGAAAAGAGACATTCGATCACCAATCCATTTTATTTAATACTTATAATTGGACAAGATTGATCATATAAGCTTGTACTGCGATCTACTTATGCCACTTTTGATGTAAACAGTCATTTTTAAGATCCCGATGAAAGCATCGAAAAAGAGATACATCTTCGCCAAAATTATGTTCCTCGTTTTATTTATGGACTGATGGTGATCTTCAAAGCATTTTATTTTTCTCATTTCTTAAATGTTAATGCTTAGTCGTTTGTGCAGTATATTAGCACTAGGTTTTTATGTTTATATAAAAAGATGACCACTGAAGTAAAAACTTAGTCAAAACAACAACCTTCGTACAAAACTTAGCCAAAACAACAATCATTCTTCCATTGTTTATACATATTGATAGTTTAATCAATATTTGATTGGTTGAGACTTTCCCCATGTGTCATTGAACAAATCTTCATATTCCCCTCTGAAATGTCGGGACAACATCGTGTAGAACGTTACTGTAGGTAAAACCTGTTTTAATGATAAAATGATTAATATCCCCTGTTTGTTAATAAAACAAGTTGCTTTCTTTAAAAAAAGAAAAGCAATACGTGAACCTAAAACCGCTGACGTACTGGTCATCAAAAAGATTGTTGCTGAATTTTTGTTTGCTTTTGAATTGAAATAATTGACTGTGAATAGAAGAAGATAATGATGAAGTTAAAACTACCTTTATTAAAAATATGTAATAGTGTGTACATTCTTGCACAAGTCAGTTGACAGCAATGTTGGATAGTTGTGAATAGAAAAGTGTATATACAGCTACTATTTGAATATACATTTTAAAGCTCGACTATTTCATTTATTACTAGGGATTGTAAATCATTTTTTCATAATCCTATTGCAAATTCCAGTTTCTGCAAACCGGATGGATAATGCAAATTGCACTAACCAATCGCAATATAAATTTAAGCACTCAGTTTGCTTTATAATCTGGATGTATTTATTTTATCTATCATATCTTTATATTTTGTTTCCTGCATGCAGTGGCGGATTTACCGGGGGCACAGGGGGCACGTGCCCCCCTAGTCGGGGTCCCCAAAAAAATTTCTATAGTTTTATTGCTACTGTATCTGCTTATCTAGATATCTAGATCGAAAATCAAGATATAGCTTGATTTGACTTCCTTAACTGGTCGTTAATTAACCCCAGCTTCAACATGTGTGATTTATGACAACTTATCGATGGGTGTGTAAATATTGACACCTTTGTGTAATGTCTATATCCAAATGCATTTATGTAGACTACATGTACATGTACATGCTGATTAGAATTAATACGAATATATTGATTGGTTTCTAATACAATATTACATGATCAAGATCGATTAACAAGTGAAATCTTCTGATCAGGAAAGATTTATTACCAAGTAAAATCGGTCTTAAAAGAATATGTAAAAATAGATTTTTAGTGTCAAGAATGTTAGTATCGATATGATATACGTCTCTTTTACCAAACACTCACATTGTATATACGGTTTCTGGGGAATGTGCCTGTCTCAGAACAATTTTTTTTCGGACTTTATTAAACAACAAACGAGTTTTTTCAATGCATACAGCAATTTTTTTAAACTGAATGTCGTGTTTTTTCCCCTTATTTTTTTTATGGAAACAAAACCTTACCCCTCCACTAAACATGAATGGTCTGTGCCTTATATATAATCTTTAATAAAATGATATTGTATCTTAGAAAACCTACTTATATTTGAGATGAAGAACAGCAATAAAAGCTTATTGTGTGTTTTTTTTTTTGCTGTGCATGTACTGATTTTGTGTCATGGATGGATACCCCATATCCTTTGTTTTTCTATTATGTACAGTAATATGTGTATATTTTTTCTTGTTGTAATTACCATGTATGAGGGTATGTATAGGTTACCATGAATGAGGGTATGAATGGTTCTCCATGAATGAGGGTATGAATGGGGTTTACAGATTAGAGAATAATGGTCAAAAAGTTCAGGCTAGAAAAAAATGGGCCCCAAAAATATACAAAAAATATAGAAAACAGATTAAAGCTGTGATGAACTGTAAAGAATAGAGGACAATTGGCAGCAAATAAAAGAGTAGAAAGAAATGGACCCCAAAATAATGAAAAGATATAAAAATGAAGACCCGTCCCCCCCTTTCCACAACCACCCACACTCGAATATATGCATATATAAAAATCTTTAAGTTTGGTTTCATGGTGCCCCCAGACATCGAGGTTCTGGATCCGCCCTGGCATGGATGCCTTCATATTCTCAACTCGTTATTGAAGTTGTCTGTACTCATGGTAGATGTTGTATAGATAAATTTAAAGTCCATTTTCCATGTGAAGTGAAACCCTGTGGCATGCAACTTATAATAGAAGGTTTCGTATATTTTTCTTGAGAGTAACACACCAGCGAGTCTTTTCACAAAAAATCTTTTACTGAAATGTGTTTGACTTACGAGTATTTTTACTCTTAAGATTTTTTTGTGAAAAGAGCCGCAGCTTCATTTGGACCTCTAATATAGAGACTTATTTTGGTCTCATAAAACATCTCAAATTTTAAGGATTTCCCGATTTTACTCAAATCAATCCCAATATTCTACAGGGAAACTTGGTTTTGAAGAATATCTTATTTTCAGAAGTTTTATGAATACCTGAACATACTCTTAAAAGAACCAATTTATATAACAAGACATCATGGACATGTAGATATAGAAAGACACCAGGATTAACATGTTGTACGCCAGACGCGAGTTAAGTCTACAAAGAATCATCAGTGACGCTCGAATAAAAGTAATTATTACATTAGTAGCAATGAATTACATTGATTTCCCATCAAATAAAAACCGATAATTTCACATGTGAAATAAACGTGGTTATTTCACTCTCTGACGTCATACAACAATAGGCGTTGTCAAGACGTCGATAACGTCGGATCAAAACAAATTGTGAATGCGTAGAAAAAAGATATAGTTCCTTACATTTTCTACATTAATTTCATTAAAAAGCCCTTTGCCAATGTAATAAAGAATAACTAATCAAAAATTCAAATATCGAAAAATATTCAACTCGTGACAGAACAACACTGATAATTAACTCATGCGCTACGCGCATTCGTGAATTAATGTGTTGTTCGGTCACTCGTTGAATATATTTCTCTATTTGAATTCTTCGATTAGTTATTATATAAATATTCAACTCGTGACCGAGCAACACTGATAATTAACTCATGCGCTACGCGCATTCGTGAATTAATGTGTTGTTCGGCCACTCGTTGAATATTTTTCTCTATTTGAATTCTTCGATTAGTTATTCTATAATAAAAAGGCCAAATAAATTACGAAGTTAAATAATCTATTCCTTGGGTAGAAAATCCTTGGCATTTCGAAAATGTCAAAGTTTATAAAAGGACAGTGACTCAAAAAAAGAAAACAAAAGAGAAACAGCTAGAGGTCACAATTCCGTAAGCAATGATGACCGTGCTTGAAAGTCACATGTCAAGCTCTTACTGCCGTGTCCTGAATTTAGATGAGAAAAGCGAAAATTCGCCTTCGCGAGTGAAATTAATATTTATGCATGAACGTGGTATTTTGCGCGAGAAATAGTAAGTAGAAAGCATACGCACTGATACTCTGGATAAGAATATGTATTTGCGTCATCACGTATATTAATCTGACTAATAGTTGAATTCGGATGTCAAACTACCTACCTCAAGTGTTTTGACTCCGGATTCATTGCAATTTTATCCGGAATTTTTGTGTGCGTGTTAACAGGGTGATGTATAATGTGAATGAATCAAGGATAGCTGGTCAACACAATGAATACAATTTTCAAAACCGTACCATAGTACAAATATTTAGATGCTATAAGGTTGAACTAATAAAAGAAAAAGAAAAAAAATAAGAATTGAAATTTTTTAATAAACATACATTCCTGTTAGTGAACTTTTTCCGAAAATAGCTTGAATATAATATCAGAGACATGTATACTAGTATTTATATGTTTCTGATAATATCTATCAACACAAATGTCAAGAGTTACGGATGGACATTTTATTTATCAAATGAATCTCTTTTTAAAGTCTAACATTCCACGTAGTCTATATGAATATATTGCTATACAAAATATAAACAGAGACTTATAAATCCCCACTAAAACAGTATAAAGTAATTGGCATTATGATAGTAATTAATTTTGTTTTACGTTTCTTTGTGAGATGCAAGGAATTAAAATCCTTGTGAATTAAAACCACGCAAGTATTTTTTCATTCATGACCTTTTAAAATTTAGATATTTAGCTAACTTTGGGTACGCACCCCTGCTCATTTGTGCTCATACGTTACATATAATTTTCATAAAATATGTAATGACTGTTCAAACCTACGAGACATAATGCACGTATACATTACAATTTTAATTATATTCTATAATTATTAGGAATAAATTCAGTCTAGTTCTACCTTAACAATGAATATTCTCTTAGTCTGGTAGATCTATTAAAGAAATTAGATATGCTTTTACAGAAAAATCCTTTTGTTTGATTATCTTTCTGAGTTCCGACCACTGTGTTTCCGACTTAAGATAAATATTTTAAACAGAAATATCGTTTTCTTAATTTTCTTCATGCTTTCCGACATTTTCTCATGCTATGATTGAAATACTAAATATCAAATGATAAACGTTCAGAAATAATCAGTTTATTCTGGGTCATTGTATATCAATAAACAATTCCCATGTTCATCAAAGGCTACACACACAACGCGTAGAGGGACCGTCTCCAAGCATAAATTATATAATTGCGTTATCATTATACTTGATATTTAATAAACATTCACATTATTAAAAACATATATGTTTTATCAAAAGGCAAATAGGTTCTAACATATAAACGATTTTAGCGTGCAAAATAGTTTTTCTTGTTTTACTTTCAAATCTACAAATGAACTTTGCCGGATTGTTGAAATATACAATGTTACGTGGTAGCCAATCTATAGAGGGACCAAAGCATAAATAACAACCTGTATAAATGATGGGAAATGTTCGAGACGTTCCGAGAATCGTGAATCCGAGGATATCAAGTGGCCCATAGACACTTCCAAAACTCGCCAATATATAAGCGTGAACCCCTTCGGGGGTTCACGCAAAAATGGCCTGTTAAGCCATATGAATAATTAAAGACGTGGGATAAGAGTCAAAAACAAATGGTCAAAAGCCATAACTTTAAAAAGAAAACACCACTGAAGAAAAAACCCACCAAAAACAAACATACTGCAATACAGTAAATAAGGATATATTATTAGTTATTTCTAGTATACTTTTGTTAATATAATAAAGAAAATCGCGAAAATAATTGAAATTAATAGAAAACAAAAAAATAAACGGATTTTGGAAAAAAAGGAAGAGCTAAAAAAATTGCCCTGTCACCAAGTACCTATGATAAATACCATTCTCAAATCCATTCCAGTATTGCGTACGCAATTAAGATGATTATATTCATATTTATATATGGCTGTCAAAACTATTTGTGTCAAACTATTGTATTAAATTACTTAACTCTTCATGGGCCCTTTAATTGGGATTAAAAAAAAATCTTATCTATGCATGAATTTGTTGTGTGTCACTGCGTCTATCTATACAAAATTCAGTCATACACAAGACACGGAGCGATAAATAAACCATTTCTCTTTAATTTTCAACAAAATTCCCGATATAACAAGATGCGATTAAGGGAAATAACAGTTTGATATTACTTAAGGTGGCTCGGGTGTCTTCCTCCATCTTGGATTTTGAAGTAGCAGATAACGTTGGTCTAGATATTTGATGAAATGTGCAAATTTAGAGAGTAGTATATAATTTATGTAAAAGACTTTTGATGTAAATATAGAAAATTGTGTGTTTTATCATAATTACGGTGTAATTTCTCAAAAACACCTTATTTGTGTTTGATAAGATTTTTTTCAACTTTGCCAAATAAGGGGAGATAACTCAGATAAAGTAATTTTCATAATAGAAAGTGTTGTGAATTTACCTATTTTGATATGTAGCAAGAAAACAAGTTCGGTAACCCCATTTTTTCTTTTTCATATATGAAAGCATGTTATAAGAGCTATCTTCTCACATTTTATCTTAAAGTTCTATTTTAAAAGTAGTTTTCTTTTTATCACACAAAATTTAATTTTCCATGCATAAGCTATACAAAATCTGACAATTTTGCACGACCTGTAACGTGAAAAAAAGTCCGGAGGCCCATACTTTTTATTATATTTTTGAAAAAAGCATGATAAAAACTTCATTTTGACAAATTATCAAAAAATTCTATCAATTTTAATTAAGATTCCCCAGCCACCTTAAGGGCATACGATACAGTTTTGATCCCATATTGACAGTTTGCTGACAATTTGCATATAGGCTATTTTTTGCATGATTAAATCAAATATGTAATAAAAAATATACCTTCATGTCCTACTTTTTGAGTAAAATGAGGTCGAAATTTCATATATTTGCTCAAAATTCGGATTTGTGGACGTATTTTTCCTTTCAACAGAAATACATAACTTTTTTGTTTTAAAAGATAAACACAAGCTGTTTTTTGTTAAATTTTTTGTAAATTCTGTTTTATATAAATGTAGTTTAAATTTGTGCAATTTGTTTTTTTCAAATGACTCATATTTATCAAATGTTCACGAATGTAGAAAAAACATCATTTTTTGCTGTATATTTATCTAATTTAAAAAAATTGCACTATTTACGTTTTCAAAAAAATATGCACACATTATCGTCTTACGTAATCAAACCGATTGGCATTTTAAAAAAGAGGGGTCCATGAACTCGTTTTCAAGTTAAATAAGTTTGAATGATAAAAATCAGTCGAAAACTGAATGTTTCCCCGATAAGTCGTAGTTTGACGTCGCGAAAATAACAATTTACGTTAGCAACGTCATTACCTCCCCTGTAACTATATCGTATGCCCTTAAGGGTGTTCCTAAGATAGGAAGCTTATACAAAAGAAAGAAAGAAAGCCTGGTTCCCGATAAAAGTGTTGTTCCTGATACATCGAAATGTTCCATTGGTTTCAGTTTGGCGAAGTTGGGATTTGAAGAACTTCGCAATGCTGCATCTCGAGATGTTTTTGTCAATTCTTATTTTATATATGAACCCCACTGTGAACGCCATGACAACGATTGAACAAAAAAAATTTAATTTTAAGGTTCATCAATACACTTTGACAAAAATGGCTGTTTACACCATAAGATTTTCTCTGAGTACAGACAAAACTGTGTAATTTGAAAAGTTTTAAAGCCTGGCAGCACCTGGATAAATAAATGTTACATCCATTTTATGTTTTAAAAAGTAAAAAACCTTTATGGATTTTGATGAACATTTCTTTCCTTGCCACAGAAGAGGGTAAAATAAACAAACACCTGAGTTTTATTTGATACAGTCCACTCATTTACACTATTTAAATCACCTTTGTTATGTTGATTTCTATTGTCCCTCTATTGTTCATTACAATCAATAGGATACAAAACAATCATTACCTGAGGGGGACCATCTCAAAGATTTCACCAGACTTTGTTTATTTTTACACTACCTACGGCAAGGAAAGAAAATGTTTAGCTAAATCCACAAAAGTTTTTATCTTTTTAAAACACAAAATGAATACAACTTGTATATATCTAGGTGCTGCCAGGCTTAAAAACTTTTCAAATTACACAGTTTTGTCTGTACTCGGAGAAAAATTCATGGTGTAAACACAGCCATTTTGTCAAAGTGTATTGATGAACCTTAAATGTATAAACCCGTTTCGTGATGGCACTAGTATGAATTACTACACAGATAGGGTTTAGCTCAACTTGAATGCACAAAAATGACCAGAACAATATGATTAACAAATATAAATAAGTCAACATGGCTGATATCATCAATTGATCCCTAATAGGAGTATGCCCATGGAAGACGTATTTTACCCAATTTTTGTATAGTTTGCTGAAACTTTAATAGAGAGAGATACTGTAAATAGTAAAAATGTTCAGTAAATTACATTTTACAAATAACACATAGGTGATATTGTCAATTAGGAGTTATTGCCCTTGAACCATGATTTTTTCACATATTTGTATTTTGTGCAGAATCTATAATAGATAGAGAGAAATTGAAAAAGCAAATATGCATAGTAAAATAAGATCTACTAGTAAGTTAAATGGCTAAAATTGTTAACTGACTCTTTATGAAGTTATTGCCCCTTGAATGATGTTTTTACCCAATTTTGCCAATATTCTATGGATTGTTCAAACTTTTTGAGGATTTTTTTTAGATATAAATCCTATCAGTAGATCAACTACAAAATAATAATAGCAATTAAATTATAAATATATTTTTATAACCTTATGAATGAAGCATTATAATGTTAAAAAATATTGGGTACGAGTTGGTTGAGTACGAGTTGTTTTACCTGAATTACTTCTTTAGATAATATTGATTTCAGTATGATATGCATTCCATTATATTTTAGCATGTTGTAGTATATTTTGCTCTCGACATATTTGTATAGCATTAGCAGTACTTTATGAACTGTTACTAATATTTTAAGTACAGATTGTACAATTTATTTCTATTCTTTGTAAGATTTCAATCATTTCTAATAGTTAAGGTGTTAAGATTTGATAATTTATTATTTACTATATTTGAAATTCTTAAATTCTTCACTGTCACTTAATTTTCCTAATGTAATTAACTATGCATGTATTCCAAGTTTCATATTTAACAATTTATTTAAAATTTAATATTATGTCTTATAATTCAGTATGTACTTAATCAATTTACTGATTTATACAAATTGTATAAATTATCTTTTAATTCAAATTTTACACAATTGAATTTTAACTTTTGGAAACTTGGTACTCATAATTTATATACATATTATTTACTTTGTTCATTATTATTTCATACATTTCGATTATATATTTGCAATGATCAGTAATTATCTCATGTCTTTCTAGCAAATGCTAAGATTTTTTTTTAACATTAATTTCTTTAACAATACTATGAATTACATTTAGTACTAATTTATACTTAATTTAACTTTAATATTTCTAGATTGATCTCTTAAATTTCACTCAATTTATTTTAACATTAAGCTTATTTGACTTTATTAATTGTACATCATTATATAATTTTTAGATACTTAGTACATTAATAAGTATCATTATTATAAATGTTATTATTTTTGTATGATTTATTAATTATTTTACTTTATTTCATATTTTGACTGCTTAATTACTGAATAAAATATTATTCCATAATGTTAAATTGTATATTTTATATTAAATGTTACATGTTCATTTATTTTAGATAGCACTAACAATATAAGCAATTAATGTTACTGTTATTTCAGTCAATCGATTAAATTTTCCAATTAGTTTTGCAAATAGTTTTGAATCTTAAATTTCGTTATTATTTAATAATTTAGCATTTACAATTAAATTTATCAATTTTGTTAAGTGAATTGTTAACTAAGCACTATTGTAATTATAAATGAATCTTTTACGTATTTAATTTATATCATTTCTAACAATTTTAAATTCTTCTCATAATAGTATTATACTTAGATATAGCATTATATTTCATTAGTTAAAATTTGACCTTTTAAATTTATTATATTACCTTAAATATAAATTCTTATCTAAACATTTTTAAAATTATATAAAATTAAAGATGAATTCTCTAATTATAACATTTAATTTTAATATTTATATACAATATTTATTTTATCACTTTTTAAAAATTTCAGTATATAATATGAATTATAATTATTATTTTCAAGTAATTTACAATTTTATTTACTTTAATTACTTTCAAATTTACATATTTTTCTATTTTAAAATTAATAATTCTATTAATTTTTGAATGATAGTAAATTTACAATTATTCTAATTTTTTATATACAAATTAAATCATTTTGAAAAAATATTCCATTAATATAATTTTAAGGAGTAGCATTAATTGTTTCTAAAGTAAATTTATGTTTGAACATGTTAAAATTATTTAAGACAAAATTCTCATTAATTTAATATTTTTAAATGTTTAGACATTATATTAAAATGTTTATTGCAATAATGTTTTTAAAACTGTTTACAATCATTTTTAAACATATAATTAGTGCTTTATATCTTAAACATATTATATGTAATTTATTTTTTATAAGATGTATTCCTAGTATTATCAAATTTGACAATTATTAATTTTTAGATTATAAAGTTTTCTTAACCTAATTAATTCAATTTATCTAAAATTGACTGTATAAAATGTTTTTAAATTTATATATTTGTACATATTCTAAATATTTTTCATCATATAAAATTTTTAATTATTAAAAAATAGTTATTTTTAAAGTTATTATTTTTAATAACTAAATTACTCAATAAATTTTGAATATAATTATTTCCTGATATTATAAATTATTTAATAGTATTTATTGTCTTCGAATTTAATAGATTGCTGTTATAGATTATTTTAAATACATTTCTCCATCTTTAATTTGATTTTATTATTATATGATTGAACAATTTAAATTATTAATTTAAGACATAGTTCTTTGGATACTTACAATTTAATTGTCATGCTTACATTAAATTTCATAGTCTTTAGATGACTAAGTTTTAATTTAGTTTTATTTACATTTAAAATGTTTTATTATATTTAATTTGAATATTTAAATTTCTTTAATGAACTTAAATTTCATAATTAAAATTATTTCATGAATGTATTTTAGCAATTTATCTAGATTAGTATTTATAGTCATTTAATCTTATTTAAATGTCTTTAATTTTAATTTGAATCTCTGACAAATATATCTGTTATTTGAATTATAATTTTATTTGAGTTAACTATATTTTATTACGATTAAACAATTTAATTATTGTAAAGACTCATCATTTAATATGGTCATTTATATTATTATAATATTTGACTAACATTTATAGGATATTTCATGAATAATTATATTCATCAAGTTCATGTTTATATTATGTCATTTTAATTAGTATTGTTGATTATATTTAATAAATGTGATTATTATTGTGTTTATCATTAGAATGTTAATTATTCAGAATATATTATAATGGTGAAATTGATTTTATGAATGTTAATTCTAAAAATTAATATCGTTAAAATATTAATAAATATTTAATTAATTTAATTAATTTTTCAACCTGCATTTTAAAATTTACTTAATTAATTAATTTATATATGAAACTCATTTGATATAATTTATTAATTCATATTATTTTTAGCTAGAAAGATTAATTTTAATTTATGTAAATTTTATTTAATAGTAAAATTTTAATAATGTAATATTTTTACAAATTTAGTTGTAAACTTTTGTATTAATTAGAATAATTTATATTAATTATTTTGTAAATAATTTGAATTTTAATAAATTTATAATCAATTTAATAGATTTTATTGATTATTGTAATTGAAAATGTAATTTCTTATTACAATTATTACAATTTGAATATAAATTTAAAATTGCATTTTTTATAAAATTCCAATAAATTTAATTTATATAATTTATTATTATTTAGAACAGTAATTTTAAAGATGCTTATACATATATATGATTTGTTATTTACAATTGAATAATTTTGATATTTTAAACATTATTAAATTTTAATAATTTTGTTAACATTAATGTAATTCATAATATTTTGACTCAAATCTTGTTGAATTTAATTACTATTTATCAGTAAATATGTGCTATTAATCTGACATATTAATCAATTGATTTATGGATAATTTGATGATATCACTCATTATGAGTATATTGTTTATATATATTTTCAATATATCATTCTAGATAACATGTATTTGTTATCAATATTTTCAATATTCCATTAATGTTATCTTATATATTTACATCAATTGACAAAGTGATGTAATGATTATTTAGATTTAGTAATGAATTGTATTAAATTGTGTTAACTTATTTTAAGTTATTTATTAATTCTATAGTAATATAGTAACTATAGCTATAATGTATGATGTTTTTCATGCATATGTCTAATCAAATTGTTGTCTTATATAGTTAGTATAAATTGTAAGGCATTAGTTACTTACATGTTTCAATGTTTACATTATAATTTAATTATGTATTAATTGTCATTTATATTTTTGATTTATTTATATGCATCAAGTAGAATACATATAAACTAACTTAATGATATAAGCATTTAAGAATAGTTAATGAATTTATACAATGCTAGTCAATTATGTAAATTTGATATATTCAAGTTTAATAAGTTATTCATTTAAAATTTCAGAAGTAACTTTATTTATTTATTGATTTCATTTGAATAGTTTATTCATTTTGACAAATAGTTCTGTCTATTTTTATAGATTGTTATATTGCAACCTTAATTATTTATCATTTAATGATATATTTCATAAACATTTATGATGTATGCATAATCATATTTTAAATTAGCTGTATTATGTAACTTCTCATGTTTATTCTTAGTTGCTTGTCTAATTGTTATTGTTAGTTTACCTGAATCGAATTGATTTACATTATAATTTTATAATATTTGATTGTATATCAATGTATATATTTCATTAATTTATTATGTATACTTTATATTGTAATAATTATAAAGATGTTCGAAATGCACGTCAATGTTTCATTTTATATTTTCATTTATAGTAAGTTAGTATTTATTTTATTACTATTTAATTTTATGTCTGTAATTAATTGTTTAGTTATTTATTTGACATTATTTTGATAACTTACTAGTTATTCGTTTAATATCTAGAAACTTAATATTACTGCATATTGTCAATCTAAAGTAATTATTTATAATTAGTGTCATTAATCACTTATTATATATATTCATACTATTTTTAGATTAATATTCAAATGATTAGATTGAACTGATTTATCATAATATTTGAATTACAAATAATGTGTATAAATTTTTATTCATTAGAATATAATCTCTAGATATATGCATATTATTTACAATAATATTAACATGCAATATGATTATTAAGATACATTAGATTAATTGTATTTTATTTTGCCTAACATTTGTAATATTTTAGTTTTTAATCGTTTATAATTTACACTATGCTATTTAGTCATATGTAATATCATGCATTATCATTATTTCATAATTTTATTTATATTCTAAGATTTTGTACTAAACACATATCTAATAATTCAGTTAATAGATATACATTTCGTGATTCACAGTTCATTTATCTTTAATTGTAGTACACTAGGATGCATAACATTTCTACTATATTTTCATATGTCTATGTATAATTTAATTAAATATTGACATAATATCAATCAATTGAATTTAGAATATGCTTATCTTTCTATTATGTATTGACATGTTATTGCATTTCATATTTAATACTTATAATTGTATATGTAATTATCATTAAAGCGATATAGTGATCATCAATATAGTTAATGTATCATAAGCATTTTATGAACTTTTATTCTAATCTAATAGTGAATGTATTAAGAAATTGAATGATTAGAATCATTGATTGATCATTAATTGTAAACATTAATGCAATATTCATTAACTGTTGTATCATAATCTAACATATTGAATATTGACACATATTTGATAAAATAATCTTGAATTTAAAGATTAATAGTGTTATATTAGATTATGTGAATTATTCATTTATTCACTAGATGATGTTAATCATAGCATATGCTCAATTTATACTTTTTCATGTTAAGTCTATAAATGTTATGATATGTCAGTTGTTATTTATTTTAAATTTTAATTATCTATATTTGTTAGAATAGCTATTATAGTTGTCATTCAGTCATTATTTATATTCATTTAGTATTATTATTGATCAGTGTATTTGATCAATTATATCTGTAATGTTGTGCAATTGGATATTCATTCATAATTTAAATTTACTGAATCATTATTTTAATTGCTTATCATAATGCATTTGATTGAAATTTATTATCTATTGTATTTAATATGTATCTCAAGTTAAATTCACTAAATTTGCGATTGACTTAGTTATGCATTCTTATTGTTTTCTGATACATTTTGTCTAGTTATTTCTTAATAATATCTTATCTATACTTTTATATTCTTATGAAGCTATTTATAGACTTATTAGTTCTGAATATTTCTATAACTTTGAAAATGTATTATGATAGACAATATATAATTATTTCATTCTATTATATCTAAAATATTAAGTTTATTATTTCATATATATAGCTTTTGAATATCTTAATGTACTGTTTAACTTATAGTCTTACTTTTATTCAATGTTATTTATGTGATTTCAATTTGAAGTAATTTTACTAATTGATTATTACATTACATATTTCTTGATTTACATATTTTATCATTCATTCCTTGAATATGCAAATTTTCATTATCTGTATACAATATCATTTAATTGCCATAATTTAGATATTTAAAACTATTCATGTTAATGCAATGTCTAATTGTGTCAATTTTTATTAGATATTATGTTCAAGAATTATTATATCTGTACAAGTAATGCTGTACATTTAATTTTCTATTGATCATATTTGTCATTTGAATTTGAATTAGAAATGTTAAACATATTGTACAGTTATGTATACAGCATTATTCAAAATCTAGATATAGTTCATTGACATGTATTAGATTCTTTGATTCAATTAATGCTATGCTAATTATGTTCATTAAATGAAATTCATTTCATTCATTTCATAATAGTTAATCAAGCTTGAATAGTATTATTAATGTAATAATTTTGTCAGATCAGTGAATATATCTTTAAAATGAATTGAATTAACTGCTATAATGCTAATTGACTTTTATTCATCAGGAATTATGAATTTTCAATTAAAAATATTCTTCTTTATAGATTAGACATATTAAATCGATTAATAGAATTGATCTGTGAACTGTAGATTGTATAGCAATGTTATAATTAATGATGAAATTAATTTAGCATGAATTCTGCATATCACGATATTCTGACATTTATGCAATACTAATTATAATTTCTGTTACATTAATTATCATTGTACTGATATTTAATAATTTAATCATTTACTAATTATGAAAATGAGCTAATTACTATTCTAATGATGATGAAATGTATCATAATTAAATTCTAGATTAATTATATTTGCTAACTTTTATGTATTAATTATTTCATTACTAAATTCTGATAGATAATTATGAATTGTATATCATATGAATCATTCAATGTAAGATTTGATTATGATATATTATATCATATTTTATGGATTATAAGTTTATTTTAAATGAATTTACTATGATTTATCTTTCTGTACGTTTGCTATTATTCATATTAGTTATATTCATATGATTTAAACAGTCGAATGTTCAATTAGTATATGAAATTCTTAATCATTTTGATTATATTCAAGTCTATTTGAAGTATCTTGTACTATTTAATATCTATATTTTATCAATTGTATGTCAATTGCTATAGCATTTCAAAGTTTAACATTGATAATAGAATCTATGTAATATTGTAACATTTTTACATTTTTATTATATTTGCATGTACATGAGATTGATTGTATATTTAATTGTTATATTTTAGATTGTTTATAGATCATGATGCATTAGACTAGCGTATAGATATTGTATGTTGATATATTCATTGACCTGTTGCATTTCATGTGATTTTGTGACTTTACATGCTTATTATGATATTGCGACAGATTCAAGATGACTATTGTATGATATGAGTTCATGAATTACATCATTATATTGATCATATCTATAGTATCTAGAATTTATTCATTATTTGCATTTTGATTTATATTTTACTTATGTATTGATATATGTAATTTAATTCAATATATTGATTGATTCAATTATCATAATGTACATATTAGATGTATGCTTAGTATTTCAATATTGCATATTTTAATTATTTATTTAGACTTGTCATTTTTACACAATGTATTATTACTTCTTTAGTTTATATTGCTATTATTCATTATTTTGAATTACAACTATATGTATATTATTCTAATAACTGATTTATATGATTTATACATGCTTCATAATGAATTTTATTAAGCTAATTCTTATTTTCATTAGATAATTATTGATATTCATTTGATTTTATTTTATTTTATCGTTTAATTTTACTTCATATTTATATTTAATCAAATATTTAATGCAATTTGAATTAATTTGACTAATGTTCTAAATTGCCATATAATATTCAAATATGATTTATTAATTTCTATCTATTTATAGTTTCACTTAATATATTGTATATTTAATAAATTCTCATAAATTAATTACTATTATTATGAATGTACTGTTAATTGTAAATAATTGAAACTTGAATAGATTGATCAATGTAGATTTACTAATTGATAGTTCATTTGATCAATTGAATTTAGTAATATGTACTCTATAGATTATAGATACATATGTACTTAATTGATTATCAATATTATTAATCAAAATTTATGCATTATATCATTAAGTGATCTAATTATATTTTTATGTTAAATGTAATTTAAATAGTCTATAAGTCAGTCTAATTTGCATTATACTTCAAATTATTACTTACTTATAAATTTTATTGTGAACATTTATAATTGAATGATATTATTAATGACTCTAATTTTATCTAAAATTGTATAATTATTCATATAAGATTGCTAAATTTATATCTGTTAAGAAATCATATGAGATTTTATCTTATAGCAATATGTCTAAGGCGTATCAATATTATACATTATGTTAAATGAATTAAGATATATTTTACTTTTAATTGTGAATTTCTAAGATTGCATATTGTTCGAAATATAGTTATATATTATGACATAGATTATATGGTATTCAGTAATTAGTTTATGAAGCATTTAAATAATCATACTAACAATTATTTAATATGAAATTAACATGTTAATTTCTTAATTATGTATCATGCTTTAAGTTAATTTCGTAATGCTTAATGTAAATGTTACATTCTATGAATAAGACTTATAAGATTATATGAATTTAAGTTGTATAAATGTAACAATATTATTAGTTCCAATATCATTGATTTGTATATGTTAATAGACTATGTAATCAATTTGAATTATGTATTGTAATTAGAATCTAACTATCAAATTCAATAATTTGTATTACTGATTAATAGTATTGTACTAATATTGTATATTCTGTAATATACTTTGACAGTTATAGATATACGTAATTGTATTAAAAATATTATAACATATGAACATCTGTACATGCAAATTCCCTATCATAAAATTGTAACGAATCTAACAATGTAATTGATATAAATTTCATAACATATGCTAAACAGTCTGATAAGTCATGATATAGCAGATTGATTTAAATCTTCAATGCTATTCTGAACCATTTCATATGTATTTATAGAATTTATTGTCTTATATGTTTCATTATATTCTATTTGCTTTCTAATTTATATTATCCTATTGCTTTTTATTATTTACTATCATTGAATATTGTTAATGTATATTATAATATTTAATTAGTCATTTAATAATCATTGTATGAATTTAATATATTGTTCAAGATAATATAATTTTGATATACATTGTATTATGAATAATTGCTAATGAAGCTATGACATGCATTAAGAATAGTATTTGATTTTATTACTATGATATTACATGACATGTAAATTAATATGATTCAAATTTAAATTGATATATAAGATAGTTCGATATATTTATGAATGAACTCATTATAATATTTAAAATTAGATATTATCAATTATTGATGTTGTAAGATTTATGAATTATCATTTTAATCTAGTTATATAGTCTGAATATATGATTCATACTTATAATATGGATATTTTATCAGTATAATTGATGATGTAATCATAATGTATAATTGTATACTTGTAATCGTTCTAATAGTATTGATATATGATTACTGTATTGTTGTTATATTTAAAATGTCTAATGTACATTAGTCTATTGCTGCGATTCATTAAGTGTTTAAATCACATTTGTATGATCTGATATTTGGCATAGTATGTGCTAGATCATGTAGTAACTTAATTTTGATAATCTATAATATATACTTAATTGACTTTAATAAAGATTCTTATATCTGCATTAGTATAATTTATTTTCATTTAATTAATTATTGTTAAGTATTCTAATTTTTAATTATGATTATTTAATGTTATTTGAATTTTTTATCTTAACAAATTTTCTAATTTTTTATTACAATATTCTTATTAATATTTTCATTCAGTTTATAAATTTATAACTACTTTTGTATCATATATCATACTTAGCTAATGTTGATATATTTGTATTGCACATAATGTATTAAAATTCTAGTACATGAATATGAAATTGATTATATTTATTTTTAAAATAGATCATATGTCATCATTATACTTAGAACATCAGTAGATATGTCCTATGTGATGCGATTGACAATTATTTTTCAAGCATTTCTAGTGTTGATTTTCATGTATGTTCAATGATTTCTGGCTATCATTTGTATTGAATGTACTTCATTATCTATTAGTTGTACATATCTTTTATTAGAGTATTATGTCCCCTCATTAACAATTGTGTCGCTCTATATTAGAGTAATAATTTCATATTTCATCTTAACATGTATATTAACCAACACAGAGTGTGTCATCAATGTTTTGACAACTTCTAGGTTCAAAGTTCAATGGTACAAACTTATGTTTAATTGACAACCCAATGTTACATTGTAAAGATGTGTCTGTCTATATTTGAAACCATTATGATTTCAAAGTTTATACTATGACATGTTTTAATCAATAGTCAAGGTTGTCATAATGTATTACATACTTCCTAGTCAAATGTGTAAGGTCAAAAGTTCAATATCAGTTATCCATCAATTTTTCACATTTTTTACACAGGTGACCTCAGATGGCTCTCATTCAATGATGTATATTAGCTCCTTTCAATCTGTATTACATTATTTATTTAGCCATTTTTTCATCTGTACATATCTAATCACTCTCTTTCATTTGTTGTATGCTTTCTATCAGTCACTTGTTCAATACTTACTAATTTATATCAAGCTATCTTTCCATTTTACATGCTTTATTACTTTACTCTTTAGTTGCACATTTTGTCTGCTCCAGCTAGACATGGGATGACAATGCATCAACAATTGTTAAAGTTTAATTCAGTTAATTAGTTTGTTATATGGAACTACTTGTGATAATCATTGTATTTATACTAAAGTTGAATTATATTAGAATATAGTTTGATCAACTATTTTGAGGCCCTACCCAGGTATGGTCCAGTGACTTTGAATTAATTAGCAAATTAATAGTTAAGATTTTATGCATTAAGTGATTTATAAGGTCTACTTGTATATAGATCAATGATATTTATATGAATTGCATATTACTATCAGTTCATATCAATTTGAGATATTGTTTGAGGCTACCCTCTAGGATGGTCCATGACTATTTAATTAATATACAATGTTTTAATGTTAATTTTTGATACTTAAGTCAGTTTGATAAACTTTTTGATAGATCAATTATATTTTCCATAAAATGCATTATATAAGTACATATTAGTTTAACTACTATTTTAAGAGCCATACCTCTAGGGCATGTACTCAATATTTGAATTAATAAGATAATTTCAATAGTATAAGTTTTATGCATTTAAGATTTTGAGGCCCTGCCATCATTAGGAACATGGTCAGTACTTTAAAATTACTAATTTTCAATATTAAGATATACTGCTCAAGTAATTTATAGGAACTCTTACAATGGACTAAGTATTTTCTATAAAGTTACATTATGTCTGTACATTCAGTTTGTCACCATTTTCAAGCTCTGTCAACTAAGATATGCACATGATTAATAAGCAATGTTGTATACATCAATTGTCTTTTCTGAATTTTATGCGATTGGTAGACATATTCATGTTAACAGTTTATATATTAGCTTTTTTCACCTGTACTATTCAATTAGCTCACTGCATTTGTACATGCTTTTTTTTAAGTTTCACTTAGCTGTCATATTTATGACTTTTATGTACTTATTCTTTATGTACATATTTTTTTATTGCTTATCTATTAGTATCATATTATCCATTTATTCGTCACTTAGGTTAAAGTTTTTGGTACTGATAAGTTTTGATGAAAGTTAAGTCCAATCAATTGAAACTTAGAAACATTTCCTATGAATATCTTTCTAATTTTAATGCCAAATTAGAGAGTTTATCACCCATTTTACAGATCACTGATATTAGAAAATGATATGCAGGATTGGGGTATCGTGTTAAACTGACACATTTTGTTTATTTCAATCAGCTCTAGTTGCTATTATTACATGCTTTATATTAATTTACTCTTTAGCTGTACAATTAATGTTTTACTTTCTTACTGTACATATTTTATCAACTCATCTTCACCTGTTACATACTTTATCAGCATCACTTCACCTGTGTACATATTTTATCAGCTCATTCTTACCTGTACATATTTTATCAGCTCATAATTTTATCAGATCTCTTTACATCTGTATATGCTTTTATCAGCTATTCGTAGCTTTCACATTTTTTATCCGCTACTATCCTTTAATCCTGTAACATTTAACCAAATCTCTTTGCACATTCATACGTTTTATATATGCTTTAAATTTCACTCTTTGCACTTTAATTCTTTTTTACATTTTTAGTACTTATACATTAATACTTTTTACTGTGACCTTAAACAGTTTAAGTCAGTACAATTGAAAAAATATCATTGCAAATATTTCCATAGAATACTGTAGCATTTCATAGGTCATATATTATTATCTAGTAATTATGTTATACATTTAATAAATTCCATACTTTACAAATTCTTTACACATATTATGTTTTAGTTGATTTTAAAATGCTATAAATAATTACAACTCAATGTAAAGCAATTTATATAACATATAATATGCTTTACACAGATATAATTGTCTTAAGTATTAATATGCATCACGAATATAAGGTGATTATGCTGTATCATAGAATGAGAAGCATACTTAAGTCATCGTAGTGGCGTTGTTAGTTCGATTTCAAGACAAGATGGTCTGGCCTCCATGTTATCAACTGATCTCAAGTCATATTAAGTAACTGTGATTAAAATCAGTTCATTATTTTAAAGCAAATTTATCAAAGCAACTTGAATGCTGAAGTTTAATGTCGTAACTTGATCAGTCCTTCTATGGTATTACCGAATGCCTCATGCAGTCCATATGGGTCTTTATGTAGTTTCTAAATGTCATTTTCTCTATTAGTCATGGACTATTGATATATAGATTTGTATTATCATTATTAATCATAATGATTATATATTGATGTACAATTAATCTCATAAATTAAAAATGTTTCATAGTTATTTTATGTGTAAAATGTAGGTGAATATCAAAGAGTCAGTCAGTCCTCACATATCATTTTCAATACTCAATAATAGTAATAGGAACATATGTGGACACGCTATGTGTACTCCTTAAACTTATTCCCAGCATTTAGTTATTCAGTTTACCTTAAAATACAAAACCTGTAAAAAATTTTATCCTATAAAATATTGACTAATTTTGTCTTAAAATATCAAATAAAATCATAAATACTGAAATCATTAATGGACAATTTGTATGATATTACTCTTTACAACATTTAGTTTGTTTCTAAATTTACCAGGCTACTTTGTAATATTCATATTATAAAAAAACTTACAATAGTTTACTTCTTTTATTACGACCCTATATATCTAGCCCGTCAAACAAATTGCTCTTATCTAGTATAATTCATCTTTAACATTAACATTATATTAACAACCCAGGGTGTCACATATGTTTGTACAACTTCCTTAGGCAATAGTTAAGGTCAAATTTTTTAAGTTGAAACCCAAGTTCATTAAAGTAAAGATGGTCTGCTTATATTTGATGAACCATTTGATTTCAAATTTATACTTGAATGGATTATAATACAAGTGTGTCTAATATGTCTTCCTAGAAAGTCAAGTAAAGCTTCAAATCATTATCCAGAATTTTTCCACACTTTTTTACAAGGGCCCACAGAAGGTCCCATAATGATGTCTGTTAGTCTTCATCTGAATTTTATTTGCTTTTTTCATCTTAATACTATGTCTTTTGCATTTGTATGCTTTCTATAGCTCACTTTTCACCTGTACTTAATGTTATCAATAGCTTCTTTCATATGTACATATTTTTATTAGCTTATTTTAGTTCACATTTTATCTGTTCCCACTAGACATGGGATACAATATTGCTATCAACAATTTTAATTTTCTGCTAAGTATAGTTTGATCAGGAACTATTGTGATCAGATCATAATTGATATTTGTATAAATTGCATTTATCAGTACTTAGTTTACAACTATTTTTATGCTCTACCCCTAGGTCATGATCAGTGATTTGAATGTAATTAGCAATATCATATGTTAAGTTTTCTCTTAAGTATTTTATAGGATCTGCTTCAATAGATTCTAATGATATTTCATATAAGTTGCATTTACTATCAGTTAATATCAATTTCACTATTTGAGCCCTACAGGGCAGCCAGTGTTTCCAATTAATAAGCAATTTTAAATTAAGTTTATCTGCTTAAGTCAGTTTGAAGGAATTCCTTGTGATGTTCAATTATATTTACCATAAAGATGCATTAACTAAAGTCAATTGTTTAACATATTTTGAGGCCCTGCTCCTAGGTCATGGTCCAGTACTTTAATTAATAGCAAATTTCAATCGTTCAAGTTTATGTTAAGATATTTAAGGCCTGCCCTAGGGCATGGTCCAGTACTTTGATTAATTAGCAATTTTCAATAGTATAATTTTTGTAAGTCAATTTGATAGGAATACTTACAATGGACAACTATTTTCTATAAAGTTATTATGTCTGTACAATTCATTTTCACCATTTTCAAGCCCTGTCAACTGATTAGGTCAGCGACTGAATTAATAAGCAATGTTGCTCCATAGATTGCCTTTTCTAATTTTAGCCGATGGTGAGACATTTTTGTAACTAGTTTATCATATTAGCTTATTACCTGTACATATTCAATTAGGTGCTCTCATTTGTACATGCTTAAGTTTCTAACTTCATAATACCCTATCTAGGCTGTACTCATATCAAATTTGTATATTACTTCCTTAGCTGTTATTTAGTTACTTAGCTTATTTATATGATTTATGCCACCATTTACTTCGTGAGCCAGCATTCAGGTTAAATTTTTGATCAGTAGTTTTTAAGTTGAAGTCCAATCAACTTGGAAACTTAAAACTGTATCCATATATGATTTTCCTAATTTTAATGCCATAATTAAGATTTTCCTATTTTCAGGTCCACTGAATATAGAAAATGATAGTGACGATGGGGATCTGACTGGAACATTTAATGTTATTAATCAGTTGTTTGCATTTGTACATGCTTTTAATTACAATTACACTTTGCTACACATTTGTTTTAGCTTTCTCTTACCGTAATATATTTATAGCTACTTACCTGTGAAAGCATTATTTTAATTAGCCATTAACTCTGTACATATTTTACCTTTCTTCAACCATGTAACAAATGATTTGTTCAGCTCACTAATTTATAGTCAATGTCTTTACATCTGATATGCTTTTGATTAGCTATCTGTTAGCATTTCAGACATTTTTATCCGCTCTTCCTTAACCTGTAACATGTTACCAAATTACTTTGACAACTTTTGCGTTTTTTGCTTTATTTCACCCTTTCATGCTTTATTCTTTTCTAGTGAATTCTTTTGTAATATATACTTAGATACTTGATTCTATTGTACCTTAAACAGTTGAAGTCTAGTACAATGTGAGAATAAATATCATTGCAAATATTTCCTAGATACTGACTTCAAGGTCAATTTTATCAAATTAATGTTATATTTAACAAATGTCCACTTTGACAATGTTTACAATATTTGTTTAGTGTTTTAACACGGTATTAATGAATTAACAACTCAATGTTACAAGCAATTAATAAGATAAACATGCTTTAACCAGATTATTTCTTAAGTACAATTTGCAAGATCTTAAAGTGATTCACTGTACAAGATATAGAAGCAACAACCTCTGTGCTTGTTGTTTTCAAGACAAATGCTGCTCCATGTTTACCAATGATTCAAGTCATTTATAGTAATTGATTAAAATTCAGTAGTCAATGTATTTACACAAATATTCATCAAAAACTAATTGAAGATTTAATGTCAACTGATCGTCTTCCATGGTAATTACCAATGACCCTGCACCATATGCGTTCTTATGTAGTTTCAAATTGCATTCTTCCTATTAGTGTTTATTTTTTGTAATTATCCATTTTAAAAATGATATATTTGGTACATAATCAAAATAAATGTTTAAATTTTGGAAAATTCAGTGAATACTAAAAGGCTCAGCCCCAATACATAAACCATAAGAATAGGAACTGGGAACCTTTTTCCTTAACTTTTCCACATTTATGTTTTTTTCCTTGAAAAAAAACCTTGAAAATTACCCTTATAATTACAAAAAATCAATCAAGAATTAAATAAAATACAATTAAAAGAACTAGTATAATCAATATTACCTTTAAACAGTATTTGTAAAGAAAACACCATCAAACAAAAACCAGCATAAGATTCTTAAGACAAGATTAGGAATACCAAAAGTTGTACTAAATTACCTTAAACCCTACATATGTTACTTCCTTGAAATATAATAAATCAGTCTTATTTAAAAAAGTATCAATTAAATAAAATGAAATTGGAACCATGAAAATAAATGAAATTAAGTCTTTTGAAAATTTACAATGATTAACAGGTTTGACTTTTTACGATACAAAAAATGCTGGTTTTGCAGCTGAATTTGATTCAATATGGATTTTGTAAGTAATTTTTCAAATATATATTTAATGATACTTACTGATTCCAATAAATATTTCTAATCTAGCAAAAATAGATAAAAGTCAAATTTTACTGTTCCTGTTCTGACATTAATTTTATAGAATAAATAATAAAGTATCATTACCATAACAATCATTGGATGATTATAAATCTAATCCTTATAGATTTTCAGATAAGTGATTAAGCAATCATGTTACAATGATGATTAAAGAGTGGAACTAAGTTTAAAACAAGTGATTTTCTCAAAAAAATGTCAAGATTTTAAGAATCATTAATATCATGAAGAATAGTAATTTCCTGTACATGGACCTAAATTAATGTTTTCAATCAAAAGACTTTAAATTGTTTATACTGTGCTAGAAAAATTCCGTAATTTTTATTTAACCATAATATTAACAAAAATATTTTGTCACTGCAAAGTACTTACATGAAGTCTTTTTTACAATTAGGATTTAGGAATTGAAAATTAAGTTTTATTTTTTGAAACATTTTAAAACTATCAATTGTTCAAGCATTTTGGTAAGTTTCTAAGTAAAAACTAGATATTGGATTTGATTATGCTTCTGAAAATGCATTATTCAATTTTCTTTGCGAAACTGTTGACGGCATCTGTAAACGCTTGACCGTTCCTTTTCTAAGCCCCATACAAGATTTTTTCTGACATAACTAATATTGTCTTTAAGTGTACTTTCATGAAGAACATTAATAATTACCCTATGGGAATTATCAAATTTGGCGAATATGTCTGCTAACATTTTACTTGTGGACGATGTTATCCTTAATGACTGTCTACTTTAGCAGATTATTAAGTTTGATCGAATATCTTTCTGGTACAGAACCGGTATATTCTTATTCATAAATGTTATTGTCCTAATATGCAGTTAAGTTATTCTCTGATTCGTTAAATAGCTATCAATAAACAAAGATTGACTAATTTATGTTAATTGAAGTGTTTTATGTCAAAATTTAAAATTAATTAATTTGGTAAACTTGTTAAGTGTATTACAGGTCTAAAGAGATGATTTTATGTATGCTTAAGATAAGGTAATTATTTTAATTAATGCAAAATTTCAGTATATTGTCTTTCCTCAAACAAATGAAAACAAGATTAGCTTCTGTTGCTCAAATGTGATAGGTCAATACCATTAGGTATGCTGTTTATATGCATTCAGATTATTTATCCACCCTTATCTGGTCTTTATTTGAAATTTTGTTGTTTGATGCTCAGTTTGTGATTAGATCAGTTCAGGGACCATAGTTGAAAGCAATGAATGGACCGAATGCAGATATTAGCATTGAATCCCATGAGACTAGTTTCCCTGCCCTGTCATGGTCAATGAATGTTTTCATTTTAATGGAAATTAAATTTTGGATTAGGCAAGTTTAAGATGAACCACTAAGTTAGTCAATAATGATTTGTACATTACATTTGAAGTCTTATTTTATGAGATTATATGGCAACCTCCATTGTTTATGACTGAAAATTTTGACAGTGTTTACATGTTAAAGTTTGTGTTTAGGTAATTTAGAAAATTCTGATATCAATGGTTTTGATATGCATTTTCATAAGCATTTTATTTTCATTTCCTGAATTATGTTACCCGCACTTAGTCATGGTTCATTGGATCTAATATTTTTGTAATTTACATGTTTAATGATTGCCATTTAATTTAACATTTGATTATACATGATTCAATTACCAAAGTGAGCAATCTCATTTCAACAGTTTATTTGTGCCTTCCTCAGACTTGGTTTTTCTTAAATGAAAATTTACTTTAGTTATATGATTATTTGTGAATTAGTCAGTATCTATGGTATTAAACGCACTAGGATTATAAGATCAAACTGAATTTTGCTAGATTATGGCTAAAGTGACCTCTAAGTGACTATGTTTCCATGAGATTATATTTGCTTGTCACCTCAGAATAAAATTATTAATTTTGAATGTGTTGAATAAGTTTACATGTTTAGTTTAGGCCATATATTTACCTGCTTTTAATTATTCAATATTTTGGTAAATGAAATTATGATTTTTCAAGATCTTGATCAGAATTTTTCAAATGAAAAATTGCACTTGTGGCTAATGAAGAATTTCATTCTTACCATACAATGGAGGTGGTTTAATCATAGTTCTAAATTTTAGAAAATGCTAATTGTAATTGATTTGACAAATGTGAGCTTAAAAAAAATTGCTCAATTGTCAAATAGATAACTGCACAAGTATTTCATTTGGAGTAAAGTTTAAGTTTTATTTCTAAAATATGGGGATTTAATTGATGTAAATTTCTTGTGTTAAATATAAATTAACTTAAATACTGTCTCAAATAATGACCCAGTTCACTATAGCAAAATAGATCGATCTTTTACTTCATTTCTAGTATGAAAATGAATCTCATCAGTTTGGCGGCAAAACTACAGTTGTTTCAAAACGTGGATGATAAGAAAAGTAAACATGTTCTGTGTCTTGGATTATCTTAAATGAAAGTTCTATTATCTTTGCTGAAATCTCATTTCAAAGCATGACCTTTTTAGCTGTCTTCACATATATTTTGTTATGAAACATTTGATTAATGAACCACTAGAATAATATTAATAAATTCATTAGGAATGACAAACTAGTTTTCACATCATTTTGTATGTAGTATAGCAAATTTCTTAATATTCATTTAGGATTATTTGTTTAGAAATAAGGTAATAAGGTAGACCGTTCTTTTGTTGTAGTGTAAACGCTGTTAAATAAGTGATTTGATGATCTTGCTTGTGAATTAAAGTGAATGATCTTTAAGATAATTCAAATAAAGATTAATTAATTGTACAAGTGTATCGGCAAAGAACAGTGTTTTACTGGTAGTATAATTAGGAATTTTCGAAAATTTAATTGATTTTTGCAAACACATGTCAGATTGGGCATCAAATTGTACCTTCACCTTCATGTGTACAAATGGTTCATCTCTTTAATCAATTTTAGTTATCCTCAGGGCCAAATGTTTTGAAACTTAAAACAATGAGGATAATTTAAAATAGTTAAAACAAAATATTCAATTTTCAAACTTATGGTGGAAAACCTTGATTTGATTTACAAGTTTAACCTTTAAAAAGGTATGAGTCCTTCTGATTTACATCAGGTTTTGTTTGTGGTTTCAATTTACAAAAAAATGCAGTTTTCCATATTTTTGGAAGAAATATTGTTCCATTTTTTATTTTCAGTTACTATTATAGTCATTGTCTCGCATTGAAATGTAGGTCAGAAAAGGCAGTGTGGTAAACAATTATTAGTTGATTAGGTCAGTTTAGTCGTAACACGTGGTATCAAACTATGTTAGTATGAGTTGTACTAGCATTGGCACAGTCTCTTTCCTGGAGATTATTTGCACTGCCCCTCAGGTTGGTTTATTGACCTGATTGAAATCTTTCGTTTATTTACTTGTATTAGTTTGGATTTAGCAGTTTTGGGGAGACCATTGTGGATTTCACTATTTGGGTAAAGTAGTTGTTATAACACTAGCCATTATACTTCATGGAGATTAAATTTGCACCTAACAATCATATTTGAATGTGCTTCATATTTACAGTTCAAAGTCTTTATAAGTCTTTTATAGGAATGATTATGAAAGTCAATGATTTCTGGATCAGATGTATTGGATTTCAAGTTTCATTTCCATGGCGATATATAGGTCTAACATGGAATGAATTGTGTGAACTTATTATTTGCAAATACTGGTGATCCTAAGATGAACACTTCAAGATTGTAAAATGCTGCACCATCTCAATTTATAGAAAAGTTAACAAGTAATTTAACTTTGATTTATTTCCTTGATTATTTTGTTATTAAGACAAAGATAATAAAAATATTAGATTTCATTTCTACTGTTGGACTATCATCATGGCCTAGAAGATTGCTTCAAAACCTTAATTAGAACCTGAGTCTGTTTTAATAGTTTTATTTGGTTAAAATACCAACAAATTTTGGCTTTTCCATTATTTTTTTAGGAACATTCTCAAAGTAATCATTATCTGAAAATTTATGTTCATAATGTTTATCTGCAAATAGATATTAATTGCAAATAGTATTCAAAACAGTGTTGTCATTTGGAGAACCTTAACTAGTTTATCTCCTATATTTTGACCTTAAAATTTTTAAATTGGTATGTTTGCACATCAGGTCTTTTAGTATATTTAACACAATATGAATTTTAGCCTTCACTCCAGTGAGGCATTGAAGTGTTTTTTCCGTCTGTCAATCTGTGTCCCAAAATTGGTTATTCTTTTGAACTATTAGTTTCTCACCAAATGTTATGAATTAAAAATACTTAATATTTAACACAGATTCTAGTTTAATTTGTGGACTTTTACTTCCAGTTATTCCTATTCTATAATAATCAGTGCACCATCTGTTGTCCATGGACAATTCTCATTTATTTCAACATAGGCCCTTAGAAATGGGGCCTAGTTGGCATGTTGGTCTTATTGTTAATTATAGTATGCTACCTGTAAATCAATTTATAGTTGAACCTGCTTGTGGAAGGTGCCTTTCATTTTCACTCGTTTATTGCCATGATTGCAAGTTTTTCGTCGTTAAAGGTAGTTGGTTCTTTCTCAAGGTACTCTGGAATTTACATCAAAAATTTGCTGTATTGAAATGCCAAGATACTATTAAGGCAAGCTTCTATTAATATAACAATTATCAATCACTGTGTAATACAAATAATTGTCTTCATAGTTGAAATCTGTTTATCATTGTAATCATCAATGGCATGTTTTTCAGAATGATGTTAATTATTAGACATCCAATATTAAGTTCAGGAATTCATTAAAGCTATGACATTGGAAACAGACAGTATAAAGCATTGTAATTATTATATTGATATGTTAAAGACTAAAAATTACCTTTCAATCTTTACTAATAATTTGGATAAACTGAAGAATAGCATATTGGAACCACAATATTGACTTTCCTTATTTTGTTTTCATTGAATTTCCTACAAATATATTTTCTGTTTTGTCATAAAGTTTGTAATACATCACAAGTGGATGTTGTATATTTTTATAGCATTGTATGTTTAATGGACATCTACCAGATACCCTATTTTAAAATATTTTCATTTTAGGACATTTAGTTAACTGTACCAATGAACTCTAGTTACCATTGTTTGATGTTTTGTTGTCAATCTTTTAATTTTCTGTATGATGATGTATTTGATAGAATGATTGTTTTCTAATTTTAGTTTATCTATTTTGCCACATTCTATTTTTGTACTATATTTCCTTATTGCCCCTTGAAATACTCTCTTTTACCAAAATTAGCCATGTATGTAATGAGAAATTATTGCAAGGTTTATTAATATAAATAATGCATCTGGGTGTATCCCAATATTGACTTCATTCTGAAAATCTTTACATTATATCTGTATGCAGATTTTCTCAAAATGCCACATTATTAATCTCGCATTTGCATTTCTCAAAATCGATATAATGCACAATAATTTTGTATTTTAGTAGTTTTTAAAGCAAGCTTCCTAATTTGGTTTTAAATTTTCACAAAACATGCTGTAACGAGGATTGATCTTTATATTCTTGATTCTTTGTCATGATTGCAAAAAATCTTGTACATGAATCTACAAGGTTATTCATATTCCTGAATCTTTAAGCTTCATTCAAGAGCACATTTTATAGTTGTTTTATATGCATTTTAACCAATGGTACCCAGTGATGTTCTAAAATTATCTTGAGAGAATTCACATTATTGTAAAATTGATAGTTATTTCCTTAACTAAATAGAATTTCTTAGTTTCATTTTTAGCTTAAACAATTTAAAAATTTTTTAGGTAATATTATGTGTCATGATGCAGCTATTTAAAATATCTCTTTACATTTTATGTCATTGTTATGGAAGCTTCTAATTTCATGCACTTTAATTTTTGTAATGATGTAAATTTTGAAAGTAAGATGTCCTTAGTGTAATAAACCTAGAATTATCAAATTGTAATTTTCACCTTTCTTGACTAATCCTTAAATGGCCATTAAGGCCTTTCAAATATCAAATTTATGGCCATTGTATTGCTGTCATCCTGCATAATCCTAATCCAGCCTAAATTTTTCATTCTGAGTATTTTCATTTCTTCGTCAAAAACCATTGCTTAATGAATGTCAAACTTTGAGAATGATGTAGAAAGGTCTTTAAACACCTGAATTTGGTTTTAATTTGAAAGAAAACTGGCCTAAGGCAATTTTAATTCAATTGTTTGCAATGCAAAATGGCAGATCTTGTACCTGACACATAGGTATGCCCAATTTTAGGTTACAAAAATTTTTTTAATGATTTCCAATAGACCCTGTGTTTAAACTTCTTAAGGACTTCACGACAAATTGGATACAGTTCCTGGTATTACAAGAACTTCAGTTTTATTCAAAAAAATGGTAATGGTCTGAGCAATTCCCTAAATCAGTTGTTTGGAAGTCAAATTTGCACTAATTGGACCAAGTGTTAATTTTGAATGCTCTTAGTTAATAGAGATTGTAATTCATGAATGGTTAATTTTCCCTATTCCGTAACCTTAAATCTAAGCTTTCACAGATAAATATTACCCACCTGGATAACATCAATGGAGCCAATTTTATTCCGAACAATCGGTAAAAATTGCCAATGAATGTTAACATTATTGACTCCTAAACGGCATGAGATTGATGATTGTTGACAGCTCTACTAAATGTATTAATTAATGATGCTTAGAAAATGTCACGCACTTTATGGCATAGCTTCCATAAAAAATCATGAGGATCCAATAACCTGTTTACTTCTAAGGACTCACCTTGGATCATTGGATCATTACAAGAATTAAATTGTCAAAAGCATGGTGAATTTGTATCCTGTATTGGTTAAGTTTCCATTGTTCATGTTATTTCTTAATATAATTGTTAGCCAAATTGGTAATTTATCGACTATTCCTTTCCAATAATTTCCAGGATAAAGCTAATGATTCATTGTACTTCCAGGAGCATTTTTATAAATTTCAATATGATTAATTTTCCAAACGGATAACTTTATCTGTCTGATCAGCTGTACATTATAAAATCTAAAATTGACACATTATTCTGTTAAGAAGGTACTGTGATTAAGAAACATCAGGCAATACATAACTTCATCATACACAATTAGATAATTGTGCCAGGAAAGATTAATACTTTTCCTAATATGTCTCATTTTTGTATTTCTTCTGAACTATTTTAATAAATTGGTAAAAATGTCATTACTGAGCATTCAAAAGACTAAAGAACGTCAAGGCATTTTTAAAATTTAATAATTTTCAAAAGGTTACTCTTCTAAATGCAAGGCAAAACTTTTTGAAACTTTAGGGGATTGATTAAAAATGAGGATCTGGATTTGTGAATTCAGGGACCTAATTTTGCTCAGGTGATTTTAATTATTCTAGAAGCCTTTTTTCTATTTGTCTATCACCTTTTGACGGATAAAAAGATATGAGGATTCTAAATACAAAGCAACCATCAACAATTTAAATAAATAAGTATTGTGATTCCCAGTCTAGTCTCAGAACATAGTGGAAGATTTATGGAAATGTTGCATAATATGAATGAGGATCTGGATTGTGGGGGGGAAGAGGGGCATCCTTCATTTCTGTATTCTTTAATTATTTGGCCTTTCCTCTATAAGTCTCACCTTGACTTGAAAAAGAGACATAGGTATGCTTGTTTCAGCATCAACAATTTATTAGTTTGTGATAGGTCTAGTTCATGGTGAACCACTAGGGTAGGTCAATGATATTTGGTATGCAGTTGTATAAGTTGCATCTCGGTTTGCCTAGAAGTCTTTGACTTTAACTTATATTTGTTTGTACTGTGGGACTACAGGGCATATTGGTGATTGATAATTGGTATCTCATTTCCATGGAGATTATTTTGCCCCACCCCCTCATTCATGGTCTGTTGACTTTGAAACTTTTGCTTAGTTTTCATGTATTAGTTTGTGATTAGGTCAGTTTAAGGGGAACCATTAGTGGTAGGTCAATGATAATTGGTATGCAGTTGTATAAGCATTAGCACATCTCATTTCCATGGAGAATATTTGGTCCTTACCCCTCAGTCATGGTCTA
Organism: Mytilus coruscus; assembly: GCA_017311375.1. Classification (NCBI taxonomy): domain Eukaryota; kingdom Metazoa; phylum Mollusca; class Bivalvia; order Mytilida; family Mytilidae; genus Mytilus; species Mytilus coruscus. The sequence continues at coordinate 30,017,207 of CM029607.1, forward strand.
TTGACTTTGAAACTTTTGCTTAGTTTACATGTATTAGTTTGTGATTAGGTCAGTTTAAGATGAGCTGCTAATGTTAAGTCAATGATATTCTGTATGCAAATGTATCGGCATTTGCAAGTTTCATTTCCATGGAGATTATATAACCCAACCCCCTCATTATGGTTCATTGACTTTGAAACTTTTACATAGTTTACAAGTTAATGTTTGTGTTTAGGTTTGTTTAAAGGGAACGACTTATGAAAAGTCAATGGTATTTGGTTTGCAGTTGTATTAGCATTGGCACATCTCATTTCCATGGAGATTGTTTAGCCCTGTACCTTCAGTCATGGTTCATTGACTTTGAATATCTGCATAACTTACATGTTAAAGTATTGCTATTTTAATTTCAACATTTGCATTATCAAAATAACAAATAGGCAAGACATATCTCTGTGTTAACTGATTATTTATACTTTTTGCCCATTATTCTATATTCTTTATATTTTAGCACCCCATTATTCTCTATTCTTTATTTTTTTGGGCCATTTTTCTCAATTCTTTATATTTTTTGCCCATTATTCTCTATTCTGTAAACCCCCATCCACACCCTGATGAATAATTCAATAAAAATTAAAATGTGAGCTCTTATAAATGCCATGCTTATCCTGTCACAAATATTGCCAAAATAAACCAATCACAAAATTTTTAGAATTTACAGTAATGTCATGGACCATAAAATTTTTCAGTTGAGTTTATTTTAAGTTAAATAATGAGAAAATTGCCTGTGCTTCTCTTCAATTGTTACTTTATTGGAGGTGATATTATATAAATAACACACAGCTGAGAGGGTGATAGAGCAGATTGTTACCCTGAGAAAATATTGTCAACTGAGGCTAAGCCAAGGTTGACAATATTTTTTGAGGGGTAACAATTTGATCTATCACCCTCTCATCTATGTGTTATTTATTTATTATACTAAACTTTCTGTCAGTATTGTATTTTAAATTGTAAATTGAAAGTAATTAAATATGAGGTCATATACTTAATAATGTTACAGTTATTATAGGATTAAACATCTTTTTAAAGGAATTTATTGATATGTTTTTGAGTGACCTGGTCCAGTTTTTACACCAATAAATTCCTTTAAAAATACGTTTAATCCATATAATTCTTTAAAATTGGAGATAAGGAACTTAATTTTCCAAATTATAACCTCTATAACACGTAAATTGTATACATATGTCATTGAATTGGCCTGGTGCATGAATATATTTTTGGTAAATGCTAAAAAATGTACTCTTAGAAATTTGCTATCTAAAAAAAATATAAACTACAAAAATATCTTATTGTCATTCAAATGAATATTTAGTGTTTATAATTTAATTGAATGATGAATGCAAAAGTGAAAATAAATATCTTTAAGGTTGAGCCGGTTTGTGTTATTATTGTCACCAACTTGTTTACATTGGTTACCGAAAAGTGGATTTGGTCAACGTTGTCTATCGAAAAATAAACAACTTCAAGAGCCATTACCGGAAGCCCTCTCAACCAATCATATAAGCGTATTCCCTTAAGAATATAAGAATTATTATAAAAACAACAAAAGTGAAGCAAGATGTATATCAATTTATGTTGACAGTTTATGAACAAGGTCTGAGGCGAAACGAAGAACTTGAGCATTGTCCTTAAAATTATTGATTTAGTTCAATTCATTGTCCTTTAAATTGTCAATCTTTGATTGGTCTGTACCAGAGGGTGACATTAAAAAAAATTGTCTCCTGCTGAGCTATAGGGTAAATTGTCAACCTCATATTAACCAATCAAAATCTGACATTTTAATGTGAACTGTAGTAAAAATTTTAAAAATCACCTTATTCTTCTGTTTCTACCTGCTGTCTAGTAAGTAGACTGAACCCTTTTAAGGAGAAAGTGTGGTAAATGTTCCATTTTGTTCCTAATATGTTTAGTCCATTATATGAAGAAGAGAAGAATTTCCAGTTAATGCATAACATGTTAGAAAGTGGAATAGAAAAATTGTGGAGAGGGCTAAGATAGGCTTGGCTAATCCAATTCAATTCAAGTTATTCTGAATAAAGTAATGTTTAAACTAGATAATTATAGAAATAAGGAAATGTGGTATGATTGCCATTGAGACAACTAACTATCCACCAGAGTTCAAGTTAAGTGGATATAAACAATTTATATAGGTCATTGTACAGAAATGAGAAAAACTATTACTGTATAGTCGGCTTTAATATGCCCTAACACAAAATATGTGAAACAATTCAAACAAGAAACAAATGGCCTAATTTATAACAAAACAATTTATGAAAACAAATATGACAGACATGAACCAACAACAACCACTGAACTACAGGCTCCTGACTTAGGACAGGCATATAAGAATGTGTGGTGTTAAAAATGTTTCTCCTTTGAAGCCAAGTGTTCAGAGATTGCCATACTGAGTGCATACTATAAACTCTTACAACAACAATTGTCTCCCTTTGTAATTCAAGTGCAGTAAGAGTTATTTCCCTTTATGGTAGGGATTTTCATATGTTTTCTTTCTTTCTTTTTAATTTTGAAGCTTCTACTTTTTAAATATATTTATTTTTTGTCTTTTAATATTCTAAATTAAGATTTTCATCTTTCCATAAAATGATGGTTTATCTTAATTTTACAAATATACACAAACTGCCCTTTCTGACTATATTATTAATAACTTTCTTGAAAAAAGACAGTGCTTGAATTTTGGAATAACTGAAATAGGGAATTTCTTAGTGCTTTATTAATGGCCTATTTGAATGCAGTATATCTAACTCGACACTATTTACCCAATTGTCTATTACACTTACTGAACTGTATGAATGCTTTGTTATTTTCTTAAATATGCATGTAATATTGGCCACTGGATGTTAAGCAACCTTAAGATTCAATGAATACATATCAGAAATATTAGTTATGATTTGTGTTATTATTGTCACCAACTTGTTTACATTGGTTACCGAAAAGTGGATTTGGTCAACATTGTCTATCAAAAATAAACAACTTCAAGAGCCATTACCGGAAGCCCTCTCAACCGATCATATAAGCGTATTCCCTTAAGAATATAAGAATTATTATAAAAACAACAAAAGTGAAGCAAGATGTATATCAATTTATGTTGACAGTTTATGAACAAGGTCTGAGGCCGAAACGAAGAACTTGAGCATTGTCCTTAAAATTATTGATATAGTTCAGTTCATTGTCCTTTAAATTGTCAATCTTTGATTGGTCTGTACCAGAGGGTGACATTAAAAAAAATTGTCTCCTGCTGAGCTATAGGGTAAATTGTCAACCTCATATTAACCAATCAAAATCTGACATTTTAATGTGAACTGTAGTAAAAATTTTAAAAATCACCTTATTCTTCTGTTTCTACCTGCTGTCTAGTAAGTAGACTGAACCCTTTTAAGGAGAAAGTGTGGTAAATGTTCCATTTTGTTCCTAATATGTTTAGTCCATTATATGAAGAAGAGAAGAATTTCCAGTTAATGCATAACATGTTAGAAAGTGGAATAGAAAAATTGTGGAGAGGGCTAAGATAGGCTTGGCTAATCCAATTCAATTCAAGTTATTCTGAATAAAGTAATGTTTAAACTAGATAATTATAGAAATAAGGAAATGTGGTATGATTGCCATTGAGACAACTAACTATCCACCAGAGTTCAAGTTAAGTGGATATAAACAATTTATATAGGTCATTGTACAGAAATGAGAAAAACTATTACTGTATAGTCGGCTTTAATATGCCCTAACACAAAATATGTGAAACAATTCAAACAAGAAACAAATGGCCTAATTTATAACAAAACAATTTATGAAAACAAATATGACAGACATGAACCAACAACAACCACTGAACTACAGGCTCCTGACTTAGGACAGGCATATAAAGAATGTGTGGTGTTAAAAATGTTTCTCCTTTGAAGCCAAGTGTTCAGAGATTGCCATACTGAGTGCATACTATAAACTCTTACAACAACAATTGTCTCCCTTTGTAATTCAAGTGCAGTAAGAGTTATTTCCCTTTATGGTAGGGATTTTCATATGTTTTCTTTCTTTCTTTTTAATTTTGAAGCTTCTACTTTTTAAATATATTTATTTTTTTGTCTTTTAATATTCTTAATTAAGATTTTTCATCTTTCCATAAAAATGATGGTTTATCTTAATTTTACAAATATACACAAACTGCCCTTTCTGACTGTATTATTAATAACTTTCTTGAAAAAAAGACAGTGCTTGAATTTTGGAATAACTGAAATAGGGAATTTCTTAGTGCTTTATTAATGGCCTATTTGAATGCAGTATATCTAACTCGACACTATTTACCCAATTGTCTATTACACTTACTGAACTGTATGAATGCTTTGTTATTTTCTTAAATATGCATGTAATATTGGCCACTGGATGTTAAGCAACCTTAAGATTCAATGAATACATATCAGAAATATTAGTTATGAGATAGATGAATTATTTTACTATGTTATCCACTTAAAACTGAAAAAAAATATCAAGAGATTTTTTTCAAATTATACTTTTCCAGATTTGAATTCCGATTTGAGGAAATTTTTTATCTGGGATATCATTTACCTCTAACGGAAGAAGACACCAGGTAAGTGATAATTTAAAAATGATGAATTTAAACACAGAAATTATGTAATAATAAAAGCGTTGATGCATGCATGAGGAAATGTACTCTCAGAGAAAGGTACTAATATGTCCTGATAAAAATCATTTATTATTATTAATCTTTTGTTAACGTTTTGTTTACCTAGATATCATATTGATATGCTTCAATCATTACACAGATGAATGATTCCAGGAAACGATTCGATTGGTATCAGTTTAATTTTATGGACTATTTTACAATCAGTGGATAGGATATGTAATTTGTTTGTCGTTGTGTTTAAAAGTCGTAATTAATCGGTCATCAAATAGTTTGACCTGATGTGCCCCCTAGTGACAGCCGATGTTCCCCATAGGTAAGTTGTGTCTAGATGTCACTGTAGTTTCCGTTTTGTCTGCGATCATTGTTGGGCAGGGCCTGATAATAGCTTGTTGTAGTATCTAAGAATGTAAAGACAATTTTGATGAAGTGGTGCTTGTGACAATAACAAGATAATGAATTAATCACATTTATTTGTCTGCGACTGTAAAGAATTAATATCATAGTTTTGTTTTTGCGTCTCTTGTCATAACTTTTTTTGTATGTTTGTCTGTAAAAAATATGTCCTATTGAATCATTTTATGTTATAGACAATAAGAGTGATACATTTATGGCAGTTTGATCCTATAACAACATTTTTTTACAATTTTTTTTCCCCGAAATAGTGTTATTATTTATTTCTTTTTTATTTACCAAATTGTTTCTGCTCATTTATATCCATTATTCAATCTATTTGTTTATATCAACACAGAGTAAATAACTACTTTGATCCTTCAATCAGCCAACTATTGTACAAATAACAGGTACATAAAATAATTTTTGCTTTATTTGTACTTGTACAAATAAAGTCTCCTGTTACCCCTCTTCCATGTTGAGCAAGCGATAATGTGAATATTTCTTTTTGCGTACCAGTTCATTTTGGGGTCCTCTTCGCGGTCCGCATTTAAACTATGTCGATTACTTTGAAAATTAGAGACAATGATTTAGATTTTAACAACTAAAGTTTCAAGTGTTGGGTGTAAATCAGGAAAAAAACAATATATGTACATTGTCGGAAAATATAAAATTTATTTGTACTCGCAGCGAGCCTCACTTTTCGTCCTGTTTCTAAAGCTCATACAAATAAATTTCATATTTTCTGACAATGTACATATATTGTATATATGTATCTATATTTTTACATATATAAATGAGAATAATTACTTATTGACTTCTATGAAATCGATTACTTATTTGAATGAAGAGCAAATTATCTGGTGAATTAATTTTTGTAAATATATATTTATTTCATAACCATGGTGATTTTTTATACTGCGTTGAAGCCATGCAAAGTTTCCAAGTGTTCATACCCATTGCTCTTCATTTTTCTGTTCACTAACCTCTTAAAGGTGGTATCATTGTTGATGACCAAATCAATGTATCAAGAAGTGAGCAATAGATGACCAAATCAAAACTGGGGGTGATCTCAGGTGCTCCGGAAGGGTAAGCAGATCCTGCTCCACATGTGGCACCAATCGTGTTGCTTATGTTATTACAAATCCGTAAATAGTCTAATTCAGTAGGTCACATTCGTGAAAAGGGAAGGGTATTGAAGTTACGACATAAGGAACATATCCGATATCATCTGTGAAACGGTTATTCCATAACGGTCAACCAACTCGTGATGGCGTCTGTAAAATTTATGAAGGGATGATTTCAACTTCACCATTTGGAACTCTTGGTTTAAAAGCTTCCTTGTGAGCAGCAATCCTCTATCAAGGAAATCATGATAGGAAATACAAGCCCGGAATATCGACACTGGGAGATATATACTCCGTATGCAGGCGCTGCTGGAATGTTGCTACATAGAAATGGAAAGTTCACAATTGGGAAGCTAAAATCATCTCTTTTGTTGTAAAGTTCTGTTTTCAACCAACCCTCATTGTCAATTTCTAGATGTAAGTCAAGATATGAGGCAGACTTAATTGTATCTCTAGTTCGATGGGATAAATTTGTTCAACATAGTCACCAAATTTTGTATTATTTAGTGAGAGAAAATCATCTATATACAGGAACGTAAAGTTAAAGGATATTGCTTACTTCTTATCTTTCTTCCTAAGAAGTTCCTGTATGAAGTCATTTTATACTTATCCCTCCCCAAGACAAGATACTTGTATCTACGTTCGCCATTCTTTTTAATGAAACAAAGTAATACCAACTCTTTCAATTTGTCTTTTAGTTTGGAATGGGGAATACTTGTGTAAAGTGAAGAAAAGTCAAATGTTTTAATACTATTGCATGATGAGAGAGTCTTAGATTGTATGTACTCTAAAAGATTTTTGGAATTTTTTAGTATCCACATCTGATTTACGCCACCTCTAGAATAGGCAATTTCACAATAACTTTGGAGCCCGGCTTTGATTGCTGATAAAATAGATGTTAATAATTTAGAAAGAGGTTTCATGGAGCACTTGGAAGACCCAGCAATATACCGTTGTTTGTAAGGACACTTATGCAGTTTAGGTATCCAATACAGTGATGGAAGATCCAGTTCTTCATCTTTGGTTGAAATTCCAAAGGAACATAGAACAGACCTATGATTATCCAGGATTTCCTCTTTGGTAAGTGTCGTGAGGGTATATGTTGAGTTTCCAAGTGAATTGTCAATACCTAATTCATTTATCAAGCAGTTTATGTAACGATATTTACACACAAAAACGATGTTGTTTGGGGATTTATCTGCGGGGACAACAACATATTTGTCATGGAGGTAGGACAAGTGTTTTGCAACATTTGGGTCTTTAAAAATTGACGTAGCGTGGGTATTGATAGACCCATTTAGTTTCTTAATTCGGATTTGTATCAACGACCTCACAGCCTTAATCCATTCGGAAAGAGTATCTACGTCTTCTTTCTCACGTTTAGCCCATTGCCTGGCATAATCCTCCACTGAATTCATCAGTATTTTAAAGTTGTATTTCCAATTGATGGATTTGTCTTGAAAGATTTTAAAAATCAGTGCTGATCAACTATTTTTACAGGAATTATGTCCCTTTGAAATACAGTTTATATTGAAAGTTGCGATGCAAGTACTCTCAAGCCTACATTCATTGTCAGATTGTTATGAAATTTATATCAGTGTTTTATATTATCAAGGTCTTGTTTGAGTTCTATAATCAGGGCTGATCAACTATTTTTACAGGAGGAAGGAATTAATATTGAAACTGCATTGGAAGCTGGCAGTGATTCTCATGCTTACATTTTTTGTAGGATATGAAAATAAGAAGATGTGGTATGATTTCCAATGAGACAACTCTCCACAAGTGACCAAATGACACAGAAATTAACAACTATAGGTCACTGTACGACCTTCAACAATGAGCAAAACCCATACCACATAGTCAGCTATAAAAGGCCCCGAAATGACAAATGTAAAACAATTTAAACGAGAAAACTAACGGCCTAATTTATGTACAAAATAATAATGAAAAACAAATATGATACATAGCAACAAAGTACAACCACTGAATTACAGTCTCCTGACTTTGGATAGGGACAGGCACATACAGAATGTGGCGGGGTTATGTATTTATGAAAAAGTTAAAAGAACCAAACCAAACAAGAGACATAGAACAATGTTCATTTATTTGTAAAGATTGACTTAAATGTCAAACTTCAACAGTAATTTATTGTTTCTTCATCTATGATGTTTGACACCGTCCCTGAAATTAAATAAATGTATGAAGAAATCTTGGAGAAATCTTTTACTTATGTTATAAATTAGGCTGTTAGTTTTCTCAGTTGAATTGTTTCATATTTTTCATGTTGGGGTGTTTTACAGCCGACTATACTGTAGGGTTTTTTTACATTGTTGAAGGCCTTATAATTGCCTATAATTGCTTACATCCACTTTATTGAACTTTGGTGGATAGTTGTCTCATTGGCAATCATACCTCATCTCCTTATTTTTATATTGGAAACACCTTGAAATTTTTTAAGGAAAAAGAGTCGGAAACCAGGAAAAGATTTTATTTTGTGAGTTTTCACTGTAGTTAGTCTAATGATAATAAATCTAATCAGATTAATGGATGAACAGACTGCATAAATGTTTGACCTTTGACCTATTGTCTTGTTAGTGTCAACTGAGCGGACATTTTGGATTACTTATATGACTGCTATAACCGAACTGATTTATAGTAGTGAATATTTGAGAATGTTTGGGTCTTTAGTTTTCAATAAATATGTCCTCCTAGCCAGGGTAATTTTGTTAATCTGTGTAAATATTGAAATTAATGCTGTGCATTTAAGAATTTAATGCTTCTTTTTGTAGTTTTATTGGCGTGTAAAAGCGTTGACGGAAACACATTTTGTATGAAACACAGAAATGCTTCATACTAAACATGTGCGCATGATCAACACTTTTACAATCCTTTAGAATTATAAAAAGAAGTACCGGTATTCAATTCTTATAATTACATTTTTATGGTACAACCCTGAAATTACAAGTTATATCACATTGTTCTAGTGTCTTCCTATGCATTATTGTGACGTTGTCACAGGAAGCACGTCCTGTCAGGAAAGTTGGGAAATAAAATATACTTTTGGAATGACTATCGATTGTTGTCAGGCAATCAAAGTATGGATTCTTATGAAACATACATGTAATGTGATTATTTATTGTTGCGAATCACTGATTATTTGTAAAAATGCAAGATCTAATTAATGGGATTGCAAAAATTTTGTGAAGGAAAATCACTACTGAAATTGTGAATAGGAGTTTTTGTTATTGTAAACCTGATACTGTCGCAATTTTTTCATTAATAAAAACATTGCAAAAATTTCTGAATATTCGGTATATAAAATAGCATTGGTACTTCACTGGTATTCTTCTGAATTTTTTACAAGCAATATGAAAAATGCATTTTATACAATTTTGCCTTCCTGCTAAAGGTCGTGGTTCTCTCCTGGCTTTCTCCACCGATAAAACTGACCCCCGAACGATATAGTCAATAGTGCTGAAAGTGGCGTTAAACACCATTAACCAATCAATCATTCAATCATGTGTAGGTAGTGTTGTTTGTGTCAACAATTGTTCAAGTTTGATATAAGGTCCCACAGACAAGATATATTTCTGTGGTTACATTTTATGTATGATTTTATCAATTTAAAAAAACATTTGCTCCCTGTGATTATTTAAGAAGAAGTCGTCCCAACTTTGTGTAGATCACGTAGAAAGATATTGACTATTTTGTGGTATACAAATAAAAGGTAAATGAGAAAGCAACACAATAACAAAAATATCCAAAAGACATATTGATGAACACCAAACTGTCTTAAACATTAGACATGTTTCTAAAGATCTTAATTGTTCTTGGTCTATTGAAGTTTTGGAAAAATATGCATCTTATAAGATGTGACAGTGTTTGCTATTTGTTTAAGTTATGTATTTTTTCAACTGGATAATGCCCCTTTCACTTCAGAAAATTATTTCAGATATTTATAGATCTGTTATGGATACACTTCTGATTTTGAGCTCTGCCTCTAAGCTACCTATAAATAGGTTCAGTTAAACCTTATTAAATATTCATAAGTTCAATGGACCATTAAAAAGTAAATAATTAAATTATATTCATGTCATAAAAATCTAATCTGTACATAGTATTGTTTGCATGTTTATTAATAAAACATAATTAAATTGCAATAAATTGCCCATATAGATACAATCATAAATAATACTAATATGATTTAAAAATATATTAAATAGTTTTATGGTGTTGAAGAAGAAAAAATTAGAAAAAAAACATATAGAAATCATTCATGCAAACAACATAAAAAGAAAAATTAGAAAAACAATAAGGTCTTTCCCAACGTAGGGGAAAGACCTTAATAAATAGATTTGATATGGGTTGTATGTAGGACCTTTGTTTATCACTTATAAGCTGAAACAGAAACTAGAGACATATACCATGTTAATCTTAAGATACATTAGAGGACCCCCCCTCCCCTTTACAGGCCTCCACCTTAGGCCACACAGCACCCTATGACATATGTAGATATAAAAAGATGTAATGCAAAGGAGCATATATCAATGCCAGGACACAGCATTACTTCTTCTTTGCCTCCCTGCCAACACTTGATGTATCTTAAACTTATACATCAAGGTTGGATACACCACACCGGCAACCGGCATGGATACAGTGGCCAAGTAGAACATAAAGTAATGGTGAAATAATATAAATGTAAACAAAGACAGGTTTGGGAAAAACTAACCACAGTTTATTAAGCATAGTTAAAATTTCAAATAAGGCAAGAAATATACAATGCATGTACAAATGTATATGCATGATAAACAAAATTTCTAAAAATGAATAACTGAAAGTGTAAGTCAAACTGTGGTTCTCCAATTAAAGTATCCCAAATTTGAAAAGTCAATTCCGATTGGTTGATAAATATATCCCAGACAAAGCAAGATTCAAATAAGACAATCTGATTGGCTGTTGTTAGTAACCAGCCAAAACAAACACGAAAAGGAGGTGCAGGGTTTTTATTAAAAATGGCATTCAAATACTACGAAACTAAAAATGTACAAATGCTTCTACAATACATGTATCTATATTAATACTGTATTTACAAAAAATACTTCCATCTCTATATGAGAATTTGTGACACTTGACTGAAGAATTTGTGACACTTGAACTATTGACTTCATCCAACTATCACTTGCACTTAATGGTGTCAGACATGTTCTCTTGTGACTTAAAATATTTTACAGGAACATCTGTGATGTCCAGTAATGGCATACAAATAGCATTAGATGGATATGTGCTTCCATAATTCACTTTTAGAACACATTTGATTAAATGTTTGGTCATGTGATTTTTTTTCACCAGTGAAGCCTATTGTCTTGCATGAAATATTTGCCACTGGAAGTTCAACATGCAACAATCAATCAACCTATCTCCACTACCATATGAATGTAAATAGATAATTTTCTGGTTTCCCATGCTTGTTCTATTCACTTTGGCAGGGATACAGATTGTCTTACCTAGGAGTTGTTTCCCTTTACAAAATATTCAAATTAAGGAAGTTGTATTTTGATATGCAGTAGGATATTTGATCAACACATTCAATGGAGTCATTTCATGAACCCCAAAATTTAAACTAAATATCCAATCAAATTTTGGGGTCAGAAGTGAGTCCAACACCCCAGGTAATGAACCCAGCCCACACAGTGACATTGCAACTTTTTAAAAAACTTGAAATTTGAATGACATAAAATTTGCAATAACTGCAATTATAATGTACAGTGACATGGATTTGCATGCCAGTCAGTGCATGAAAGTTGCTTATAGTCTTCAAAATGCACTGACACGTTAAAAAAAAAAGCCATAAAAATCTATGATGATAGATTTCAAATGTAACAACTGCAGTGCATTTTGTGACATTTAATGCATCAAGCAATGTTTTATTGTTTAAGGACTAGACAACAAGTCATTAAACTACTATTTCATATTCAACATTTCATTCTTTAAAAATCTTTTCTATGACATTTAACTTTAATTTGAAAAAGATGCAGTAACGTGACTTTAATTTATATCTTAAGTGTTAACAGTAAATTTTTGAAAACTGTAAGTTACCATTTATTTTGAAGATCTCGACATGTTTATATTGCTGGTTTATTGAAAGTTTTAAGGATCGAGTGAAAGCAGACTTAAATATTTTTTTCAGAGTTGTCAGCAAATTTCAATAGGATAGCATATCATTTGCAGGTTTTTTGCTTACAAATGCATGTGTGGTATAATTAGTGTGATCTTTAGAATAAAAATGTGAAAACTTTTTAACTCAGCTGCAGTCGAAACTCAAAAATGCTAAATTTAGTTATCTGCCCCATATGTGACAATAGAAGCAAGTTTAGAGATACAGACATTCTTAAAGCAAATTTTTTTGACAAAAAAAAATGCATAATTTATTTGACAATTTTTTGGTAATAAACAGTACTATTTGAAAATTTAAGATCTAAAACGAACAAAAAAGTACATGTATCACATGAATTATATTCTAGTCTTCAATGTTGAAAATGCATTTAGATCCAGGTGAGTGACACAGGCTCTGTAGAGCCTCTAGTTCAATATTGTCTTGGCTTTGTGGCAGAGTGGTCTAAGTGGTTGAACTACTGTATCACAAGCCTGTCAACACTGAGGTTGTGAGTTCGAATGCTGCAAATGGCAGGTGCGCTTGACTCCAATCTTAATTGACAAGGATTGTCAGTTTTCCTACCAAAGGTTCTCTCTGGGCACTATGGCTTCCTTCACCAATAAAAACCGACTGCCACGAAGTAGCACAATCGTGCTGAAGGTGGCATTAAAAACCAATCAATCAAGTCAAATCTATCAATATTGACATATAAGCAACTCAATTTGTCAAGAAATTAGAAAATTAAAAAAGATTAAATATCTTATTGCACATTTACACACTGTATGGAAAAAAAATATATAGAGAAGGTTAAAACAAAAATCCTCAAAATGCTATTCAAAGTATTTGAAAATACCAATTTGAAAGACAGTTCTTTCCAAACTTGATCGATGAAAAAAAAGCACTTATCATTGGATATATTTTGATGAATTTCAGTTAACAGCAGTCCATTTTTCAAGGGTTTTCTGAGATGAAACTGTTGTCTTCAACTTATCAATAAATTTGAGATGTAAGCAGTCAAATTTAATAGGTATTATTGAACTCAGTTCAGAATTTTGATAAAGGAATTAGATTAACATTAAACTGGGACAAAACACTAAAAGGATAACATAACAGAATATTCTGTTTCCCATTATCTGTTGCAGATTTTAGTTACAACCTTAAGTTTAGAATAATATACAACTTAAAATCTTAGAAGTTGATAAACAAAGAAAAAAAAAATAAAGTAGAAAGGGCTTGTTATGCTTTTAATGGCTTTTAATAAGCACTATACAAACTTGAGGAATTGTTTGGAACACTTATATTGACTATGTTTTGAGTGCACACTTTTACAACCATTGACAGATATACTTTTGTACTAAAGCTATTAGTACCTAGATACTGTTCTATTGTACTATGACCTAATTAAACACGAAGTATAATGTACCGAAATTAAAAAGGGAAAAAAAGGGGTTAATGAACAAGAGACAAAAGTCTCTGGAAATAGCTTTGAATAAATACAGCGCCCTTTAACGGTCAGTGTCATCCTGAGGGAAAGATCATAGAGAGTGGAATTTAACAACTGGATTATTCAGGTTAAGGAAATATTAAAAAATTCTCATATCACGCCAGATTTGACTTGAGAATATTCAGCGATAAAATACACAATTGATAATGACCATGCAACTGAAATAGCGGATGTCACAACACATATTATGCACAAAAACGCCATAAATTGGTTCCAAGCAAACTCCAATGCAACACAAAAATTTGAGTAGTTTTTGTACATTTTCCTAAAACAATCAAAATGTTAAATGGCAGGTCACAAAGGTTAATGTCATCAGTAGAAATGTTAAAGGACTAGATATATTTATAAATAAAATGTCAATTCATCGTGCACAATTAAGAGGTCTTTCCTTTTTCATAATGTAAAATATTTGTTCAAATAGGGCGTAGAATGCATTGAAAAGCTTTAAAACACACATAAAACCCTCAAAATAGGATAAAAATCACATAATTTGCTATTTGGGACATGACCTTGACCTTTGACCTTATGACCTTTTCAAGGTTATTGGTCCACAATGTCATTGCAAAAGACCCCATGGGTTTAGGACCTTTGGTTTTAAGAGTTAAAGCTAATTTTTTTCTTTTCAGAAACTGTTAACAGGGGTTATGCTCTTACAGAAAGGTCAAATATCTTGGGTCCAAATGTAACAAAGTTATGCCTTAATGACCCAAACATTTTCCAATATTCAAGACTTATGTAAGTATAATTGTTTCTGAGATTATTCCATAACAAGGGGTAAGGTCAAAGGTTAAAGTCAGCCTAAACATTTGACCCTGAGACATTTTCAAGGTTATATGAATTAATGGTCATTGGTGAAGACCCTAGGCTGCTACAACTTACGGTTTCTGAGATGTAGTGGCCAACCGACATCAGTTAATTTTCAAAGGGGCATAACCTTACCAATGAGTTTTCGAATCTTTTTCAGTTCAAATGTAATGAAGAAACAGGGCATGGTCCTGAACAAATTCCACCCTTTGGTTTATGTCTCACCATGACGGAGTAAAAAAGCGAGACATAGGTATGCGTCGGTGTCTAGGGTGACAGCAGCGTCAACAATGTATTAGTTTGTGATTAGGTCAGTTAATGCAGAACCACTAGTGGAAGGTCAACGATATTTGATACACAGTTGTTTTAGCATTGGCATATTTCGTTTCAAAGGAGATTAGTTGGCCCTGCCCCTTCTGTCATGGTCTATTGACTTTGAAACTTTTGCTTAGTTTGCATGTATTAATTTGTGATTAGGTCAGTTTAAGGAGAACCACTTGTGGTAGGTCAATGATATTTGGTTTGCACTTGTATAAGCATTGGCACACCTCATTTCCATGGAGATTATTTGGCCCCGCCCCCTCAGTCATGGTCTATTGACTGAAACTTTTGCTTAGTTTACATGTATTAGTCTGTGATTAGTTCAGTTTGAGAAGAACTGCTAGTGGTAGGTCAGTGATATTTGGTTTACAATTGTATAAGCATTGGCACACTTCATTTCCATGGAGTTTATTTGGCCCCGTCCCTCAGTCATGGTCTATTGACTTTGAAACTTTTGCTTAGTTTACATGTATTTGTTTGTGATTAGGTCAATTTATCGGGAACCACTAGTGGTAGGTCATTGATATTTGGTATGCAGTTGTATTAACATTTGCGCATCTCATTTCCATGGAAGCCCTGTTCCTTCAGTCATAATTCATTTACTTTAAATATTTTGCATAACTTACATGTTAAAAGTATTGCTATTTTAATTTCAATATTTGCATTTTACTATCGAAATAACAAAAAGTGAGACTTATCTTTGTGTTAACAGTTTATTTTCTACCTATTACGGTTATGGTCTGTGAATAATAACAAGGTTTTTAGGTTTTGGTTAGATAACTCCGGACCGACAAAATTTTATGACTCACAGGGTGAGTTCCGGATAGGTATTTGTGACACTGATACAAGTGTGAACCTGACAGCGACATGTCTTATGGTAACGAAGGGAAATCTTGTCAAAGTTTGGCAGAAGAATAATTATAATAATCAGAAGAAATACAGTAAGGTAAAAGGGAAGACCTTAATAAATGATTCTTTTCCGTTGCTAGAATTTTTATCAGAAAGTTCTTCCTTCAGCTAGTATGCATGTATTGTCAAAATTTTTTTTCATCCTGAATATTCTTAAAAGAAATGTATAAGGACATTCCAAACCAAAACCAAAAAAAGATAAATCACATATTTAAATTATTTTTCAACAATTTAATATATTTCCAATAAAAAATGTTATTCAGCGCTTCATGTTGCTATTGCAGACATTTTTATACAAAATTGCAAATTTTACATGTTTTGGAAAAATTTGCACCAAAGGACATCTTTAAACAAAATAAATTAATTTGTATCTGAAAGATAATAAAAAAGATTTATTTTCAATAAGATTTTGGCTTTGGTTAGAAATGTCCTTATACATGACAGTTGTTGTGGATAAATGCTCTAAATTTACCATAATTGGTCAAAATTGCAGTTTTGAGCTATTGTCAGAATTTTATATTGAGGACATCTATTAAGCCATACCATTGTAAGAATCTCAAAGCACAAACATTGAGCTGCAATAATGTGAATTTTGGAGTGATTGAAAGACTTATTGAAATGGCCCTGGTGGGAAATAAATTCCGGGAAAATTGGCCTTATCTCTTTATTTAGAAACGAGAAGTATGCAAGATTTAATTCTGAACATTTCATATTACGCAATAGTTCATGTAAAAATGTACATATTAATGATTTTTAACCTTTCAACTGTTTAGTTTTCATATGCAAATATGCGAATTATGATCAAGGCTACTAATGACCAGTGGCAATATTAATTTTGAAAAAAGGTGTCCCAATCAGTCAGATGTTTACATCCTTGTCCTGTAGTCTCTCTTAGGGATAGTTTTCTCATTGGCAATCAAACCACATTTCCCTTTTTTTAAATACTTATGCAATTTAAACCTCAGGTATTAATCTTCATGAACTTTTCAATTCTTCCTGTTTTGTATGTTTACAAGTAATCATAGATGTCAGGCAGTTCTGCCAACTTTTAATAATGCAAATGCGTGAGATTTGGCCAAAATCATAAAGATCAAAGAGAAAAACAATAGATCAAAGGCAAATGCCGCCAAATAAGCATGAAATGCGTGAGTCTCATGCTAAATGCGTGAGACTTGGCAGCCCTGGTCAGGACTTTTGAAACCTAAAGAAAATTATTTCATCGCTAGTAGATATCTCCGTCAAAGCATAAGGATTTTGAGCCCCATAGCCAGGATGTCTCTGAGGAGGTTATTTGGAATCTGAATCTTGCCTTCAATAATATTTATATTTATGGGGTTGGAGTTGTGGGTTTTTTTTTTTTTTTTTTTTTGGGGAGGTTGGGTCCGGGGAGGGGGGTGTTCACATCAAACGTTGGGAAGAGGGTTTTTTCTTAGAAATTCAAAGTGTGTCTTGTATGGAATTTTACTACCATTTTCAATTTAAGTTATCAATATCCTATTCCGATTACTGTACGTAATAATGCCTAATATACTAGTAGAAGGAAATCTGTAATAAATGCACCTTTTACATGAAAATTTCAATCTGATAAGAAGTCTGATTGATTAAGAATTTCTTTCAGGCTGAATAAAAAAAAAGGCCACCATAACATAGCTAAGAGTGCTGAAAGTGGACTCAAACATGAAAAATCAATCAACACGCTAAATTCATGATTTGAGGGTTACCTCCCTTAGAGGCCACTGTATGAGGATAAAAGAGTGAAGCAACAGTTGATGATTTGTCTTTGTTATCTATGAGGGTCTGAATGGGGTCAAAATATAAGATAAATATGGGAGTAAAAATGCAAATTTTGAGTATTTAGGGAGCCTTAATGACAAACATGATACTTTTAACTTTCAGATTTCTTGTTTGTTAGTAAAATTTTGAACAAATATTTGGTTGAACACTTTTTCTCAAACTAATTTACTGTTTTATTTTTTTACTTTCTTCTTTTCAAAAACCTCAAGTAGAATTGTTTACCCATGATGTTGAAATTTGATTATTAAACTTTTTTTTTACATGTCATAGAATGTATATAATTATTTTTCATAAAAGTAGCTATAATTTGAGACTTATGTAAACAATAATGTAGGGTGTCACGGAATAGAAGTTCCTTCAAAATATAAGTTCCAAATGGAAACAATATTCTGGAATATTATTTCCACTGGAATAAATATTTCAGTAAATGTTCCTAACGGAATAAATGGTATAGAATATTTGTTCCAACAGGAACAGATATTATGACATTGTTCATGACAAAGTTTCCAGTGGAACTTCTGTTAGGCGGAACAAATATACGTTGACAGGGTACATTTCAAGGTCTAATTAGAGGGTCTGATGAATTTTCTATAGCATAAATACATTACCATAATGGCTGCAGTTGTCAGTTCTATATTACCATTGTCAGCAGTTGTCTGTTTTATATAACCATTGTCAGCAGTTGTCAGTTTTATATTACCATTGTCATCAGTTGTCAGTTTTGTATTACAAATGTCAGCAGTTGTCAGTTTTATAATACCATTATCAAAATTTGTCAGTATTGTATAACCTAAGTCATCATTTGTCAGTATTTGTATTACCATGGTCAACATTTCAGTATTGTGTTACTTTTGTCATAATTTGTCAGTATTGTGTTACCATTACCATATTTGTATTACCATGATCACCATATGTCATCATTTGTCCATATTGTGCTACTTTGGTCATTATTTGTCAGTGTTTGCTTTGCCATTGTCAGCATTTGTCAGTTCTGTATTATAATTGTCAGCATTTGTCAGTTCTGTATTATAATTGTCAGCATTTGTCAGCTCTGTATTATAATTGTCAGCATTTGTCCATTCTGAATTATGATTGTCAACATTTCTCAGTTCTGAATTATAATGGTCAGCATTTGTAAGTTTTGTATTGCCATTGTCAGTATTTGTCAGTTCTGTATTATAATGGTCTGCATTGGTTTACCTTCATTGTAAACAGTTGCTGTTAGTTACAATATTTTATATTGGGCAGTTTTCAGAACAATGCGTGGATGGCAATCAGTTGCTAATACAATATTTACATTGTTGACAGTTGTCAGTACAAATCTTAAATAGCTTACAGTTGATTGTACTATATTTACATTGTCAGAAGTTACCAAAACTATTTATTTCAATTAAATTTTCAAATCAGTTCTATATTAAACTCTAGCCTTTGTTAGTCTTGTGAATTTTTAAATTTTAGTTAATTTATATGTTTTTTGAGTTTAGTGTGGCGTCCATTTCGCTGAACTAGTATACATTATTGTTTAAAGGACAGCTGAAGCAGGTCTCTGGGTGCGGGATTTTTTCGCTGTGTTGAAGACCTATTGGTGGCCTTGGGCTGTTTTCTGCTCTTTGGTCAGTTGTTGCTTCTTTGACATATTGCCTGTTTCAATTCTCAATTCTATATTTTCATTTTCAGTAAATTTTTTAATTAATCAAGTGGTAAAGTTGAAATCATCCCTTTGAGTTTGAAAATTTTACTGACATCATCACAAGTTGGTTGACCGATATGGAATATGTATTAAACAGATGACGACGGATATGTTCCAATTTTCGTAACCACAATATCTTCCTCTTTTCCTCAAATGTGACCTACCAAATTAGACTTATCACCGGGTTTGTACTTACATGAGCAACACAACAGATGCCACTTGTGGAGCAGGGTTTGCTTACCCTTCCAGCACACCTGATATCACCCAGGATTTTTGGTGGGTGTCGTGTTGCTCAGCCTTTAGTATTCTATGTTGTTTTGTGTACTGTTGTTTGTCTTTTCGTCACTTTTCATTTTTATGCCCATGCCGTTTGTCAGTAGTTATCAGTGTTATAGGATCAGTGTCTATAGTTGTCAGTGCTATATTACTGTTGTAAGTAGTGTTCAGTGCTATCTTACTGTTGTAAGTAGTGTTCAATGCTATTTTACTGTTGTAAGTAGTGTTCAGTGCTATCTTACTGTTGTAAGTAGTGTTCAATGCTATTTTACTGTTGTAAGCAGTGTTCAATGCTATCTTACTGTTGTAAGTAGTTGTCAGTGCTATCTTACTGTTGTAAGTAGATGTCAGTGCTATATTACTGTTGTATTTAGTTGTCAGTGCTATGTTACTGTCATTAGTAGCTGTTTGTGCTATCTTACTGTCATTAGTAGTTGTCTGTGCTATATTTCTGTTGTATTTAGTTGTCAGTGCTATCTTTCTGTCATTAGTAGTTGTCAGTGCTATGTTACTGTCATTAGTAGCTGTCAGTGCTATCTTACTGTCATTAGTAGTTGTCAGTACTATGTTACTGTCATTAGTAGCTGTCTGTGCTCTCTTACTGTCATTAATAGTTGGCAGTGGTATCTTACTGTGATTAGAAGTTGGCAGTGCTATCTTATGGTTGTTAGTAGCTATCAGTGCCGTCTTACTGTCATTAGTAGTTGTCAGTGCTATCTTACTGTTGTAAGTAGTTGTCAGTGCTATATTACTGTGATTAGTAGTTGACAGTGCTATGTTACTGTCATTAGTAGTTGTCAGTGCTATATTACTGTCATTAGTAGTTGTCAGTGCTATCTTACTGTCATTAGTAGTTGTCAGTACTATGTTACTGTCATTAGTAGCTGTCTGTGCTATGTTACTGTCATTAGTAGTTGTCTGTGCTATCTTATGGTTGTAAGTAGCTGTCAGTGCTATCTTACTGTCATTAACAGTTGGCAGTGCTATCTTACTGTCATTAGTAGTTGTCTGTGCTATCTTACGGTTGTAAGTAGCTGTCTTTGCTATCTTACTGTCATTAATAGTTGGCAGTGCCATCTTACTGTGATTAGTAGTTGTCAGTGCTATGTTAGGGTTGTAAGTAGCTGTCAGTGCTATATTACTGTTTGATGTAGTTGTCAGTGCTATATTTCTGTAGTTGTTGGTCCTATATTACTGTCATTAGTAGTTGTCAGTGCTATCTTACTTTCAGTAGTAGTTTTCAGTGCTATGTTACTGTCATTAGTAGCTATCTGTGCTATCTTACTGTCATTAGTAGTTGTCTGTGCTATCTTACTGTCATTAATAGTTGGCAGTGCTATCTAACTGTCATTAATAGTTGGCAGTGCTATCTTACTGTCATTAGAAGTTGTCTGTGCTATCTTGCGGTTGTAAGTAGCTGTCTTTGCTATCTTACTGTCATTAATAGTTCGCAGTGCTATCTAAGGGTTGTAAGTAGCTGTCAGTGCTATATTACTGTTGTATGTAGTTGTCAGTGCTATATTTCTGTTGTTAGTAGTCAGGGCTTTATTACTATTACTGGTGTCAGTAGTTGTCAGTGCTATACTACTGTTGTATGTATTTGTTGGTCCTATATTACTGTCATTAGTAGTTGTCAGTGCTATCTTTCTGTTGTAAGTAGTTATCAGTGCTGTATTAGTGGTGTAAGTAGTTGTCAATACTATATTACTGTTGTATGTTGTTTTCAATGCTATATTTATGTTGTTAGTAGTAAGGCCTTTTTTCTTACTATTACTGGTGTCAGTAGTAATCATATATTATTGTTAGTAGTTGCCAGTAGTTGCCAGTGCTATATTACTATTATCAATAGTTGTCAGTTCTATATTAATATTGTTAGTAGTTGTTAGTACCATTTAACTAACTTGGTGGTCTCAGTACTATGCAAGCCTCGATTTCAGAAGGTTGTGGGTGTGATCCCTTACTGGGTCAAGCAAGAGACTTTAAAATATTTGGTATTTGGTTCTTAAAAAAACTGTAAAGATAACAAGTTAAGACCATAAAGAATCAGAATTAGTTAACAAGATGGGCAACTTACCTTCCTGTGGACTGTTACTTTATGAAAAAAGACACATTAAAAATCTTGCCCAGTGTGTTGGTCTGATACTTAGCAGGGTTCATAATCATATCACATTAACATGTTCTCAACATAAATATACATGTAATATTTGCCACTGTATGTTAGGTATCCATTAAAAATCTTGCCCAGTGTTGATTTGATACAAAGCAGGGTTTATATTCATATCACATTAACATGTTCTCAACTTAGATATACATGTAATACTTGTCACTGTATGTTAAGTATCCATTAAAAATCTTGCCCAGTGTTGATTTGATACAAAGCAGGGTTTATATTCATATCACATTAACATGTTCTCAACTTAGATATACATGTAATACTTGCCACTGTATGTTAAGCATCCATTAAAAGATCCATCCTTACATCATTGCTATCCTTATAGTACTCTTTCTCCTTAGAAGGCTGAGTCTGTCTGTCTGTCTGTCTGTCTGTCTGTCTGTCTGTCTGTCATAGCTTCTTGATGTATGTATGGCAACAAGCTTCATCTTGTTATGTCATACCAATTGACATGTTTTCAGTTCCTTTGATGTTCTTGTTTGTTTTTTTTTTTTTTGGGGCATCTTTTGGGCTTTTTTCACCCCTTAAATGCAAAAAGTATAAAGATTTAAACAATAAGGTTTTTACAGGACTTTTTTCTTCACATTTGTTTTACAATTGTCACTTTGTACTTTTTAAGGGGGTGATTTTTGAGCAGTTGATCACTGTAAATTGTGTTTTGGTATAATTGTCGGCAGTTATCAGTATTATAATTTAACTAGAGCAGTTTAAAATTAATCTGATTAGTGATGCTGACTCATTTGGGCCTCTGTTTTTTGTTGATTTGCTGTATGTTTATCTTTCTTCAAAAGTAAAAAAAGAAATGACATGAACATGTTAATTTCTCTCCTAGAATCAGTTTCATCAAGATTGTATATTCTGAGAAAGTAGGAAATAAAACAAAGCATAAAAGTATCATAAAAAAGGATTGCACTTTAAGAAAATCATATACTTTATAGAAAAATTTTCATTCAGTTTACTAAGGCTTTGTTATAATTTTACGATATGTTATAATATATTATCAGTGAAAATAAAACCATTCCTATAACAGGTAAATTCATCTAATTATAAAATAAAAAAAATTACCTATTAAAAATATATATCTTTATAAAGATAATAAAAAAAATATCAATTCATAAATCATAAATTCAAGAATGGCTTTTTATTTGTACATGTGTTTTCAAAATAATGTCAATAGTTTGAAAAGCAGAGAGTTGTTTTCTAACAGCAGAAGATCAAATTGCAAAAGATAAAGCATCTAAGGGGCACCAAAGGGTAACACAAATAAAAGAATTAATATAATAGCCTAGGTGTGTATATATATATATATATATTTATATGTTTTTCTTGTATAGTTTGGATGAAATTGTAAAGTTCTGATCGAGTGATTTTTCTGTCTAGTAGATAAAAGTGTCTATGTTGGAAAGGTAACTTTTGTATACAATTAGCAATGATATGTACCAAAACATGAAATTGTTGTCATTCACAGATAGTTATTAGTAGGAATTACACGTGGTTGTACTACATGAGAAGTACCTGACTGGTAGTGTTGACCACAGGTCAGCTCAGGACATAGGATCGTTTTATTGTGATAGAAAACATTCACACTGTGGTTGACTGTAATAATTTTTTACATAATAATTGGACATAATTATTTTTTCCCTCAAAGATTGAACAATGTACAATGAGGCGTTTGGCGCTTGGACTTCTTCGCAGCCAAGGTGGATCAGGTCAGTTGTTAATTAATGTCTTGATTGATTAATTAGTAAAACTAATTAGTTAATTAGTTCCTTACATAATTACTTATTTCTTTGATCAACAGGTTTTCGATGTAATTTATTTTTTAAAAACCAGTCAAAAAATTTTATGTTTATTATTATACAATTTTTTTCTTCAAATGAAAAAATGCCAATTGTTTCCATAGTTACATTTTTTTGTTGGGGAATGTATAGAAATTTGACATTTTTCTGTAGTATTATGTTTTGTGGCCCTGAAAGCTATAAATCAAATGCACAGCTTGACGCTACAATCTGCAGTATTCCAAAGTTTTGTTAGTAATTCATTCATTTGTTTCTATCATTCTGTTAAACATATAGAAAAATACATATATTTTTTTCAGTATATCATTCATTGATATTTGTGAAAAGAAGGAAAAAATAACATGAGAGAATTACTATTGTCTTGTAAAACTACTACTGTTGAAAAAAAAAAAAACTAAAAAAAACAATAGCTTGTCAACTTTTTTATAAAAAAGATTTGTTAAGTAAATTAAGTTGATAAAAAATCAAGATATAACCTTACAGTTCAGATGTACTAAAAGTGTAGAAGAAGCAGATAATTAAAGAAATGTTTTTTTAACATAAGTTTTTTGTGTATTGAACATGTAATGAGTGAACAGTAAAGATATAATTGTAAAATGTGTGGAAATTAACACTTTGTACAATTGACGCCAGATATTATTTGAGCAAAAATTTCCTTATATGTTTTTTTTTTATTGAGATGATAGTCTTGGTAATCATGAGGATAATTTTATATTTTCAATTGATTTTTGAAAGTAATTTTAGTTTTTAGTAGATAATCTTACATAGAATTTGTGTAGTATTGGGAATTGTTTTCAGAGTAATTTCTTTAAAATGTTATAATACAATTAAAAAGATTAAGACACTTCATGACAAACTTTTGACAATAAAACAGAGCTTCCATAAAACCTTGGAAATTTATTTAAAGATAATAAAAAGATAATAAAATGGATTGATTTTTTTTAAACAATAACTCTTCCCGTCTGCATAAAATTGATTGATTTTTTAAAACAATAACTCTTCCTGTCTGCATAACAGAGATTTGAAAAGACATTATTTGGGTGGATATGACATGTTTTTACTCATCACGACTTTATTATGGCTTATCCTAGTGTCTTTTTATCATATTTATGCGTACTTAGTTGTTTTCAATAAATAATTAATTGCACTGAGGGCCAATAATAGCATTCATGGACCTTGTGGTCACATCTCAAAAACTGTAATGAACCTCAGCTTAGAAAGATTCTGTCCATATGCTTTTATCAGAGATGACCACTTGCTCCATAAACTCTCTTTGGCCCATAGAGACATGAACTATTATTTGTTATATCATTCTAAACCGTAAATTTTTAGAATAAAACAGCAGGGTTTCTTTGGTACAAGAAATGTGAAATATGTTTTTAAGCCATATTTATGTTTTATTCAGACTGTGCAGTAATAATTTAAAAATGCATTGACTCATTGCTCTATTCTGGATTAAATGGATTAGAAGAATATTTTTATTATCTTTTAATATTTTATTATTTCAAAACTATGTATACTGTAAATTCAGAAATTATTGGGAGGTTTTTATTAATGCAAATAATTCGACTGGGAGAGTATCGCAATAATAAGAACTTGCATTCTTATATCTGATACATAAATATGTATGCAGATGTTCCTGAAATCGCAATAATTAAGCTGGCGTTTTTGTCAATTTAAAAAAAAATCGCAATAATAAATGCACTCAATAATTTCTGAATTTACAGTAATCATAGGCCCTCTATCCAGCTGGTCCAATATTGGACAAATGAACCAACTGATGTTCAATAGATAAATAGAAGTAATGCATGTCCTTCATTTAATATTGGCAAATAAATCATAGATGTTAAATCTACTGCAATAAAGAACATAAAAATCATCAGTGGCGCTAGCTTCAAAAGCAGTTGAAAGGCCAAATCAATGACCAATTTGAAGAGCATTAAAAACTAACAAGATGCATGTTTTGTCTACTTAATTAAGAGTCAATAGTGGTTGACCAATGTCCAAATCAGCTAAATCCAATTTGAATATACATATCAAGTTAAAAAAAAACAGAAGGAATTGCATGTACACCATCTCCAGCTATGCATCGTCACCCGTGGTGCAATAAAATAGTTGAAAAAGTACTGATAAATGACTGCATTCTATCTTTAGAATAGGAACTGACTTCATTTTTAAGTCCCAGAAAGACATTAGATAATGACTTGTTATTTTAGACCTGTAATCATTTTATACTGAAATATTTGTACCCCAATTAAAAAAAATGCATCTTCCAAATAATTTGAAATTATTTGATACTGATAAAAAGAATGAAAGATAATTGTTTAATAGTTGATTGTTGAAAAAAAATGTGATTTTGTTATAAATAAAAAATATATTTTTTTGTAATAAGTGTTATCATTTCATGATTAATAAAATGAATAATAAATTTATAGGCTTAGCTTTAAAGACACTACAAGAGTAAATCTATTTTACATATTTAGAAATAATAATTATGATATTATTATGCAGAAAATGTTAATTTCAGAGATTCTTTTAATCAACATGTTTTGTAGACTTGTGAAACTTTTGTGTCCATATATGAGCTGTGTTGGATAGAAATTGACCTTAAGCAAGTGCATGTATACATGTACATGTGTAAGACTTTGATTGATTTTGGAACATTCGAATACGAAATAAAAGATGAATTTTGGTCAGTTTTGTAGGGTTCTTATATTAACTCAATTTTTTACATTGGCATATAGAGATTTTTCAACCCAAAGAATGGTTAACAGATGTGTTGATATTCATTTGCATAAGGTTGATTTCTATATGTTGCAGCTCATATATAAACTGTAATTTTATACCAATAACAGTAACTACAACAGATTTTAATCTGCATTTTTGAAAATGTGAATTTTTACTGCAAATTTTAGTGTTTATTTGAATTATACGAGTCTTTTTTATGAAGCACACCTTTTCCCAGTAAATGTTCCTAAAAGTAGATAATAAAAAATAGTAGATATCCCATAAGATAACTTATATACATGCAATTTGCATAGAATATTTAATGCATTAACAATTGGTGATAATCTTTGTCCAAAGTTAAAGAATAAAAAATTTGTCACTCAGAATTAAAAAAAAAATATGGATTGACAGAAGTAAAGTAATATTTATTTTCCTACTTTTATCATTTTATATTCTTTGTATATCAAGACTTGGAACATAATAGCATTATTGTTTTTCAATATCACAAAGACAGAATTTTATTTTCTGCTTTCAAGATGGAGTTGTATTACATATTGTCTCTGTATGATACGGTTCATGTTCAGTCTGAAAAAATCTAAGAGCGGTATAAGTTTATTTGTTTTAAGATATCAAAAAGCAATTTATGAAATATGGATGCCGTAGAAATATTATGTTAAATTATTAACAGCTTAATGAAATTTTATGAAATGATAGCTTAATGAAATTTTATGAAATGATTATAAATGTGTTTCTATAGCAGAGTTAACAGCTGTTCCAAAAAAAGATATCCTGAACAATCAATTGTATAATAAAACTAAAAAATAAAAAAATATATTATTGGAGAGTGAGTCCTGTTAGAATCTTATTTTACTTTTCAACAATTGCATTTTATGCTCCCGCCGCAGCCGTGGGGGCATTAAGAGTTACCTTTGTCTGTCTGTACGTCCCAGAATTAGTTTCCATTCTCTAACTTTAGTTTGTCTCAACCTTATGAAATGTATACACAAAGCTTAATACCTCAAATCAAGTATGAATTTGGGTTGCATCACTTTTACTATTCTTGAGTTAAACCCCGTTATAAATGGAAAAATAGCTGAATTTTTCATTTCCATTATTTAACTTAAGTTTGCCTCAACCAAATGTCATGAAACTTATATACACAATGCTAAATACAATAAACACAGATTGAGTTCAAATTTGGGTGGCTTCACTTTGACATTTCTCTAGTTATGTCCCTTTATAACGTTATATGGATGTTGGGGCATCATCTGTATCCCATGGACACATTCTCAAATTAGTTTGCTTTAAAGATAAAGAGAATGACAGTAGGTGGTCCTTTCAAGGATATTGGACTCGTTAAATGGAGAGGTCCCCCCCCCTCACATCCAAAAACATCTGCTTGAAGAAAGTTATGAACACATAGAAAGAGAAAATAAGTTGAAGGTAAAGTTTGTCAATGAATGAATGTCCGTATAGATGTGTTAAGTTTATCACTTTAATTTGAAAATACGTAAATTTGCTGTTTGTTTCACCTCTGAAATTTGCTAATACTTCAAGAAAATTTTCAAAGGGTCGAATCACTTGTTAAGTTAACTTTTAATTTTGCTGATATATTAAAAAAATGTTTGACCTTTTTATAACCAAAATAACTTGATTTAACTAAACATTTTGTTAGTTGAGTAACTTTTGAAATAAATTGTAGTATAAAAAAAAAATGTTTACTTATTATGTTTCTCTGAATTTGACTGACACTTCAGAAAAATATTACCTTTGAACTCTACAGATACTGGTAATTTCAGAAAATAATTTTATATCATTTACCTTTGAATTCTGATGATATTTCAGACTTATTATTTACCAGTACATTGTCCTGTTTAAATTTTTCTATCATTCAAATAGTCAGAAGAAGTGATTTTCTGGTTATGTCACAGTTGAATTTGACTTATAGTCTCAGGATAGATTTTCTGGTTATGTCGAAGTTGAATTTGACTGACAGTCCCATGCAATATTTTTTTGTTATGTCAGAGTTGAATTTGACTGACAGTCCCATGCAATATTTTTTTGTTATGTCAGAGTTGAATTTGACTGACAGTCACAGGATAGATTTTCTGATTATGTCAGAGTTGAATTTGACTGACAGTCACAGGATAGATTTTCTGATTATGTCACAGTTGAATTTGACTGATAATCTCAGGATAGATTTTCTGGTTATGTCACATTTGAATTTGACTTATAGTCTCAGGATAGATTGTCTGGTTAAGTCACAGTTGAATTCACTTAGGGCCAGGACTGAAAGGCCCAGGCAATATTTGGTTATGCGGGAGTTAAATTAGACTGACAGTCACAGGAAATATATTTTGGTTATGTCAGAGTTGAATTTGACTGAAAGTCCCATGCAATATTTTTATGCCCCCGCCGTAGCGGAGGGGGCATTAAGTTTTACCCTTGTCCGTACTTACGTACGTACGTCCCAAAGTTGGTTTCCGTTCTCTAACTTTAGTTTGTTTCAACCAAATGTTATGAAACTAATACACAATGCTTATTACCACAAAACACAGATCAAGTTTGAATTTTGATAGTGTCACTTTAATAGTTCTAGAGTTATGCCCGTTTACAAATGGAAAAATTGCTGAATTTTTCGTTTCTGTTCTCTAACTTAAGTTACCCTCAACCAAATGTTATGAAACTTATACACAATGCTTGTTACAAGTTCCACAAAACACAGATCAAGTTTGAATTTTGGTGGTGTCACTTTTTCTGTTCTAGAGTTATGCCCCTTTACAAACGGAAAAATTGCTGAATTTTTCGTTTCCGTTCTCTAACTTAAGTTTGTCTCAACCAAATGTTATGAAACTTATACACAATACTTATTAACACAAAACTCAGATCAAGTACAAATTTTGGGAGTGTCACTTTTACCGTTCTTCAGTTATGTCCCTTTATAACTTTATATTATATGCAAGTGGGGACATCATCTGTGTCCCATGACACATTCCCCATTTATTTTGTTATGTCAGAGTGAATTTGATTGACAGTCACTGGATAGATTTTCTGGTTACATCACAGTTGAATTTGACTCATAATCTCAGGATAGATTTTCTGGTTATGTCACAGTTGAATTTGACTTATAGTCTCAGGATAGATTTTCTGGTTAAGTCACAGCTGAATTCATTTAGGGCCAGGACTGAAATGCCCAGGCAATATTTGGTTATGCGGAGTTAAATTAGACTGACAGTCACAGGCAATATTTTTTGGTTATGTCAGAGTTGAATTTGACTGACAGTCACAGGATAGATTTTGTGTGTATGTCACCGCTGAATTTGACTGAAAGTCCCTGTATAGATTTTCTGGTTATGTCAGAGTTTAATTTGACTGACAGTCCAAGGATAGTGACTGAAGATGGTCCCAGGATAGATTTTCTGTGTATGTCACAGCTGAATTTGATTGATAGTCCCTGTATAGATTTTCTGGTTATGTCAGAGTTTAATTTGACTGACAGTCCAAGGATAGTGACTGAAGGTGGTCCCAGGATAGAATTTCTGTGTATGTCACAGATGAAATTGACTGATAGTCCCTGTATAGATTTTCTTGTTATGTCAGAGTTTAATTTGACTGACAGTCCAAGGATAGTGACTGAAGGTGGTCCCAGGATAGATTTTCTGTGTATGTCACAGCTGAACTTGACTGATAGTCCCTGTTTAGATTTTCTGTGTATGTCAGAGTTGAATTTGACTGAAGGTAGTCCCAGGTGATATATATATATTTCATGGTTATCTGATAGTTGAATTTGACCCACTGTCACTGGTTATGTCAGAATAAAATTGATCTGGGACCCAAAGATAAAATGTATCGATCAGTCACAGATTTTATTGATAGTCCCAGGAAATATTTTCTAGTGGTTGTAACTGATGAATGTGACTTGCAGGAAATATTTAATAGATTTTATTGTTCATCATTTCTTTGTGTATATCTGCTGAAATAACAAAGTAGTTGAATTGTAATCTGATCCCTCCTTTTCACAAATTACACTGTAGTTCTCCTTTATTTTTTCCTGCTAATCAAGAAAGCAAGAGGTGTGAAATGTAAAAGGATGAAATTACATGATTGCTGTAAAGGGTGTTGACATTAGGTTTTTTTTACATTTTAATACAACTACACAATATTTTATGGATCATATTTGGTGCTTAATAAACACATAGTCTAGCTGATTACGTACATTAGAGTATGGGACAAATGGTAATTATACTTTTATGATTTGCATATCTACAAATACTTGAATGTGATTGGTCCATTTCCTACTGGTTTACACTTCAATAGACCATGGTGCATGAACTGTTTTCGTTCCCAATGTGAAAACTAATTCCATTTCACTGGGATGTATTCTTGTGCAATTCACAGGAATGGAATCCCTGTGTTTCAGAAAGGTGAAATTTAAAGAAAACAAATAATAAATGTTTTCTCTATATTTATGATGTGTAAACTAGGCTGATGCTATTACAAACTTTACACGAAAGTACTTTGGACTCTTATTCAATTTATGAGTGCATGGGCCCAGTTCACACATTTACAGGTCAATACCCTCTAGAAAAAATGTGTTTAATCCTAAGATAAAACAACTTTCTGAAATGATAAGGAGTAGCACAAAACAAAATTATAAGTTTGCCAAAAATTACTAATGAGAAAACAGGAATCTTTAATGGGTCATCTGACACAGAGGTATAAATAATACATAATTTCTTTGCTATATATGTATTAAAGGAGACAGCAACCCAAGGAAACAAATATTTGTCTATTTTTCTGTTCCTTAACATGCATGAAATATTTTCCACTAGATTTTAAGCAAAGGATAATCAATATTCATATATATTTGTTTAACCGTGTTTTTTTATTCAGTTACATTTCGTAATTGATGGTAATTTAGATATGAATATAGAAAAAGAGAGGTGGAAGATACCAAAGAGATATTCAAAATCATAAGTCGAAAGACAAACTGATAGCAAAAAATGAAAAATGACTGAAATACAAATAAATCTACAAAACACAACATATAAAACTTAAGACTGAGCAAAAGGGACCCCACCAAAAAACAAGGGGGATCTCAGGTGCTTTAGAAGGTAATTAGCAGAGATGTGGTGTGATTAACAATGATATCACCAGAGACCAGTGGACGAGGATGTAAGGACGGGCAAGTGCCATCATTTGTTTCTTACCTTTCTTTTGTCAGCAATGACTGGGTTAGCAAACTTAACATTGCCTAAAACGAATGTGCCATTGAATTATCTTGCAGCACAGGACAATAGATTTGGAACAAATGCATTTTTCACACTACTTCAATAATAGTCAATCAAATATTTTGCACATCGATTGTGTACGAAAATAATTTCAGCAGTGACAAAAGAAGTTACCAAAAAAATGGACTCATAGAATTTGTCTTGTTGAATACCTCATTTAAAGTTTAAACCAAATGTGCTTTTTAGTCCTTAAATATTCAGGAAATTATATAATTTAATGAAAACTTGTAAGATGGATAAAATGCTGCATTGTAATGAGCCACAAACCTGTATTTTCACAAGGTGAACAATTGTAATTGATGATAACTGTTATAATATTTTTGTTTAATTAGATAATTATTATTAATTTCTGTTTAAAATTGACATTGATTTTTGATCAGGTTCAAGTGAAAGTATGGCATTTTGTTACAATTTAAGGTATTGTAGGAGCTTTTATTTAATTAAAGTAATTATACCCCCGCTTTAAAAAAGTAGGGGTATACTGTTTTACCTCTGTCTGTCCATCCGTCAGTCCGTCCATCCATCCATCCATCCGTCAGTCGTACTGTCCGTCCGTCCGTCCCATGAATATTTTTTGTCGCATTTTTCTCAGGAACTACATTACAAGGATTTCTGAAATTTGGTTTTAGGGTTTATATGAGTCAGCTATACCATGTGATGCGTTTTCAGATTCATCACTCAACAACTTCCTGTTTACCGAAATATTTGGGCGGGGGTATCATCAGTGAGCAGTAGCTCACAGTTGCACTTGTTAGGACAGCATTTTTTTAGAGAATTTAATAAAGGCAAAAAGGGGGGTGGGGGTCTTTAAAAAGCCTGGTTTGTCTGATTCTTATTTAAGATAACTGCACCTCGGCAAAAATTATGATAGTATTAAAGAATATCTGGAATAATTGATATAAGACTTCTTTATGAAAATTTCTAGTACATTATGACGATATGGATTTCATCAATTTTATTTTGTTGTTCAGTAAGTTGTAAGTTTTGCTGCATAGGTTTTGTTTTACAACCTTGCTCACTTGAAATTCCTAGATCCATAATGGGATTTGTTTTAATTTATTTATCATATAATATTCAGAGTTCTTGAAATCTTTTTTTCCCATGATGGTTCTTGGAAGAAAATTTGCTGGTCCTCACTATTATTTCTATTGCAAAATGCGAAACTAATGTGTCGATCCGTTGTAAATTTTGGTGGTCAAAACCTTCGGACCACCACTTTTCGAGAATTCAGATATATACTGGATATTATAGAACAGTCAGTTTCATCACCTTAATCTGATGCAGCTGACAGGGAAAATAGCAGAATGTATGAAAAATAGTCAAGGATGAAAAGTCAAGGATAAAAAGTCACAGGAAAAAAATTCACTGATAAAAAGTCCTAGGAAAAAGGGTCATGGAAAAAAAGGTCTTATGTTTAAATGTATGAATTAGTTTGAATACCGTCTGTTGACTTGTTTATAAAAACTTGACTTTTACGTGGACACGGTTTTGTTTATAATCTTGGAAAGTTTATTCAGTAGCATTAAACACAATCATTGATATATCACATCCATGTATTCCGTTTACCAAATGTAAGGCTCCAGTGGTGTAGCACCAGTGTAGCATTGTAAGCATGTGCTTACAAATAATTTTATAAAACTTTTTTTCAATAAGAATTTTACTATAATCGTTAAGCTTTTGGGGGCTGCTGCCCCCAGCCCCCTGCTAACCATTTATTTTCCAGTCCAGTGGCATACCACTGGGCTCTCTCTGTACAGATTTGAATTGTGGCTTCTTTGAAATATAGGTTAGCCTGTAGGCCAAAATCATGTAGTTACTTTCTGAATGGACTATTGAATTGGTGCCGACAAACAAGTGTTTTCTATTCTGTGCTCGCATCAGTCTTCATTCTTCCTTCCAACCTTTATCTGGTTGAAGTTTTGGTTTATGGATGGTTGAAGGTATTTACAATGAACTTGTGGTCATATCAACTTGAAATTAGAACACATATGTTCGTTATGATGTTGACTTTTTAATATATATGAAAAATTATGGTTTTGACCCAGAATTCAACAGTTCTGAAAAGGTCTACTTAGAACACTTACTGAATAGAGCCTCATATATGTATTATAATGTATAGGCTATCATATCTATATATAAATGGAACAAGGTTGAAATATTTATAAGCAAAAGAGTGACTTCTATATGGAAATTGACCACTACCACATGAACTATTATTTTTTGGTCACCAACTGGTCATTATTGGTCATTGACAGCCGTGGTCTTGACAAGTATATTTATGGCGGAGCATTTAAATTAATAATATATTTGTCAACAGAACTGTCTTGAAGGTTGGCCTTACCTGAACTCGTTGTTATATGTTTTTCTTGTCATAAAAATGACAGCCTGATTATGAATATTGATAAAGCAGACAAAACAGTCCCCATCAATCAAAATATACTTTTTAAATTATGATTTTCATAAGTTGACGTTTAGTAGTAAGACCACTCATGTAGTCAGACAAGATTTAATATGGCTGTAAATCATGGCATGAACCTTGAAAATTTGAATTTCTGGATGCAATGACAAGTACTTTATTTGTGCCGCCTACATTTTCTTGCTACCAAGGGTAAGACTTTTATATCCCGTAAACAAAAATTTGAGAAGGTATTGTAAATTCAGAAATTTTTGCAAGGTTTTTTAGTCGAGCCTGCAAAATTTATTTCACGAAAGCGAGACAGCGATCCCAGATTCCAGTCTGTGGTTAAAGTTTTTTTAGACGTCAACAACTTTGTCAAACCTACATGAAATTTTATGAAATTTAGACAGAAGCTTGTTTATGACCAAAATATAGTATCCAGAGCAAAATTTTGAAAATATTTATTTTCATTTTTCCGTATTTCACTAATAAATGGACTTTTTTTTTTACAGTTAACTGTCAGATTTAATCTGAGGTTAAAGTTTTTCAGTCATCAATAACTTTGTCAAACCTACATGGAATTTTATGAAATTGGGACAGAAGCTTGTTTATGACCAAAAGACAGTATACAGAGCAAAATTTTGAAAATATTTATTTTCATTTTTCCGTATTTCACTGATAGATGGACTTAGTTTTTATAACAGTTAACAAACAGATACAGTCTGGGGTTAAAGTTTGTTACACATCAATTACTTGTCAAACTTTCATACATGTAGAATTTCTGAAACTTTGACAGAAGTGTCTGAAGCAACTTTTAAAAATGTATTTTTCTCATTTTCAGTATTTGTCTGATAGATGGACTCAGTTTTTACATCGCCATGACCGTGAGGGCATTCCGATGTATTGTTGCCTCAGAGATTTCTACTTACGTAACTTTCGTTTTTGACTGGTAACCGATCTATAAATACGCGGACATTATCGAGTGCAAAATAACATTCCTTATCGCTTGTTATAAATTCATTTCTTCAATGAATAATCATAAAAATATTTTTGTTTAGAACATAAATTAATAATATGAAAATGTTTTGTCGTTAGAAAAATATATATATAAGTAAAAAATCATTAATAATGTCTATGCACACGTACAGAAAAATTGTGTTAACGCATGTGGAAGAATATCTTAAGAACGTTTTGCGGAAAAATATGAATGCCTGCTCAAATCCAATCGATTATAAAAATCGAATTATTACAGAAGAGCGTCCACCATGCACTTGCACTGCACTATTATTAGAATAGTAGAATAGAATGATATACAAATGGATGAAAATTATATATACATGTGTAACTGTTATATATACAAATATTAATATAATATATAACAACAAACTAGAGTATACTGATTGTTATCACTACAATATAATAGTTATTACGGTGAGGTTGAATTCCCTGTCATTTATTCATCATCCACGCACGAACTTGTCTCAGAAAAAAATATATCTCTGTACATTAACCTCACTTTCAGGTATACAGATGTGATTTTTTTTTTTCTGAGACGAGTGCTTGTGACAATCCACAAGAACTTGCGGTCATCCGATGTTCAGTACTTCAGTACTTTGATTTACAGTTAACATTTACAGACATTCTGGGATTAAATTTTTTTGACATGATAAATTTGTAAACCGTCTTTGATTGTTATGAAACTTAGACAGAAGCTAAATCTTCAGGACAAAGAAATAGCATCTAAAGAAAAAGTTTGAATTTTGTATTTTGCTGATAAATGGACTCAGTTTTTAAGTCAACATTAGACTTTTACACTGACGGCAGTAATCGCAGACGAGACACACGATTCTGCGGAACCCCTTATGAATTTTTATTGCGAATAATGCGATTGTATGAGTATTGCAATAATAAGAACTCATATTCTGATATCGAATACATTTATCTGTTTGCAGATTTTCCTGAAATTGCAGTAATTAATCTCACATTTTTGTCCATTCTCCTAAAATCGCAAAAATAGATGCATGCAATAACAGTAATCCGCCCATTCTCTATTGTTCTATCAGTTTATAACTTGTAAGCATTACTCATTATCATGGCAGCTAGTTAAATTAAATTAGTTTTATTGATGGAGGAAACTGAAGCACTTGGAACTTAGGAAGGAAAACTCAGCAAACCTAGTCAAATAAGATCAGAGTCCAATTCTCCTTGTTGACGTCACAATAGAAAATGTCTGATGCCACAAAGGAAAAGTAATCGTTGTATGACATCAGTAGTTCAAGTGTTACAACTTATTAAGTCAAGTGTTGCAGATTCCCAAATAGCGATAAGGTTTATGCACCTGCCATGAGTTGGGATCGGACTTGCAACCTCAGCTTTGATGGTCTACCCCCTTGTGATCACTGAAGATGAACTAATAGACTACTTGACCACTGAGGCCCAAAAAATTGTGACCTTCTCATGTATTGTTCTTGTTGTCTATTAAATTACCTTAGTTCCAGTAGTTATCCTGGGAAATAATTGTAGATAATAGTAGCACAAATGTGAGATGTGGGTACATAACAGAAACCTCAAATTTAAAGGGATATTTACAGCAGAAACCTCAACATTAAAAGGGATATTTACTTCATCATACTTTATAAGTTGTTGGACATGGGGGTCCATGATTCCAACTTCCCACTTCCCTCCCCCTTACTCCCATACAAAAATCAGTCAACGAAACTATTCAAGCATATCCCTATTTTATCCTTTTCTCACAGTTCCCTCCCTCTTCTCCATCTGGTTTTGGCTCCCTGACTCTCATACTGACTCCTGCTTCCTACCCCTCATTCCAATATTTCCTTATCCCTTTCCAAACCCTTCTTTTTTTTCTAACAAAATAGGATTGCATACTGTAAATTCAGAAATTATTGTGAGGTTTTTATTAATGCGAATAATGAGTATCGCAATGATAAGAACTTGCATTCTGATATCAGATACATATATCTATCTGCAGTTTTTCCTGAAATCCCAATAATTAACGTCACATTTTTGTCCTTTCTTAAAAAATCGCAATCATAAATGCACGCAATAACTTCTGAATTTACAATATCTAAATGATTAAAAGTAGTCAAATTAAAATGTGAAATCCCTATTCCCTTCTTCATTCTCAAGCATTTTCATGTCTAATCTTATTAACCCCCAGATAAATGGAAGGAGGAAGAAAGTTTTGACATAAAACTAATCAAACCTTAGAAATCCCTTTCCTTTCAAAGTTATTTCTCCCAAAGCATCAGAATATTTAGTACATGAGTCCTTATAGTCTTCAAAATATCATTTGAGACATTGTTGTAGATAGGTGGAAATAAAGGGTTGGAGATTTTGACCTATATTAGCAATAAGCAGATATATTATATCCAATATCCAAGTCCTAATTCCTTTTTCTAGTTTAATTAGATTCAAGTGTAGAAATGTCAAATTTTCACCTCCTCAAACTACTTAAATTCATTCTGTTTTCCTTTTTAAAATGTAAAAATATTTTGGTACTTCATTTGTTAAGATCTGGCTTTGAGGATGCAGACACTTTCAGATTGTCTGTCTCTCTGTGTGTCTGTCTACAATTTGTATGAAAAGAAAACAAAAGTAGTAAGGATAGATATAGATGAAATTTTGTATATTTTTTGTGCATAAAATATAGATCTGCATATAATTTGAAAATTGTTAAAAAAAAATTTGGGGTAGAAACTTAGTTTTTGCTAAAAAATACAAATTTTGAGAAATATTTTTAGTGAATCTCAAAATTTAAAAAATAATGAGTAGGACTGGCAGACAATTTTGTACTGTTGCTGTGGTTCACATATGAAGATGTACTTATTATATTTTTGGTGAAAATTGGTTGAAAATGTGGAAATTTTTTTTTTGGTACAACAAAAATTGATATCTTGGTATAGTTTATGTTATTCAAAACAGCATGATTCCCAGATAAAAAATTATCCATTGGTCAGCCAAAATATGTAATCGTATAAAGTGCTTAGATCTAAAGAAAATTGACATCAACATAGAACATGATATCCTGAATAAATTCATAGTGTCAAAATTTATTTGTCAATCACCAGTCTCAAAATGGCTTCCAAAATCTGTTAACATTCATAATGCTTGGATTTCAACAAAATTTGACTTTTATAAATTTTACATTTATAAATTTTGACTTGGATGGAGAGTTGTCTCATTGGCACTCATACCACATCTTCTTATATCTATAGAATATGATATCACGAATAGATTTCTGGTGTCATTAAATACTGTTTGGCTCCAAATTTAAAAATGTCTGTTGGCAGCCATTTTCTGAATGGCATGGTTTTAAGATAAATACATTAGATGGATAATATGTATTTAGTTATGCCCTCAATTTCATATTTCACTGGAAAATTGATACCCAAGTAACACGTATAGCTTAAATGTTTGCATCAGTATTAATTATATTTTCTGAGCCTCGCACGAAATTGTACTTAGGGGAGGGTCTTTTCTCACATGTCAGTTTTCTAGTTTTTTTTAAACTCTTTTCGTTTACAAACTGCTTTTTTTATTCTGTAAATATTTTGAAACTGTAATGTAAAAAAGTGTCAGCAATAGCTTTTGTCTCTGAAAAATGTAAAAATGTGTTTTAAACAGCTTTCCTTTGATAAGTAAAAATGTGTCTGAATCAGCTTTGGTCTCTGATAAGTAAAAATATGTCTGAAACAGCTTTGATCCCTGATAAGAAAACATTGTTTGCAACAGCTGTCCTCTCTGGTAATGTAAAAATGTGTCTCAAACACCTTTGCTTTCTGATAATGCAAAAATGTGTCTGAAACAGCTTTCCTCTCTGATAATGTAAAAATGTGTCTGATATGAGTTTTTCTCTATGTTTGAAACAGCTTTTCTCTCTGATAATGTAAAATGTATTTGCAACAGCATTCCTTCTGATAATGTAAGCATGTATATGAAACATCTTTGCTCTCTGATAATGTAAAATGTTTCTGAAACAGCCTTCCTCTCTGAAAATATAAAAATGTGTCTATTAGATACTTGCTCTCTGAAAATGTAGAAATGTGTCTGTAAAAGCCTTTGTCTTTGAAAATTAAAAATATTTATGAAACAGCTTTGATGTCTGATATTGTTAAGATTTTGAAACTGCTTTCCTGTGATAATAATTAAAAATGTCAAATAGAACACAATGCATAAATTTACAAATCAGATGTCAGTAATTCTGGTATCCAGAGAAATCAAAAAACACAGAACTGTAATTCAGAAATTTTTGTTTGCATTTATTTTTGCTATTGTTGAAAATTGACAGAAATGTGAAGTTGATTATTGGGATCTCAGGAAATGTTGCATACAAATATTTTTTTTTTATTTTATGTAAAATTTTTGCACTAAAAAACACATAGCAAAGAAATTCTGATTTTACAGTAACACATATCTGGTAAGTTGAGACACATACACTACACATCAAACAACCAATTGGTGATAGTGATAATTAAAAACTAGTGTAGTGTCAGTTTCAGTCAGTCTTCCTCATCATAAGCCATGCTGAAAAGAATGTTTTTGAAAGTCTCTTTTTTCCGGGAATATGACAATATTTTGAACTTGCTCCCCTTTCTGTTCTTCTTTTTTGTTTTAAGCAGCTTTTCTTTATTTATACATAAACTAAATGCAGTAATGGTTACTGACATTTAAAGCTATCTTGTGGTATTTGGTATGATTTCAGTATCAACAATCTATGTCTTTTATAGATATAATGACTTATGGGACTTAATTTCAGAATGAGGTTTTTGTAAAATTATTAAGTTCACAAAATCTAAAGCATAGAAAATTCATTGTTCATTAAGGCAGATAATAAAATAATTTTTGTCAGCTAAATGTTTCTTCCTGACCCATATGAAGAAAGGGAAATATACTCCAAGATTTTGGTAAAATTATTCAGGTTCACATACGGTAATCTATTCATAGGAAATTCACTGTTTATTACTAAAGATAATGAAATAGTTTCTTCATTTATTTTAAATGAAATATGAAAATTCCTTATACAGGTACTTTTTCTAAATGGAGGGAAAAACCCTAACTTGAAAAAAAAACCAATATTAAAATAGGAAGATGTGGTATGATTGCCAATGAGACAACGTTCCACTGGAGACCAAATGACGTAGAAGTTAGCAACTATAGGTCACTGTACAGCCTTCATCAATGAGCAAAACCCATACTGCATAGCAAACAATAAAATTTATAATTTAATTTTATTTTCTTTTGTAGTAAATATGGAATTATAAATATGAAATAGTGATATTCTAGGAGAGAAATTTGTATAGATAATATCCAACGAACATTAATCTACCTGTGGTCTGATTATAATTTGTTGTGGTACCGTAAGGACATCATTATGTCGCCTACAGGTAGCCATAACTGTCAAATTCATTGTCTTCTTACAAATGACTACCATTTATAACATGGGGGAGGACACTTGTCGATTTTACCTGATGACATTTTTCTCCAATCACACGTTGTCGTGGTTTGTGGCAGTGACAGAGAACATTCTCGATTTGGGTTTTAATTTTAATGGAGCCGCCAATATAATCCCCATTTTTATACTGATTGTCTTAAGTATAGCATCTTGGGAAATTTAACTTTTGATATTGTCAAAC
Organism: Mytilus coruscus; assembly: GCA_017311375.1. Classification (NCBI taxonomy): domain Eukaryota; kingdom Metazoa; phylum Mollusca; class Bivalvia; order Mytilida; family Mytilidae; genus Mytilus; species Mytilus coruscus. The sequence goes on from CM029607.1 coordinate 30,057,910, forward strand.
CAAATTTCTGTTTCAAATTTTGAGGGTAGTTTATAGAGATAACTATTAGTAAACCAGGAGAGAGAGAACAATTCTTGTACAAGAAGACAAAGAAAGTATTACCACCAGAAAAAAAAAAATAAAAGTAAATTAGAAAAGTCAGCAACTCATTTCACAAAAAATCTTACTTGTAAGTCATGAACATTTCAGATTAATGTACGATCAATTTTAGTCGTGTACGATTTTTTGTGAAAAGAGCCCCTGAGTCTATAACACTTAAAAAATTACAGAACTTGACATGTTTTTTTTGGTTTTTTTTAACAAAAATGAAAATAATATTTAAGACATCGCAAAACAAGTGAAAAAATTGTTAGAACCTACAAGGTCCTCATAGCTTGTGGCATCACACTTAAGACAGCATAGTCTGCTTTGGAGTTTCGTAGCCACTGAAGTACTTTCTCAGATCTTGGATTTCAGAAAACCTTGCATAATGAACCCTACTCTAGTGGATTTAACTATTTCACCATTTGAAAATACTTATGGTCGTTGACTTATGTTGTGACAAGTTGCTACCATGTCACAAGTTCTTTGAAAGAGCTTGATTAATAATCATAAGCAAGTGCTATACTTGGTAGATACACTTGTATTTATGATTTTCTGTTCAGAGGTTCTTTATAATTAGTTGTAAATATCATAACAGTAAGAGAAACATGTGAATTTTGATTCTCATACTTTTTTACTGATTAAATAATACTTTTAGAATTTAATATGTTGTACTTCAGAATACTTCGTACTATTTATTACATTATACTTTTAAAATTTGCACTTTGAAAAACAAATTATTGTTTTTAATTTATTTCAGGATGCAGGTTGAGGTGTTTAGGATTAAGGGAGTGTAATACTTTTCTTTCATATCCTATCCATCACCAGAAAAACTCTTTTACTATATGCAGATTTGTGACATCATTCAAATGTTTTAAGGACAATCTGGATCCCTGCATCCTTGAACTGACAAGGTCATTAGGTCTGCTTGACATTTTCCAAACATCTGTCTGTATTCTTATTTGCATTATTCTACCCTTCCTACATAGATGTATTAATTTTGTTCTTTTAACATTTATCTAAGCTGCGATATGAAACTTATCCCAATAAAGTTATTCATCTCATTGCTCAAACCCTAATGAGGTAGATTGTATGCCAAAACAAAGGCACAAATGACAATATGTAAAGATGTCTTGTTAAAAATAACCCTGAATTAGCTTATGGAGGCAATTTTTTTGGACAGTATATGGGATGCCATAAAGATAATCATATCTAAGGAGGATAATTTTATGATTTTCTGTCAAAAAATTATATTTCTTTTGATCAAATCCATTGTATTATGACACCATTCAATGGAGTTGACTGGAATATCATACACAAGTGGATTTTCCATGAATATAGATTTTCTGTGATTGTTTCTTATTTAATTATTTTTTAAGTCAGTTTACATGTGATTGGCAAGCTTATGCATAGGTATTTTTAGACAATCGTTGGCAGTTCAAAAGGTCATGTCAGACAACTAGAACTAACTAGATATAGGTACTAAAAGTATAAAATTTTATCTTTGACAAAATTATTATGTCAAGCCAATACTAATAAGTAATTAAACCATGAAATATGTAACTTTTTAATTGATGTAGAGTCCATTTGATATGACAAATACATTTTTATAAAGTTGAAATTTCATTTAAGGCTTTGTGAACCTCCAGTTATTTAACTATTACTCTGTTTATACAAAAAAATTAGCATTTAAATTTCACATGATGATATATTGGGATAAATTGATGAATATCTATTAATTGATAGTTAACAGCCATGTGCCACCCATCTATTACAGATTCAAAATTAGATGAAAAGGCATTTATTGTTATTATTACAAAATAACTATGCATGTTATCAAGAAATATGTAAATGATTATTCCTTCCTGTAAGGGAGTTTGATCATGTGATTGATATAACTATTTATAGAATCATTTCATGTTTCTTTAACATGTGAAAGATATTTCCAGAACAATCATCAGGCAGGGACAGATTTAGGGGAGGGACGGCCTCCCCCAACCCTTACTAAGCTATGTATTTGGTTAATACTTAGAATTTTTATTTGTTTCACTCCTAACGTTGCCTACTCTAGGAGGCCCCCTTTTTCAAAATCTTGGATCTGCATCTGTCAGATGATGAACATTTGTTATGAACAGGGTATAAATCCACTTTCCAAGATTATGGGGAGGTTTGAGTGATCACAAACATGTTTAACCCTGTCACATCCTTTATGTGGTTGTCCCATGTCAGGAGCCTGTATCTGAGTAGTTGTCATTGGTTACTGTCTATCATGTTTATTTTTTATTTAAATCAGGCGGTTGGTTGCCTCGTTAGAATTGTTTTACATTTTGTTATGTTGGGGCCTTATTTAACTTACTATTCAGTATGGGTTTTGCTCATTGTTGAAGGTGGTTTAGTGTCCAATGATTGTTTACATCCTTGTACTTTAGTCTCTGGTGGATAGTTGGCAAAGGTACCACATCTTATTTTTATACTTATATGTAGAAGAGACTCAGTGCACGTCTAGCTTACTTAATAAAAAACTTGGTATCTTTGATGTATTTTTTAAAATAATATTATGACAGCAGACAATGGCAATACAAAATACAGTACTAAAACAATAGAATATCAAAAACGGCATAAAGGGGAAAAAAGTACTACAATTTGATAAAAAATCTTTGTATAGCTTGGGAAAGTACTTTAATTATTATGTTGTTCTGTTAATTTTTGTGAGAAAATAATAATTTTGAAATGAATATGTGCTGCCAGTATAATTAATTACCTCAATGTCAGTTGAAAGTGACATTATATAAGTGAAATATAAGCACCACTTACAGTTGGTGCTGAGAACAGAAAATCAGACATCAGTTTCCTATATGTCTGTTATGGAGGACAAGGCCATCTTCATTGTTTCCATAGGAAAATGAAGAAAAAAAAATTTCACAGTTTTTATCATAGTCTCCTTTCACCTCGTATGTATGCCTTGATTATAAAATTTTATTACCTGAGATACAGTCAAGCAAATTTATTGTTTATAAAGGTCACCCTTGGGACAAGAGAAAAATTGGACCTTATAAGAGAAGTGACCTTTGAATTGAGGTTCAAATATATAAGTATTACCTGACCAGAGTCATGGTTCAAGAAAAAATGTGGTTGTCCGAAGGGTTTGACTGCAAAAAATTTGCAATTTAGTACCGACTCAATTTTGGTATTTTCCAACAGAAATAAGACCAGCAGATTTTCTTCAAGGACCACCAAGGAAATAATATATCTGAAAACTCAAGACACGTTTTAGCTTGATAGCAAGTTACGACATATTTCTTTTTTTTTGTGAAATTCTGAGTAAAACCACGGTTTACTTTTCATTGGTTCATTTTGCAAAGTGATTTCATTTCAAAAACTTAGTATAATGTATTTTCAATAGTCTCTAAATGATTTGGCTAGACCAGTAATAACTGATGATCTTTTTCAGTTCTTTGAATTACATAATATCACCTAGGCTGGTTTAATTGAGTAGGTGACTTAGACTCTGCTTATACTAATGTACTATTACGTTTGTATAATGTGTTTAATTTGTTTTTCACCAATTAAAAAAACCCATATCATTGAATGTCATTGGAATAAAAAATATTTTTTTCTAAAATATTTCAAAATTAAAAGCTAACAAAGCCTGTTAGGTAAAATGCTATAAAAAACCACATTTTTAAATGGATTGGTTTACGTATTATATAATCTAAGATAAATGTATACTTTGACATTTAGCAATTGGTGGATAATAGTCCTTTTATGTCTTCTGAGACATTCAATCTTATGTGGGAAGATGGTACCTAACATAACGGTCTCATTTTAACTGCGCAATTTGGAAATTCTGAGGAGCTAAATCAAAAGTTTGTATTATATTTATAAGAATCATTTATCATAATGAATTTATGCATATCCATCACAATTGCTAGTGAATGATTGATTGTACATGTAGTGTTGTGCATTTATGCATATTGTTCAAGGTTGCTCAGTGTTTTATGGAAGATGTTTAAATTAAAAAGCTTACTAATTTGATTCTAAATTACCTTTGGTTTTTTGACTGATAAGATAATACACAAATGTACTGTTATGTGAGAAATATTCGTGAGTGGTTTATTTTTTGCTAATTTCGTGATTAAGATAAAATCGTGAAAATCTCGTAAATTTGACGTCTAAGGAAACGAAAAACGCAAAAATGAAAACTCACAAACTGGTTTTGCTGTAAAATTGAGATTTTCAACTCTGTGAAAAAGAACCACTTACAGTATGTTATAGTAGCCAATACATTTTGAGAATCCTAATGTCATCAAACTATAACCACAAATTACAAATTACTTATTTCTATTGCTTTCATTAGGCCATGTCAAAATTTTTCCAATCCATGTATCTTCTAGAAAGGGTCCAGATTAGAGTTATCAAAATCTTTATAGCCTGGTGGATAGACCACCAAGACTAAAAATCTGGGTGTCCTAGCAAATATTGGGCAGTCTTGTATTTGTAAAAAAAATTTGGTATTAATTATTTCCATACATGTTGGTAGAAATAAAATAAGGCCAATATGCACAATAATTATATGGTCCATATCAATGATATACATTGTAATCAGGAACTGTACTAAATACTGGACAGCCTAAAAAAGAATAAAACCACAACAAACTCACTTTTCTCAAATTTAGTGGATTTACCTGATTTTTAGTGGTCAGGGCGACCTGTTTTCTAGAATGCAACCAGATTTTGCTGAATTACAAAGGGAACTTTGAATTTTGTAAACAGTTTTTGGTATCAATTATATCCATACATGTTGGTAGAAATAAGATAAGGCCAATGGTCAGGGCCACCAGTTTTACAGAACGGTGCCAGATTTTACTGAGTTACTCTGGTATCTGTAGCAAAGCAAAAGGAACTTTGCCTTTTAATACTCTAGTTTAATTTATATTAAAGAAACAAATGATAACTACTGACAAGTAAAAAAAAACTTGTCCTATTATGACATTCATATGTAGTAATTATTCAAATTCATTTTATTTCCACAGCAATATTGCAGTTTTATTTTGTTCCTGCCACCTTCACTAATCAACAGATGGCTATTTAACTCCATTTTGGCCCAGTGACCTTTAAACTTTGAAAATTAAATGAATTTGTACATGCAGAAATGGCTTTATGTCTTTGAGAATTAAATGAATGCGTACATGCAGAAATGGCTTTATGTCTTTGAGAATTAAATGAATGCGTACATGCAGAAATGTCTTTATGACTTTGAGAATTAAATGAATGCGTACATGCAGAAATGGCTTTGTGTCTTTGAGAATTAAATGAATGCATACATGCAGAAATGGCTTTATGTCTTTGAGAATTAAATGAATGCGTACATGCAGAAATGGCTTTATGACTTTGAGAATTAAATGAATGCCTACATGCAGAAATGGCTTTGTGTCTTTGAAAATTAAATGAATGCGTACATGCAGAAATGGCTTTATGTCTTTGAGAATTAAATGAATGCGTACATGCAGACCCCTGTATATCGTCATTTCCTTATAGTTTTTCTTCTTAGATGGACAACTACATTTATTTATTTTGTTACAGTCGTGTGATTTGATGTCCTTGCATTGTAAAAATATCTGTGTTTAGAGACTAGATTTTCTATTTTTAGATTGTTTGAGAACTTACTCCTCAAAATGTAGGTTGACCAAGTGCAGACAAACTTTAACACAAATTACTTTAAATGAATATACATGTATTAATCTAAATTGCAAAACAAAAGTGTCTATGTAATGTCTACCTAGTAACTTTTTAAAATTTTATTGAAACAAAATATTTGGCAAGACATGATTAATAGGGACCATTTGATTGTATATCAATTATTCAATATTTGAAAACTTTGAGATGTATTGTAAACCAACTAATGTTTTCGAGCAGAAAAATAATGTAAGTATAAATCGTCTTCTCTCATATTAACTCATTGACAAAGGAGGAAAATCTCTAAAATAAATTGTCACAAAGAAGTCTAGAAAAGATTCAAAGGGAGATGTATTAATGAATTGATTGTTGGTGTTTTACGCCACTTTCAGCACTATCAGATATATGTTGGCTGCCAGTTTTTATACTACTGCAAAATATTTGCGGTCCTATAATGGTATGAAGTAATCTGAAGACATTTGGTTTCCAGACAATAATTGGGATTGATTATGGGGGGTTATGGCCTAAACCATTTAGGAATTAGGGCTCAAAAAAGGGCCCAAAAAACAAGGATCTCCTGGTTTCGGACAATAACTTGAGTATTAGTCTATGGATCTCTTTGAAATTGTACCACAAGGTTCCATATCAAAAATAGAAGTTTGGGATTGATTTTGGGGGTTATGGGGGCCAATAAATTAAATTCTTAGTGTACTTGAATATGCTGAATCTAACCGTGTATTTAGATTTTGGATATTGGACCATAATAGGTAAAAGTCCAATTTAAAATTTTTCAGTTCTTTGACCACATTCATTCTGTGTCAGAAACCTATGCTGTGTAAAATATTTAATCACAATCCAAATTTAGAGCTTTATCATGCTTGAATGTAGTGTCCATACTTGCCCCAACTGCTCAAGGTTCAATCTCTGCAGTCATATCAAGCTGCGTCCAGCTGAGCACTTTATTATTCTTTTGAGAAAGCTATATTGCTTGGAGAAAACCACTGACCTTCGGCAGGAAAAATGGCAATCCTAGTCAATTAAGATTGAAGTTAAACACACCTGCCATGTACAGGGTTCAAACTCACAATCTGAGTGTTGATAGGCTAATGATACAATGGATGAACTACTTAGGCCACTCTGCCACCAAGACCCTGCTAAATGAAAAAAATTCACAAAAATACTGTTTTTGATCTGTAAAGGTAATTTCCAATGTACATAACGAAGAAGGTTTGGTACAGAATACCTGGACTACTTCTTATAACAGTAAGATTCTTGGTGACATTAGGCATCTGTTTGACTGTGCCAAATTGAATACAATAAGTCATTTGAAAAAAATGAGATGTGGAAGAGCAACTGCACAATATAAAAAAACAAAGACATTTATAAGTCAGCATATGATCTTAAACAAAAGACAAATGTCAATTGAAAATGTCATGTCAAACAATCTAATTGGAGCTGTTACATCCTTGGCATTAAATTTGCGATGGTGCCATAAGTGTTCTCTTATATAAAAAAAACTTTTAAATATACTGTGGATTCATTATTATTCATTGGATATCAATTTTTGTGGGTATTTTTTAAGAATGTAGGACAGAAAGTCACAGGACAAAAAGTCACAATTCAGTTTTGAGATTATTTTTCTTTGAATAATCTATTTCTATCAAATTTGTGACTTTCTGTTTACTTTTTTGAACCACGATCATGAATATTCACTGAGATACCGGTACACATTTTCTACTTAGACTTTGGCAAAACTGCAAAAACAAAATATCTACGAAAATGTAAGTTTTCCTCAGTTCATGAAAATTTGTTTCAAACTGAAATCAATTAGAGAGCAACCATTTAACTTCAAGGGGGTTATAGATTTTGTCTGAGTCAGAAAATTTTCTTTTGTCATCTGCTTGACCTCAATATTTTTTTTCATCAAATTGGGGATCAGAATATTTTTTTAGGAAAAAACCATAACCCCCTTCCTTGAAGTTAAATGGTCGTTCCCTTTAGCCAATCTGGACCAAGCTCTGCCTGACTCACTCCCATTGAAATATTCATTGAACGTGACTATTGTCAAGTCTTAACTTTCATGACACAATGAAAGAAATTTTAATTGTAAATTTTGAAACTTACTTTCAGATTGTAAAAATTGTAAAATTAAAAATCAAGATTACTCATTAAAGATGAATTTTATTGTTTGTTAAAGGATTAAAATCTTGAATTTTTTGCCCTATAATTTTTGATAAGTTTACTACTCTCTGCAATACATACGTTTTACATTGCAATTAGAGTGAATTTTGTATTTACGTGTTTAACTTACGAGTTTAATTTCACAATCGTGCCATAAATTACGCAATGCATCAAGCGTTTGATTTGCAGCACAAATGTTTTGATAAAACAGTTCCATAATTCACTGAATGTTTATCTGTAACAAATTTTAATGATTGCTTTGTGGCATTTCTTGAATTTGATGAAGTATTTAGATCTTTCTGTAATTTTTGCACTCTTGAAATGACATGTAGGAAGAAGGAATTGAGTAGATAAAAGAGGAAGAGGGTTCAGCGTCCTCGACTCTTGGTAAGGAGTTTGATATGAGGACTTTAGCCTCTGTTGTGAAGATAACACTGTACTTTAAAAACTTGTTATACATTATAGGTTTTGCTCATTGTTGAAGGCTGTATAGTGATCTATAGTTGCTAGCTTCTACATCATTCTGTCTCTCTCATTGGCAAGCGTACCTCATCTTCTTACTTTTATATTAAACATCATTGTGTCTCTTTTCTTGTCATTAAATATTAAGTGTGTCATCATGTTTTCATTAAATATTTAGTGTGTCATCGTGTTTTCATTAAATAAAAAGTGTGTCATCTTGTTGCCATTAAACAGAAAATCTGTCATCTTTTCATTAAAAAGAAAGATTGTCATCTTGTTGTCATTAAACAGAAATTGACTCATCTTCTCATTAAACAGAAGGAGTGTCATCTTGTTGTCATTAAACAGAAAGTGTGTCAGCTTGTTGTCATTAAACATTAGGTGGTCATCTTGGTGTCTCTAAACAAAAAGTGTGTTGTTTTATTAAATAGAAAGATTGTCATCTTGTTGTCATTAAACAGAAATTGACTCATCTTCTCATTAAACAGAAGGAGTGTCATCTTCTTGTCATTAAACAGAAAGTGTGTCAGCTTGTTGTCATTAAACAGAAAGTGTGTCAGCTTGTTGTCATTAAACATTAGGTGGTCATCTTGGTGTCTCTAAACAAAAAGTGTGTTGTTTTATTAAATAGAAAGTGTGGCATCTTGTTGTCATTAAACAGAAGATGTGGCATCTTGCTGCCAATAAACAGAAAAAGTGTCATTTTGTTGTCTTTAAATAGAAAGTGTGTCATATAGTTGTTATTAAACAGATAGTGTTTCATCTTGTCATTAAACCAGGATATGTGTTGTCTTTGGTAATTGATCTTGTGTTGACCATTGAGAGGAAATATGTACTAATTGATTTTTAATAATCACTTGTCTGAATTCACATTGAAAATGGCTTCCTCCGTCTGACCAACTTTAATAATAACACTTTGATATGTAAAGCTCACCAAATGCTGTTAAGGCACCAAGCCAACCATGTGGGTCTGCATAGCCAGTCAAGGACATTAAAACACACAGATCATCATCACTCACAGAGTGTGTCCAAGGACATTAACAACAGAAGCTAAGTACCTGACAAACTCCTCTTCTAATTATCAGTTGAGTACATTTTAGATAAAAAATATATTTATGATACAAAGTACAACTATGGCATATAATGCGATATAAATAATAACAAATTTATATCTTATCTTGTAGTTTACTGATGACAATTGAGCAGAGATAAAATTTTCTACTAATTTTTTATATTTTTGAAATAAATGTATAAATTTTGATAAATATGCATTATTTATAAGTTTTAATATTAAACAGAAGTGGTCTTTAGTGAAAAGGATATCAATTGAGATAAAAATGATTTAATGAAAAAGGAATTGAAATAAGTTACATAATTTTGTATTACGTCTTATTTATATCTCTTTGTATTGATTGTAACAACAACAGACCAAACAAATAAGTGACATGTAGTAATTATTAAGATATTTTTCTAATAATACAAAGTGTTAAAAATTTAAATATTATGATTTTTTCTATTACTATAGTTAGCTATGTTGTCTTAAAAAATTCCAAGATGCGAGAAAAATTTGAAGTAATTATCCAGTCATTTCTCTAATAATACAAAATGTTAAAAAAATGGAATGTTATGATTTTTTTCTAATAGTACTAGATATGTTGTCTAAAAAAAATCCAAGATGCAAGAAAAGATTTGAAATAATTATCAAGTCATTTTTCTCATAATACAAAATGTTAAAAAAATGAAATGTTATGATTTTTTTTCTAATAGTATTTAGATATGTCTGTCTTAAAAAAATTCCAAGATGCAAGAAAAAATTTGAAGTATTTATCCAGTTACTTCTCTAATAATACAAAATGTTAGAAAAAAATGAAATGTTATGACTTTTTTTCTAATAGTAGTAAGATTCGTCTTAAAAAAAATTCCACAAGACACAATTGGTATGAGGTAATGCTCGTTATTACATGAAAAAACTATCACTGATAAAAACAGCTCTGATCAGTGGGGGCCTGTCAGATATTTGACGAATCATCAGCAACTGGATTTTGGGGAAGAAAACCAGTTAATCTATGATGCATCACTCATTTCTTGCAATGATAAAACACATGGCAATGCAGAGATGGAATTTATTACCTCACAAAAATATGTCATTATTTTAAACTGTGAGGATTATATAATTCTAGTAATCAGGTGTGGTCACCATCACTTTATGTAGAGAAGAAATGGATAAGAGAAGAGGTTAACTTTGAAGGAATTGTTGCTTATGAAAAAGGGTGGGGAGGGAATGAACAAAAATAGAAAAGAAAAGTAGTATAAGTCTGTTTTAGTTGGTCTCATACAAACTGGGTGATCAAATGGCCAGCTTTGTTTTAGAAAGAAAAAAGACATTATAGAATGGAGATCAGTGGCAGATTCAAGGGTACGTAGAGGATATGTGACCTCTGCCCCCACCCCCTCTCCCCCCAAAAAATAAAATAAAAATATTTGATAGAATAAAATATTGTTTTTTAAATTCCTCTTATCCCTGATCTGACCCTTAAGATAAACTTGAGAGGTGTGTTGTGAAGTGAGGCACATAATGAGGGAAAGGAAGGGGGATTGGAGACAGTGTTTTGTGGATTAGTGTTTGATAGGAGATTACATGGGAAGGTTATCAAATGATTCTTTAAGAACAGTTGTAATGGAAGGAGGAAATAAAACCTTAAGTCTTTTAGGAATAAAACCTAAATCTTTTAGGAATAAAACCTTAGTCTTTTAGGAATAAAACCTTAGTCTTTTAGGAATAAAACCTAAGTCTTTTAGGAATAAAACCTAAGTCTTTTAGGAATATAACCTTAGTCTTTTAGGAATAAAACCTTAGTCTTTTAGGAATAAAACCTTAGTCTTTTAGGAAAAAACCTTAATCTTTTAGGAATAAAACCTAAGTCTTTTAGGAATAAAACCTTTAGGAAAAAAAACCCATAGTCTTTTAGGAATAAAGCCTTAGTCTTTTAGGAATAAAACCTTAGTCTTTTAGGATTAAAACCACTAATTTATAGTCCCATTGATTTTTACGTTAAATTCTTCAATTTCAAGCATTAATGTCAATACTTTGTCTTATGTAATAGCAAAGTGGCAGTCATTTCATGTCAAAACTATACCTTATCATAACTTGTGCTGAAAAATTCAACATGCCTTTAATTGTATATTAGAGCAGACTGGTTCCCCGAAGTTTGGTAGTGCAAAAGAGGTACTTCTGTCAACGTATATTTGTTCAGCCTAACAGAAGTTTCGAAGTACAAAAACAGATATTTCTGATCTGAACAAGAGATGTGCCTTCCTATTATAATTTCATAGATTTTTATCTCGCCTTGACGGAGTCAAAAAGCGAGACATAGTTATGCTGTTTCCATCGTCGGCGTACGGCATCAGCGTCGGGGTCAACAATGTATTAGATTGTGATTAGGTCTAGTTTATGGTGAACCACAAGTGGTAGGTCAATGATATTTGGTATGCAGTTGTATTAGCATTGGCACATATCATTTCCATGGAGATTATTTGGCCCTGCCCTTCAGTCATGGTCTATTGACTTTGTAACTTTTGCCTAGTTTACATGTTTTTAGGTTTGGTACCATTGAAACGTTTAAAGCCGCTGCAATTGTTTGCACCTGTCCTAAGTCAGGAATCTGATGTTCAGTAGTTGTTGTTTGTTGATGTGGTTCATAAGTGTTTCTCGTTGCTCGTTTTTTATATAGATTAGAATGTTGGTTTTCCTGTTTGAATAGTTTTACACTAGTAATTTTTGGGGCCCTTTATAGCTTGCTGTTCGGTGTGAGCCAAGGCTCCGTGTTGAAGACCGTACTTTGACCTATAATGGTTAATTACTTTTATAAATTTTGACTTGGATGGAGAGTTGTCTCATTGGCACTCATACCACATCTTCTTATATCTAATTAGTTTGTGATAAGGTCAGTTCAAGGGGAACCATTAGTGGTAGGCCAATGTTAATTGGTATTAAGTTGTATAAGCATTGGCACATCTCATTTCCATGGAGAATATTTGGCCCCACCCCCTCAGTCATGGTCTATTGACTTTGAAACTTTTGCCTAGTTTACATGTATTAGTTTGTGATTAGATCAGTTTAAGATGAACTGCTCATGTCAAAGTCAATGATATTTGGTATGCAAATTTATTGGCATTTGCAAGTATCATTTCCTTGGAGATTTTGTAGCCCCACCCCCTCATCATGGTTCATTGACTTTGAAACTTTTACATAGTTTACAAGTTAATGTTTGTGTTTGGGTTTGTTTAAAGGGAACGACTTATAATAAGTCAATGGTATTTGGTATGCAGTTGTATTAGCATTGGCACATCTCATTTTCATGGAGATTGTTTAGCCATGTGGTTCATCGACTTTGAATATTGGCATAACTTACATGTTAAAGTATTGCTATTTTAATTTCAACATTTGCATTATCAAAATTACAAAAGGTGTGATAACAGGTTATTTTATTATTCAAAAGCAACTTTCAACAAGGTTCTACAGTGATCCCAAGTCCTTAAGCTTTCATTTGATACCAAAACTACCCAAATATTATACTTATTGACAAATTTACAGCTATGCATAAGAACTATTTTGTTTTTAATATGTACTACTTTCTTTATTTTCTTTCTGACCGGCCCCGAATAAGCGGCTCTACACCTTTAAGCCTGGGCTGTAGTTTATTACAGTCAGATCTCTGAAAGTTTAGTTAATGCAAAATACTGCTTTATACTTGTGATCAAATGGGGAAAATTTTAGTGTCAAAGTAACAGAAATCACTTGAATAGTTTAGACAACTTACACCAGTGGCGGATCTAGAGGGGGGGTTCCGGGGGTTGGAACCCCCCTTTTTTTTTGATGATCAATGCATTTGAATGGGGACATATAGTTGGAACCCCCCCTTTATCCTGGGTTGGGAACCCCCTTTTTTAAAAATGGCTGGATCCACCCCTGACTTACACAATGTTTTTTTTTATTTCATTTGAAAGCAACAAGATTAAAATTTGTAAATTGAAATACATTTTTACTTTAAAAATTTAAATTTTTTATTAATGAACAACTTCATTTTGGGAAAAAAACCATAACAAACATCTACCGGTATACAAATACCTGCCTGTGTTTGATTGGACAATATTATAATTTAATGTTCCGTTCACTCTGTATATTAACATTAATTTAAATAGGCATTAACATATTGAAGACAAGTACACAAAAGTTTAATAGCACCTAATTTCTACCTTATAGTATAATTCATCAGCTCTGTGACCACACTTACAGTCATAACCTCTTATTACACCACAAAACTTCAAACACCCACCAAATTCTTTATTATAATTTCTCAATTTTTTCTGAACTTTTGCTTGAAAATTAAATGGTTATAAATTTTCTCAATTGGAAATGAAATTTGAAGTTAGCTGATTTTTTATGGATTGATTTCCCCCTAAATAACACAATTTTTGGGGGTAAAAATGGAGGAAAGAAAAAAGTTTACAATTTTTCAATGATGAATATAAGAAAAGATAAAGTTTTTCACACATGCTTACCTGTAACATGAGCAACACGACGGGTGCCACATGTGGAGTAAGATCTGCTTACCCTTCCGAGCACCTGAGATCATCCCCAGTTTTTGGTGGGGTTTGTGTTGCTCAGTCTTTAGTTTTCTATGTTGTGTTTTGTGTACTATTGTTTGTCTGTTGGTCTTTTTCTGTATTAGCAATGGCGTTGTCAGTTTATTTTCAACTTGTGAGTTTGAATGTCCCTTTGGTATCTTTCGCCTCTTTTCTATAAAAATCATTTGATGTTAAAAGTTCAATATACCTATTAGAATATAAATACATGAATATGCAAAGTACATTTGCTACCTGAAGAAATTGTCAAAAAATATGTGGAACCAAAATCTCTACTGAAGTTTAGGCCTCAGGGGTTACAGCTTACTCTCAACTAGCTTGTAGTACAATTCAAGTCACAGTACCTTACTTAAAGTCATAAAGACTTTTAAAAAAATTCTGCACTTGTGAATGAAGAAATACATGTAATATTCTTTTGAAAAAAATTTGTAATTTAAAAGTTCAATGTATAAATTTCTATAGGCTTCTATACAAACTTTTGCAAAACCATGAAATCAAATATCAACAAAAATTAAATTTTTCCCTAATCCACAAAAATAAGTAAACATATAAATAAATCAGCTGATTTTCTATGGATTCTTTTCCACGAAAATAACAAAGAGAATATTTTTGTAAAAATGGAGTGAAGAAAAGAGGAAACTTTATAGAAATTTCAATAATGAATATCAGAAAAAAAATTTTCATGGGTAATCAGGAAATCACTAATTATAAATATCTATAGAATTCTATACCAATTTTTGCAAAACCAAGAAATTAAATATCAACAAAAATTCAATTTTTCTCAATCCAGGAAAATTAGTACCCACGAAAATGAATAAATCTACAGTATTTTGTAAAAACGGAGTGAAGAAAAGAAGAAACTTTATAGAAATTTCAATGATGATTATCAGAATGGGTAAAGTTTCTCAACAAGTTTTGTTCCTTGATATCAGTTAAAAGTTCAGTGGTCCTATTACATTATTAATATCTGCAAAGAATATAAGTTTCCTGAAGAAATTGTCAAAAACATATGGAGCCAAAAGCTCGAAGGAAGTTTAGGCCTGGGGTTACAGCCTCACTGACACCTTGTAGCACAATTTAAGCTCTATGACACACTTACAGTCATAACCTCTTATTACACCACAACACTTCAAGCACCAACCAAATTCTTTATTTGTCTGCTCAACTTTTTCTGGGCTTTTGCTTGAAAAAAAAAAAAAAAACATATTATAACTTTTTTCCAAATAAAAAGAATTTTGAAGCTGATTTTCTATGGATTCATTTCCCCCAAAATAACAAAAAGAATATGTTTGTAAAAATGGAGTGAGGAGGAGAAGAAACTTTATAGAAATTTAAATAATGAACATCAGAATGGGTTAAGTTTTTCAACAAGTTTTGTTCCTTGAGATCAGTTCAAAGTTCAATGGTCCTATTAGATTATCAATATATGCAAAGTACATTAGTTTCCAGAAGAAATTGTCAAAAACATATGGAGCCAAAAACTCTTAAGGAAGTTTAGGCCTGGGGTTACAGCCCCACTGACACCTTGTAGCAACAATTCATAGCTCTGTGACACACTAACTCATAACCTCTTATTACACAACAACAGTTCAAGCACCAACCAAATTCTTTATTTGTCTGCTCAATTTTTTCTGGATGTCTGATTGAAAAAAAAACATGTAATAACTTTTTTCCAAATAGAAAGAATTTTGAAGCTGATTTTCTATGGATTCATTTCCCCCAAAATAACAAAAAGAATATTTTTTTATAAAAATGGAGTGAAGAAAAGAGGAAACTTTATAGAAATTTCAATGATGAATATCAGAATGGGTTAAGTTTTTCAACAAATTTTGTTCCCTAATATCAGTTAAAAGTTCAATGGTCCTATTAGATTATCAATATATGCAAAGTACATTGGTTTCCTGAAGAAATTGTCAAAAACATGCAGAGCCAAAAACTCTTGAGGAAGTTTAAGCCTGGGGTTACAGCTCACTGACAACTAGTTTGTAGTACAATTCAAGTCACCGTAACCTCACTTAAAATCATAACTACTTTAAGAATTTTCCACATTTGTGATTGAAAAAAAAAGAAATAAATTTTTCAGAAATTCTTTTTGGAAAAAGAACCTTGTAATATTTTTTTGAAAATAGAAAGAAATTTTAAGTTAGCTGATGTCTATGGTTTAATTTCCCCCAAAATAACAAAAGAATATTTACTGTGAATTCATTATTGTCTGTAGTGTATCAATTTTTGTTAATTTTCATGGGTAATATGGAAACCATGAATTATAAATTTTTATAGACTTTTTTACAAACTTTTGCAAAACTGCAAATTAAATATCAACAAAAATTCAATTTTTCTCAATCCATGAAAATGAGTACCCGTGAAAATAAATAAATCCACAGTATTTGTGTAAAAATGGAGTAAAAAGAGGATAAAACTTTATGATAATTTTGAAGATGTCTAAATACCAGAAGAGAAAAAAGAAGGTTTTTCAACAATTGTCTACTTATGAAAATCATTGTTAAGTTTCTTGATTTTATTTATAAGTTCAATGGTCCTATAAGATTATTAATCTACACAAAGTACATTAGTTTTCTGAAAAAATTGTCAAAGATGTGTGGAGCCAAAAACTCTGATGGAAGTTTAGGACTGGGGTTACAGCCTCATTGACACTTTGTCATATAATTTGTGGCTCTGTGACCACACTAAGTCATAACCTCTAATTACACCATAACACTTCAATCACCAAACAAATTCTTTATTTGATTGCTCATCTTTTTCTGGACTTCTGCTTGAAAAAAACAGGTTATAACTTTTCTCCATTGCAAATAAAATTTGAAGTTAGCTGATTTTCTATGGATACTTTATGGAGCTTAAAACTCTGAGGACGTTTAAGACTCAATAGGTTACAGCCTCAATGAAACCGTACAGTACCATTCAAGGCACTGCATGCAAATGTGACCACTTTTAAAGTCATAACCTCTTTGAACTTTTTCTGGACTTCTGATTGAAAAAAAAAACATGTGATAACTTTTTTCCAAATAGAAAGAATTTTGAAGCTAATTTTCTATGGATTCATATCCTCCCAAAATAACAAAAGGATATTTTTGTAAAAATGGAATGAGGAGAAGAAGAAACTTTATAGAAATTTCAATAATGAATATCAGAATGGGTAAAGTTTATCAACAAGTTTTGTTCCTTGATATCAGTTGAAAGTTCAGTGGTCCTATTAGATTATTAATATATACAAAGTACATTAGTTTCCTGAAGAAATTGTCAAAAACATGCAGAGCCAAAAACTCTTGAGGAAGATGCCTGGGGACAGTTACAGCTCACTGATAACTTGCTTGTAGTACAATTCAATGTACAGCGGAACTTCATTCAAAGTCATACTACTTAAAAAAATTCTGCACATGTGAATGAATAAAAACTTGTAATATCTTTTACAGAAATTCTTTTGAAAAAAACTTGTAATAAATTTTTTAAAAATATAAAAAAATTTGAAGTTAGCTGATTGTCTATGGTTTAATTTTCTCCAAAATATCAAAAGAATATTCTGTGAATTCATTATAATCTGTGGGGTACCAATTTTCGTTGATTTTCATGGGTATAAATCAGGAAACCATGAATTATAAATATCTATAGACTTCTATACAAACTTTTACAAAACCACAAATAAATATCAACAAAACATCAATTTTTTCCTCAATCCACGAAAATTAGTACCCACGAAAAATAAATAAATCCACAGTATTTTGTAAAAATGGAGTGAAGAAAGGATAATCTTTATGATAATTTTGATGGTGAATATCAGAAAATAGATTTTTCAACACTTGTCTATCTATAAATAAAAATTATTGTAATTCCTGGATATCAGTTATAAATTCAATGAACCTATAAAATTATTTATCTACACAAAGTACACTAGTTTCCTGAAGAAATTGTCAAAAACCTGTGGAGCCAAAAACTCTAGGGAAGTTTAAGCCTGGGGTTTCATTGACTACTTGTTTTACTATTTTAGGCACTATGACCACACTTGAAGTCAAAATGTCTTTGGACTGATAATTCAATTTTTCACTTAACTGCTCAACTTTTTCTGGCCAATCAGATATTCTGATTGAAAGAAAACTTGTAATAAATTTTCTCAAAATGGATATTAAATTTGATGTTAGCTGATTTTCTATGGATTGATTTCCCCCAAAAAATAATAGCATTTCTTGCAAAAATGGAGGATAGAAAAAAAGAAACTTCACAGAAATTTCCATGATGAATGTCAGAATAGGTAAGGGTTTTCAAAAAGTGTCTACATATAAAAATCATTGGTTAGTTCCTTGATACCAGTTATTACCGGTAGTTCAATGATCTTATATGATTATATGATTATTATTGACACAAAGTACATTTGTTTCCTGAAGAAATTGTCAAAAACAAGTGGAGCCAAAAACACTGGTGAAGTTTAGGCCTGGGGTTACAGCCTCACTGACACCTTATAGTATAATTCTAAGGCACTGTGACCACACTTAAAAGTCATTTCAACATTGAAATTACACCAAAATACTTACCAATTTCTTTCTTTGGCTGCTCAATTTTTTCTGGACAATTGAGAGAAGAAAGGATGAATCTTTATGGACGTTTCCTTTATGAATATCAGAATAGGTAAGGTTTATAGAAATATGCAAGAAAATTGGTAAATTTGTCAATATTCACATTTTCTTTTATTTACTCCATCACATTAAAAATTTGTAAAGTTATTTAAGAGTAATCTTTTTAATTAAGCATTTAACTGTCAAAATAAAAAAAATAAAAAGTAAATTATCAAATATAACAGCAATTTTAATATACTAAATATCATTAGATATTTACTGGCAAGAAAATAAAGATTTATTAGTTGCATATTTTACAAGTTATTATTCAGCCCTTTCTGATGTACAGGAAAACATATTTTAGTAAGCATGACAAATCTGGTTAGTTAGATTTTTGTTTGTTTTAAAAACAGAAGTTTAAAGGAATTTTTGCTACTCATATCTTTAACATTCCTGTAATATTGTATAACCCCTTGGGATCTTTGTTCCTATGCTGTGCATAAAAAACCCAAATTTGTCTTAATAGTTTTTTTCTAATAAATAAATCTTAAATACACTACTAAATATTTTCTCACTCTTGTTTTTTTTTACTTTAATTGTTAACATTCTTTGTTTATTTCATATTGACCCAAAACGTAAAAAAACTCTTGTTTATTTTTCAAAGGCTTGTGTCTTATAAACATGCATACAAACCTTTCTTTATTTATCCATAACTTCAATGCATTATGCATTGTTGAAAAAGACGTCATTTAAGAAAACGAACGAGAAGAGACTTGAGGAACAGACATCATATAAAAGAAATAAAAATACTATCTTTCTGATTTATTCTGTGCATTTAGGGAGGCTAAATATGAAAATTTACTTTTTACTGTCCCTAAAATAGTTTCTGTCTTTAAGACTCCTTTAGTGATTTTTTTCAAGGACATTCATAAGACACCCAATACTTAGTCATGTAATTCTGAAGCAGTATATACTGTTAAAGATAAAAAAATATGAATAGAAAACATTAAAAATGCATGCAATTGTTTGTCATCATGTTTCAAAAAAAGTCTGAAGGTGAGTGTGATAACATTTAATGATACAGATTTTTGTGATATTTCAGCAAATAAACGCTTAAAAATTAATATGATCGACAATTTGATACCTTATTTTTATCATAGTGTTAGTGATACTTCTAGAAATAACTTCGGCAAATACTAATCTTTTTAAAATTGATAGGAAAAGGGATCCCCTAATATGGAGTTTTATTAGAATTGAAAAAAATAAATATACGCAAAATCTATTTTTCATGAATATATTTTTTATTTTAAAGCTATATTTGCCAAAATTATATTATTCTTTAATTTTGTTTTAAGATTTTTGTGAAAAACAAAGAATTTTTTAGAATAATAAGTAGATATTTAAAAATAAAATGATGGTTAGGATTAGCAAATATGGGAAAAATTTGTCTATAAAAAGTATTTTCTTTTGAAAAGATTTGGAAAAATTTACATTCAATTAAAATGAATTCAGATGATGATGATGATGCACAACAGTCTTTATGTCCAAATAAAATATATAATTTTGTCTTGAAATTATTTTCAAAAATTATAAAAATTTTAAATTGTACAGTTCAATGCCATAATGAGGCTCCTCATGGGGGTGTCCAAGTAATCACATAATCACCAATTTTTTGTCAATATAATCACATAATCATTAATTTTTTTTTTTAAACAAGATAATCAAATTATCAAAAATACAGTCCTAGATTATCAAATAATCAAATAATCATGAAATATTTGGTCTGGTAATCAAATATTCACTATAAAAATTGGCCAAGTAATCACATAATCAAAAACCCCATGAGGAGGCTCATAAGTACATGTAACTGTTCAATAAGGAAGACAGAATTCTTTTTTTTGAATTTTCGCACAAATACACATCTCTGTAAATGTCTGCCTTTTGGGCTTTAAGCAAGACACAAAACGTAAGAATACTTTAAGTTTGTCATGCCATATTTCACCAAGGTTGTTCAAAAACTGTCAATAACTTATTAGAAAACGGGATTGATGTGTGCGTTTTATAGTTTGTGAAATCTCTATCACGATACCTTGTCACCTTGAGGTGTGATGTCTTAATTCCTAGGTGTTGTACAAAATTTGTACTAGTATTTCAAGGAGTTATATTTTTGTCCTAGATCCTGGATCTTTTTAAGTTTTTAAACTTCAATTAAAACAAAATCTTGAATAAATCTCTATACATAATGACAGACATAAGACAAAATCTTTAATAATCTTCAGTGACACAATGACTTTCTGTCACTGGCACTTATACATGTATTTATATATTATTTATGTTGAGACATTTTTTCTAGCCAAGTCTTTAAATCCATTCCAGTTGAGGCAATGAGGTAATTCAGGAGGGTAGATTTGACTTTAGTTCAGAAAAGACCAAGTTTTAATTCAATTAATTAAGACAGGCCAAAACAAATATAGTTATGTTTTCTGCCTCCCTACATACCCTAGATTTTGATTCTTACCCAACACATTTTATGGACATTCTTGGTTAAGCACTGTTGAATGTCCAGATATTTTTTGTTAAGAACTGTTAAAGTCCTGAATGTAATTCCCTATATAGTGTATGTAAAATACAATTAGATGATTTTTCTTTTTTGACAATTTGCAGACCGTAGATTCTCAAATTATCAAAAAAATATAACAAGGACCATTTTTAAAGAGCTTAGGCTATGCATCCACAGCTAAACTGAGCCAAGACAATTTCAGCAAGGAAATAATCATTACACCTTTATTGGGGATTTCACTCAACAGGTTTTTGTATTTGAGTAAAGAAATATCAAATTATTGAATTATAAATATGAGTATCATGTTATTCACAAAGAATATTAATTTATTAATGTCAAGTATCAAATTATAACTTGTTGAGTATTGAGTTAAAAAGCATTAATATTAAGTTTCAAAATACAAGTGTGAATTACAAGTCTTTGCCTCTAAGGGTAAATGTTGTCAATTTCCATGACTAATTTTTAAGAGATGATTACAGCCCTATATCTTATCTATGGATATGCTACCCCTTTAATAGTAAGAAAACAAATATCAATTTTCATTATGTAAGCCAGCCTCTCAGAGGAAGCATGTTTTCTAATCACACAGACAATTAACAACTTGTTTTATGGCGCTTGTTTTTTCGTTACACCTGGCTGCTGTTATACTTTACCACAATTTCTAATGATACTTTACAGTATTACTGTTTTCTTTGCTGTGTGATTGTTTCTTAACCTGGAAAGCAAAAACTAGGTTACAGCTTTATGATTCGAGACAAAAATATTTAAGGAAGAGTTAGTTCCAAAATCATGGTTTTTAAGATTGGAGAGTAAAAACAATAAAAAATTGACTGTATAATCTTCTAACCTTTTTGTGCTATTAGATTTTTTTTCTCAGGTATTTGAATATTGATTAATTGGCCTCATCATACCCTCTCCTTTAATGAGGAGTTAGTTCTAAAATTTTGGTTTTCAACCTGAAAAGCAAAAACTAGGTTACAGCTTAATAATTCCAGACAAAAATTTAAGGAAGAGTTAGTTCCAAAATTTAAGTTTTTGTCTTGCCTTGACGTAGTCCAAAAGCGAGACATAGGTATGCTGTTTCTGGTGGCAGCGGCATCAACAATGTATTAGTTTGTGATTAGGTCTAGTTTATGGTGAACCACGAGTGGTAGGTCAATGATATTTGGTATGCAGTTGTATTAGCATTGACACATCTCATTACCATGGAGATTATTTGGCCCTACCCCCTCAATCATGGTCTATTGACTTTGAAACTTTGCTTAGTTTACATGTATTAGTTTGTGATTAGGTCAGTTTATGGGGAACCAATAGTCTTAGGTCAATGATATTTGGTATGCAGTTGTATAAGCATTGGCATATCTCATTTCCATGGAGATTTTTTGGCCCCACCCCCTCAGTCATGCTCTATTGACTTTGAAACTTTTGCTTAGTTTTCATGTATTAGTTTGTGATTAGGTCACTTTAAGGGGAACTGTTAGTGTTAGGTCAGTGATAATTGGTAAGCAGTTGTATAAGCATTAGCACATCTCATTTCCATGGAGAATATTTGGTCCTTACCCCTCAGTCATGGTCTATTTACTTTGAAACTTTTGCTTAATTTTTAATGTATTAGTTTGTGATTAGGTCAGTTTAAGATGAACCACTTCTGTCAAGTCATTGATATTTGGTATGCAAATGTATTGGCATTTGCAAGTTTCATTTCCATGAAGATTATTTAAACCCACCCCCTCATTATTGTTCAATTGACTTTGAAACTTTTATATAGTTTACAAGTTAATGTTTGTGTATAGGTTTGTTTAAAGGGAAAGACTTATAATAAGTCAGTGGTATTTGGTATGCAGTTGTATTAGCATTGGCACATCTCATTTCCATGGAGATTGTTTAGCCCTGTATCTTCAGTCATGGTTCATTGACTTTGAATATTTGTATAACATACAAGTTAAAGTATTGCTATATTAATTTCAACATTTGCATTATCAAAATAACAAGTAGGCGATAACTGTGATTACAGTTTATTAAGATGGAAGAGTAAAAGAAATAATAAATTGACTTTATAATCTTCTTAATAAAATTGAGAATGGAACGGGGAATGCGTCAAAGAGACAACAAGCCGACCTGAAAGAGCAGAAAACAGCCCAAGGTCACCAATGGGTCTTCAACAAGGCGAGAAAATCCTGCACCCGAAGGCGTGCTTCAGCTGGCCCCTAAACTTATTTTCAGGTATTTTATTTTTTTCTTTCTTCA
This sequence comes from Mytilus coruscus, assembly GCA_017311375.1. Lineage (NCBI taxonomy): Eukaryota > Metazoa > Mollusca > Bivalvia > Mytilida > Mytilidae > Mytilus > Mytilus coruscus. The sequence goes on from CM029607.1 coordinate 30,081,328, forward strand.
GGTATTATTTCAGGTATTTGAATGTTGATTAATTGGTCTTATCATACCTTCTTCTCCTTTAAGGTGGTACATAACACTACAGGGAGATAACTCTGTAAAAATCAGCTGAACCTTGTAGTCACATTCAGGAAATATTAAGCTTCTCAATGATCAAAATTAGTGTTTGTCAAACTGCTATATATCCAATGAAATTTTTCTGATAAAGTGTGTGGTTCAATTTTTTGGAAATTTTTATATTTTTTGTCAAAGGGTCAAAGTAAATATTTTGTCAAAATTTTATGAAAATTAAACGAGCCAAATTAATTTTAGTCCAGGTGTTTGGTACCACCTTAAGGAAGATTTAGTTCTAGAATTTTGGTTTTAACGAAAGATGGAAGAGTAAAAGAAGTAACAAAGACTTTATAATCTTCTAACCTTTTTCAGGTATTTGATTTTTTTCTCCAGGTATTATTTCAGGTATTTGATTTTTTTTTCTCCAGGTATTATTTTAGGTATTTGATTTTTTTTCTCCAGGTATTATTTCAAGTATTTGATTTTTTTTTCTCCAGGTATTATTTCAGGTATTTGATTTTTTTTCTCCAGGTATTGTTTCAGGTATTTGAATGATGATTGATTGGCCTTAGTATACCTTCTCCTTTAAGAAAGAGTTATTTCCTTTAAGGAAGATTTAGTTCAAAAAAGAAATAACAATTTGACTTAATAAGCCTTTAAACTTTTTTTCAAGTATTTTGAATTTTGGTTAATTGGAGAATTATGTACCTCAGTTTTTAGCATTTAAACAAAAATGTCTGTACTAAACTACTTTGTCTTGTACTTGTAAGTTTAGATGTAGTGATACTTGTCATTTAGAACATTTTTATTTCCTGGTACTGTAAATTCAGAAATTATTGCCAGGTTTTTATTAATATGTATAATGCCACTGGGTTTGAATTTAAATAATAAGAGCTCACATTCTTATATCTGATACATATATCTGTATGCAGATTTATCTGAAATCCCAATAACTGATCCCACATTTTTGTCCATTCTATAAGAATACGCATTAATCAAGGCAGGCAATAATTTCTAAATGTACAGTATTTTTTTTAATAAGGCCAAAAATAAAATTTAAACTGTCTGATGTTTATCTACCCATCTTAAAAGCTATAAAGCAGCCTACCCAAAAAAATTTATGACACAAATCTTTTCAATTTTTTTTTCAAAGATTTTTTCATGCTCTTATGTCGTTTTCTTGTCTAAAACATGTAACTAATGAAGTTGGCAAAAAAAAAAAAAAAAAAATCCCTACTAATCTACCCAACCCTACAAAGCATGGGCAGGCAAGATCAAGCTAAATGAATCTGCATTTTTGATTGTTTTTGCAATATTTGTTTTAAAATGTACATCCTGGAAATTGGATTGACATTAAGAAGACTTGTTTGAGATAAAAATGGTCTTATGCACTGTGTTTTTTCTGAATTTAGGAGTATTTAGGCAGTTTCTTTAAGTATTCAAAATTCTCATAAATTTTTTCATGTTTTGAATAAAAGTTTTGAAGAAAGAATGTTTAAGCCCCTGTCCCCTTTCCCCTACTTTGATCAACCAATGTAACATATATTTAGATATCAGTATGCAAGAAATATATTTGTTAGATTCATGTACATGAAGATTAGAACATTTTAAAGTGTGTATGTATAGATTGGAGGCCAACATCACCTTGTATTCATATTTGATACATGTAGTAAAATTGAAAGGCAATATTTGAAATAGAAGATGTAAGGTTTAATAATTTATTTTTGACTTACTTAAATAAGGGTAAGTGATTGGATGGATGATATAAGGGGTTGCTTGAGATCTGTGGCAACTCTTAGTGAGTTCTATCAAAAGCTAGATTTCAGGTCAAATCAGGTCAGACTGAGGTCAAACAAGAAAAAGAGGGCACTTTCGAAAATGCCTATAGAATATTAAATGGGTAGGTAGGGAAATTTATAACAAGTTTTTTTTATTCTTTTTGGCCTGATCATTTTGTGGTTAAAGGAATTCAAGTTTATAATAAAAAAATCTCAAACATTGTGTAAATAAGGATAATCAGAATTAAATTTCTGTTTAATTTCCAACTGCATTTAAAGAAAATATCTTTTACCAAAGTTTCAAATTTCCATGATTTTATCAAGTATAATTTTAATTTGACCATATGCAAAATAAATAAGATTTGAATTTAAAGGAACTAAAGGTCTTTGTTAATAGTTAATATTGTTTATAATTAATTTCATTTTTTTTACTGTTGTAGTCACATATCAGTTCAGCAGCTTAAATTTGTTTAAATCTGCTTGGAAAAAAAAAACCCAAACTAGCATTTTTACCTGGAAAATTGGGATTTCACGAAACTAACCATCAAAAGAAATTTGGTTAATAGATGTTGTAAATTCCCAATTAAGTTGAGATGTCTTTGGGTCATCATAGTGTTACATATAGAATATATGAAATATATAAAAACCTCATTCCTAGAAACCATTTCATTATTAAGATAACTGCACTGATTTGTTCTATCTAAAAACAACAACATTGAACTGACTAATAATTTTAATGTGTATGCTCTTGTCAGCCTCTTTTTTATTGACGTCTTTATAATTTGACTTCTTCTTTCAAAACAAAACTGTAAATTGTAACTGATGTTTATTTGACACAATGCATCTGCATTTTAGGTGTTAGTTTTTTTGGTCATGCTTGTAGGGTGGCCTTGCATATGTAATTGACTTTGAGAGGGGAAGATCATATGTACGAATGTTTCTGGATTTGTATTTTCGCAGGAGACCCTGCAGTGACCCACTCTGTCTCAGTCTATTGCTCTCCTGTCTTCAGAGAGATCTGTATTACCTCATCACAGCAAGAGATCAATTTGGTTGCCTAATGCAATTAACAGAGATTGGAAACAAATCCATGTCATTTGAAAGCTTGAAACATTGCACAACAAGGCCAGCAAGTAGTCTGATGTAGTTTTAACGAAAACAGCTCCCCCATCAAAGTGTAATTATACACAGATGAAGAAATATATATAATCCCAGTGAAACGTTTTAAAAAATAATCAACATTCTAAAAAGAGAACATTATATGTCAAGTTGTGTGAAATCTAGGGAGTGATTGATGACTATTTAGTGTTCATGGGTAACTGTTGTGGAGCCCTGCTTGGAGGGAAATCTTTAGTGTTCATGGATAGCTGTTGTAGAGCCAAGCTAGGAGGGAAATCTTGATTCTTAAACACCCTTTTCTTGGACAAGAATGGCATATAATTCACTAATACTGTTGTTATCATCTCAATAATCTGTTTTGTTTATTGAAAGAAATTGAACAAAAGATATTTTTGAATAAGCTTTTGAAGTAAAATACTCAATTGAAGTTATGCTTCAGTAGCCTAAATTGTATATTTTTATAAAAAAAACATACACTTAAGAATATATATAAACTGTTTTATTTTCGGTTTCAATTAAGCAAAATCTGGTAGATTTCTTTTAGTTTGATCCTATATTCAGAGTTAATGCCCTTGTGTCAGTTTAGATTATCCTTCACAAGGAGTTATTGCCCCATTAGAAACGTGTATTTAAACCTGTGCTAAGTAAAATACGACATTGCTCGATCTTAGTATAATAAACAATTCAAAATAGATTGAATTATAAGTTAATTGCTGCATGTGTGCACATTTTTCGCACATTTTTTCCTGCCATGTTTAAAGTATCTTGGTTTAAAATTTCAGTATTTAGAGCATTAATTTCAGGAAATATCCAGTGATTTTTGCCAGATTCGGTTAATTAATGTTGAAATGTGAAATGATTGCAAGTTATCATGATAAGTGATGACGGTTGCGTTTGTTTTGGAAAATTGCAGCATGTATTGCATCAAAAATAAACATTTTATCGAGTTAGATTTATAGACTATTCTGCGCTTGTCAATGATTACCTATCACTCGCCTTATCTCAGGGAAGATCGCACAGGTGTAAGGTTGTGTTATGCAATCCTGACGATTTTTATAGAAGCCAATTTTTTGTCTGTGTTTTGAATTCTGACAGTTGTACCCTCCGCGTTATCTTAGGAGATTGTAATAGATAAATTTGTTACAGAGTGGTGGAAGGTTGGTAAGGCGGGCTGGTCTGTAATCAATGATTGGATAAGATAACAAACTGGCATGCTGTGATAATTGTGGTGCATGCTGGGAGGAAAGTAGAGCTTTTACTAGGGTCATGACCTTTATGTAGCATGGATCATTTGCTTTATTTATTTTTTATGACTTTAGTGAATTTACTGCCATAATTTTATGTGTTTATGAAATTTATTGCATAAATAGAAATAAAATATAATTTATGTACTCTTATCCTGATAATGCTAGATAAACCTGTTTTGTTAATGGAATTGAATTATCAGTTGATTTTTCACTTTTCTTACATATGTCATATGTAATATTGATAGAATTTGGTTGTTGGGAAACTGTTCTCCAATTTTGAATGACAATAGTAATTGAAAATATTGTAGTGGTCTAATAAACAGATATGACAAACATTGCTTTGAAGGGGATGAGGTATGATTGGCAATGAGACAACCATCCACCAAAGTTCAAATAAAGTGGATGTAAGCAATTATAGACAACCATACGGCCTTCAACAATGAGAAAAACCCATACCATATAGACCCCTCTAAGTGGGACTTTAAAGTTGGAGATCCTTCACTTTGTAGCTCCAAAAGGTTGGCAGGTATGGGAATTCACAAATTGTCTATAGACTTAAATTGACCTATGGTAGACACACTTGTGCATTGTTGAAGATGGTGATGTTGACCTCTAAATGACTTTTTACAATTACTTGTGTCACTTGGTTGCTGTCGAAATGATGTATAACTCACATCTCCATTCATTTATACATGTAAAACATATACATTATCAGTGAAAAAAAAAACAACAGCAAAGACCTTTTTGTTTTATTCCAAAATTTCCTCTGCCATTGGTGGAAAACATAATTTCTGGAATAATTTTCTTTATGAAAAGGTAAAACATATGACCTCTCATTTTGACATTTATTGTTGACCTCTCATTTTGACATTTATTGTTAAAAAAAAGCCTGATTGGTCTGTGGTCATCCTGGATTATGAGAAGTTATGTATCCCCTCGCTGCCAGGTCAAACCAAAGAATTGAAAAAAAAAACTGCTGCTGATCAACTAAACACATGGCAGTTGTGAGTAAAAGAAAAGACTAGTCGACTTGGAGACTAAATAAAGTGTTTGGGTAGGGTGAATTGTTTTAAAATTCGGACTCAGTGTTCATCTAGTACAAAGAAGGATTCAATTTCATACCACATTATCATATTCTTGTCCTTATAAACATGTAATATTTGACACTGGACATTAAACACAATTCATTATCATCTTCATCTTTAATGTTCAAAACTGTAGAAACATTCTGAGAAAAATTTCAATAGGAATAAGAGTCCTGTGGTGCATTTCATCTTGCTAATATCAAAAGACACATACATAATGGAGCTTTGGAAGGATCAATTAAACAAGTTTTACTGGATACTTTTTTAAAACTAGAGTTGTCTTTCTTTTACCACAAAAAATTTAATAAGATATGTTATTTTCATTATTTGATTGGTTCAGATACCTATGGGTTAAATCATGAAATTTAACAAGTAAATTTCAGAGTTATGTTCAGGTAGTCAAATAATTGACATATTATTTCTTTCTTTTTCAGTGCTGATTGCTATGCTGGAATTAACATGGCTGAGCGTCATCAAAGGGAGGATTACAGCCTGTGGGCAGGGATCCAGGTAAGCGCCATTTACATGACAGTCACAGGTTATGGGGAGGATTGAGCACTCACATGTTACAGTTAATCAACGAATCAATAAATTCAACTTTATATATAACTAATACAGTACAATGGTGTTGCTTAAAAATTACACCATTCCAGACCCTTTCGTTTTCCACATAATAAATATTACCAATAATTAACAAGTTCCGGGTCGAAATCCGATACCGATACCAATAGTATATGCCATATGTACTGTAAATGCAGAAATTATTGCTTGCATTTATTATGCGATTTTTGAAAAATGGACAAAAATGCAAGATTAATTATTGCGATTTCAGGAAAATCTGCATACAGATAAATGTATCAAATATCAAAATGCGACTTCTTATTATTGCGATATTCACCCAGTCGCATTATTTGCATTAATAAAAACCTCGCAATAATTTCTGAATTTACAGTAGTTTCTGGGGTTGTAGTTACCTGTTACCTCCTACCTCTATCCCACCTCTATCAGGAGAATCTGGAATTCTTCCAGTGGTTGTTTTATATCTATGTTACACAACAGTACACTATTTAACAAGTCTGTTTTCTGCTACCTCAATACGACTATTAATTTTGGTTAATTAGTTCAAAAAATAAACTTATTTTATAGTAAGTTTATTGTAGTAAGAAAACTAGGACAGGTTCTAACATTAAGATTTTGAAAGCAAGAGAAACCTGTGCACCTTACAATCAGCATGACTCTTTCAGATGACAATATGATTACTGAAAATCCAGGCTAAAAATAAAGCATAGGTACTTTAATTCAGTCAAGGACCCAAGATGTCTTGAATGTGTTCTAGTAGTTAACTATAATTGCTTATATCCATATCATTTGGACTCTGATGGATACTTTTCTCATTGGCAATTGTACAACATCTTCTTATTTTTATACTATTTGTAAACTTCTTCAGTCCTCTTATTTAGTCCTTATGCTAATATTGTTCATTTTGAACTAAGCAGCTCACCTGGAAGTTGTTTGTTAGGGTTTAGTATTACTCTTTAAATTAACAGCAGAGGTTAGTCTAGCTTCAGTTTAACCTTGGAATTGTTTTTACCTGATCACAAATGAATAGCTTATTAAGAGTTCTAGGTATCTTACCTTGAAGTAACAGTGCTATAATGCTAATTGATCAATAAGAAAAAGGAAAGTTCTGAATAAAAAATATAAGATATGCTTTTAAATTTAAGATTCAAAGATATATAGAAAAATGGAATTTTTGTCTTATACTGACTTCATCAGCAAGAATATCAAGCGAGCCAGTAAGGGCGAGCTGATTTTCAAGCTGATGAAGTCAGTATTTATACATGTACTATTTGCCACTGGGCATTAAACACAAATTTTCTTTTATTGTACAGTAGATTTTAGTAATCTAAATTGATTAGTAATGAAGGGATGGTTTTGGATTTTGTCAGTCAACTTTGTGTACTATTCCTGGAAAGATTCAGTTAATATTGAGGAAATATCAATTGTAGTCTCGCCTGCAACTTAAGTCGCAGAAGGCGAGACAAAGGTGTTGCTTTTTCATTGACGACGCTTTGTCGTTGTCGTTGTCGTTGATGTTGGCGTCAAAAATTGTTTTCTGCTTAAGTTAGTTTGAGAGGAACTACTTTGATAAATCATTTTTATTTTCTAAAAAGTTGCACTGCTATCAGTTCATATCAGTTTGACAACTATTTAAAGGCCCTGCCTCCTAGGTAATGGTCCAGTGACTTTGAATTAATTAGCAATTTTCAATGTTAAGTTTTCTGCTTAAGTTAGTTTGATAGGAACTACATGCTATAGATCATTGATATTTTCTATAAAATTGCATTACTATCAGTACATATCAGTTCGGCGATTATTTTGAGGCCCTGTCCCTGTAGGTCATGGTCCAGTGACTTTCAATTAATTAGCAATTTTCAATGTTAAGTTTTCTGCTTAAGTTAGTTTGATAGGAACTAACTACTTGTGATAGATCAATGATATTTTCTATAAAGTTGCATTGCTATCAGTTCATATCAGTTTGTTTACCATTTGGAGGCACTGTCCCCTAGGTCATGGTCCAGCAATTTTAAATTAATTAGCAATGATGCTGTCCATCAGATTGTCTTTTTCTTAATTTTCTGCCAACAGGCGAGACATATCTCTGTGTCAACAGTTTATTAAAGTTGAAATCAGTTTTAATCCTGATACATATAAGATTGCTTAATTTATCTATGATGACATGAATATTAGCATAGAAAGTTTTGGAAGATAGACAATGCACTAAAAATAAAGTTGTAAAAAATTGTTTACAAATGATAAAATGATTTACAATTTAGAAACACTGCTCATCTCTCCATGTGTTCTAGAACAGAACTGTTGCTGTGTATATTTCTAAGTGTTTTGTATGCACTTTTTACACAGAAAATTTATCAGGAATCTCTGAAAAAAGGAGTTTGCCTTATTTGAAGTGTAACAGGGACTTTTTGGTCTAATATAAAAATAAAAAGATATGGTATGATTGCCAAATAAAAAGATATGGTATGATTGCCAATGAGACAACTCTCCACTGGTGACCAAGTAATGTAAAGGTTAGTGTACAGCTTTCAAAAATGAGCGAAACCTAATATTGCATAGCAAGCTATCAGAGGCCCCGAAATGACAAATGTAAAACAATTCAGAAGAGAAAAACTAATGGCCCCATTTATGTACAAAACAATAAACAATAAGTGAAAAACAAAATGATATAAAGCAACAAATGACAACCACAGAATTGCAGGTTTTTTTTAGTGGACCATTAGGTCATTTCATAAAAACTAAAAAGACAGCATCATTGTGAAATTCAGTCCATATACTTTAAGGGAGATTATCACACAATCAATAAATTGCCGCAAGGTCCTTGTGTCATGAATTATCAGTTTCAGACTTAAATATTTGGCACTTTTCTAAAAATAGAAACAATAAAAAATATATCAAATTAAGTGGAAAGATCAGCTAATAGATCTATTTGTCAGAATTAAAAAGTTTTTGTTTTTTTAATGTAACCTTCACCTTAGAGTAAGTGCTTGAACTGTGTTATGAATATTCATGAGACGATTACATGTTTTCCTTGAATTTATTATGGATGATGCATTATTTGACCACAAAAGCATTATAATATGGGTTGTGAAATATAGTTATATTCATTAAAACTGTCCCCGAACAGGATATTGGTATATGAAATGTCAAGATAGATATAGGAATAAACGATATATTTCAAATAAAACGTATCAATTCAAATTATACAAATTTGTAATACTGATTCATTTATGTAATCTCTATATATGTACAATACTACCAATATAAAAATAAGGTGATGTGGTATGATTGCCAATGAGACAACTCTCCACCAGAGACCAAATGTCTTAGAAGAAAGCAACTATAGGTCACAGTACAGCCTTCAACATTGAGGAAAACCCAAACCGTACTGCAAAGGCCTGATTTATGTGCAAAATAATAAGAGAAAAACCAGATTGTATACAGCAACAAACAACAACACTGAATTACTGGCTACTGACTTGTTCCATGTGCATACATAATGTGGCGGCGTTAAAATTGTTTGCCAAAGCCCAACCCTCCCCTAACCTGGGACCAGTTTGCTTCATCTTATTACATCGTTGATCAGGATAAATGGATTAAGATTTCAGCTTTTCTAGAAATTATCATGTATTTTGCTCTATGAATTTCAGCATGTAAAGTTTGTAAAAACTTTCTCTGTAAAATATTTTTAGATTTTCAAATTAGAACTTTTTGAGTTCAGCCCAGAAGTATAAATGATCTAATGTTTTCTGACAAATCTTATTTTCTGCATCTTCTGTTGCAATTGTAAGGCTTGTTAAATAGAGATAATTTTCAAAAGAGGAGGGAGGTTATTTAAAAAATCTAATTGACCAAACTTAAATCATGTTCAAAAAATTATTCCTACTACTTTTAAAGTTACAAAAAGTGGGCCCTGAAGTAGTGAGTAAAAAGATATGGTCGATTTCCCCAGTATCTGCCACACTCAAAGTCAAACTCTGAAATATAACCACTAATTCATAGCCCATTGCTTTCTATGTTAGATTCTGCAATTTCAAGCAATAATGGTTACTTCGTCTTAAGTTCAAATAAAGTGGCAGTCATTTCATGTCAAAACTATACCTTATCCTGACTTGTGCTGAAAAAGTCAACACACCTTTAATTGCATATTAGAGCATACTGCTTCCCGGAAGTTTGATAGTACAAAAACAGGTACTTCTAATCTGAACAACAGGACAAATGTGCCCTCCTATTATAATTTCATATACTTTTTTTATTATTCAAAAGAAACTTTCAAGAAGGGTTCTACAGTGATCCCAAGTCCCCAAGCTTTCATTTGATACAAAAACTACACAAATTTTTCACCTATTGACAAAGATACAGCTATGGGTAGGAACTATTTTATTTAAAATATGTACCACTTTCTTGTGTGTTCTTTCTGACTGGGCCAGAATTAGTGTTTCTATACCTAAAGAGTCTAAATGATATAATTTGAAAACTTGTCATCAATTTTACATACTGCTGTATATCTATAAAATCAAAAATGATTCAGTGCTTTGAAATATTACTGGTGTACACAATTTTATACAATAGATATAGGAAGATGTGGTGTGAGTGCCAATGAGACAACTCTCCATCCAAATAACAATTTATAAAAGTAAACCATTATAGGTCAATCAAAATTGACATATAAAGGGCCCCAAAAGTACTAGTTTCAAACGGTAAATGCATGTTTTATTATTGAATTTTGCATCAAAATGACATCTGTTACTATATTGAATTATAATGAACTATACAGCAAATATATGTAGGTTCAATGTCTATTCATAATATTACAATTAAATGCTTTCTTCTGGAGCTTACTTACCAAAGGAAACATACAATCCCCTAAAAAAAAAGATTTAAAAAAAATGATCGATATATAAAAGATTTTGATATCTAAAATATCTTAGATAAATGGGATGTATTACATTCAATGATTTCTTATTTCCAAGTTGAATTATTTCCTTGAGTTTTGTCTCTTGGATATACACTGAAGATGATGAGTATCATGGGGCTCTTGGAATACAAAATTTGTGCCCAAAAAGCCAAATCCAGTATTTTGATTGGTTGATTTCTGATTCTGAGTACTTTACTGTTTAATATGGAATTATTTTCATAATTTTGATGCAAAGAAGTTGCAGTTTTGATTATGACTATTACCTTTTCTAAAACAAAATATTTGTTCTAGGAATTGTGGAAATACAATCTGACCTAATAGACACACATAAATTAGTTTTAGCACTAGGGTATGTCTGTTTATTTAATTTACTAGACACTACCTGCTAAGGGGTGAAGTATTTCAAACGTTGCACAAATCAGATGTCTATATTGGAATTATCTTTAGAACACATTTAGACATGAAAAATGCTGATGATTGGAAATTTTTTTAAAAGATATTGACCCTGTATAATCCTGAAATAAGAAGGCTACATCAAGACAATGGACATGAAATGAAAAGGGGGGTGGGAATATGATACTAAGTAGGAATGAACTTTGACTACCATAATAAATATACTGTGTACTTATCTTTTTTGTGTATACTGATTTTCATAAAGTTGGTTTTGTTGATGAATTCTCATTATTTAATTTCAAATAGATTTATTTCACAGACCGAGGCAGTTGTATTGTCCTGTGATATCTAAATATAAGTGCTACTGTACCAAACGGACCATTGAGCTATTATCAAATTTTTATCCATCATCTGTCCCTCCATTACAGTTGTAGTATCGTAGTATCTAAGCTTTTCTGATTCAAACATCTCATGTACATGTGAAACTATACCATTTTGCAACAAAATTAAGAGAATATTACATATCAATATGAAAAATACATGGTCACCAATATCTGGTTAGCAAATTTTCAGATTAGAATACTTGAAGAACTATAAGTCTTCGAACCTTTTTCTCAATTACTGCTGATGCCAACTAGAGTTATGCTCCTTTATAACTTGGAAAATTTAAAAAATTTTTTGGCACAAAGGGATCGTTATAAGCTGACAATAAAGTTGAGACAGTTATACCATTACACTTCTGTCTTGCCCGTCCATCTGTTCTTTGGATACAATCTTTAAGAGTTTAGGGTCAGTCTTCTAATCTTTATCATACTTGTGTCAATTTTTTTATAGTGCGAAGTGCTTTTACCCTGTTCTATGGCAAACTATGAGGTTTTACAGCTATCGGTTTGTCCATCTGTCCTTTTGAAACAGTCTTTACAGGTTTTGGGTATTACATCTTAAATCTTTGATCAAACTATGTCAATTTCTTAACAATGCAGAGTGCTTATAGTAGACCCTATTATATGACAAAATATGAGGTTAACAGATTTCCACTATTGTTATTCTGAATATTTTTATTCAGATTTCTTTACTACTGTGAAATCATTATTATTCCTGGAGTACTGATTTTTGTGGATATAGATTAACCGAGAAAAAAATATCTAGTATTGTATTCAATAAACATCAATGTTCCAAATTTTGATAGTTGGAAGGGCTTAAATATTTCACTTTCACTGTTAAAGCTAACTATCAAGGTCATAACATGACTAAAGAGGTGAATATATAACTTTCATAGAAATCCAGTCTTGTGTCCCATTTTTCTACTTGGGAGTGGGTAGTGTATAAGATCTAGGAAGTTTCAAGTCTAGACATCAAAGTTTAAGTCCAAAATATGACTTTGGAAATAAAAATTAAGTAACAGTTTCAGTTTTGCATTTGATCCAAAATTCCATTTTAAGTTAATTTCAGCTATCTGTTCCTGTTGGAAAACAAATTATATAGACTATATTCTGTCTGAAAAAAAACTAATATTTCTTCCATTGGAAATAATAATATTCCAGAATATTTCTTCCATTTGGAACTAATACTTTAAAGGAATTTCTTTTCCATGACAGCTGAACGTGCGTAGAACTTGACTTTGGAATAATTTTAATTCCTACAAACTTACCTTGTTTGTGTGGGTATAAATTGCCATCTAATTTTATATTACAATCTAGCATTATAGTCATTGCATAACATTTAACAATAAATTGTCGTAATTCTATGGTATTATCCCAATTTATGACAGAAGATGAAATATCAGAAGGATACAAATTACAAAGATTTCAATTTTAATAGTTGGGAGAGACGTTTTTATTGTCGTCTGCAAAATATTTTAGTATGGAAAATTGCATTCGAATGAAATATTTTAGATTATACTGGAATGTGAATATAGTCTTCTTTCAAGACCAGATTCTCTTGGGTTTAATGTACATTTTTATCCTCTTTCATATTTTCTTCAACGTTTCCTTTTTTCTATACTTTGGATTCATTATAATATTTGAATTTTTTTTTTCGTGGATTTGGTTGGTAAAGGTGAACCATGAATTTAAATGATGAAGGAAGTACAAATTTCTTGGTTTGTATGCAGACATTGGAAAAACCATGAATTTAGATATCCACGAAAATGCAATTTGCCCTCAATCCAAGAAAAATTAGTACCTACGAAAATAATTGAATCCACAGTATTATCATTTTTCACTTTTTTCATTGTCTTGAAGTATCTTGTTTATTAATTTAAGTTAAGTTAGTGAGGAGATAACAATAAGTGACTAGTACAAATGAAAATCATAACATTGAAAGTCCTGAAACACTTGAGACAACTAAAAGATAGACGAAAACCAAGACAGTAGAGAAAAAAGTAAACTTGCATGTCCCTTAAAGGAAACAGCAGACAAGGAACATCCTGATAAAGTTCATTGTCCTCATTTATATAAATAAAGTCCTGATCATAGTTTCCAACCTCTGGCAATGGGATATAGTGTCATGACATGACATGGCATACCAAGATGCGTGTAAAAAAAGTACATTTTTTGCTCTGAAAAATCATCCAGTTAGATTTTAGTAATATTTTCTAAGGACTGTAAACTATGATCATCTTCTGTTGTTGTCGGTTTGGATAATTTAGATCAGCATAGCGAGATGCATATACAGGATAGTTGTAGTATTGGTTACATTTTAAAGACTCGTGATATTTTGTTAAGCGGTCAGTTGTACCGGGTCACACTGGTAAGCATGTTTAATTTTGTTCTTTTTCTTCTATCTGGTATAAAACTTAAAGGGAAAATAACAGGTTCACTTAAATAAGAACATGAGCTTATCCTAATTATCTTTTTTCAGTCAAGAATATTTTTCAGTGTATAAGGGGAGATAATTCAAAAGAGATTTTTGGTCAAATAATTTTGTCTATTTCAGGGTTCGCCAGCACCAGATCCAGGACCTGTTAATCCTTCAGCAGGTAAGTGAATTATGTCAGAAACTATGTTTTTATTCTACCAAGAGTAAAACAGTTTTGATGCCTATACAGAAAATTGAAATGGCCTTCTGTTTTGACACAGTAAACATATTTTAATGGTCTGTAGTCTATAGTTTTCACTTTATTATGTAATGATTCAGATATTACTGCTCTAAAGTCTAACATTATCAACTTTCCAGTTTGTTTATGAAAATTAGAAATTGAAATTTGAAAAAAATCCAATGAGGCTTTTGTTCTGGATAAAAAAAAAAACTTGAAATCTGAGGGGCTTTAAAAATTTTGAATGAAGTGAAATACAAGGGAATATATCAATCAAGCAGCAACCCAACAATGCCACAAAGCCTAAAAAGACATCTAGAGGTCAATTCCTTTAGTTTAGGGTCTTTAAAATACACAGTATGGTTTATAGTTCAAAGAGAGATAACTCAAATTTGAAGAATAAACTGATAATACACTGATCCAAGAATTCTATCTTACAAAAAGTAGCAAAGATAAGTCAGCTCCAAATATTAAGACTGGTGCAGTACATTTTTTTGTTTTGCATTTTATAAGGGTATTTATATTCCTCTGGCAAATAAATGTTTTTTCTGCAGCCTTTTATTATAAATAATGAGGACTGAATAACTACTCATACAAATTATTAACATAATTTTAAACTTAAAATTATGACAAGCAAGTCTTAAAAACATTGGGGCTTTATACAAACACCAGCCTAAATGAAGCATATAATGAAGACTGGTGGCTTGATGGCTTCTTTATGCCATGTTAGTAAAGTATAGTTATAATGAAGTACTTTTAAAATATACAAAAAAATATAACCACTGGTTTTAGTTGTTTTAAAGGGACAAATGTCTATGATTCAGAGATCGCAAAAAGTGGTAGTCCAAAGTATTTGACTACCAAAATTTTGCAAAGGACCGACACAATTTTTGTATTTTGCAATAGAAATAACAGTGAGGACCAGCAAATTATCTTCAAGGATCTTTAAGATTTTCTTCAAGGACCACCATGGAAAAAAAGATTTCAGGAACTCTGATGATTTTGTATACACCACAATATTTAAGTTAATGCAAAATAGTAGCTTACAATAATGTAGGAGGGGTTCTTTTAGCAATTTCACCTTATTTTATGGTAAAGCATGATAGACACAGGATGTCCTATTATATTTACCAGCATCAAGGTGAAAATGTAGTTGTTACACATCTTATTTGATCATATTTGATCTAACTGGTTTCTGGTGGTTTCCCATTGCGAGAAAATGGACTTTCCCATTTCAACATGAGGGGAAGTTTGTTAACACATTGGACTTTGCTATTTCTACGTGAGGTGAAGTTTGTCAACGTAATGTCTCCTACTATAACAATAAATATTTGGCTGATGACTTGACAGAATAACTTCATTACGTTTGAAGTTTTGTGGTGATCAGATATAATTTTTTAGAGTTACTGCCCTTTGTTACTAAAACATGAGTATGCAGAAAACACATAATTAAATATGTAAACAAATTTTAATTGAATTGAGGTTTGCAATGACGTATTGAAACCACGAACAGTAACATCATACTACTTAAATCATATATTTTATTATTTCCAATGACAATTAAGGGGTACAAATGATATATACTGTGGATTCATGTATTTACGTGGGTACCAATTTTTCGTGGATTGAGGAAAACTTGCATATTTGTGGATATTTGATTTCGTGGTTTTGCCAAAGTCTGCATATAAGACTATAGGAAATTTATTATTCGTTGAACATTTAATTTCGTGGTTCACCTGTTACAACAAAATCCACGAATATTGGTATGTCACGAATAATAATGAATCCACAGATCTGTAAATTCAGAAATTTTTATGATGTTTTATTATTGCAAACATTGTGATGGGATAGGTGTCACAAAAACTAAAACATGCATTTTAAATTTTTATAACACAATTTGTCAGAAGCATATCCTGAAGTCCCAATAATTAATCTTGCATTTGTTCCACAACAGCAATAATAAATGTACACCAAAAACTTTGAATTTGCAGTACTCCAATCTCACATTAGACATTCCACACCATTTAATTTAATGATCTTTTTAATTAACTCACAAAAACTTATCCCAGCAAACATTCCCAACCTTTCAAATTGATGATCTTTTTTATTAACTTACAAAAAACTAAAATCCAAACATTTAAGTCATATATATGTATATTTTCCACCCACTACAAGTCATATTAAACGATAAACTTTTCGGAATGTTAGCTCTCTTTAATAAACTATAAAGCATTGAGATCTCCACCCCTAATATATAAATATGTCCTGAATATGCATGAAATATTTGCCACTGGACATTTTATACATCATGACAAGATTCACTTATTGGAACATAAGAGAAAGAGGGAGATTTCAACCAGAGAGAGCTCCAACACAAGAGACAAGTCTTTTTTAGGGTGTATTCTTTCAACCCTTCCCCCTTCCCCCTCAAAAGAAAGAAAATTGAAAAAAAATACATCAGCCAAGCTCCCACTTATAACTCAATAATGTATTTGTGCTTGTTTTCAATTTTAGTTTCATGACATTTATTTGTTACCCAAATATTTAATTAAGTGTTAAATAAGAAAATGCTATGTGACAGTAGTTTATGTAACATTTGAAATTCAAGGGAAGTTATTCAACCTGTGAAGTAACTAATAAATCATGTTTGTCACTGAGCACTTTTATAAAATAAAATGTTTTTTTTTTTTTTTTATTTTTTAACTGTATGTAGATGCCAGTCAATATAATTTGAAAATATTGACATTTTTTTTCTGGTGCATATGTACTTCATGCTGACCTCTCTCTCTCTTATAAATCATTATCTATATAACTGATCTTCTGCAGACAGACACAGATTTTATTTTCACAACACCTGGGAAGTTTTTCTACCTGTAAAACACCTGTTATCAAACAACTTTCAGCAGTCGATTGTTGGTACAGGTGAAAATTCACTGATGCAAAAATCTCACATTAAAATTAGGGTATTATATAACTCACACATGAACACCTTTGGTTGTATCAGACAGGGATATAATGTTAGAAGAGATAAATTTGTCTGTGCATAAAAACTATCAATAAGAATATGCAGGATTAGGCCAAGCTACTAAAATGAATACATTTTTATATAATGAAGAAAAAAAGGCTGATTTTTTAATGCAAAGGCATCATTAACTCTCTTTAATGGATTAAAAAGAAATGAGATCTCCACCCCTAATATATACATGTAGGAGTATATATATTTATTATTGACATAAGTTTGACCTTATTAGATGTCTAATTATTCAAACCATATTGGATTGAATGGGGACATTAAATATTATACCCCATGTTGGGGGATTACATAGCTTTTGAAAGTAAAAGAACCCTTGCAACATCTCTTTGAAGGGGCTAAATTTCTTTCTGCCTCAATCCAAAATACCCTATATAAAAATAAGGAGATGTGGTGTGATTGCCAATGAGACAACTATCCACCAAAGTTCAAATGAAGTGGATGTAAGCAATTATAGGCAACCGAACAGCCTTCAACAATGAGAAAAACCCATACCGTATGGTCGGCTATAAAAGGCCCTGACATGAAAAATATGAAACAATTCAATTGACAAAACTAACAGCCTAATTTATAACAAAACAATTTACGAAAAACTAACATGACAGACATGAACCAACGACAACAACTGAACTACAGGCTCCTAACTTGGGACAGGCACATAAAGAATGTGGCAGGATTAAACATGTTTTTTTGAGCGCTCAATCCTCCCCTTACCTGGGACAGTGGTGTAGCAGTACAACATAAGAACAAACTATAAAAATCAGTTAAAAAAGGCTTAATTCATCAAATGGATACAAATAGAAATACATCTAACAAAAACACAGAGTGGACTGTCCAACCACTTTGCAAAACCTACATTGGATTAATTGTTAATATAAACCCATATAACTCAAATTATAGTCCCCTACCGACGAAGTCGCAGGGGACTTTAGGTTTGCACTCCATCCGTCTGTCTGTCTGTCCATCTGTCCATCTGTCCATCTGTCCGTCTGTCCATCCGTCAGTCGAGCAAATCAGCTTTCCACACTTTTTTTCTTCGTTCTTGAAGATATTGATTTGATATTTGTATATAGTTTTATCATGACAAGTCATAGATCAAGTTCGAATTTGTTCCGGTCTGATGATTTAGTCCAGAGTTATGGACCATACATTCTCGTACAATGGACCAAAAGTATGGAATGCTCTTCCTAATTCAATTAAAAAATCAAATACAGTATTAGAATTTAAACATAACTACAAATCTATGTACTTTTAACATTACCATGAAATTTGTACTGTAATGCCATATAATAATTGTTTATTGTATTTAAATTGTATTACACATCTTTATTTATCATTATTATTGAATATGTATTGTTTATTTTATGTAATTATTATTGTATTAAGAGAGCCTTATTGAAAATTGGTGTAATCCAAATGAGTTACTCTCTCTAAAGATATTATTATATTATTATTATTATTATTATTATTATTATTATTATTATTACCATATCTAATGTTAGAGTACTATGTTAAACCATATTTCTGTACAAAGGAGATAACTCATTTTTAAAAGACATTCTTTGTTAAATTATTTGAAGAACTTTTGACAGGTTTGTTTGTTATTTAGTATAAACTAATTAAAAAATTATGAAGAGAAATCCTTTAATTAGATAATAATCTATTATTATCTAGGATATTTATAAATGTATAAATTTCAATACATTACATTGTGTAGATAAAAGTTGTTGACATTTTATAGATAAGTTACAAATCTATATTAGTTTGTGACAAATGAAAAAATATATTTGGAACTATTAATTATATTTGATTATAATTTGAAAATAGATATACACTGTATTACATCATATCTAATTTTAGAGAACTATTAATCATATCTGTTTTTCACTCATATAATCAGTTTTCCACTGTTTTAGTCATGCTTGAAGATATTGACTTGATATTTACTTTTGTTTACACCATGACAAGTTATATAACAAGTTAGCATTTTGTTCCAGTAAAATGAATTTTTACCCGGTAGGGGACTATGTATTGCCATGCAATACTCTCAGAATGCTTGTTTATATTATTATTTTTTTTCAATAATAATTTTTTTTTTCAATTGCTATACCGAGTACCCATCTTCCCCATGTTCACACTACAAGACTTTTCACTTATGATATCTCTGTGCTGCAGGGAGGGGAAAATACAAAGCCATGTGTGAACTCAATTTGACATATTGTATTGTTTCCACTAAATTTGAGTTATATTTTGTTGAAGTAAATTAATTATAACTAATTATAACTTAATTATAGTGCAAAAAACTTGAAATAACTTTATGATAGTTTTCAACTTTAAATGCTAAAATGGCAGAAAAGTTTATTCAAGAACATAAGAAAGGTTAAACAAAAAAATGCTTGATGAAATATGGGAAAAAATGTAGAACATTATGTACTTTAAAATTCCTTTTAGGATTGGATACAGAAATATTTGTCATATATTGCTATTTTCTAAACTTTCCTTTCATCTTTCTGTATGATAACTTAACCGTTCATGTTTTTTGAGTTATATGGGTTTGTCTCAGTGGAGGAGAAAGAGAATAAATGACATCATAAGCCTACGTAAATGACGTTGCCTTAGAAAATAGTGTTAACAGATTTTTCAGTGATCTTTCAAACTCGAGAATGTTTCTTGGCTTACTCTCATCTAAGTGCGTTCACACCCTTAAGAGATTGTAGACAAGGAACTTATTTGAAGAACCATCAATAACCTATAATTCTTTCATAGCTGCAAAAGAGAAGTCACCTTAAGAACTTCAAATCTTATACCATAAACATAAAAGATATTACAACAATTCTGCATTACTGCATCATGTGCATTAAATGTCAGAGGCATCACTTACATGTAAGAAAACAATATCTTAATGAGATATCCAGCTGATCCGCAGCAAATTACAAAGAAAATTATTATAATGCCAAAGTCTCACAAAATCAATTCAATGCAAGGGAATACCACTTTTGCCAATTTCCATTATTTGAAGAGGTGAATTTTTCTATTGGTTTGGTTCATCCCCTAAAAAGGAACACATGTAAGCTCTGATATTGGGCTGTACTAAAAAAAATGCCACTTTTCATTATTCAAAGAGGTGATATTTTTTTTGATTTGATCCCTCCCCTATCAAGGAACACACATAGACTCTGATGTTGGGCTTTGATTAAAGAAATTGTCAATTTCCATTCTTCAAAGAGGTGAATTTTCTATTGATTTGGTCCCTCCCCTAAAAAGGAACACGTATATCTTGTATTGGGCTTTAATAATAAAAAGAAATGCCATTTTCAGTAATTCAAAGACATTGAATTTCAATTGATTTGGTCCCTCATATAATAAAAAAATACCTGTAAAGCCCAGATGCTAATTACAGATCAGCAGCCCTTTCAAAACAAGAAGTCATTACAAATTTCACTTTTCCTTAGAAATAATACATTTGGAAAAAAATCTCTGGTTGTAAGAGAAAGGGATGAGAACTGAGACCCTACCATGAACTTATAACAGGGCCGTGTTAGTGCTTTTGCCTTTACTATATATTATTCAAATTTCAAACTGTCAGGCTTAATCTAATTTCTCTGAAAAAAATGTACAGAGGCAGCACTTAAATGTTTACACCTTGGGAAATTAATTATATACATTTTTTTACATGAAATACATTGACAGTATTACAGAAAAATGTAAATGTCTTAAAAGAATATAATGGTATGCACTCTGCAGTGAAAATTTAGTATTTCAGCTAAAATTTAAAAGGACATTTTTAAAAAATTGATATTGTTTGAAGAAATTTTCCACTTACATGTAATAGAATTTTCTTGAAAGGTATCACTTGGCTTATGTTATAGATGTAGTAAATAAAATTGGAATTTGACAGTACCAGCAATATAGATTCAGTCAGAAAATAGCAGATGCGGATCCAGGATATTGAAAAGAGGGGTTCCCAAACTAGGCAGCGTTTGGAGTAGGACATGTAAAAAGTCTATGCATTAACCATATGTGTAGCTTCAAAAGGGGGAAAGGGTGGAGGCTAGCCCCCCTGTATCCCCTCTAAATAATGTGTGGAATCTGAAATCGAGCTCATGGAAATTTACTTCAAGTAGGAAGTTGAATTCAATTTTTCCCTTTTAAATCTTCCAGGACACAGTGAACCTAGAGTTAAGAATTTCTTTCCATCTAATTTGTTGTTTTTGGTAATAAAATTATTATTGATGACTGACAGGTTGATACGACATAAAGTTGTGGTAAAAAAACCCGCAAAAATAATACCATGTCTTTCTTAGGGGCATTTTTAGAGAATATTTTTATATTTGTGGTTTATATATGTTTTTCCAAAAACAACATTGTGAAGAAAAATAAGGCCGTGAATATATTTTTTACTATATTATTTAAAAGATTTTTCTAACATTTTACAAAGATAAATTGATATTTGGTTATTGTATTCTCAATGTCAAGTAAAAATATTTCATGCACCATTTTGATGATTAAATATATAAATCAATTATTAATAGATATATTCTGAATGAAAAGTGGATGGTGTTTCTTATTTCTTTTTAGCTATATATTCCATGTATTTGCATACATTTTAATTTGGGCACAAAGAACAAATGGGAGAAAAAGAATTTGTTTTAACTATATATATAATGAGTTAAAAACAAAGATTTGTAAGATAAATATTAAAGAAATTTTCCTTATTTATTATCAGGAGGCAGGGGCTCTTTCTCCAAACAGTATTTGGTCGTAGGTTAAACTGAAACATTAATGATTTAGGAGTATTTTTTGTCGTAAGATTTTTTGTGAAATGAGTCGCAGAATGAATCCTCAGATATTATTTCAAGTGTATTATATTGTAATACAATGGGATGATTTATCTGAATAAATATTGTTTAAACTAATACTAAATGATATCTTCAGTTGGAACCTATTGAACAAATGCAGTTCTATAATAGTTAACTTTAATTGACAGTGAACCAGGTCAGCTTTATGACAGTATATCTATGAATTGATAATGCTAGGCTAACTTTAAAAGTGTTTTTTAATGCAAATTTCAGATTTTGATGTAGATATGATGAACAAAATATGAAGAAACCTGTCTGTAATTGAATTAAAATGTGCAATGATGTTTGATCACATTTTTCATTTCCTGGGTTCAAACCTCTTGAATTTTTGGAATTTATAATTGGACAGATTGAATTAACAGTTTAACAAGTTTTGAATAAAAAATTGACTTTTAGGAAAAAAAAGAGGTTCTTTAATTACTAGGTGTCATGATGTTATTTAAATCACTGTTGACAATGGGTTTTTTCTTCAAATAATGGACATTTAAATTTTCACAAAATATTGAAAAGAACTGTTTGACTGACAATGCAAGATATTTAATGATAAAATCTACATCCTTTTTCATTCAATAAAGAGAGTTTGTTCAGCTGCTGAAAGAAAGAAGGATATCTTTAATGACAGAAAAAGATGAAGAAAAAAATGTCATATTTTCAATTAGAGTTATTCCCCATTGTAGAGGAATGTTCAAAATTGACTATGCTTGGCCTAGGTGTAAAAACTGCACATAAACGGCTGCACAACTAGGGCTGATTATGTAATAGCTGTTTGTGTAAAAACCACATGTATGTTTCATGTCAGAATACACACCCAACTGATATAGGGTAACAGGAGAAAAAAAAAACAGGGACTAAAACACTTAAGGTCCAATTCATGGTCCAATTAAGGAGAAATAGACATCTTTTTAATGATTGACAGATGAAGAAGGGATTTAGATGAATTTGTCATTACGTGGTCCTATTTCAGGTATGTCGTCAATTTCACTATAACTCAAAATCAATATCTTGTGATATAATGTAAATAGTTGGCAAAAATAGATGATTTAATTATATAGATCATATTCAGTTTGTCTAACAAGGAAATCTTCTATACCTATCTTCATACATGTATAAAAGGATTAGTCCATATTATTACATGTACTGAGGCCAAATGAAAGGTTAAGATTAAAACTGAGGAGCTGAAAGGAGATTTTTTATTTTTAAGTAGCTTTTTGACTTTTAATAAAAAGAAGTATGTTAGTAAAGTAAACCAGCTTTATTAGATGTTCATGTGAAGTACTTTTAGTTATTTGTACTTGGGTTAAGATTAGAACATTTACTATGTTATTACAATAAAAATTGAAGGACAAATATTGACATGTTTTCTTATAAGATATGTTTCATACATTATAGATACCAGTGGAGTGAAACTCTGCTTTTCAGTAGATAATTTATGGTACAAGGCATTCTCAGATACTGCTATATATATATATTTCAGCGGAGTACATTTTCCTGTAACAAATTTAAAAATGCACTATTGTTAATTTTTTCCAGGAAAGTACCACATCTGAGCATGCCTAGTGCATAGTTGCGTCATTGGCAGTCATACCACATTTTCTTATTTTTATGCTGTGCTTATTATCCTAAACTGATATGTTAAATTTCAACTAACTGTTAGATATTAAAAAAGTAAAATTTGAAATGGACAACAGAAAATTGATAATAGTGAAAGTTGAATATCCCTCAAAGAGACAGCCACTCAACAATACAAAAAATCAAAAGACCTGTAGAGGTCATTTATATGGTTTTTGTCGAGCCTGCGAAATAATTTCGTGAAAGCGAGACATAGCAATCATAGATTCCGTCGTCAGCTGCATCAACATTTAGGTTCAGTCTGTGATAAGTTTTTTTGGACATCAATAGCTTTGTCAAACCTACATGGAAGTAGATGAAATTTGGACAGAAGCTTGTTTATGACCAAAATACAGTATCCAGAGCAAAATTTTGAAAATATTTATTTTCATTTTTCCGTATTTTACTGATAAATGGACTTAGTTTTTTTTACAGTTAGCATTTTAACATTCATATTCAGTCTAAGGTTAAAGTTTTTCAGTCATCAATAACTTTGTCAAACCTTCATGGAATTTGATGAAATTTGGGTAGAAGCTTGTTTATGGCCAAAATTCAGTATCCAGAGCAAAATTTTGAAAATGTTTATTTTGATTTTCCTGTATTTTACTGATAAATGGACTTAGTTTTTTTACTTTAAAAAATAGATACAGTCTGGGGTTAAAGTTTGATACACATCAAATACTTTGTCAAACCTTCATAGAAATTGATGAAACTTTTATATGATTAAGAGATAATGTCTGAAGCACCCTTTTGGAAATATATTTTAATTTTTAGTATTTTTCTGATAGATGGACTTTTTTTACAGTTAACATTTACTGACAATCTGGGATTAAATTTTTTTTGACATGATAAGTTTGTAAACCTTCATGGATTGTTATGAAACTTGGACAGAAGCTAATCTTCAAGACCAAGAAATAGCATCTAAATAGAAAGTTTGAATCTTCTTTAATATTCTGTATTTTACTGATCATTCATCATTGGACTCACTTTTTAAGTCAACATTACACTTTTACACTGACAGTAGCAATTGTAGGCGAGACACAGGGTTCTGCAGAACCCCATTCAAATATTTTTAACAATAGGCTGATGTCTATACAATAATTATGTCAAGATCTAAAAACTGATTTATTCTCACTTTTCATTGTGAAATGTACATCCTGTTAATATGTGTTACCTTGTAAACAATTTTTTTTGCATATACGTAGATCCTGTTATTGTCTTAAGAACAAATTCTGATGTACTTAGACTATTTTATATCCCTCAGGGACATGGTTGACCATTCTGTGACCGTTAAAAATGTCTGTGTTCTATATTCTTAATAGTATTGATCGAAAATATAGACATGTAGGAAAAAAATGTGTCATTATAAGACCTACATTTTATGGTGTAAATCAGTTATTGATTGAAATTGGTGTAGATGTATAACAGCTAATGCTATGACACTGCACCAGCTGCCATATTCTACCCACTTGTAATCTGCTGCTGAAAGATTTGTTTTAGGCCAAGTTAGCTATTGCTGTCGTGGTTGTAAACTTTTTCAAAGATGTTCTTCATTGAAACTACTGAACCAGTTTCAACGAAATGTGGGTTGAATGATCCTCATGGTATCCAGTATAGAGTTTGTATTACCCCCCCCCCCTCCTTTTCAGTCAAAAAACATGACCACCATGGCTAAGAATAGACAATAAGGGTAAAATGCATTTTTGAATCAAACGTCACTGATGAGTCTTTTGTAGATGAAACGCACATCTGGCGAACAAGCTTTTAATCCTGGTATCTTTGATTTGTTTATTAATTGTCTTAAATCTTGAAAACCATAATAGATAAGAGAAAATCTGACAGGGGAAAAATTACTCAAGATGCACCTACCTCCAATTTTCACCAAATAATCTTGCATTGTATCAATTGATTTTTGGCAAAAATACCAGGTGAGAGATACAGGCACCTGAGAGCCTCTTGTTATGAGTGTCCATATAATTTGTCATCTTTTCATATGCTCATTAAAGACTTATTATATTTTACCTCTACATGTATCTGTCTATCAATCTGTTGCCGACTAATGCTGTTAAAAAAATTTTTTTTTGACAAATTGTATCTTTTTAGCTCACCTCTTGGGCCATTAGTGAGCTTTAATCATCACTTGTCGTGTTAACTTTTACAAATTTCTACTCCTCTCAAACTACTGGGCCAAGTTTAACCAAACTTGGCTACAATCTTCATTGGGGTATCATGTTTAAAAAAATGTTTCTGATCACACTGATTGCCAACCAACATGGCGGACATGGTGACAAATAAAACATCTTGAAAACTGCTACAAATAGAGAAAATCTGACATGGACAGATTTGTTCCGTATGTTGAGACCTACCTTTCTTAGAGTAGTTATTGCCCTTAGATAAAGATTTTTACCAATTTTTTGCTTGTTTGCCTAATATCTGAAAGACTATAATAGACATATTTACACTTGCATGCAAATTTGTCCGCCATTACTTAAAATCACACAAGTTCCCGTAAAATTTGACATCACAATTTAAAAAATTTTGCGTCATAATTAAAAATTGATTGTAGTTTAATGTCAAAAGGTTATTCGGAGCAGATCTAAGGTCATTTGGAGACAGAACTCAGCTAAATACCAGAAGTGTAAATACGTTTATAGATAGATAGAAACTTTATAAAGCATAAAGGATCAGCAAGAAAAGATCTACAATTAAGTGTAATAGCTGAACTCCTAAGTCGACTCCTTATTGGAGTTATTGCTCTCAAATGAAGATTTTTACAAATTTTATGTGTTTTTGCCTTTTACCTTGAAAGTTGAAAACTGTAATAGATAAATAGACACTTTAAGTAGCAAAAATGATCAGAAAGACAAGATCTACAAATAAGACAACATGGCCGAAATCATCAGTCAACTCCTTTTTGGAGTTATTGCTCTTGAATGACCATTTTTACCAATTTTTTGCCTATAACTAAGAAATTATAAAAGATAGATAGACACCTTTAAGGGAAAAGTGATCAGCAAGACAAGATCTACATATAAGATAAATTTTGCTAAAATTGATAGAAGACTCTTTATAGCTTGCTGTTCGGTGTGAGCCAAGGCTCCGTGTTGAAGACCGTACTTTGACCTATAATGGTTTACTTTTATAAATTTTGACGTGGATGGAGAGTTGTCTCATTGGCACTCATACCACATCTTCTTATATCTATCTTAAAGGAGTTATTGGCCTTAAATGACAATTTTATTACATACTCTTTTTTTTGTGTTTTGGGCAAAAAATTAAGAAGATTGAGAGAAAATAAGTAGAAAAAAGGATCTGACAGCAATACAAGATCAACAATATAAGAGATTTTTGTCATGATATTTATTTTAGTCTACAATGTTTGAGATTTTTCATTGTTGAAGATGCACATAGACCGAGGTGAATGACACAGGCTCTTAAAAGACAGTCTAGTTTGCTTATTGTCTTGAAAACTTTAATAGATAGACAGAAACTGTAAAAAGCATAATGCAAAGTCCATAAAAGATAATTGAAAATTTTGTTCATAATTTTTTGCATAGCTGCTATAAATATTAATATCAATATGGCATATATTTACCAGATCGTGGGTGCCTCTGATCCTGAAAAAGACAGCAATTTCTTTTCAAAACATGCCCCTTTTTACACTGCATTTACCAGGTTAAGTTCTAGCTGTGTTTATGTCCACTTGAAAATTTGAGGTTTGATAACAAATTTTTTTCCTGACATTTATATGGTGTTTCATGTACAATTATTAAAATACAACCATTATAAGGGTAAAACGATATTTTCATTTTGGTTTGTTTTTACCTCTGGTGAAAATAAGTGAACTACAGACTACAGAGCTGAGTGCATATATCAATGAATTATAATTGATTGATTAATTGTTGGTGTTTTACGCCACTGTCAGCACTATTGGCTTTATGGTGGTGGTCAGTTTTTATTGATGGAGGAAGGCGGAGAGAGCCACCAACCTTCTGCTGGAAAACTGACAATCCTAATCAATTAAGATTGGAATAGAACGCACCTGCCCAAGTGCTGGGTTCAAATTCACAACCACAGTGTTGACAGACTACTGATACAGTAGATGAACAACTTGGTTCAATAAAAGACAGATCGGTCAACATGAAAAAGTGTGAAAGCTATTATTAAAAGTACCTTGAAAACTCTCTTTCTGTTGACTACACTTCACCGATATAGTACCATATGGAATATATTAACAAGTCAAGATATTGTATATTATTGGAAAATTACTTTGAAAAATTGTCAGCTTCATCAATTTTTTATTCAAGTGTGAAGTAAACGTATAATAAACAAATATTATTGTTCCTCTGGGGACCTTGGTGGCGGAGTGGTTTATGTTGTTTATTTACAGTAATCACAAGCTTTTCAACCCTGGGGTTGTGAGTTTGAACCCTGCTCATGGCAATGTGTTCTTGATCTTTATTGACAATAATTGCAAGTTGTCATACTGGAGGTTTGTGGTTCTCTTGGTCGGCATGAAAAATTATGTACGTCATGATTAAAATTACCTTGTAAATTCAGTTGAAATGTGAACAAATCAAGGTATGGTGTATTATTGGAAAAATATCTCATCTTCATCAAGTTTATATTCAAGTGTGAAGTACGGATAAACACATGATAAACAAATATTATTGTTCCTCTGAAATATGTCAATGTCATAATATTTGTTCCACCTAACAGAAGTTCCCCTGGAAACTTATTATAAACAATGCCATAATATCTGTTTCGTCTAACAGAAGCTCCCCTGGAAACTTGTTATAAACAATGCCATAATATCTGTTTCGTCTAACAGAAGTTCACCTGGAAACCCTATGGGATTTAATTTTTTAAAATTTTCAAATGATTATAACTTGAGAACCCTTAGTGATAAACATACAGGTTTTTCAGTAATGATCATGGGACCATGTGGTCTGCTTGAAGGTTTAAAAGGTCAATGGTCATTTAAAAACAAAAGTTTTAATAAAATTGTAGAATCTAAAAAGTTGAAAATGTTCTACGTGATGAAATAAATCAAATGAAATTTAGGGTTAGTCCCCAGGGGTCACCCCCAACCCTAAACCATATATATTTCAGTTTGTCATGCCAAGATGATTTGAATGAAATACAGGGTTAATTTCCAGGAGTCACCCCACCCCCTGCCATT
This sequence comes from Mytilus coruscus, assembly GCA_017311375.1. Taxonomy (NCBI): domain Eukaryota; kingdom Metazoa; phylum Mollusca; class Bivalvia; order Mytilida; family Mytilidae; genus Mytilus; species Mytilus coruscus. The sequence goes on from CM029607.1 coordinate 30,110,212, forward strand.
TGAGAATGTTCTTATCGTTAGTGGTCAAGATCCCATCCCCTAAATTATATATATTCGAGTTTGTCATGATTGTTTGATTTATGGTGTTTTAATGCCACTTTTAAGCACCGCTTTTGGGCTATTTCGTGGCAACCAGTTTTTATTGGTGGAGGAAGCTGGAGTGCCCGGAGAAAACCACCGACCTTCGATAGGAAAACTGACAATCCTAGTCAATTAAGTTTAGAGTCGAGTACACCCGCACGAGTGGGGTTCCAGCTCACAACCTCAGTGTTGACTGGCTAGTGATTACAGTAGTAACTACTTAGATCACTCGGCCACCGAGGCTCCCTACTGAGTTTGTCATGCCAACATGATTTGAATGATATACAGGGTTACTCCCCAGTGGTCATCCCCACCCCCTTGTATTTGATATTTTACATTTTGTCATGCCAAGATGATTTGACCGATATACAGGGTTATTCTCCTGGGGTCACATCCACCCTCAGCCATTTGAGAATGTTCTTAATGTTAGTGGTCAAGATCCCCTCCCCTAAACTATATATATTCCTGTTTGTTAGGGAAAATGATTTGAATGATACATAGAGTGGATCCCCAGAGGTTACCCCCACCTCCTGTCATTTGAGAATGTTCAAATATTTTGTTAGTGGTCAAGATCTGCTCCCCTAAACCATAGATATTCCAGTGTGTCATGCCATGATGATTTGAATGATATACAGGGTTAGTCCTCAGGGTCACCCTCACCCCCTGCTATTTGATAATGTACTACATGTATTATCTTGTAAATTGTTGAGATTTTCCATCCCTGTTGAATTTTTGAACCTGCTATTATGGAATATTTTAGTGGATTTTTTTATATTATCTTGAAAACACTAATGGAAAGTGAGAAATTGTAAACAGTAAGATTGATAAACAAGCCAAAATCAGATCTGCAAATCATTTCATTGATCTCTTATATTGTGATGACTTAGTGGAGGGTCATTTAAATTGAGTAAGAATTGGGGTGGTAGGCTTGAATATTTTGCAAAGAATTCGATCCTTGTTTTTTTTTTTCTTAAATAATTTAAATATGATTGTGATACTGAAGAAAAAAATCCTTGATTTAACTTGAAAGTTCTCGTAAAGCTGTATACTTGAAAATAAGTAATTTAAAAAAAAAAAATGATTGTGAAAAAGGTAATAATGAATATCAAAATGCTATATTTGTGCCAGTTGGGCGATTCAGAATCTCTTAACAGCCTCTTGTTTTAATAATGAGGTTGGTTACACATTCAAATTATAAATAGAATATTTCTTCACATGGCAATAAGGATTTTTATATTTCTTAAAATTCTAGCTTGAATCAATTACCTATAAAAAAGTACTAGGTAGGAAGCTTTTGCCTAAACTGGTTGGCCATAAGATTGGTAATAGAATTGTTGATCATATATCATATCTTATTTGCTCTTTTAGAGATCATTTGCTTATCAATGTAATCGTAGATATTGATTAGGTTTTGTGTCTTCATAAGGTTGAATTTGGGTTATCTCTCTTTGTTAACAAACTATCAGATAAAATTAATTATATAATGTAAATGTGCTCATTTCATAAAAGATCTTGGAAATTAATATCAGAGGTTATACTGAATTGTTCTTTTAAAAATATAAACAATTTTAATTGTAAGATTTTATAAAGAATTGAGATTCATTATCTATAAAAAAAAAAAAAAAAAGAGATGATGTTCATATTAGCCAGACATGACCTAATCTTAAAGGTCATGGAATATATACAGGGATTAAGGTCACAAATTTTTTTTTTACAGAAATAATTCCGATCATTTCTTTAATCGTCAATTTTGCACTAATTTTTGTTTTGCAATGATTTTCCTGTAATATAACTGCCACTCCAGTATATAGTCTGGAGGGCTCTGCAACTTACCATATTAATGCCTCTGGGAGATATTGGCTAATGATTGCTAATCACTTTTTACCTGTGTTATTCACACTTGACAGTAGTGATCAAGCTCAGAACTAATATTTTAAAGGAACTATATTCCATGACAAGTTACTTCATCATTTAATAACTTTATACAAAGACAATAATCATTTCCGCTTTAAAAATTAAAACTATTATTAAATGATGTAGAAAAAGTAATATTTCAAGAGCCAAACTTGTGCTTTATATACTATGTATTACGCATGCGTGCAAGTGTCTTCACCAGATTTGACACAAAATTTATGATGAACTTGAAACTGATGGTTTTTATTTCGTTTCTCAATATACAAACAAGTGTGGTTGATTCTTGAGAAATTTACCATTTTAAGTCATTAAAATCATTTCAATTTTAGATTGCTGAATTCCATAAATTGTTCTTGAATGTTTTTTAGAAAAAAGAATCATCTCAAAATGACCTAAATTGTGTGAACAAATTTCAGGATCCTTGGTTACTGTTCATCAACGAGACATCAACCTAACAACACACTAACCCATTTAGACATTTAGTCTCCATCTTGAATAGGAAATGACAAGAAAGGCTTCTATTTCCAATGGTTCAATAGATACTGCCATCTGAAGGGAAAAGCAAGTTAAATGTTACTGGATTTTTTCTGTCTTGTTAATGATTAGGAGCTTGAAAACAGCCTTCAAATGGATTTTTATCTGGGTAAAAAATGACATATAATGACATATTACAAGGTACATTTGTATTCTGACTCATGATATGTATTGACATAGTCTTTCTGCTATTTAAAAGGTATTCTGTTTCCATACCTCCAAAGATTACATGACATACAATGACATAGTATCTGTACAAGTTAAAAATAACATATAATGACACAGCCTTGCATCAGTTACAAGGTATTCTGTCGCCATTCCTCCAAAAATGACATGACATATAGTGACATAGTCTCTGCATAAGTTACAAGGTATTCTGTCTATATTCCTCAAATAATGACATGACGTATAATGACATAGTCTTTGCATAAGTTACAAGGTATTCTGTCTACATTCCTCCAATAATGACATGAATTATAATGACATAGTCTTTGCATTAGTTACAAGGTATTCTGTTCCCATTCCTAAAAAAAATGACATGACATATAATGACATAGTCTCAGCATAAGCTACAAGGTATTCTGTCTCCATTCCTTCAAAAATGATATGACATGTAATGACATAGTCTTTGCATAAGTTACAAGGTATTCTGATCCCATTCCTAAAAAAAATGACATGACACATATTGACATAGTATAAATATATTCTGATTCCATTCATCCATTCATCCAAAGAATGACATGACATATAATGACATTGTATCCCCATAAGTAAAAAGATAATCTGATACCATTTATCCAAAGAATGACATGACATATAATGACATAGTACTGTATCTACATTATTTACTTGATATTTTGTTTCCATTCATTCAGGTGCATTTGAATCCCATCTTAATTGACTAGGGTTGTCAGTGATCCTGACGAAGGTTGGTGGTTCTCTCTGGGCACTCCGCCGCCTTCCTCCACCAATAAAAACTGGCTGCCACAAAATAACCAAAGTGTTAAAAGTGGCGTTTAACACCAAAAATCAGTCAATCAATCAAAAGAATGACATAACAATTAAATACATAGTCTCTCAATTAGTAAATAGCTATTCTGATTCAGTGAAGTTCATTGATTCAGTCAGCTCATTAGTTACAATGTATTTTCTTTTCTTTTATCCCTATGAGGAAGTAGAGTATGCATGCTTGTACTTGAAATAAAAAAATCCATCTCGTATAGTTTGTTTTTATTATGTAATTGAGAAACATATCATTAAATATTCTCCCATGGAATTAATTATAGTTAGAAATATCGACTCTCCGTTGAAAACCACCAGACAGTGAAAAAATAATGCTTTTGGTGACTATGTACCATCTCAGATCAGCCGTGAAATATAAAACTTTTTATGGAGTTTTTATGCAGTTTTTATGTGCAATAAATATATATGAATTGTCACATGCATTTGCTCCAGTGTTAAGTAGGGTAGAAAAAAAAATTCTATTATATTACACAATGATATTCAGTATTGAACAGATGACTGTAAGGAGATAGTAACTAATGTGTTCAGGAATTAAAACTATGGAAATAAACCTTTGTATGGGAGTCTAGAGTGATGCATTAAATAATATTCATGTGATTTGATAGAAATTTGTAGGGTTTATTTGTAGGTGGAAGCAACCAATTAACTGCATGAAAGCAACAGTAAAACAAAAAACACATCTAGAGGTCAAAGTACAACAAACTTTTCTCATTTCCATGGAGATTATTTGTCCCCTTCCCCTCAGTCATGGTCTACTGACTTTGAAACTTTTGCATAGTTTACTTGTTAAAGTTTGTTATTAGGTCAGTTTAAGCGAACCACTCATGATAAGTCAATGATATTTGGTATGCAGTTGTACAAGCATTGGCACTTCTCATTTCCATGGAGATTATTAGGCTATTGACTTTAAAACAATTTCATAGTTTACATGTTAGTTTATGATCAGGTCAGTTTAAGAGAAACTACTAATGGTAAGTCTATGATATTTGGTATTCAATTGTATAAGCGTTGGCACTTCTCATTTCCATGGAAATTATTTGTCCCAGCCCCCTCAGTAATGGTTTATTGACTTTGAAACTTCAGCATAGTTTACCTGTTAAAGTTTGTGATTTGGTCAGTATAAGGGGAACCACTTATGATAAGTCAATGATATTTAGTATGCAGTTGTATTAGTATTGGCATATCTTACCGGTATATATCAGAAATTATTTGCACTGTTTCTTCAGTCATGGTTCATTGACTTTGAGTATTTTGCATAATTTACATGTTAAAGTATTGCTTTTTTAATTTCAACATTTGCATTTCAATATCAAAATGATCTACAGGTGAGACATATCTCTGTGTCAACAGTTTACGGTTTAAGTTAGTTTAAAGTTTCCAGTATGACATTTGGTACTCTTGTTTATTACTATTTTAATATATATGTCAAATTAGGGTTCTGACCCAGAATTCACAGTCAATTGAACCTGTAAATGTGATAATGCAGGCAGGACATGGTGTGTTACGGACACATATTATTGTTGTATTTTTTTTTCTTCATTTTTGATTTTTGCTGTCTTATTGATGGTTAGCCCAAATTTCAATTTATTTATATGAAAAATTTTGAATGTTGTATTTTTTTTTCATTTTTGCTGTCTTATTGATGGTTACTCCCAAATTTCTATTTATTTATATTAAAAATTTTGAATGTTTAATTGCTGAAAAGTAAACTACAGTAAAAAAATAAAAAAAATAAGGTAAACGTTTGCCTGACATCTAGATATCCCATTAAATACTCAGGTCAAAAGTCTCAAAAAAAAAAAAAAAAAAGGTATAATAATTCAACATTTTTTGATTGCTTGAATAAAGTAAATCACAAAGCTTTAATAATCTGTTGATAAGATTCATTAGATGGTCACAAGAAATAAGTCAGATATGTAGCTGATAACACATTTGAATTGTTTCTTAATTAATTACTCTTGGCCATCTGCGTTTGAGGAGCCTGGGTGGCAGAGTAGTCTAAGTAGTCTGTCTACCATATCACCTTCCTATCAACACTGAGGTGGTGAATTCGAATCCCGCACTTGGCAGGTGCATTCGATTCCAATCTCAGTTGACTAGGATTGCCTAGTTTCCTTTTGAAGGTCAGTGGTTCTATCTAAGCATTCCGTCTTCCTCCATCAATAAAAACTGACTTCCACTATATAGTGCTGATAGTGGTGTTCAACACCAAAAATCAATCAATCAAATATAAGGTAAAATTGCAAAGAATACCTTATTTTAATGGTAGGATGGATGGATGTATTATAGCTTGAAATTATCACATATGAATAAAAGTGACAGCCAGCCAACAATGAAATTAAACTAAAGACATCTATAGGGCAATTTACAGAATGATAAGACATTATTCAACCCCAGGTAAGGTTTGTGACTTTGGAAAAGCACATGAAAATGTGGCAGGGTAAACTGGATTTGTTTTTAAATCCTACCCCTCCCCCCTTTTTTTTATCTAAAAAGTTTGAAAAAATGTACTTAAAAGGACAAACAATAGATTTGGGACAGGAAAAGCACTTAACTCTAAAAGAAAGTTGTAAGAAAGAATAGGAACACAAAATAATAAACAATTATATTATACTGTATAAAGAATGCTTGCAGTTCCTGAAAACAAGCTCAAAGTACTTAATCTTCTGAACTAATCATGCCATCCTGCACTCTAATATTGGTTGCAGAACTTCATAGAAGATTTCAAACAGCATTGTCATAAACAGTTTAGGAGGACATTATCTTTTGCAATACCAAGAACAAACTATATAGGAAAACAAAATGATGTTTTCGATAATGTGTTTTCTTGTAATGTTTGATCCCTGGGTAGATGCTTTTTGTAACAAAATGTCCCTTAAACAATAACTGGACAAGTGGACAAATAAGTTGATCACTATGAATTTCCCAGTTAGTGACTATATTAGTATACAATCACCTACAGACTTATTTGTGCCCCTGTTATTGTAAAGTACATCATGGATGTTTTTCTTGTAAGCATCCCTGGTTTGATGTTGTAAAAAAAAAATTGCACCTTCTAAAAAACAGCATCTGGATAAATAGACAAACAAAATGACTGGTATGAGTTCCCAATTAGCGACTATAAATATACAACCACCAACAGACTTATTTGTGCCCCTGTTATTGTAAAGTACATCATGGATGTTTTTCTTGTAACCATCCCTGGTTTGATGTTGTAAAAAAAAATTGCACCTTCTAAAAAACAGCATCTGGATAACCAGACAAACAAAATGACTGGTATGAGTTCCCAGTTAGTAACTATAAGTGTACAGCCACCAACTGACTTATTTGTTCATCTGTTTTTGATAAAGTACATCATGGATGTTTTTTCTTGTACCTATCCCTCATTTGATGTTTGTGTAGCAGAATGGTACTTTAAACGACAACTGGACAAATGGACAAACAAGTTGATCATTTTTAGAATATACGTGTATAATCAACAACAAAGTTATTTGTGCCCCTGTTTTTGTTAAGTACATCATGGATGTTTTTTCTTGTAAACATCCCTGGTTTGAGGTTTTTTTTGAAAAATTTAACCTTAAACAGGATCTTGGCAAACAAAAAGACTCGGTATGAGTTTCCAGGGCTTGTATTTCCTATCATGATTTCCTTGATAGAGGGTTGCTGCTCATAATGAAGCTACCAAGAGTTCCAAGTGGTGAAGTTGAAATCATCCCGTTGTAAATTTTACGGACGCCACCACGAGTTGGTTGACCATTATGGAATATCCGTTTCACAGATGATAGCGGATATGTTTCAAATGTCAATCCTTTCCCCTTTTCCCCGAATGTGACCTACCGAATTAGACTTATTACCGGGTTTGTACTAACATGAGCAACACGACGTGTGCTGCATGTGGAGCAGGGTCTGCTTACCCTTCTGGAGCACCTGAGATCACCCCCAGTTTTTGGTGGGGTTCGTGTTGGTCAGTCATTAGTTTTCTATGTTGTGTTTTGTGTACTGTTGTTTGTCTGTCTTTTTTCTGTTTTAGCCATGGCGTTGTCAGTTTATTTTCGAATTATGACTTTGAATGTCCCTTTGGTATCTTTCACCTCTCTTTTCCCAACAAGTGACTATAAGTATACAATCAGCAACAAACTGTTCAAATACGTTATAGATGTTTTTTCTTGTAATCATCCCTGGGTTAATGTTGGTGTAGCAAAATTTCTCCTCAAACAACAACTGTACAAATGGACAAACTTGCTGACTTATGGGTGCATTTTTTGTTTTTGTTAAAGTATATTATAGGATTGATGTTTTCCTTGAAATGTTTGATGCCTGAGTTGATGTTTGTGTAGCAGAATCATGGGTCCTTTAATTAAACAACAACTGTATATACAGATAAAACAAGATGTCCAGTCTATGAGTTTCCCAATAAGTGACTTTAAGTATATTCACCTTGATAATAAAATTTGCTGTGTGAAAAATAGTATTTAACTTTTAAATCTTCTTTATGAATTGTCTTAAAATATAAATCTACATAAAATTACTGTTTATAAAAAAAATATATACCAGGTATGTGAACAAAGTACTGAACTTTTAATTCTTCTTTAAAAGTGAATTGTCTTAAGGTGGTACCCAACACCTTGACTAATATTAATTTGGCTCGTTTAATTTTCATAAAATTTTGACAAAATGTTTACTTTGACCCTTTGACAAAAATATAAAAATTTCAAAAAATTTGAACCAACCACTTTATCAGAAAAATTTCGTTGGTTATATAGCAGTTTGACAAACACTAATTTTGATCATTGAGAAGCTTAATATTTCCTTAACAAAACAATGTGATTAAAACGTTTAGCTGATTTTTACAGAGTTATCTCCCTGTAGTGTTAGGTACCACCTTAAAAGATATATCTACATAGAATTACTGTTTATACAAACAAACAATAATTTTAATGTTCTGTACCTTTTTAAAAGTGAATCTTTTGTTGTTGTCTGGTACATATAAATTTTGGTACCTAAATATCAATTGCATTGGAATTTAATTAGGTTACTGAATTAGAAGATTACAGTCCCAAGGATCTATTATCATTTAAGTACACTAAGTACTAGGTTAAAAAATTGTGCCCTTGATATTTAACTTTTCATCCATTTCGTACTTAATACTGTAGTTATTGTCGGATTTAATTTCAACCTACTTCTGGCAAATGTCATTGTGTCTGTCATATGTTGTCCATCCTTATTTTTATTATTTTATTTGTTCCTTGAAACAATTTGCAAATCTGAACCAAACTTGGTGGCAATGATGATAAACAAATCTATTTAGTGTATACTTGGAGCCTCTAATTTGTTATGAAGTGCACAGCAAAAAAAAAAAAAAAAAAAAAACACAATTTGCCGATCTGAACCAAATTTGGCAGAAATGATGTATAAAAAATCTATTTGGTGTATACTTGGAGCCTCTAACATTTTCTGAAGTGCGGAGCCAAAAAAAGATTAAAATTTTTCCCAATCTGAACCAAACTTGGTAAAATAATGTATAAAAAATCTCTGGTGTATACTTAGAGCCTCTAGTATGTTCTGAAGTGAGGAGCAAAAAAAAAAAAAAGAACAATATGCTAATTTGAACAAAACTTGTCTGATTTAATTTCAACCTACTTCTGGCAAATGTTATTGTGTCTGTCATATGTTGCCCATCCTTATTTTTATCATTTTATTGCCCATGCAAATGCTTTGCGGGGACATAGAAATACCAGGCGTTCGTCCAGTCTTGTTAGCGCTCTCACAGGTACAATTCTTGCCAGATTTTTATAAAACTTATACTATTGGTTAATATCAGCAATATCTCGGACAAGTTATATAATGGTGGCCGATCAACTTTTTTAAAAAGAGTTATGCCCCTTGGAAATATTAAATTTATGGAAAATGGCCTCGTTAGTGCTCTCACGGGTACAATTCTTGCCAGATTTTTATAAAACTTATACTATAGGTTAATATCAGCAATATCTCGGACAAGTTCTATAATGGTGGCCGATCGAATTTTTTAAAAAGAGTTATGCCCCTTGGAAATATTAAATTTATGGAAAATGGCCTCATTAGCGCTCTCACGGGTACAGTTCTTGCCAGATTTTTATAAAACTAATAGTATACTATAAGTAATGCCCTTGAAGGTCTGTTTGAACTGTAATTTATTTTCTTTAACAAGATAATCAGATATTTATGAATTGTTTTGAAGTACAAAAAAAAATAGTACTGTTTTTAGTTATTGCCGTTGGATAGATAGAATATGTGCAACTCAGGGGACATTGGAACTCTGTTCTATTATTTGTTCCTTGAAACAATTTGCAAATCTGAACCAAACTTGGCAGAAATGAGGAATAACAAATCTATTTAGTGTATACTTGGAGCCTCTAATTTGTTTTGAGGTGCACAAAAAAAAAAAAAAAACAATTTGCTGATATGAACCAAATTTGGTAGAAATGATGAATAAAAAATCTATTTGGCAGAAATGATGTATAAAAAAATCTCTTTGCTGTATACTACTAGGAGCCTCTAGTATGTTCTGAAGTGCAGAGCAAAAAAGAAAGAACAATTTGTACATCTGAACCAAATTTGGCAGAATTAATGTATAAAAAAATCTCTTCCCTGTATACTTGGAGCCTCTAGTTTATTCTGAAGTATGGAGCAGAAAAAAAACACAGTATCCATATAATATGATATTTTTATTTTCTTAAAGGCCAAATGATATAGTGTAAACTTGCCTTTTTTTACATGAAAGGTAAATTATTCCTTGTATGATGACATGTACACTGATAATCAAAAGAAACACAATACTTCATTGACAAGAATTGAACAAATATTTTATTCTGTATACTCATTTTGATTTTTCAATTTGACTCATTTTCAAGCAAGCATTTGTAGCTCAGGTAACTAAAGTGTTTTCATTTTTCATTTCAAAATTTAATAGTGCCACATGATACTGATATCAGCCGCTTTGCAGCAGAAATTGGTAGATGAATATGATACTTATTATTCTTTAATGCATATTATACAGAAAAATGATATTTCGAAACAACATCCTTTTCATACAGAAGAAAAGAAGAATAATTAAACTTCTCTTTCAAATAGGCAGTGTGTAAAATGTAAAAAGTGATTAAAAAATTTATGAATTTTACAAGTAAAAATGTGTTATCTTCCACAGCTTAGTTTATAGCTATATAGAACAGTGTAGTAGTAATCATCCAACATATTGCAGTTAATATGAAAATTAATTGGTAAAAACTAAAATATTTTTCTCATTAGATAAAAATGACCCATATGAGCATGTCTAGTATTAACATCATCCCTTGATCACAAGTTATTTCAATTTTCCCATTTTCATAATCTCTTTTGAAAGTACATGGTATAATGCTACAAAACTAATCAGAAAAAATGATTCAAATTTCCTTTATAAAATAAATTTTTTTAATTTTTTTTTATGGGCAAAAAATCATTTCAGAATCGATTCTTGATTCAAAGTAACAATCTTCTCCAAAATTATCTGTAACTTTTTTTCAAACTTTGCTAGATTTCACAAGCATCTTTTAATCCCAAAAATTTGTTAACCAATTGTAATCAATTCTATTCTAATTGTTACATAATTTTTTTTTTTATTGCAACACACTTTGTTCTTGTGAAACATCTGTGCCTACCGTCATAAAACTTTACTCAGTACTCAGAGTACACAATTTGTGCTGGAAACACCTTATTAAGTAGGTTGATTGGTTGATTTCTGAGTCTAAGTAAGGTAATCATACTCAAAAATGTTATTATAGCAAGGCCTGGATTCAAGTGACTTTACCTTATATTCACTTAAGGAGTTTTGATATTTTTTTTTTTAAGTATGTGAGAAAATATATTTTGTATCCATCGCCTGCAACAAAAATGATTGACAGATTATACATTTTTAAAAGTAATAGGCACTACTAAATAATGATTTAATATTTGTTTTCTTCATTTCAGATTTGTTCAAATGGAAACACATGAATCACCATCATGTCAACGATTTTGGTGAGTACTAAAATTACAAATTTCTATCATACCAATGATTTTGGTGAGTATGTACTCAAATTGTGAATTACCATTATACCAATGATTTTGATGAATACTCAATTAATAATCACCATCAAACCAATGAGTTTAGTGAGTACACAAATTATGCATTACCATCAATATAACAGTGACTCTGGTGAGTACTCAAATCATGAATCACCAACAAAATAATTACTCTGGTGAGTACTCAAATCGTACAATGGCTTATGTAAGTACTCAAATTATGAATTATCATCATACTATGGTTTTGGTGAGTATTCCAATCCTTTTTCACCAACATTTAAAATTGAATTTGGTGAATACTCAAATTCTGCATCATGTGAGTACTCTAATTATGAATTACAATCATACAATGGTTTCTTGAGTACTCAAATTATGAATAACCATCATATAATGGCTTTGATGTGTGTAAAATGAGATTGGATCTGGAGAAACAGACTGTTTCAAAAGAAAGATTTGATGTCAGTCATTTTGAGTATTTCTGTTTTCATACGACAGCAAAAAAATTTTGCGGACGTATATTGGTATGACGTTGGCGTCGTCGTCGTTGTCGTCGTCATGGTCTGAAGACACATTGGTTTTCACACTCTAACTTTAGTTTAAGTGAATGGATCTCTATGAAATTTTACCATAAGGTTCAATACCACAAAAGGAAGGTTGGGATTGATTTTGGGGGTTATGGTACCAACAGTTAAGGAATTAGGGGCCAAAAATAAGCATTTTGTAACTTCCAGACAATAACTTGTGTGTTAGTGTATGGATCTCTGTGACATTGTACCACAAGGTTCCATATCACAAAGGGAATGCTGGGATTGATTTTGGGGGTAATTGCCTCACAATTTTAGGAATTAGGGGCCACAAAAGGGGCAAAAAACAAGCAATTTTCTAGTTTCATGACAATAACTTGTGTTTTAGTGTATGGATCTTTCTAAAATTGTACTACAAGGTTCCATATCACAAAGGGAAAGCTGGAATTTAGTTTATGGGTAATTGCCCAAAACGTTTAGGAATAAGGGGCCAAAAATAAGCATTTTTCTAGTTTCCAGACAATAACTTGTGTTCAAGTGTATGGATCTCTCTGAAATTGTACTGCAAGGTACCATACCACAAAGGGAAGGCTGGGATGGATTTTGGGGTAATTGCCTCAAAATTTTAGGAATTAGGGACCAAAAAGGGGCAAAAACAAGCATTTTTCTAGTTTCCAGACAATAAAGTGTGTGTAAGTGTATGGATCTTTATGAAATTGTAGTACAAGGTTCCATATCACAAAGGGAAAGCTGGGTTTGAGTTTGGGGGTAATTGCCCTAAATGTTTAGGAATTTGGGGCCAAAAAAGGGGCCAAAAAACAAGCATTTTTCTAGTTTCCAGACAATAACTTGTGTTCAAGTGTATGGATCTCTCTGAAATTGTACTGCAAGGTACCATACCACAAAGGGAAGGCTGGGATTGAGTTTGGGGTTCAAAACATTTGGGGGATTTTTTTTCTATTTTAAGACTTTTATGATGTATTTAAATTGGTAATTATGGTTGCAAACTCCATTGGAAATTTGAATTGAGATTATGACCATATCTTGAGGGAAAGAATTTTTTTTTTGAAAAGGGGGTAAAAAAATTTAGGGGGTGAGGAGGGTAAAAAAGAAATTGTGGGGGCAATTTTTTTATTTTGGATTTCAGAAATTAAAAAGAAAATTTCTTCAAATATTTTTTTTTTGGGGGGGTGGAGGTTCAATTTCGCAACAGCATAGTGTATTGCACAAAAGCAAAAAATTGAATATAAATTCAAATCATATAACCAATTCTAAGTTCTTTGACTACAGTAATTCGGTGTCAGAAACCTATTATGTGTCAAATATTTGTTTACAATCCAAATTCAGACCTGTATCAAGCACGAATATTGTGTCCATTTTTGCCTCAACTGTTCAGGGTTGGACCTCTGCGGTCGTATCCAGCTGCGCTCAGCAAAGCATTTTATTCATATTAATCTTTTCTGTTGATCATTTATTTATCTTATTGTCTTGTCAAGTACAGAACACATAGAAAAAGGCCAGCACATGTTACCTTTGTCTGTCCTTCCTTCCTTCCTTTTTGATGCCTGAAATCTGAAATCAATCAGTTGCATAGTCTTATAGTAAAAGGGGTCTTGGTGGTAGAGTGGTCTAATTAGTTCACCTACTGTTTCACCACTAGATTGTCAACACTGAGGTTTTGAGTTCGAACCCTGCATGTGTCAGGTGTCTACATCTTCAATCTTGATTGACAAGGATTGTCAGTTTTCTGGCCAAAGGTCAGTGGATCTCTCCTGGCTTTTTGGCTTCCTCCACCAATAAAAACAACTACCACAATATAGAAGTTGTTGCTGAAAGTGGCATTAAACACCAAGTATCAATCAAATACTAAAACAGGATCTTGTGCAGTATACAGAGGAAACGTGTACAGAATTATTTAGTGTTATTTCAAACTATTAATTAGTCAACTGATTTTATAATCCACAAAAATACCAGATGCAATGATTGAACAGTATAATTATTTATAAAATTTATCAATTATTTGATTGAGCCAAAAGAAAGATATGTATTATTAACCTGAAACATTTTTCTCTGCATCATGCCTAGTTTTTTTTTTTTACACTGATGAAATATGCAAATGGAATGGTAGAATAGTAGAGGGCATAGATTAGGTCTGTTTGATGTGGCGTCCGTCCGCCTGTTAGAGGGCATCCGTTCGTCCCGCTTCAGGTTAAAGATTTTGGTCGAGGTAGTTTTGATGAAGTTGAAGTTCAATCAACTTGAAACTTAGAATGCATGTTCCCTATGATATGATCTTTCTAAGTTTAATGCCAAATTAGAGATTTTCCACCATTTTCACGGTCCACTGAACATAGAAAATGATAGTGCGAGTGCCATATGGGGATCAGACCCCTGATAAATGTGTGGATTTTGAGGTTATAGGTGAACAACTAATATAAGTATTCAAGGAGATATGAAATTTTCCAGAGACTTGTATAGAAAAAATTATGGAAACCACAAAATCAAGAATCATTAGATCGTTTGTCATTGTAGGTTTCACCTTAAAACAAATGAATAAAGTTATTAATTGAAATATATTGAATTTTTTACCAGGTAAATTTGCATTTACAGTGATCATTCAGTACATTTAAAAAAAAAAAAAAAAAAACACTTGTCATTTTTTTTCATATAAGACCCAATCTGTTGAAGAAAATCTGTTACTGACACAGTGTCTTGCTGTTTCTGAACCTATGCTTAAAACTTCTTACTGTATGTATAAGGATTGGCAATTTTTAAAGGATTGTTGATTTTGCTTCAATGTTAGGTTGGAAATCAGTACAAGAAATTTTTTCGTAAATGCTAATTGTTTCTTAATTTTGAATTTCTGAAAAAGCAAAAAATCAGATTTCAAGTAAAAAGGCACTACTTGTTGATAAAAAATGTTTTATTTTCACATTATACATGTAGTGTCTTAGTCTTGCTTTTGTCTTTTGAATGTTTAAGATAAATATTTTAACAAATTTAAAAAAAAATAAATGTAAAACTGGCCATAATATTTTTCATTTTCAAAGGACAAACATCAAGTGCTGTTGCTTAATTATTTTATTAAACAATTTTAATTTTCAATAATATTGACATTTTTTTTTTTATTTTCGAAGAAAGAATCAGAAAAATTAGCACCTAGTTAAATCACAGTTTGAATTGACATTAATATAGTATAAATAAACGTGTGCAAAATTTTTGTCGGCAAACTTCTTCTGTAATTTTCGCACCAGTCTTTACTTAGTTTAGAAAGTATTCAGAATGTTTTCAAGTTGTCGATTTTTTCCACAAAGTGATTATGACCATGCTCATATGGAGGACATGTATTATGGCGCTGGAAATGAATATTATAATCCAAATTATTCATCCTGCATGTATGGTAAGTTGTTCAATATCTTATTATATTTCTGCAAAGACCTGAGGCGTCACAATTTTATTTGCTCTGTAAATGATGACTTCTGTTTTCGACAAGTTAATGGGTTAATTTCATTGTATTTTTTTGGGGAGGAGGGGGGATGGGGTGTTGTAAATTTTCAAGTAGAACAGAAATATAGAGATCTAGATCTTAAATTAAATTTGCATGTGAGCAACATTTCGATACCTATAACAATTGTTTAAGTAAGTCCAGGTAAAATTCAAGTAGAACTGAAAAGTTGCAAGAAAAAGGGTAGTTTCCGTAAAGGGCTTTGTTTGGCCCCCCATATCAAGTCCATTATTTCAAAAAAAGTTAACAAATAAATATGTTAGAAAGTGGAATTGATTAATTTTCGTTTTTTTATTATAACTCTTTTATTATAACTAATCATTGACATTTATAAACACCCCAAATAAGTCAGAAATAGAGATTTTGGTGAAAGTTGACATTTGGATATTGCATGAGCTGTTTTGTTTAAATATGGTGGAAGATTAAGATTGATGCTATTTGGGATGTTATTTAAATGACCTAGATATGTAAATTTTCAAAAATGCAATATTTGCATCTGTGCATCTTTACACACCTAGATAGAATTCATGTTTTTTACATGTTTATTTCAATTAAATTTGAAGCATTTTAAGGATTTAGACATTTCTACGCTAAATGGCATTAGATACAAAAGGTCCCATGCCAGGTAACTTCCAATGGGACTGTAAGCCATTAACAGAAATGGTTAAGCAGGGTTAAAAAAAATAACTCAATACTACTTATATATTTTTGTACTGAACAATTATTTTTTTAAATTGACAATTACTGATTTGAGAATGACTCGTAAGAAGGAAGTATATTTTATTTGATTATGTTAGGCGGTAACAGAAGAATGTATGTTTGATTTTGGGGAGGGATAAAAAAAAAATTTAAGAAAAAATTAGGTTCCCGCAGTTGCTTACATATCAGTTTTCTAGTTTATTAAAATACAAAAAATGTATATTAAAACATATGTTCTTTTCTTTTTAATAATTATGTATCAAATATAACAATGTCATACCTGTCAACTGACCCGTATTCTGCTGGTGATACCCGTGAATTTCCTCTCACACAGGATTTTTTAACTACCCGGGATTTCAGAAAATGACCCGTTTTCACCCGTATTTCTGACCGGTATTGTTTCCGGTATTTAGAAGTCAAATACATTTGGTTTTATCCGGGTTTTTCCTTTGAAAGTAGTATCCTGTTGTTCTTTTAAAATGTTGTTGTTTTGCTTTGTAAAAATACCTAAAGGTCAATTTTTAACCTTTGAATGTACACAAAATCAAGATAAAAAAATATGTTGATTTATCTGCAAAATAAGGATTGACATTCCTAAAAAAAAATTGTCCAGATTTTGTTAAGACTTTATATGGAAAAACCAGTATGTGTGAAAAAAAAACCATATGATAGAATTTTAAAATAAAAAAATGTGAGGATAGCTCCTATAATGTGCTTTCAGAAAAGAAGAGAAAAATTAAGGTCACTGTTCTGATTTTCTTGCTACAAAAAAAAAAGTTAAATTTACTGCACAATCCTTACATCTCCCCTTATATTGAAAATAGACTCCTAATTTAAGTTATTGTCCAAGAATAACAATTTTTGCCAATTTTTGTCCAATTGTGGCTATCATCTTGAAAACTATAGTAGATAAAAAGTAACTGTATATAGCAAAAATCATCTTTGCAGAAATCATAAGTCATCTCCTTTTAGGAGTTTTTGCCCTTGAATGGTTTTGTTGTGAAAACTAGTTTTACCCATATTTTCCTTGGGTTTTTTTGTGGACACTGTAGTAGTAGAGAGAAACTGTAAACAGTAAAATAAGACCTATGAACAAGTCAAAATCACCTAAATCATAAGTTGACTCCTTTTATTGCCTTTAAATGAATTTTTACCCATTTTAAGCTTACCTGGCCAAAAGTCCAGGTGGGCTTTTCTCATCACTTGGCGTACGGGCATCCGTCATCGTCGTCTGTTGTCAATGTCCTTTAGCTTTTACAAAAATCTTTTCCTCTGAAACTACTGGGCCAAATTTAACCAAACTTGGCCACAACCATTATTAGGGTAACTTTTTATGAAAATGTGTCCGATGACTCGGCCTACAACCAAGATGGCTGACATAGCTAAAAATAGAACATAGAGGTAAAATGCAAGTTTTGCCAATTATATCGAAAACCGTGAAATAAATAGAGAAAATCTAAACAGAGGCAAAAAGTTCAGAATGTTGAAATCTACCAAATGTCCATTTAAGTCAAAATGTCAGATGATTTCTTATAGGAGTTATTGCCATTAAATGACAAATTTTATCATTTTCATAAATTTTTTTGTCTATTATCTCAAAAATTATAACAAATAGATAGAAACTTTAAAAAGCAAAATTGATCAGGAAGACAAGAGGTACAAATAAGTCAACATAACCGGAAACGTTAGTCGAAAAAAAAAAAAAATTTAGTCATGATTTATATTCTAGTCTAATGTTGGAGAGTTGCCATTGTTGAAGATGCACATAGATCCAGAAGACCGTCAGAGGCTCTAAAGAGCCTCTAGTTTTATTTTTGCTTATTATTTTGAAAACTATAATTGACAGACGGAAACTTGGTACAGCAAAAATGATCAGCAAGATTCAGTCTTCATTTAGCACAAATATTCTTGTTGTATTGTATCAATTTTATGCAAAAATGTCAGGTGACTGATAAAGTTCCTTGGAGCCTCTAAAAAATTTTTGAAACTTGATTTCCTTTCCGTTAACAGACTTCTTTAATCTAACAATCCCATTTTTTAGAGCCAAGTTTTTTCTGTATTTCTTTTTATTGCTTGTTCTTTTATGTTCCCTTTGAAAGTTAACTGATTGGAATTAGTGTAAACAATATTTTATTGTGAAAATAAAGATATAAACATTACAAATATGACAGTTTTATCAGGATATTGGAAAACAATTGAATTACTACATTTTACAAATTCCTCTCCTAGATTGGGATTAATAGCGGGATTGAGATATCCAGCGACTCTTTTCACAAAAATTCTTACGATTAAAATTGATCGTAAGTCATACTGAAATGTGTATGACTTACGAGTATTTTTACTCTTAAAATTTTTTGTGAAAATTTAGAATTGATGGCAAATCTTTGATATTCTATGTTTATTTTGTTCTCACTTTTGTTTAGACTTTGACTATTTAGAGCTTGGCATTTTGACGAGAAAACTGTGTTTTGATAGTTTGTGCCATTGAGTCGCTGTTTCATTGATGTATAATAATCCTGCTACTTAAAGAAAGATTCCTGGTAGGAATAAATTAATACTGTTCAACCTAATAGCAGGAATTTGTAGTAGGAAAATGAAAAATCCAACTTTAAAATCTGAAAATTTTCCTAGTTTGCCCAAGAAGTAGCAGGAATCTCAGATTCCATGATCATTCTAGGCAGATTCCTACTATTATCTATAGTGGGAATCCTACTACATATTTTGTACAGGTTAAAATTGTGATAACTTGTGAATTATTTGTGAAAAACTGTTTTTCATTACATAATGCAAAACATATGTCGCTTTCATGAATATTCATAATTTTGTAGTATTAAAGTACTGAATACATTTATTTAGTATTAAAATTCTTAAGTTTATGTATGTTAATCTATATAAATCTTGTGAAATACCAACAAATGAAATAGTTTTATTTATTTTACTGGCATTTCCTAAATGCATGATGCTTATTTGACAGGAATAACTTTAAATGGATAAATTTGAAATCAATAGAATTTTAAATGATTTGTATTTTAATGGAGGATGGTTACATGTGTTGTATAAGAACATCATGTATTAAAAGTCTGTTACTTTATTTAAAACTTTGAATACAACGCTTGCATATAATAATTTATAGGGGGCATTTATAGTTTGACATACATAATTATTATCAATGTGTACGTTACATGAAAGCATGCTGGGTAACTACTGGAACCAGAAAATGTCTCCACCTTTTATGCAGTTTTTATACAACAGAGGTAAGAATTTTTTTGTTGATTTTATTTTCCAACCCGTAAATACATGGCGTATCCCGATGTAAATCAAGTGTATTAAAAACCTTTAAAGTCTGGTGCACCGAGAAGCTTGAATTGAAGAAAGGCAATTAACAGACAATGACATTTGTGCAGTTTAGAAAGCGATTTGGGCGGAATGGTGTCGCCTTGCAGCATTATATAAGGATTTAATGTTATTTCATATTATTAATTTTTATCCTTTAAAGTCATAATAGGTTGTAATTTTTTACTTAAGAGGCATTTATGCGAAATCATAATTGGAATAAGACCACACATTTTTTTAAAAGAAGGGGGTTGAGCATTCAGCTGTTCATAATGTCCAATGAAGATAAAACACAAAAACGAATTTTATTAAAATAAATACCAAAAATGTAAAATATAACTAATGACTTCTTTTATTGTATAAGGTACTTAAAAATTGCATAAAAGGTGCGACACTGCATGACGCTGTTTGATATAGTAAAATATTGGTTGTCATCGAAGTGCATTAATGTGCAATTGCATTTTATATATGCATTTATCCATGTCGTAAGTTAAAAGAAGGAGAAACAAGCATGTAATTTCATCTTTTGTTAATCACAGTCTAGAAAAGAAATAAGAGCTGAATTCATCTTGATTAGAATGCATGTGCGCATGTGCAATGGTGTTTTTATCAACGTTTATGGTATTTAACAACTGAAAACATGCACCATTCAACATGGATAAAAAAAGTTGGTCCGGCCTCTTCCCTTTTGATGTATTTTAAAGGTATGTTAAACAGTCAGCTATGCTTTGTAATCATTTTCCCAGACAGCAAAATAATTTGTACTCGAAACCAAGGCCAGACTTCGAATCGATACAAAGCCTCCAATCAAATCCTACTTAGATATGTTGTACCCCAGTTCGTCTCACCTGAAACTGTAAGGTTATTCCACGATTATTGTTGGAGATTCAGATTATATAACCTGTTATCTGTCTGAACCGCCTCTTTTAATTCACGCCATTAGACCATTTTCCAAGTTCTACATGTTGCGGGACTTCTTTTTCTGTTGACCTACATTTGAATATGTAATCCGAATAGTTACAGTTGGTTTATTAATCCTCTTGAAAGTTTTGTGGATATGCTGTTTTTGTTTGTTTTGAAAATACTTTTAAAGATCGAACTTTTAAGTTGATATAAGTGATTGTCGCTGCAACATTTCATAATTTTGTGACCTCCTGATTTGATGGAGCGTGATAATGTGTTTTTTTCTTGTGGGAGGCCAAGGACGCCATTTTGGTTTTTATGTAATTTCAATTACAAGAACAGTTATGTTAACTAAGAACGCCTTTGTTATTGTTTCCATAGCGACAAAAAAGTATGAGTAACAAAACCAGCTTTTTTTTCGAAGGCATAAAGCTCATTCGATTTTAGGCATTTTATGGAAAATACTAAATTGTAGTTCGGATTTTGGTTCTTAAGACGTTGTTACGCATGCCCATGTCTGGATTTTTACTGTGAAGATATCCCTGGACATAATGCAGTATCGTGGTATGCTTCGAGACTTTTATTTGAACAGCTACTGTTTTTTTGATAGAGGTAGGAAGAAGTTGAAATTTTTTGTTCTTTCGTTTCGTAAACAAGTATTTGTCGCGTAGATGTACATAATTAGCGCAGTGCGAAACGTTACTGTTTGACTTGTTGCGTTGCCATTTTAAAATTTAAATGTGGCAAATATGGCGCATATTTACAGAGGGTGGTTTTTTTTTTTCAATTACTAAAAAAAAAAAAATCGCCACATTTTTTATCTGACGTAGGATAGAAATATATTTTAGATTATTTCGTATTCGTATTTGTTGCGCTAATATGCATGGGTATCACAGTTGACAAAATATTGATAGTTAGTTCGCGGCCATATTTAATTTTGAATGTTAATGAACGAAAATGGCGCTTGACATTATTCACACGAAGTGTTTTATTTTTTTAAATGACTACATGAATGATGTTAGATTACAACTAAGATCATTACCTTCATAATGGCATGCACATATGTATATAAGAAAGGACAGCAAATACAAAGTCCGTTGTTTTAAGCTGGCGAAAATTATTACGTTTGCACTCGTTCATTGATCGCTGGCGGTTACTTTTGTGATGGCAAGAACATTTTTGTCGGCCTAAATTATTTTCTTAGGTAACATCAGTGTCATTGTTGTCAGCGTTTTCGTCGTTAAATATTTATTAATCTCTATTAAAACTGAATCAAAATTATTTTCTCGTCTCCTTTTGTTTTTGTTTATTTGGGTTGTTAAGGTAAACTGAACTGTTGTTTTCTTCGTACACACATAACGGTTAATATTATTGTTAGAATTTTCTGTATTACTTAAACCATTGCGTATATATGATTTCATGAAAATTTGAAAGACGTTTTTTCTTTTTTGGTCAAAAGATGGTATAAAATGTAAAAATGGAGCAAAAAATATGTTGCCTTTTTACTTTGTTTTGTAAGTAAATCTAATCGTATTTATTTTTTTAAATGACTACATCAATGATGTTAGATTACAACTAAGATCATTACCTTCATAATGGCGTACATATGTATATAAGAAAGGACAGCAAATACAAAGTCCGTTGTTTTAAGCCGGCGAAAATTATTATGTTTGCACTCGTTCATTGATCGCTGTTTTAAGCGGGCGAAGATTATTACGTTTGCACTTGTTCATTGATCGCTGGCAGTTAAATTTGTGATGGCAAGAACATTTTTGTCGGCCTAAATTATTTTCTTAGGTAACATCAGTGTCATTGTTGTCAGCGTTTTCGTTGTTAAATATTTATTAATCTCTATTAAAATTGAATCTAAATTATTTTCTCGTCTCCTTTTGTTTTTGTTTATTTGGGTTGTTAAGGTAAACTGAACTGTTGTTTTCTTCGTACACGCATAACGGTTAATATTATTGTTAGAATTTTCTGTATTACTTAAATAAAACCATTGGGTATATATGATTTCATTTAGATTTTTAATAGACTTTTTTCTTTTTGGTCAAAAAATGGTATAAAATGTTGCAAAAAATATGTTGCCTTTTTACTTTATTTTGTAAGTAAATCCAATCTTATTTATTTTCCGCTAAACTGTATTGGATAACACAAACAGAAAGTTTTACAAGTTAAATTACTGTAAATTCAGAAATTATTGCGAGGTTTTTATTATTGCGAAAAATTGGACTGCGTGAGAATTGCAATAATAAGAACTCGCATTCTGACATTTGATGCATATATCTGTATGCAGATTTTTCTGAAATCACAATAATAAATCTTGCATTTTTGTCCTTTCTTCGAAAATCGCAAAAATTAATGCACGCAATACTATCTGAATTTACAGCAAATCATTGCAACTGAATAAAATTTCCTGAAAATAGAAATTTTAAGACATAGTGTCAAATGTAACATTTCGCACAAACTTTTTGTTAATTTTCCTTATTTGGTTGTGAAATTGACAATTTTTGTGCACAAAAAAACTGTTGGATTAATCCTATATCAAATTTTATTAATCTTTAATAGTCATAATCTACTTCTTTTGAACTTTGTTGGATAGTTGTCTCATTGGCAATCATACCACATATCCTTATTTTTACACAAGATTTTAAAATTTCATGGCATTTAGACTTGAAAGCTATAATTTTTAGGTTCAAACAACAGTTCACAATGTAAATTAAGCCAAGTTCTCAAAAAGTGCTGGTCAGTAGGTTTTGACCACCAAAATTTTGCCCAATTTTGGTATTTTGCAATAGAAATAATACTGAGGACGAGCAGATTTTCTTCAAAGGCCACCAGGGAAATGAAGATTTTGATAACTCTGAATTAAGTAGTTTTATATTTTGAAATGGACCTAGTTTATTATTTACACATCAACATCTGTTATTCAATGTTTTAAAGCTTTTTTAAAGCATGAATGGCTATGTATAAAAGGGAATTAAAGCAAGGATCTGAATTAGACTTTTTCAGAAGTCAAAAAGAAAACCATCAGTAACAAAGATTTAAAAAAAAAAAAATGGTTGTCTACGTTTTCTTTTCTTTTTCAAATTTTGAATTTTTTTCATAATGAATGAGTTTAGATACTTATGATATTTACAATTTTTGGAATATAGAGTTCAGGCATTTTAGTGCTTGACATATTGCCTATAGATGTCTTCTTTTTTGTGTATGTGTCTTTGGTTGCTTTCTTGTTGGCATTACATATATTTCACATAATTCCTTTACTGTAGACTGATTAATTTTTTGTGAACGATTTATTTCTCGTGACTACTAAAGAAACATGAATATATGTCATTACAGATATGTAAAAGTGAATCTTCCTTAAGATACATCATGAAAATAAAAACTATGAAGTCACTTTGAATGTGCTAAATGCGCTAAAAGTATTCACAAAAATAAGTTGGTATTCAAATATGTTTGTTTGCCTCAGCTTTGAAAGATCAAAGTACTGGAGTACTGAATATTGAATGACAGCAAGTTCTTGTGGATGGTCACAAGCACTTGTCTCAGAAAAAAATCATATCTCTATACCTGAAAGTGAGGTTAATGTTCAGAGATATATTTTTTGTGAGACAAGTTTGTGCGTGGATGATGAATTAATGACAGGAATTCAATCTCACGAAATAACTATCATACTGTAGTGATACAAATCAGTATACTCTGGTTTGTTGTTATATATTATATTAATATTTGTATATAACAGTTACATGTATGTATAATTTTCATCCATTTGTATATCATTCTATTCTACTATTCTAATAACAGTGCAGTGCAAGTGCATGGTGGACACTCTTCCGTAATAATCCGATTTTTCTAATAGATTGGATTTGAGTAAGCATTCATATTTTCCATAAACGTTCTTGAGATATTCTTCCACATGCGTTAACACAATTTTTCTGTACGTGTGCATAGATATTAATGATTTTTACTGATATATAGCGTTTTCGTTGTTAAATATTTATTAATCTCTATTAGAATTGAATCTAAATTATTTTCTCGTCTCCTTTTGTTTTTGTTTATTTGGGTTGTTAAGGTAAACTGAACTGTTGTTTTCTTCGTACACGCATAACGGTTAATATTATTGTTAGAATTTTCTGTATTACTTAAATAAAACCATTGGGTATATATGATTTCATTTAGATTTTTAATAGACTTTTTCCTTTTTTGGTCAAAAAATGGTATAAAATGTTGCAAAAAATATGTTGCCTTTTTACTTTATTTTGTAAGTAAATCCAATCTTATTTATTTTCCGCTAAACTGTATTGGATAAGACAAACAGAAAGTTTTACAAGTTAAATTACTGTAAATTCAGAAATTATTGCGAGGTTTTTATTATTGCGAAAAATTGGACTGCGTGAGAATTGCAATAATAAGAACTCGCATTCTGACATTTGATGCATATATCTGTATGCAGATTTTTCTGAAATCACAATAATAAATCTTGCATTTTGTCCTTTCTTGAAAATCGCAAAAATTAATGCATAATACTATCTGAATTTACAGCAAATCATTGCAACTGAATAAAATTTCCTGAAAATAGAAATTTTAAGACATAGTGTCAAATGTAACATTTCGCACAAACTTTTGTTAATTTTCCTTATTTGGTTGTGAAATTGACAATTTTGTGCACAAAAACTGTTGGATTAATCCTATATCAAATTTTATTAATCTTTAATAGTCATAATCTACTTCTTTTGAACTTTGTTGGATAGTTGTCTCATTGGCAATCATACCACATATCCTTATTTTACACAAGATTTTAAAATTTCATGGCATTTAGACTTGAAAGCTATAATTTTAGGTTCAAACAACAGTTCACAATGTAAATTAAGCCAAGTTCTCAAAAAGTGCTGGTCAGTAGGTTTTGACCACCAAAATTTTGCCCAATTTTGGTATTTTGCAATAGAAATAATACTGAGGACGAGCAGATTTTCTTCAAAGGCCACCAGGGAAATGAAGATTTTGATAACTCTGAATTAAGTAGTTTTATATTTTGAAATGGACCTAGTTTATTATTTACACATCAACATCTGTTATTCAATGTTTTAAAGCTTTTTAAAGCATGAATGGCTATGTATAAAAGGAATTAAAGCAAGGATCTGAATTAGACTTTTCAGAAGTCAAAAGAAAACCATCAGTAACAAAGATTTAAAAAAAAAAAAATGGTTGTCTACGTTTTCTTTTCTTTTTCAAATTTTGAATTTTTTTCATAATGAATGAGTTTAGATACTTATGATATTTACAATTTTTGGAATATAGAGTTCAGGCATTTTAGTGCTTGACATATTGCCTATAGATGTCTTCTTTTTTGTGTATGTGTCTTTGGTTGCTTTCTTGTTGGCATTACATATATTTCACATAATTCCTTTACTGTAGACTGATTAATTTTTTGTGAACGATTTATTTCTCGTGACTACTAAAGAAACATGAATATATGTCATTACAGATATGTAAAAAGTGAATCTTCCCTTAAGATACATCATGAAAATAAAAAAACTATAAAGTCACTTTGAATGTGCTAAATGCGCTAAAAGTATTCACAAAAATAAGTTGGTATTCAAATATGTTTGTTTGCCTCAGCTTTGAAAGATCAAAGTACTGGAGTACTGAATATTGAATGACAGCAAGTTCTTGTGGATGGTCACAAGCACTTGTCTCAGAAAAAAAAATCATATCTCTATACCTGAAAGTGAGGTTAATGTTCAGAGATATATTTTTTTGTGAGACAAGTTTGTGCGTGGATGATGAATTAATGACAGGGAATTCAATCTCACCGAAATAACTATCATACTGTAGTGATACAAATCAGTATACTCTGGTTTGTTGTTATATATTATATTAATATTTGTATATAACAGTTACATGTATGTATAATTTTCATCCATTTGTATATCATTCTATTCTACTATTCTAATAACAGTGCAGTGCAAGTGCATGGTGGACACTCTTCCGTAATAATCCGATTTTTCTAATAGATTGGATTTGAGTAAGCATTCATATTTTCCCGCAAAACGTTCTTGAGATATTCTTCCACATGCGTTAACACAATTTTTCTGTACGTGTGCATAGATATTAATGATTTTTTACTTATATATATATTTCTAACGACAAAACATTTTCATATTATTATTTTATGTTCTAAAAAAAATTATTTTTATGATTATCCATTGAAGAAATGAATTTATAAAAAGCGATAAGGAATGTTATTTTGTACTCGATTATGTCCACGTATTTATACGATTGGTTACCAGTCAAAAATGAAAGTCAAATCTCTGTGGCAACAATACATCGGAATGCCCTCACAGTCATCACGATGTAAAAATGTATAATATGAGTCATAGGAGGGTTTTATTTTTACATCTGTAAGACAACAACCCAACAGCACCAACCAAATAAAGACATTTGAATTCAACATGTTGTCTCCAACAACAAAAATGTCATTACCATCAGGAGAGCTCCAAATTACAATAGAAAGTCTCAACAAGCGATGATTAATCTCTTATGTCCCTTTTGGTCATATAGCTCTTCATGTCTTTTGGACTTGTACATCCTTGGCTTTCAAAGGTTATGGTTTGGGCGTTTCTGATAAAGTTAACTCCAGAAAAATGCTTTAGACACACAAAATTAATAGTTAACAAAGTCCACAATAAAAATAACAGGTTAAAAATTGTGGTGTAAAACATGGCTCTGTGGGTCCTACAGTCCATTTAAAACATTGGACCATAATAGATGATTTTCCATTCAGAAACATTCAGAATTATTTTTTATTGTAGTCCCTTTTGTTTTATACTACATATACAAACATTATCTGTCATTTGTAGAATAAACATGTTTCTGATTTTTCTTGGAAATTTGAACAACCCTCTTTCAAATTACTAGTTAAATGTATTTTTGAAAATTTTAAACCTTATATTTAATCCTTTTTATCTGAAATTTGTATACAAAAGCAAGCTTGATATTTTTTTGACTGAAAAAGGTTAGTTTTATTAAATATGAGGTTGTCATAAAGTGATTACGTCATTGATGTACCAATATGCTCATCTTCAAAAGGCATGTTCAAAAACAGAAAACTCAGCATTTCCCTGTCTTAATAGGATTATACAAAACTAGAGTTTTTACAAATGATATACAAATATTTGTCTGGAGATAACAGCAGTATATGGCATTTACGTATTTAGACAACGCTTCCGTTATTACATAAAATGCAAGTGAAAATACTTGGTCCACAATCAGAACAGAAATTAAAACTTCATGTTGCTTTGCTGAACCATATTTATAATTAAATGATTAAATGAAAAATGAGTTTTGAGATAAACATCAAAATGCGCACTTTAAATTTCATTCTTCATCTGATTATTAAAACCTCTTTTGAATGTAATGAAATAATTTATTTGTGTTTTTTTTTAAATAAAATTTCTTAGATTACAAGTTTATGTCTCTATTTGATGTAAATTTACAGATTTTGTTTTCATCCCTTTTACATTGAATATTTATGCTTTTCATAACAGTATACACACAAAAGCACAATTTAAACAAAATGAAATTTTGATTTGTTTTTCTTCAGCTCGATGATCATTAAAAATAATGAGCATATTGTGTAAATGATAGCACTGAAGTAGAAACTTGAAACATTCTTTTGAAATTGATTGGGTTTCTTCTTTTGTCTTAATAAAAAAAACTAAACTTTTATTGTATCATATCAATGCATTAGGTGTGATTTCTAAAATCCCAGAAACATGCTCAAACATACAAATATGGAAAGCCTTTAATTTTGAAAGAAAGTTATATTTTTTTCCTTTGTAAAGTCTCTTTGATGTGTTGCAAGATGGGAAATATTCACATAACAAAAACAGGAATAAATATTATTGACACAGTAAATATCTGTGAGATTTATATGTTCCATTTACACTGATGTTGCTAACTTTGTATCATATGTTTTTATATGAGGGGCTTCTGTTGTGTCTCAGTGGTCTAAGTAGTTCATCTGTAGTATCACTAGCCTGTCAACACTGAGGTTGTGAGATCGGACACCGTGTTCAACTCTGATCTTAATTAACTAGGATTGCTGAGTTTCCCTATCGAAGGTCTGCAGAGGGCAAATCATTTATAAGTACATATCTGGCTCGTAGAACAGATGAATTACAACAGAACATGGATCTGAGCTTTAATTATTGATAGTGAATTTCACATACATGTAGGAGACGGGTGTACAACACCGGTAGAATGTCTTTTTGGAAAAAAAGAGGGATTGAAAACCAAAAAGAAATTAATTAGCATCAAACAAAGTAAAGGCGAAGCCGAAATGGCACAGTTAGACTTGTTGCTTGAGTTTGCAGATCAACTGGAATCTGGAGATGGGTGTGCAAGTATTGTAACATCTAGTGACATTGATGCAGTAGTGATTCATTTGTTCACTTTATCTTTTTTCTGGCCTGGATCTCAAGATTGCACATTCAAGAATCATTTGTATGTTATTCTCCAAAAAGCAGGATCATTGATGGACATTTAACTAAAATTATAGAAATCCTTGAAAATGCTTGGAATGAGAAATATATAGCAGCAAATGAGTGGTTCTCTCTAAGCACTCTTTCTTCCTCCACCAATTAAAACTGGCTGTCGTGATCTTAATTAAAACTAGGATTGCCAGTTCCCCTGTCGAAGGTCGGTGGTTCTCTCCAAGCCCAAGCACTCTTTCTTCCTCCACCAATTAAAACTGGCTGCCATGATCTTATTTAAAACTAGGATTGCCAGTTCCCCTGTCGAAGGTTGGTGGTTCACTCAAAGCACTCTTTCATCCTCCACCAATTAAAACTGGCTGCCATGATCTTCATTAAAACAAGGATTGCCAGTTCCCCTGTCGAAGGTCAGTGGTTCTCTCTAAGCACTCGTTCTTCCTCCACCAATTAAAAATTGGCTGCCTTGATCTTAATTAAAACTAAGATTGCCAGTTCCCCTGTCGAAGGTCGGTTGTTCTCTCTAAGCACTCTTTCATCCTCCACCAATTAAAACTGGCTGCCATGATCTTAATTAAAACTAGGATTGCCAGTTCCCCTGTCGAAGGTTGGTGGTTCTCTCTAAGCACTCTTTCATCCTCCACCAATTAAAACTGGCTGCCATGATCTTAATTAAAACAAGGATTGCCAGTTCCCCTGTCGAAGGTCGGTTGTTCTTTCTTTGCAAACTCAGGCTTCGTCCACCAATATTAAATATTAATAAACAGCTGCGCCATGAGTGCATGATACGCCCGTCGTTTTATGCAATAATCATAAATAGTTTCTGAGATACAGCGTGACATGTGAAAACACACCTTTTTTAACAAAAAACTCAATAACTCTTAAATAAAATTTTGAATCATCACCAAAAAGTATACAGATCTTGAGATTAATGTAACTAAGAAGTGTGTAAAGTTTTAAGCAATAATCATATATTGTTTTTGAGATACAGTGCGACATGTGAAAACACACCTTTTTTAACAAAAAACTCCATTACTCTTAAATAAAATTTTGAATCATCACCAAAAAGTATACAGATCTTGAGATTAATATCACTAAGAAGTGTCTAAAGTCTTAAGCAATAATCATAAATTGTTTTTGAGATACGGCGCGACATGTGAAACCCCCCCCTTTTTTTTTTACAAAAAACTCAATATCTCTAAAATAAAATCTTGAATCAAAATCAAAAAGTATACAGATCTTTAGATTAATATAACTAATAAGTGTGTAAAGTTTTAAGTAATAATCATAAATTGTTTTTGAGATATGGCGCGACATGTAAAAACCCCATCCCCCTTTTTTACAAAATACTCAATAATAATTAAAAAATAAAATTTTGTATCATCACCAAAAATTATACAGATCTTAAGGTTAATATAACTAAGAAGTGTGTAAAGTTTTAAGCAATTATCATAAATCGTTTTTGAGATACGGCGCGACATGTGAAAAAAAACACACCCCTGTTTTAGTTACAAAGTCCCGTAACTCAAAAGTTTTGATCTTATTTTCACCAAAAGTATACAGATTGTTTGACCATCATAAGGAACAACTGCATTAAGTTTCATGAAATTTGGATGAGTTGTTCTCAAGTTCTGATGCGACATGTTTACGCCCGGACAGACAGACGGACAGCACCCTGTTTTAGTTACAAAGTCCCGTAACTCAAAAAGTTTTAATCTTATTTTCACCAAAAAGTATACAGATCGTTTGACCATCATAAGGAACAACTGCATTAAGTTTCATGAAATTTGGATGAGTCGTTCTCAAGTTACGGTGCGACATGTTTATGCCGGACAGACAGACGGACAGACAGACGGACGGATGCCGGACATTTGTATACCATAATACGTCCTGTCAAAATTTTGACAGGCGTATAAAAATTGCTGCCTTGATATAGCCTGGCCATACAGTTTGTGCAATGATAGATAAGACTAAGTGTTAAATGTACTTCAGTAATTTAACACCTCTAAATGCTTTATTCAAGATTTTCAGTTCGTAATTGTGAGTATTTAAGTGTCAGGTCAACACTTTCCATCGGGGATGTCTGCCAGTATGGGAAGAAAATGTTTTTAATTAAAAAAACAAGTTAAAATAAATATCAATATGACATTTTTTTTTATCAATATTTCAGCTTCTTAAGTAGCCTCTGTTTTTGGTCAAATTTGTCAGTTTGATAGCAGGTTTATTACATTACATGACTATGACATCAAAATTGACATTTCTACACTTTAATACTTTCTGCAATCAAATTGATGCAAAAAAATAAAAGGAAATATCAATATGACATTTTTTTGGACCATATTAGTGATTTCAGCTGCTTCTATTATCCTCTATGTTGGTCCAATTTGTCAGTTTAATATAACTTATTTAAGACAATACTGTACATTACTATGACATCACAAATGACATTTCTACATGTCTTCACTAAAATTGCTGTATCTCCTTTTACACAGACAACATTTCAATCTTATTTGTTTATCAATGGTATTAACAAAAAACATCTTATTCATTTATCAATGGAATTAACAAAAAACATCAAAGATTTCTGAATTTTACAGGTTTTTTTTAATGTCAGAGGCGTTTAAATGACCTTTAACTTAATATGAAAAATGAGATTTTTTCCATAGTTTTGATAAAACTGAATATTGTGTATGTCAGATTTGATGATGATTTTATATGATGGAACTGGTTCTCATTTCATTTGGACATTTTTGACTTTTTAGATTTTTTTCTGTTATATTTTGTGCAATAATTCACAAGTTGGCTTAAAAACGACAGTTCTTTATGTTAAGAGGGTAATACAGTTAACTTATAAACTAATCTTTCCTGAGGCTCTCATCATCGTAGGAAAAACACAAGTTTTTTATTTTTAAAAAACTAATGAGTACATATGTGATATATATTGCTTGCAAAATGAAAAGTATCGTAAAATATGTTTAGTTACCATATTTATATATATATATAGCTGTATAAAGCTATTTTTGGAATTTGGTTAATTTTAAAAATGATCTGCCATTAATTTTTACCTTATTATACCCATATATGTGCTTTATTAACATGATGTTACCATTGTTTATATATAGGTTCTCTTTGAGAGAAAGAGTAATTTTAATAAGTTTCAAATAGGAGCACCATGTATTGGTGCCACAGATTTGTTCAATTTCTTTTTAAAAAAAATTGGATAATTTAAAATAGCTCTTATAATCAAATGATCAGTTGGGATTTTTTTGAAGCAAAGATCACAAAATTTCTTGTTATTAGGTTTCCAAATTTCTTTTTAGATAGACATGGAAATCGAAGAAAAAAAAAAGGCTTATCTTTACTTTTTGTCGAATATTATTATAATGTTGCGGAAGAGAGACAAAACAATTCAACATTCTGGTGTCATGGTCAGCATCTATATTTAAGTTTAGTCTGTAGTTAAAAGATTTTTAGACATCAATAACTTTGTCGAACCTTCATGGAATTTTTATTAAATTTGGACAGAAGCTTTTTTACGTCAAAAAGACAGTATATCCAGAGCAAAATTTTGAAATATTTTTTTCAGTTTTTCATATTTTACTGATAAATGGAGTTATTTTTGCAGTTAACATTTATATACAGTCTACATACAGTTAAAGTATTTCAGTCACCAATAACTTAATCAAAACTTCATGGAAATTTACATAAACTGGGCAGAAGCTTTTTTTCATATTAGAATGAAAGACAGTATCTAGAGCAAAATTATGAAAATGTTTTTTTCTTCAATTTCCTGTAGTTAACTGAGGACTAAGATTTTTCTGCAATTAACATGTTGATAGTGACTGGTCTTAGATAACAGTTACTTTGGCAGAAGCTTGTTTATGATTTTGAGAGAAAGATTTTTAAAATATATTTTTTTAATTTTTCAGTATTTATGTCACTGATAGATGGATTACGTTTTTTGCAGTATTAACATTTACGTACATGCAGTATGGGATTAAATTTTTTTACATGATTATTTATTTAACCTTCAGGAATTTTTATGAAACTTCAACAACATTTATCTTAAAAGATAAAGAAAAAAGCATCTGAAGAAAAAAGTTTGATCTTTTAAAGTAATTTCCATATTTTTCTTATAAATGGACTTACTTTTTACAGTCAACATCACACCTTTGCGATTTTAAGCGAGACACAAATTTTAATCCAAAAAAAAAATCCAAATATAGTTTGATATAAGTCCATATTAATATTATTTTATATTGTTTACATTTCAACTTACAATTTTATTTTATGTGAGCATTATGGTTAATTATTAAGTATGATTTTGAAATGTTTTTGAATTTTATGTTCTTGAGTGATATTTTCTTTAGTTTTAATAGTTAAATGATAAATTTCATAACTAAATAAACAAAATTTACACTTTCATGCTCAAAAAGTTTTCAAAGGCATCACGATTTTATTTCCTCTGGGAAAAGAATTAAGTGTATCGTTTGTGATCCTTAAGCTGCATTTTATTGCATGTTTGAATTGTCACTAGTTAATATTTTGCAATTTTTCTCCATTATGAGGTGCAAAGGAGATAAATTAAGTGATTTCTAAGGATTGGAATTTTGAAACAAAGTAGGAATAACTATTGGGAAATTCCAACTGTCAAAATACATTAAAAATTAACTGAATTTAAAGAAATTTAAGGAACATCAAAGTTAAAGGGAAATATCACTTTCAAACTCACTGGAAACATTATTTGAATTTTTTTGTGAGAAAGGTTATTTAAAGGTTTTCAGATAAGGCCAAAATTGGAATTTTTTTAATAGTATTTGCAATTATAAAACATATATACATCTCTGAAACTTATAATGTTTGATTATAAACCTTATATTATAATAGTATTTATTAAAAATACAACAGGCACAAAATCTCTGAAAGGAGAAGAGTTCCAAAAATAGAAAAAGTAGTAGTATAATTGTACAAAAAAATGTACAGAAACTTCTATTTAAATTAGAATTTGATATATTGAGTATACAATTCTTTAAATGCAAAACTAAATGAATTTTTCTCATGGAAGATTTTGAGTTTTGGTACTGCAGAAGAAACAGAATTGTAGGGTTTTGCTTATTGTTGAAGGCCATATAGTGACCTATAGTTTTTAACTTCCATGTCATTTGGTCTCTGGTGGAGAGTTGTCTCATTGGCAATCATACCACATCTTCTTATTTTTATATACTGTGGATTCATTTATTTTCGTGGGTACCAATTTTCGTGGATTTAGGAAAACTTACATGTTCATGAATATTTAATTTCGTGGTTTTGACGAAGTCTGCATACAAGCCTATAGAAAATTTGTTATTCGTTGAACATTTAATTTCGTGGTTCACCTGTACCCATGAAATCCACGAAAATTGGTATCCAATGATTTATAATGAATCTACAGTATATATATTAAAATTTGGTATATTGAGTCTGTTGCTGATTTAAAAAGCTATCAAATTTTGGTTAAATGTAAAAGTTGAATACTGTTAATTCAGAAATTATTGCGAGGTTTTTATTAATGCGAATAATGTGACTGTGTGAGTATCGCAATAATAAGAACGCGCATTCTGATATCTGATGCATATATCTGTAACATAATATATGCAGCTTATCCTGAAATCACAATAATTAATCTCGCATTTATTTCCATTCTTCAAAAATCGCAATAATAAATGCATGCAATAATTTCTGAATTTACAGTATAAAATATCTGTATCTATACACCTTATCGCTATTTGACTGCCATTACTGGACATCACAAAGGTTCCTGTAAAACTATGACTCCAGCAAATTCTCAGATTATAAAATAACAATATGGTCTATTGGTTACAGTGCCTATATAATGTTTTAAGATAGATCTCTGTTTTGCCCTATCGTTATGCTGATAAATGAGGTTTGACTTGAACCTGATTGAAACATGAATTGAATGACAAAACCTTTATTTTTCATAACATTTTATAAAAATAAGGAGATGTGGTATGATTGGCAATGAGACAACTTTCCAGCAGAGTCCAAATGACGTGAATGTAAGCAACTATAGGTCATCATACAGCCTTCTAACAAGGAGCAAAACCCATACCGTATATAGTCAGCTTTAAATAAAAGGCTGGGCATGACAAAATGTAAACAGTTTTAATGGAAAAAAGGGCAGCCTGATATTTGACAAAAAAATAAACAAAAAACAAATATGACAGACAGCAACCAACGACAACCGGTGAATAACAAGCTCCTGACTTGGGATAGTCATCAAATGAAGAATGTTGATTGTTTACATCTTATAGTTTTCATTGACAAGGTCATTTGTCCTTCATTAAATTATTTTTATACCATTGCATTTATTTTTAGTACTGTTTATTGATAACTTTGTCTTGTGATGCTCTGCTTCAAACTATCTTCTTTAGTCTCCAATAAAATATTATCATTTAACCATAAAATTTAGTTCAAACGATGGTTTTTCAATAGTTTACATCTTGATAAAATTTTATGATGATGTGACATCTTCTTCACACTGCTAGATATTAACCTCATTTCTCCCCAACACCTAGATTGTGATCATTCAGCTATGAAATCAAGGTCAAACTATACTTTTGACATGAATTATGAACTTGTATTCATTGATAAAGTTTCATATTGTATCGCATATGCTGCATACCAAAGTTTTCTTAATCTCTAACCAAAAGCAATGACTATCAGACATTCAGACAAACATCGACAATGACTGGATAAAAAAAGTATGCTCCTCATCATGGTTTTGCAGTCAGGACTGTAAAACATAAAGGTCTAAAACGGTCTTGCATTTATGTACTATGGAATCATGGTTAAATTATTATGAATTCTAATGTTGTGGTAGTGATTTTGATGGGAGAATGTCATAATTTGAGGGGGGTATATCCAAATTTAACCTTCTGAAATGGTCTGTTAAATTTGCAACTTTAAAATTAAAAATTTAATGTCAGCAAGTATAAAAATAAAGTACAGATATTTCTTAAATTATATCTATTAAATTATTTAACAGTTTTCATTAAACAGAAAAGTCAGTACAACCTGCATCATTTTAATAAAACCTGATGGTGAAGTATAATTATTTGAACAAATTGATCCATAGTAGTTAGAACTATTTGTACAACCATTATAAAATTATATATATATTGAACCATGATATAATTATATCAGTAAAAGCATAATTGGCTTTTATCCTTTTAGTCAATTTTAACCATTTTTGTAAATTTTTGTAATCTTTACAAAATCTTCTCCTCTGAAACTACTGGGCCAATTTAACAAACTTGGCATTTAGAGCACAATGGGGTAAAATTGTTTATTAGGTCATCATTAAATTATCTAGTTTAAAAATTGTGTCCGTGACCTGCCAAACCAACCAAGATGGCCACCATGGCTAAAAATAGAACATAGGGTAAAATGTATATTTTGGCTTATAACTCTGAAACCAAAGCATTTAGAGCAAATCTGACATGGGGTAAATTGTTTATTAGGTCAAGATCTATCTGCCCTGAAATTTTCAGATGAATCGGAGAACCTGTTGTTGGGTTGCTGCCACTAAATTGGTAATTTTAAGAAAATTTTGAAGCTTTTGGTTATTATCTTGAATATTATTATAGATAGAGATAAACTGTAAACAGCAATAATGTTCAGCAAAGTAAGATCTACAAATAAGTCAACTTGACCAAAATGGTCAGTTGACCCCTTAAAGTTATTGCCTTTATAGTCAATTTTAACCATTTTTGTAAATTTTTGTAATCTTTTACAAAATCTTCTCCTCTGAAACTACTGGGCCAAATTTAACAAACTTGGCCACAATCATCATTAGGGGTATCTAGTTTAAAAATTGTGTCCGGTGACCTGCCAAACCAACCAAGATGGCCACCATGGCTAAAAATAGAACATAGGGGTAAAATGTATATTTTGGCTTATAACTCTGAAACCAAAGCATTTAGAGCAAATCTGACATGGGGTAAAATTGTTTATTAGGTCAAGATCTATCTGCCCTGAAATTTTCAGATGAATCGGAGAACCTGTTGTTGGGTTGCTGCCACTAAATTGGTAATTTTAAGAAAATTTTGAAGCTTTTGGTTATTATCTTGAATATTATTATAGATAGAGATAAACTGTAAACAGCAATAATGTTCAGCAAAGTAAGATCTACAAATAAGTCAACTTGACCAAAATGGTCAGTTGACCCCTTAAGGAGTTATTGCCCTTTATAGTCAATTTTTAACCATTTTTTGTAAATTTTTGTAATCTTTACAAAATCTTCTCCTCTGAAACTACTGGGCCAAATTTAACCAAACTTGGCCACAATCATCATTAGGGTATCTAGTTTAAAAATTGTGTCCGTTGACCTGCCAAACCAACCAAGATGGCCACCATGGCTAAAAAATAGTTTACATAGGGTAAAATATGAATCGGAGAACCTTTTTGGCTGCCATAACTCTGAAACCAAAGCATTTAGAGCAAATCTGACATGGGTAAAATTGTTTATCAGGTCAAGATCTATCTGCCCTGAAATTTTCAGATGAATCGGAGAACCTGTTGTTGGGTTGCTGCCACTAAATTGGTAATTTTAAGAAAATTTTGAAGCTTTTGGTTATTATCTTGAATATTATTATAGATAGAGATAAACTGTAAACAGCAATAATGTTCAGCAAAGTAAGATCTACAAATAAGTCAACTTGACCAAAATGGTCAGTTGACCCCTAAGGAGTTATTGCCCTTTATAGTCAATTTTTAATTTTCATAAATTTGAAGAAAAACAAAATGCAATGAAATAGGTTGGAAAAAATTTCATAATCATCTGAAGTAAAAATAGAACAATTAGATTCTGTCATAATCAGATAGAATATGTCCTTGAGTTCATTCTACTGGACAAAATATGCTTTGTCACCAGAATTATGTCACCTAGTGCTGATTTATGTAGCAAAGCAATTAAGTCTTCTGTTTGACATATATATTACCTTATGGAAATGCTAGTTAAACTGGAATCATTTCTTGCTAACTTAATTATTAGTATTGACCTTATGGAGAATGTGCCAAGTATTAAAGAGTTCCCAATCCTCAGTTTTTGCAGTGGAGGTATTTTTTTGCCTTGAGATTTTCGATTGACTGGAAAAGGTGAACTTGATTTGTTGTCAGTAACTTTGGACAAATTGGTACATGTAACATTATACAGAAAGTGGCAGTAAACAAGCAAACAGCTATATTTCAAACTGGTTTTCCAACTCAAAGTAAATAATTATTAGGTCTTTCCACTTTTCGTGGAAAGACCTATTGCTTTTTTCTGATTATTATTATTATTATTAGGTCTTTCCACCTTTCCGTGGAAAGACCTATTGATTTTGTTCTGATTATTATTATTATTATTTTTTTTTCTTCCGCTAATTTTTTTCTTGCGTAGTATTGTTGTTTCATAAGATGTCGCTTAGATATTTGGAATATGATATTGTATAGTTTATACGCTTTAAAATTGACAACTGCTAAACCGAACACTTTACGTTGTAAGAGTTATCTCCCAAACACTGTTTTTCTTGTGACCACTACTCCTTCATAACCGTAAAAGATTACGACAAATTTATTTTACCAAATTGCTCGTTACATCTTCAGGATCAGGATATTTATTTGGACCGAAGCTTTCGGAGACTCCATATGAGAGTTATTTCCCTTATGCATTTGATATAAGTAATATGCATTTCTAACTGGTAAACCATAAGTGATAGAGACCTAGGGTCTTTTGATTTGAGGTCCTTGGTCGAAAAAAAGAAAATTTTGTCAAGGTCAAAGGTCAAGGTCATATTATAAATTTTGATTTTGGCTTATTTTCACTTCTTTTCAAAACCGTATAAGATATCGACAACATATTATTACTAAATTGTTAGTTGCGACATGTCGTAACACATACATTTTGGTTTAAAGGGTGCGCTAACATTAAATTAGAGTTTTCTCCCCTCTTGTATTTAAAAATAACGTATGGTGATATAACTCATTAACCATCTATAACTAAGACCTAGGGTCTTTTGATTTGAGGTCCTTGGTTTATGACCTTGAAATTGAGCTCGAGGTCATAGGTAAATTTGACGTTCTTGATTTTGACCTTTGCTTTTACTTCATATGTATACATGATAAAGCCATGGGACTTTTGCATTAGGTTGCAATCCATTTGATCTTGGAAAATCCAACTGAAGTGACCTTGTGTAAACCGAAGTAGCTATTTTTGTACTTATTTAATATAAAAGTATATAGAACCATATATTTTTAAAATCAGTGTCAAGTAAACATTCAAATTATACGAAGTAACTTTTTTCAAACCGAAGTGAAAATTATCTCCTTATTTAAAAAAATGTATAGAAACCATATATTTTGGAATCAGCGTACAATAAGCTATCATTTGACACTGAAATGACATTTTAAACCAAATTTTAATATTTTCATATCAAAATAGATCTTTATTGGTGGAAAGACCTTCAATTGTTCTCTGAACAATTGGTTTTAATTATTATTTTTTTCTTTTTCTTCCGCCTAATTTTTTTCTTGCGTAGTATTGATGTTTCAAAAGATGTCGCTTAGATATTTGGAATATGATATCGATAGTTTATACGCTTTTAAAACTGACAACTGCGTAACCAAATACTTTACGTTGTAAGAGTTATCTCCCCAAACACTGTTTTTCTTGTGGCCACTACTCCTTCAAGAACCGTAAAAGATTACGACATTTATTTTACCAAATTGCTCGTTACATCTTCAGGATTAGGATTTTAATTTTGACCGAAGCTATTCGAGACTCCATATGAGAGTTATTCCCCCTTATGTATTTGATATAAGTGATTTGTATTTCTAACTGGTAAACCATAAGTGATATTGGCCTAGGGTCTTTGGATTTGAGGTCCTTGGTCCATAAAAATGAAAATGAAGTCAAGGTCAAAGGTCAAGGTCATATTTTAGATGTTTACATGTCTTTGATTTCCCAATAATTCTCCAATGGTTATAGATACAGAAAATTTAAATAGTGAAAAATGTTTGTTCTTTCAAGGGGCAACTTTGTTACATTATGACTCTATTGGTTTTACCATTGTGTAAGGGACATAACCCCCATTGATGGTTTATAAAAAGACATTATTAGGCAAATCTCTTAAACAAAAGGTCCTAGACCCATAGGGTCTTTTGCAATGACATTGTCAACCAATGACCTTGATCAAGGTTACAAGGTCAAAGGTCAAGGTCATGGACAAAGAGGCAAATTATGTGTTTTTTTGCACTATTCAAAGAGTTTTATGTGTGTTTTAATGCTTTTGTAGGTTAACAACCAACCAACCAACCAACCAACCAACCAATCAATCAATCAATCAATCAATCAATCAATCAATCAATCATTGCATGCATGCATGTTTCCGTCTCATGTGTTTAATACGGGGTCCAAGATCTCCTTTGTTTCTTTTTCGCCTGTTTCAAGAAACCCTATCCAACGTGTTTAATTAGTAAACCAACCAACCAACCAACCAACCAACCAACCAATCAATCAATCAATCAATCAATCAATCAATCGTTACATGCATGTCTCCGTCTCATGTGTTTAATACGGGGTCCAAGGTCTCATTTGTTTTTTTTTCGCTTGTGCCAAGAGACCCTATCCAACGTGTTTAATCGATCAAACAATCAATCAATCAATCAATCAATCAATCAACCAACCAACCAACCAATCAATCAATCAATCAATCAATCAATCAATCAATCAATCATTGCATGCATGTTTCCGTCTCGTGTGTTTAATACGGGGTCCAAGATCTGATTTGTTTCTTTTTCGCTTGTTTCAAGAGACTCTATCCCACGTGTTTAAATAATCAACAAACCAATTAATCAACCAACCAACCAATCAATCAATAAACAAATGAATTAATCAATTATGTTTCGAGGGGAAAATACCATTAACAATTGTTTTAAAACAAATGATTTATATTATTGTTTGAACATCTTTTCTGAAAAAAAATTTCACATGCATATTATCTGATCTTCTCTGAAACTACATGTCCAATTGACCTCAAAATTTGCAGTCAGCAGGGTATACATGTATTACATCTTCATAGAACAACGTGGTGCAGCTCCTCCCAAGAATTTCCGTAGAGAAAGAAATTGCAATGCCGTAAAATTGCTTGCTAGCTCCATAAATCTCAGGAAATCCTACAATAAAATGTCCGCTCCTAGATTAAAATACAAATCTCTGTTACAAACTGCTGCTGAAAATGTACATTGTATGAAAATAATCGATAAACGTGTTTTAAAGTTACACAGGATCAATTAAATCCAAAGCATGCACTGCTCGTGAACTGTGATCAAACGTCAATTACCTACAATGACAAAAGAAATACATTGTGTGTACTCCGTCGCTATACATGTTCTCTGTCCAACGTCTCCACCTAAAAAGAAATAAAAATACTAAGTTTCCGCTATTATAAAGCTTCGTCACGTGACGCCACAATCTGGCGCGGGACCTGAAATAGAATAAAAACTTTCCAACTAACTAAATATAGAAACTTAACCAACACACTAATATGGACCCTTTAAAGAAACAAACAAACAAACAAACAAACACACACACACATATCAATCAATCATGTTTCAGAAGGGGGAAAGACCGTTTACAATTGCTTTTGAAAGCAATTGATTTATATTTTCACTTAATTTTCTTCATCATTTTCTGTAAATAAAAATGGGAATTTATTAGATATATTAAATAATAAACTATCTAATCCCCTCTCCTTATAGGGTTTAAATCGTATTTTGGTAGGTGAAACAGATAAAAAGCAGCTCAGGCCTATTTAACCATGTTTTTGATTAATTGTATTCACGGTTATTCCACATCAAACAAATTGTGCCCTTGCGTTGCACTAAACGATTGTATAATCTTATAAAGAGTATTTATACGAGAAATTTTTGTCTTGAAATTTAATGATATCTTGCTGTTAAGTTTTTAGTTGTGTTTTGGGAGCAGTATAATATAACACTCTTATAATTGGAAGAAATATTTGATAATTTTTTTTAACTATCAATAATATTAGTAATAATTTAATGGGAAACTGCAGAATTATGAAGGAGATTATTGTTAGAAAAAATAAAATTGCTATAAAATTTAGCATTATAACAAAGCACTTGTCAAACTCTTCTAAGCAATCACTGAAAAGTCGGTAATATGAGTCAAACAATTAGCAAGGTTTTGAAATTTTTATATTTTGTTTTAAAAGAATTGCTCTTTTTTTCTGTTGAATTTCCGCTTTTCTCAAATTTGGAGAAAGCTTATGATAAGTTTGTTTTAAAATTCTGGGTTTTTACTTGTTTTGATTGATGCTGTATAATAAGTGGTTTTAAAAAATTATAACACCTTTGTAAATAGAAAGGTCATCAACTATTAAGATATTAAAATTACGAGTGATAATGGAATAATACATTGGTTTTTTTTGGTTGTTTTTTAAATGGCAGTGCAAAATTTTTTAATATCATAGAAAGATAATGATGACAAATTTAGTATATTTAATTTTTTAAAATAAATTTGATCTTTATTGCGAGTTTTTTTTATTATAATTAAATATAACTTCAAGGTTGAGGTCAAAAAGGTGAAGGACTATAACAATATGATGCCTGTAGGCAGGGTAGGGCTTAAAGTTGCATCCAATCTTCCCTAAATATGGTCCAACTCTAGGGTATGGAGAAAAGATTTGTTATGTGATTTTGATTTCTTTGTTTTAAGGTCAAGGTCATTTCTTTGTTTTAAGGTCAAGGTCACAACTTGGAATACAAAATTGAATGGATGGAGTTGAACAAGTCTGTTCTCCACACCCTAGAGTTTACTTTTAATAATATTTTTGAAAAAAAGAAACTGGATTGAGGCAATTTATGAACCATTTCTGTAATTTTTTTGTATACCTCCATACTGTTTGAATTAAGTGGAAAAAAAAATCATTTATTAACATAGGTGTTAAAATCAATGGCGTTGTATGGCAGATATCGAAAAAAGATGATGTTTTTTTTTTTTTAAATCTACTTTTTTGTAAAATTCATATTGATTCCATCTAGACCTTTTTTTATGTCTCAGACATTCATAAGTAGTTGATAATCTTTGTTATGCTTCGGTAATAAGAATTACAAATGTCAATATAAAGGTATTTCAGTGATCTATAGTTTTTTGCTTACTTATATGATTCTCTGGTGGATAGCTGTCTCATTGGGTATCATACCAGATCTTCTTATTTATATATGAACTTCAAGGTATATTCTTAAAATCAGTGACCATATAAACTGACTAGTTTTGTGAATAAATATCTAATGATCCTCATTAGAACCATTGGAGATTGTCCTTCAGCCTAGGTACAAGCTAGATTGACTATCTTAGTCCTGACTAGGTACAAGCTAGTTAATTATCTTAATCCTGACTAGGTACAACCTAGCTTAACTGTCTTAATCCTGACTTAAGGTACAACCTAGCTTGACTGCCTTAATCTTGACTTAAGGTACAACCTAGCTTGACTGTCTTAATCTTGACTTAAGGTACAACCTAGCTTGACTGTCTTAATCTTGACTTAAGGTACAACCTAGCTTGACTGTCTTAATCTTGACTTAAGGTACAACCTAGCTTGACTGTCTTAATCTTGACTTAAGGTACAACCTAGCTTGACTGTCTTAATCTTGACTTATGGTACAACATAGCTTGACTGTATTAATCCTAACTAGGTACAACCTAGCTCAACAGTCTTAATCCTGAGTAGGTACAAGCTAGTTTAACTGTCTTAATCTTGTCTAGATACTAGCTAAAATGACCGTCTTAGTCCTGCCTAGGTACAAGCTAGCTTGAATGTCTTAATCCTGAGTAGGTTCAAGCTAGCTTGACTGTCTCTATCCTTAGTAGGTACAAGCTAGTTTAACTGTCTTAATTCTGTCTAGATACTAGCTAAGTTGACCATCTTAGTCCTCCCTAGGTACAAGCTAGCTTGACTGTCATAGTCATAGTCCTGCTTAGGTACAAGCTAGCTTGACTGTCATAGTCTTAGTCCTGCCTAGGTACAAGCTAGCTTGAATGTCTTAATCCTGAGTAGGTACAAGCTAGCTTGTCTGTCTTAATCCTTAGTAGGTACAAGCTAGTTTAACTGTCTTAATTCTGTCTAGATACTAGCTAAGTTGACCATCTTAGTCCTCCCTAGGTACAAGCTAGCTTGACTGTCATAGTCATAGTCCTGCTTAGGTACAAGCTAGCTTGACTGTCATAGTCTTAGTCCTGCCTAGGTACAAGCTAGCTTAACTGTCATAGTTGTGGTCCTGCCTAGGTACAAGCTAGCTTGTCTGTCTTAATCCTGAGTAGGTACAAGCTAGTTTAGCTGTCTTAATTCTGTCTAGATACTAGCTAAATTGACCATCTTAGTCCTGCCTAGTACAAGCTAGCTGGACTGTCATAGTCCTGCCTAGGTACAAGCTAGCTTGACTGTCATAGTCTTAGTTCTGCCTAGGTACAAGCTAGCTTAACTGTCTTAGTCCTGATTAGGTATAATCTAATCTATTGACTGTACTTATTCTGACTAGGTACGAGCTAGTTTAACCGTCTTAATCCTGTCTAGATACTAGCTAAATTGACCGTCTTAGTCCTGCCTAGGTACAAACTAGTTTAACTGTCTTAATCTCGACTAGGCACAACCTAGCTTGACTGCCTCATTCCTGCCTAAGAACAATGTAAATTGGAAAAAATGCATTAACACCACTTTCACAGACACTCTATACAAATGTTGAGATAGAAATAGAAAAACTTAAGA
Organism: Mytilus coruscus; assembly: GCA_017311375.1. Lineage (NCBI taxonomy): Eukaryota > Metazoa > Mollusca > Bivalvia > Mytilida > Mytilidae > Mytilus > Mytilus coruscus. Next base: position 30,155,126 of record CM029607.1, read on the forward strand.
GTTTAATCTATATTCAATTTTAATTTTGAGGAGTTTCACAATTTTATTTAAAGTTTTGAAACACATTAAAATTAAAAGTAAGAAATTAAACCAAAAAATTTTCAAAAAGGATCTTAAAGATATTAAAATTATGTATTATGGCTTTATTGCTCAATTATATGTATTAAATGGATTTTGTTCTATGAATATCAATAAAAGGCTTAATTGTGTATGTTAAATGGAGGATATATGATTTTAGGTCTTTTTATTTTAAAATAAGTATTATGTGCAGCAAAAACATGAAAAATTAATTTATGATTACTTATCACAATATGTTGTTTTATGACAGAAATGTAAATGAATTGCAACATCTGTCTTAAAATTATTGATTTTTCTTTCCCTATTTAACAAATGCACATGCATTTAAAGAATATGTTTGTTTTAAATCTTAAGTATTGATACCTTCAAAGATTCTATTTATAAGAATACAAGTTTGATATTAATTATATACATGTGGAGTCCAGTTTTCCTGTAAGAATGAATAGGCCTTACAGTATTCCTGTAAGAATAAATAGTTCTCACAGTATTCCTGTAAGAATGAATAGGCCTCACAGTACTCCGGTAAAAATGAATAGGCCTTTAATTTAATGCAACCAACCAGTTTGCACTAATAATAATTATGGAAATATGAAAAAGTCAAACTTTAAATTTTCAGAGGGGCAGTTTCATCTACAAGGACTGTTTGATAAATTGAAATAGAATTGGTAAACATATACATATAGTATTGGTTGTAAATTAATGGGGGTTATTATACATATATAAGAAAAAGGGACATCTTGCTTGTGACCTTGTATTATATCCAAGGGATTATTTACTCAAATATGATCTTCATTGAAGACAATTGATTGTCTTGGAAGCAAATAGTATTTGTAAACACATACAATGAAGTACATCATAGTACACCTTTTGGATAATAAATATGGTCAACACTTTACTTGGTCCGATTTTCCTTCAAAATTTTTGTTGATATTTGTCCTCTCATTGTTATGATTACAAATACTTGCCATGCAATGAATGATACAAATACTTGCCATGCAATGAATGATACATATAGAATAATGGCATTTTTGTTTTTGATACTGACTTTATCAGCTAGAATATCAAGCGAGCCTGCTAGGGCGAGCTTATATTCGAGCTGATAAAGTCAGTATCAAAAAATAAAATGCCATTATTCTTTTTATCGGCAATTTGTCATAACTGTAGGTTTTTTTGGTTGAGAATATGAAGTAGAATGAAATAGTTAGTAAAACTACTGTTACACATACAAAACGTTTTGATAGTTGTTTGGTTGTATGAATGACGTCGCGTGCATTTCATTGATAAATTGACGCGGATGGACTCGAGCACGCGACGTCGCTGCACTTGTACATGATGTCATTGCCTAATATTTTCGAGTATCAAGTCCTGTCCATGATCTTAAAAATATTAGGCAGTAAGATCAAAGGTAAAATGTACAAATTGCCAATAAAAATACTTGCCATGCAATGAATGATTCAAATTCTTGCCATGCAATGAATGATACAAATTCTTGCCATGCAACAAATGATATAAATTCTTGCCATGCAATGAATGATATAAATTCTTGCCATGCAATGAATGATATAAATTAAAATAAGACTTCACCAGTTTTATGAGCAGTTGATTACCATTAAGTGTACACCTCTCTGGGCTTGATCCTGTTATAAGAGCGATTTTCTCTAATTCTCTGTGCTTTTCAACAGGTTATGACCAGTTTGATATATTGTTGATGAACCACGTGTTAATTAAATTTGTCAGGTGTGAATTCCTGCCATGGTCATTTGGAAATTGGACGCTGGTGATTACCATTTGATCATTAGAGAAACAGTTTCTACTGTTTTAATCCTGTTAACTACAATATTTACCCACTCTCGGTAGTTTAGGAGTGCAAGATTGAAGAACATAAATGGCTGAAGTCCAGACTTTTTTGTTTAAGCACTGTTGTAGGGCAGACATTTGTGGTTAAGCGCCATTGAAGTCTAGAACTTTTTCCTATATTATCTATGTAAAACATTTTTGAAAATAAAATTATTTTATCTACAAACCGACCCTATTATTTACTCCCAAGTGCCACTTAGATTCAAGTATATAAACACATTCTTCTTTTATTTTGGCTCAGTGTACTTTGTTTGTAATCATACTTTGGCTTTATCAACTTAGTTTTTACAGTAAAATTCGATTTAATTAAAAAGTGCTTCAGCATTGCATTTAATACTTTACTTGTTTTCTCTCTTTATAGGAAATATCAATTCCGAAATGACGAATCATGAGCCACCAGGAGTTTTACGTCATGGGAGTACTGGTAGCACAGGCAGTTTCCGTAGCAACTCCGGAAGCCTTAGCAGTCCGTCTACACCAACTAACACACCATTAGTTGTCCCCCAGCCAGTGAAACCCAATAATATCAACCATAAACCTGGCAAAACTTATCAGTGTAAAATGTGCGACCAGGTAATTATGATTTCATGGTAACCTTAATGATATAGATCTTTTTTATGATTTCAATTTTAATGTGGAAAAAAATATTACGGGAAGAGGAGTAGATGGATTGATTGTTTATTGTAAAATTTGGCAGTAGGTATCATAAAACACTTACAGTTTATTTCCATCTTGACAAATTCTGAAATGAATACATTCGATGATGATTGATATTAACTCTTTATTAGTCTCTCCATTAGGGCTTCGCTTGTCAAGTCGTGTTGAATAAGATGGTCTACATTTATCGTAATCCTACTGCCCAATTTTTCTGTGATTTTTATGCCCCACCTAGGGGCATTATGTTTTTTGGTATGTGCGTCTGTTTGTTTGTCAGTCCGTCCCTCCCTCCGTCCGTCCGTTCGTCCGTCCTTTGTTTCCTTCTGTCCGGCTTCAGGTTAAAGTTTTTGGTCGAGGTAGTTTTTGATGAAGTTAAAGTCCAATCAACTTGAAACTTAGTACACATGTTCCCTATGATATGATCTTTCTAATTTTAATGCCAACTTAGAGTTTTGACCCCAATTTCACGGTCCACTGAACATAGAAAATGATAGTGCTAGTGGGCATATGTGTACTATGGACACATTCTTGTTTAATCACAGAATTGTGATTTAAGAGCAGAAATTATCAATGATGTCACAATGTTAGAGCAAAACTTATCCAGGTGGACAATCAAGTAAAAATTGCTTAAGGGAGTCCAAAAAATTTACCAGTCAATTATAGTATGTATAACAAATTATTCAGTTTTCTGCCTATAAATATTTAAAAATACCAGCTGCTCAACACTGTGAAAAGCTTTGTGGCTAATTAACTGAGTTACTTACTAAAAATGTTCACATCTGATTTGGGGCTGATATTTTTCAACACCAATGTGCAAGACTACCTTAACATCACTCGAGCATATCAGGGGTACTGTTGGGGATGAGCATATCAGGGGTACTGTTGGGGATTGATGTTGGTTGTAACAGCCATTTGTAATAAATTAAAATTTGCACTCAATCTGTCATTTATACAAGGCTGAAAATAGGCATTGTTGTTTTGATTGAATCAGAATGTTTTTGGTGATTTCAAGCTTTTTTGATATAAGAGATTTTTCTGTGTTCTTAGGTCTACTGGCTCTTCAGCCTCACTTTGAAGGTCGAAGTATTGCCCCAGGCATCCTGTTGTTCCTATATCAGAATTGCATTTAGCCTGATCAAACAAATGTCAAATATCAAAGAACACTGCTTTTAAAAGAAATGATACAAGAGGGTCTGGATGGGGTTTACAGAAAAGAGAATAATGGGATAAGAGTACAGAAAAATTGGCCCAAAAAAAGGAAAAAATAAACCCAAAAAAAGAGAAAAATAAGCTAAAAAATTAATGAATAGAAGAGTAATGGAGTAATAAATATAAAGAATAGAGAATAAGGGACAAAATAAATAAAGAAAAGAGAAAAATGGTCCAAATATGAAAGAATACAGAAATGAAGATCCCCCATCCAGACCCTTATACGAAGGATCTTTTTGATGTTGCTATTATCTTTGTATTTCATTTCTGTTGATCTTACAACAACTGTTAAAATGAAGTACGGCAATAAAAGCATCTATTTCATGAGATTCTTTTTTCTTCCTCAGATGTATCTTTCCAATAAGACTATGCAATTTTTCAAAACAATAATTTTATCATTAATAACTTGCATTGTTGATGTTTTTAAGTGTTTACTATCTGGAAATACAAATCTTTACAAAGTTCTGGTATACTTGTATGGGGCCACGGTGGCCAGGTGGTCAAGGTATTTATCTACAATTATCACTAGACTGTTAACACTGAGGTTGTGAGTTAAAACCTGGGAAGATGCAGGTGCCTTCGACTCTAATCTTAATTGACTAGGATTGGCAGTTTTCCTGCCGAAGTGGTTGTTTTGCCAGGGACTCAGGCTTCCTCCATCAAAATAACAAGTCACCACAGTATAGCTAATAAAACCAAACTCCTCATAGAAACCAGGATTCAAATTTTGTATGCCAGACGCGGGTTTCGGCTACAAAAGAATCATCAGTGATGCTCAAAACAAAAAGTTAAAAAGGCCAAATAAAGTACGAAGTTGAAGAGCATTTTTTTCTCTATTGAGGACCCAAAATTATGAAAGGTTTTGCTTCTTTTGCTAAAAGTGACGAAAGTGGCGTTAAACACCAAAAATAAATCAATCGTGTACCTTGTGCTAATGGAAAGGTCACTGTTGTTATTAATTTTACTTCCTGGATTTAAAAAAACAATTCCATTTCATTATTGGAATTATTCAATATTTCCGTAAGGTTACTGACACCATGTCATGTTTTTAATCTATTGGTAACTGAAAGGAAATCATTTTGAGAATTATCTCTGTACAGTAACATACAGTTTGACTCAGAAATAGAAAATGGAGACCAGTATTTTAAAAAAGATATTTGTCAGATTCATGTTGGAGTTAATGGTAAAAGTATATCATGTATTGAAATATGTGTCACTTAAGCCATGATAATAGAAAGCATTTCCAGGAAGGTTTCTGAAATTTATCAACTAACTCCCTCTTGTCAAAGAGTCTCCTTGTCAATAGATTTCTTTGTGAATTTCCCACTGAAATAGATCAGTTTTGCTTGACATACTTTTTGTCAATCACAAAATTAATTTATTATATAATGCATTTATAAAATTTCATATGATTATACAAAATAGTTGAAGTCCGTAAAAAAGTGTATGTTTCAGCGAAAAGTATTAGACTCTTTGTGAACGGAACTAAATTGTTTAATTTTTGTAGAAGAATATAAAATTGTATAAATATTTAAGAAACTAGGACTGATCAAAATTTATCTACTAGTATTTATTAAATTTCACCACATTTGATTATAAATCTGGCTACATTTAGGCAATACATGTACTTAAAGTTTTCTATGGATACGATTTACTACCATTGTACGTTATTCGTAGCCATGCTATTGATTGACAAATCCAATATTATGTAACACTTTTATGTTATGCAATGCTCTCCATGATCACTCAAATTAGAGACTTGTGTTTTTAAATTAATGAGAATTTCAAATCATGGGAAATTCCGCTTTAGGAGAATGTATACATTTTAGTTTTGATTTGTTCCTTTTTTTAAAATGGGAGAGAACAAAAAGACTGTGGGATTGATGAAGGATTTATGATAATGCCTGCTATTGCTAAATCGTAAAGAGATCTATACTTTTCAAAAATGAGCTAGCTCTCTTTTAAGCAAAATCATTATGAGAATTGTATGGAAGTGATAACTGTTGATGCTTTTGAAACAATACAGGGTTGTATATATATATATATATATGTATATTGTCTCAGAATTTAAAATTTATTTGGATGAGGCTTACAAATAAGTGAAAATGTGCAGTTTCAGATATGAATCCAGGATTTTGAAAAAAGTGGGGACCCTGACAAGGCAACATTATGAGTGGGACTTGTAAAAAGTCTATGCATTAACCATACATATAGTCATTGGCCCCACCCCGACCCTCGCTAAATCGGCCTCTGAGCTGTAGGTTATTGGATGTCTACTTCGCATAAGGCAAAAATAGTTCTTTAGCAAGGTTAAGAAAAAGATTTGTATATAGGTGTACTCTCATCAAGAATACAGAATTTATGAATAGTAGCATAGACTGGTATGCTATGATGGTCAGAACATCGTGTCAAGGTTATAAAAAAGTAAGAAGATACAAAGGAGACAATTAAAAAGCTAAGTCAAGGAAGGATTGACAATACCATGGTACTAAGAAATATATTGGAAAATGAAATAACAGACCAGCTACCTTTAGGTACAAGGTCAGGTCAACACATCATTTTAGTAGAGGACCTAGGTGGCGTAGTGGTCAAAGCAGTTTATTTACAGTGATAATTGAGGTTGTGTGTTGAAATCTCGCTTGTGACAAGGTTTATTTGACTCCAATCTTAATTGACTAGGATTGTCAGTTTTCCTGCAGAAGTTGGGGGGTTCTCTAAAGGTACTTTTGCTTCCTCTGCCAATAACTTAAGCCACCATGAAATATCCAAGAGTACAAAAAAATGTTGATTCAGTATTTATCAAAGCATTTTACTTATTTCTTTTACAAATACTTTAGGTAACATGGGAGTACAGCAAAAAATTAGATTTTTTCTTCTATGCTAACCTGTTGTTGATATCATTATATTTTTTAAGAAATGGATTACAGGTATAGGTCTCATCCTTGTTTTAAAATTAACTAAGAAAAAAATGAGTTGTGAAATGATAATAAACATCTTGTACTAAAAAGAAAAGGCTGTGCTTATTTTATATTGAATTGAGCCTGAAGTTCATTTTACCTCAGAGAATCATACCTACCACCTTTTGAAAAATAAAAGAATATTTTCTGTTTGCATCAAACCAAAATCATGTTTAGTTGTTGTGTGTCGTCTGCAAGATTTTAAAGTACATCTGAAATTTTAAGACATTCTACAACATCAACTAAAACAACAACCTTTAAAGTGCTAATTGGCACAGAAAATAATGTAATGCCTTTTCACTGGGCTGCAAGAAATACATAAGTGATAATTACCCACAGTGGGAACAGTCTATAAGTAATCTTGAACTTATTTTTTTTTGAATTTTGTTTTTGTTGTTGTTTTTTTTAAGTTCAATGGGGCCAGGCTGGGTGTGACCCACCCTTGTTTGGTCCAAGACTAGAACATAACCAGTATATCAATGACACAATGCTTTCAATGCTGTTCTGCATCATGACAGGGTCATTAACAATCAATGAAAGTGCTGTTGTAACCAGTTGCTTGTAAAGATATTATGGAATAAAGGGCAGAGTTGGCCAAGTAGTTCATCTACACTGATCATTTGACTGACAACCCTGAGATTATTAGTTCAAACCATGCTTTTAGTAAGGTGCGTTTGAATCTGATCTCGATTGACTAGGATTGCCAGTTTTCCTGCTTAAGGTCATGATTTTCTCAAGGTACTTGCTTCCTCCAGCAATGAAAACTAGTCACCGTTTTAGCCAAATGTGGGGAAAGTGGCATTAAACACCAATAGTCAATCAATCAATTTAATGTGTATCTGTTAATTTTATTTTAATGTCAGTCGTCGTGATAAAATTGAGAATGGAAATGGGGAATATGTCAAAGAGACAACAACCCGACCAAAGAGCAGACAACAGCCGAAGGCCACCAATAGGTCTTCAACGCAGCGAGAAAATCCCGCACCCTGAGGTGGTCCTCAGCTGGCCCCTAACTAAAATTGTGTGCTAGTTCAGGGAAAAAGGATGTCACACTAAACTCCAAACAGTTTACAGATACATGTTATCAATGTTGATCTATTTTCAGGTACTGTGGATTCATGTATTTTTTTTTAAGATACCAATTTTCTTGAATAAAGGAAAGAATGTATTTTTGATGATGCCAGTATTTGATTTAGTGGTTTTGCTAACATTTGTATACAAGCTTATAGAAATTTATATGTCGCTGAACAGTTAAATATGTGGTTTCCCAAACCCATGAAATCAATGAAAATTGGTACACAAGGAATAATAATGAATCCACAAGATTTCCCCTCAATATCACAGATGTTGATCAATATCACACATGTTGATTCTCATTCAACAGTGACATTTAAAGATAAAAATTTTAACAAATGTTGATCTGTTTTCAGGTATTTAATACCAAGTCAGACATGTTGATACACAGCCAACAGTTACACAGACAAGAGACCAAACCATACAGATGTCCACAATGTCAGAAATGTTTTGCTAATTCTTCATATCTCTCACAACACAACAGGATACATGCTGGTAGGTTATTTCATGTGATAGGACATCATCTATCATGTGACAGGACATCATCTATCATGTGAAAAAATAATCCACTAGATAGCACTCATCACTGCACATCTTAGTTTTTGGGTAAAGCTTTTTAAATTCGGAAAGAATGATTGCAAATAAATTATGAGACTGTATTTAACTTGTCAAGCTGAAATAGAGTTTGTAAAATGTTTGCTTTTGATTGGTGGTTATTTTTGGCTTTCAAGTCTCCTGGACCAATAAAAGTAACCATCATGTAATTGTCCAAGCATAAAACAAGTTGTCTTAAACCCTTGAAAACAAAAACAAAAAACTTTTTACCATGTCAGATAAATGGAAGACAAATTCCTTTGACTGCAACCATTAAACTTCAAGGTTCAAGAGGGGTGTTATAGTTTTTTGTCTGAGTCAAAATTTTTTTTTAGTTTTTCGACGCTATCAATCAAATTATTTTTTTCAAAATTTAACAATATAAGGTATGGGGAAAATCTGGATTTAGAATATTTTTTTTCATCAAATTGGGGATCAGAATATTTTTTTAGGAAAAAACCATAACCCCCCGGTTGAAATTAAATGGTCGTTCCCTAACAATTAACAAGTTGTACCTGACATTAATCATAAATCCTGATCTTTATTATCTTGCTTTGTATGGGATTATTTATTTTCACACCTCATGAGTTACTGGGGAATAGAAATATGGACACTCTTGTGGTCTTCTTCTGACCAGCAGTGGGCATCTATTTGGTTGTGCGGGATGTATATATTAGCAGCTAGGTAGGGTCAGAATGGGGACATTAAATGTGATGCCTCTTGTAGTCTTGTAGTCATGTAGAGAGAGTGTCACAATCTCTGCATGTTAAGAACCCTTGTAACAACTCTGAGGGGTCCCTAGGTGGCCTGTTGCAAGGTTGATCAAGGTTAAATTTCTGTCTCTATCAAATTATTTCTCATTTTTCAGTGGCATTCTAACTTTCCTTTCAAAATACAATGCATATATCCTTCAAATTAAAATAAATATTTAAGAAACAAATCAGGTTTTATTTTTAGGTTTCAAGAGACTGTTTTATTGATAGAAAAGAGCCTGATGAAATACAAAAGGTTTTTTATTCTGAACTGTTCAGTTTGTTTATTTCTTAAAATAATTATTTAGAAAGTGTGGCTGATGTTAATTCTATGGCAGAACATTTGCACTAAAGTAGGAATATGTATTAACAGTTGAATAAAGAAAACATATCTACATAGATTTATATTATATATGCAAAATTGCCTTTCATTATAAGTGTAAAAGAGTTATGTTTAGACACTAAGATTACATAATAATATCGATTTAAGACTGTTTATGGTGAATATTTCCTCTTTATGTACCAAAAGTCATAATCTTCAATGCAAATATCATCAGCTAGTCTAGAATACCTTTTCTAAAACTTATAATTCTTTTTATAATTCAGAGCTCCAAGGCAAGAAAATTCTCAGCTTAACTTTAACATTTTGCATCAATTAGAAAATGATTCAGCTCAATTTTTTTCAAATTTATAGAAATGAAAATGACTGTTTGTTCTTTTGAAAGTTGAAAAAGATTTTTCGAATTTTTTATCAATAAGGAAAATGATTCAGCTCAAGATTATATTTTTTTTTTCATATTTATGAAAATAAAAATTACTGTTTGTTCTTTTGAAATTGAAGAAAATAATGTAGCGCACCAAGTGATCATGCTTTCTGACTTGTAATAGGGACGATCTTTTTTTTCCTAAAGTCAGGTGTGGTTTTTTTCTTCAATTGTGACCTTGACATTTTTTACAAGGTTGAGCACTGAGCTGACTCTTTACATCAATCCGAAGAATCTTAGAGATTGGCCTTTTTTTTCCAATGTTTTTCCCAGTAACATCTGCCATATAGCCCATCTTGATGTGACCATGAACTTATAAACTTTAAATTAATGATACTAGGTTGAAAATGTGAACATCCAGGTCATGCTGGAACTTCTAGTTCAGAATATATGTCTAGAAAATTTATTTTTCCCAATTCTTGAATAGAAAGAGTTTCATTTTTTATGGATTTGTCTTGTTTATCATGACTCATTACCCATTCAAAAGGATCAGAATCATTTATTTTCATCTTTTGTCAGCCCTTGGAGACAAAGAAATACAAATTTTTTGGGGGGAATTCTGTGTTTTTTTTCAATTTACAACTGCAACATATTATCAAATACCTACATACACTGTATTTAAAGATTTGTTTGCAGTTTCTATAAACCAGTCACTTTTTTTTTGCACACTTTACACAGCTGACAAAAGAAATGCATTTCAAAAATGTCATTTCCTGAAAATACCCCAAAAAAAAAAGAATAATCAAAATATTGTCCCCTTATAATGATCCAGACCTTAAAGTGGTAGCAAACAGGAAAGATGTTGGTATTTAAAATTGAGAATGAAAACAGGGAATGCGTCAGAGAGACAACAACCCGACCAAAGAGCAAAATACAGCCGAAGGCCACCAATGGGTCTTTAACACAGCGCGAAAAATTCTGCATCCAGAGACAGGCTTTAGCTAGCCCCTAAACAAAAATGTATACTTGTTCAGAGAAAATGGACATCACACTAAACTCTGAAGCATATAAATGAACAAAACTGAAAAAAAAGCGAGACTAACAAAGGCCAGATGTTCCTGACTTGGACAGGCAAAAATTGCAGCTTTACTTGTTTTACTACAAAACTGTTCACAGCAATGTGTAATTTATTAACAAGACCATAATTGGGAACTAAATGAACACAGGGACTGGGCCCTTAACATTCATTACTTTTTTTAATAAACTTACCAACAGATTGCTTTTATCAATATTGATGTAGACAACATTTTATTGCTATTATTGATCAACAATATTTAATAAACAATATAAAAGCAAAGCAGCTGCAAATAGAATTTAAAAAATCAGACACAATTAAAAGTATATGTATTATTAAAAAAAATTGAAAACTTGAAAACAAAATATGGAAGAAATTATAGATTTACATAAAGAGGGTATATAGCAAATGCACCAAATCAATGTGTATATTCATATGAACTGGCTAATTTAAAAAATATATATTTTTTTTTGGGGGGAGGGTTTAACATGTTTTTAGAACCCATCTTGAATTGACATGATTGAGTATTAGTACATTTGCACATAACTCGTCGAAATTTGGACACCACTTTATTTATTTTTTCTTGTTTAATATTTTGCAACTACCGGTATATACAAGTTCATGTTGGGAATTCACACATCATTTGTCTCAGTTATGTAACAAACATGCTAACATTATCCAGAAAATATTTTACTTAGAAATACCATTCTTAACATTTTATTTTCCCCTGGCCAAAAGAGCCATGAGCTATTATCATTACTTGGCATCCATTTTCTTAGTCTGTAAACTTTTTATTTTTTTTTAGCTTTTTTGCCTATTCTCCTGAAAACTTAATAGATAGACAGCAAAACTATCAGCAATACAATATCTACAAAATGCCAACATGATTAATTAATTATAGGAGGAGAGGTTTTGTCCTTAAATGAAGATGTATAATCTAAAAAAAATTAACTGATAAAATCGAATGTCACTGATGAGTCTTTTGAAGACGAAACGTGCGTCTAGCATACAAAATTTCAATCCTTGTATCTATGATGAGTTTATTTATAGCAAAAATTATCAGCAATTAACGAGATAAACAATTGTGGCATTTTCAAGAACATTTCCCATGTCACAATGCTTATGTTAATATGTCACAGTAAGAGTTGATTGTTTAATAACATCAATCATGCCGATTGACCTCATCTCTGAAACTTCTGAATCAATTTAAAACAAAACTTGATATGAATGATCCTAAGTGTAATTTAATTTTATAGTGTAAACTATATTTTCAGAAGTATCAACCAAAAAAAAAAAAGCTATTAATATGGCATATGTTTGCCAGGTGAGCAGTTTAGGCTTCTAGGAAGATATCATCTTTTGAAAGGAGTATCTTCTGTATAAGGCTGTTTATATCGTGATATGAATGAATTGCTATCAAAATGACACAAATGATTATCTCAATATTTTTGCATACAATAATTATGATATTAAATGATATTTTGAATGTGCTATAAAGTTTACTATATATATTTTCCAGGCATCAGACCATACAAGTGTGATATCTGTGAGCGAAAGTTTACCCAGCTCTCACATCTACAGCAACACATCAGAACCCATACCGGAGAAAAACCATATAAATGTATGAGTCCTGGTTGTGGTAAAGCCTTCTCCCAGTTGTCCAATCTTCAATCGCACTCAAGATCACACATGACGGATAAACCGTTCCGCTGCAACAGCTGTTACAAATGTTTTACCAGCGAGCAAGGTTTGAGAGAACATATCCCGAAACATTCAGAAACTAAACATTTGAAAACTCATATTTGTCATCTGTGTGGAAAGTCTTATACACAGGAAACTTATCTTACAAGGCATATGGGCAAACATACCCAAGACAATAACAAAATGGGACCCCCACGCTCAATCAAAACAGAGCCCTCGGAGCATTCCATAGAAGCTGAGTTCTGTCGAATCGCTGAACGCATCCCAGATAGGTCTCAAGATGGATCAGCACATTGTGGGAAAATGAATTCAGCTTTTATGCCGATTCCCCAGTTTCCTAGTAATATGGTCAGCTCATCTGGCGGCACATTTCCTTACGGAAACAACCATCTATCCACTAATCCATCGTTACCGCATATATCATCGATGACCCCACGGAGTTACATTGGTCCGTATGATCATTTTAGCTTCCGTAAACCTGATGCTCAAGAAAGAACTTTCAATTCATCTATAAATCGACATGAAAACCAGTTACTGGCCAACAGCCTTTTAAGTCTGCAGTCAATAAAAAATTATGCATCTCAGCAGATGCCTTCATTTACAACGACGGGAAGTGCTAGCGCCTCAAGACTAGCATAATATTATTGTGATAGACATTTTTAGTAGTAGTGTTTGAATGTATAACTATAAAGATAGATATTGTAATCTTGTTCTTTTACATATATTTTGCTCATTAGAATTGGTATAATTCATGAATGCATACTTTTTTCTTACAATCAAATTCAATTGTGCCTTGTGGAAAATTTGAATAAATTTTCACTGAACTAGTACACAATTTTATTTAGGGGCCAGCTGAGGACCACCTCTGGGTGCGGGATTTTCTCGCTGCATTGGAGACCCATTGGTGGCCTTCGGCTGTTGTCTGCTTTTTGGTCGAGTTGTTGTCTCTTTGACATATTCCCCATTTCCATTCTCAATTTTATTAATGCTTCGAAAATGAAAATGTTTGAATTTATCATTGAAATAGGAAACTTGATGAAAAGTAACAAGTATTTTATAAAAATTTGCCTTTTGTTATTTTATTAAAAAAAAATCAATATATTTAAATTTGGAGTTTTTTTTAAATATAAAAGATACATTTGATATTTTCTTTTTTTTTTTTTGGTATTTCAAATTAAGAGAAAAGTACTTATTTATGAATGGATGTCCTTAAATATATTGTATAAATTGTTTTATGATGTTTATATTTATGCGTATGCCTGTTGACTCTAAAGATTATATAAAGTTTATATTAGATGTAATTTTTATTTACAGTAGGTTGACAATTCTATTAGTTGTCTTTTTCTATTGTCTTAATCATAAATGCCACATCGCTAAGTACTGTAACAAACTTTCATATCGTATGAAAACTGGTTACCAGTACTTTTTTCAGCTATTAAACATGTTCTTCAAGAAGACTGCTTGACCTAAATGTGAACTTTTTTCCCAATAAATATACAAAACTACAAATTTATAGATTTTTAGAGGAAAATAAGTCAAAAGTACTATAAAAATTATATAATCTTAAAGTAACATTTATTTTATTGTATAATTTACAGGTTATTAAATCTACGTAATGTAGGACTTTATCATAATTGATATGTCTATTCTATCAATTTTTGTTTGATGTTTTTTAAAAACCCTAATGTACCCCAACATGGACCAGTTTAATATTCAGATGAAATCAAAAGTGCAATAATTTTAATGAAAAGGTTATATGTAAAACAAAATGGAAGTTCATTGTAAGTGCACGGGAAAACAGCTTGGGTACTATACTGTATAATTTTCCATTTTCTGAACAAATTAACATCTCTAATAGATAAGAAAGCAACACATGGGGCTTCTTTAGATATGTGTAAACTTTTATCAGAATAAAAAATATGTTCATTCCCACTTATAAAATATAAATTGAATTAACAAGTAGGTTTTAAAAATGGAGGGAGTAAAAAATGATGTATTACATTAGAGTTTTTTTTTAAAACTTGTTCAGTTTTAAAACTTTTTTTCATGTTATAAAGTCATATGAAACTTAAAATTTTAAAAATAGTTGAATATGTTTTATGTACTTGAATGGCTAAGTTTTATTATAAAACAAGTGTATGCAAACTTTCTTGTAAAAGAAAATCCTTTATACTATCAAAATCTTCATAAATGTACTGCTTTTGAATTATTGTTTCCTGTACACTAATTCCAGACCTGCCAGCTATCCCGATTTATGGGGATATCCCCCATGAGAGGTTTTGACTTGAATTTTATTCTTTATTATATAAACAGAACACCTCAAAACAGGCATTCAATGAGTTATAAGGGTATTTAAGCACATATATACTTATTGAAACAACATAGTAGTCGATTAAAAACACTTATGACAATATAAAAGGAGACCCACACGTAGCCTCTGGCTGTTGGCAATCCTCTTTAAATAAATAAAGAATTAAATTAATATAAAAGGTGCATTACATCCCCCATGGAGATTTCGAAAAGTTGGCAGGTATGTAATTCGCTGATATTTCCCTGTATGCGTTTGATTAAATGTATGAACAACAAGTCTCTGGTTGGTCTTTAGCATTTGTACTATGACCTTGGCTCCTCAACCTTTTAAAGAATCATGTTCATATCTATGCTAACACCTTTTTCCTCAAACATTTTTAGGCGATAAGTAAATTTGCAAAAAATGTACCATGGAAAATTTCTCAAGCTGATATTGGAACAGCATTATCGTCATAAGTCACCTTTTTACACTGTTCTGACGGATTATTGCTTCTAAGTAATTTAAAAAAAGAGGCCTACATGGTACAGTTATAAATGTTTTTTAAAAAATCCTCTGTAAAAATTAGTTGAAAATGATTTTATTGTGAAAAGCATTGTATACTTTTAATTAAAGCATTTAGGGGTTCCCTGTAAAATAGGGCGAAGTACAAGATCAATGCATTTTTAGCTCACTTGGCCCAAAAGGGCCAAGTGAGCTTTTCTCATCACTTGGCGTCCGTCGTCTGTCATTGTCGTTGTCCGTTAACTTTTACAAAAATCTTCTCCTCTGAAACTACTGGGCAAAATAAAACAAAGCTTAGCCTAAATCATCCTTAGGGTATCTAGTTTAAAAAATTTATCTGATGGCCGCCATGGCTAAAAATAGAACTTGGGGTAAAATGCAGTTTTTGGCCTATATCTCTGAAACTAAAGCATTTAGAGCAAATCTGATGGGGTAAAAATGTTCATCAGGTCAAGATCTATCTGCCCTCAAATTTTCAGATGCATCAGATAACCCTTTGTTGGGTTTCTGCCCCTGTTATGGTAATTTTAAGGAAATTTTGCAGTTTTTGGTTTTTATCTTGAATATTATAAAAGATACAGATAAACTGTAAACAGCAATAATATTCAGCAAAGTACCATCTACCAATAAGTCAATATGACCAAAATTGTCAATTGACCCTCAAGGAGTTTTTGCCCTTTATAGTCAATTTTTTGTAAATTTTTGTAATTTTTAACAAAAATCTTCTCCACTTAATCTATTAGGCCAAATAGAATTAAACTTGGCCACAATTTTCAATAGGTATCTTGATTAAAAAATATATCCGATGACCCTGTCATCCAACCAACATGGCCACCATGGCTAAAAATAGAAAATAGGAGTTTACTATAGAAGTCTAAGGGGAAATTGTAAAAAAAAAAATTTCAAATGGTCACAACTTGAAAACTAATTTAAATAATGGTAAGGGGTCTTCAGTAACTATTGTAAGACTACAATGGGATGACCTGCTTTTAATTTAACTACTGGGCCAAATTAAACCAAACTTGGCCTCAATCATTATTAGGATATCTAATACTATTAATTATGATTTTAACCTTATTTTACATGATTTCCAAAACAACAGTCAATACAGGTGAGCGACACAGGCTCTTGAGAGCCTCTAGTTTCACTTTGAATTTAGTCTGGAATACACATTTGATATAACCTAGCTTTACCATTGTTGAAAAAATTACATAGTCAAAAGGTGATAGAAATGTTAAATACTGCTAATGGTTGGTTGCAAGACTTTTATCATTCTGTGCTATGTATGGCCCAGATAACAATAAAGAAGAAGAAAATCAGTTAATTGATTGGTTAATTGAATTGCAGACTAAATAAGTAAATTCTTTTTACAAATTTTTACTATTAAGGTGTGGCATTTAATTTCTAAATGGTTTTGATCTGTTGATATATATGTATATATCCTGTAAATATTTTGCCTACAAATTTATAGTCTATGAGACAAATTGCATGTGAATTTTTTCCGAGTGTTCTTATTATAATTCATTCCGTTATGAATTTGTTTGTCATCACAAGTCTTATTTTTTTAGGCACCTATTACATGAATGGTTATGGAATTATAATTGAATTATTTTGGAATAATTATGGAATTCTTATGGAATTATAATGGAATTCTTATGGAATTATAATGGAATTATTATGGAATGATTATGCACATTTACATACCAATTTAAAGTTACTAAATAAAAATAACTCTTCATAAATTGTGTGTGTCGTAAATATTTTTCTGGGTTAATCCTCATCAGGAATGCTCAAAATTTTAATATAAAAATTAATCAAAGTTGTCCCTTCAGGGTTTGGCTTCTTTGAAACAGGTTGGTTGTATGGTGCAGTCTTCCTTCTCGTAAAATTAAGAGTAAAACAGTACAAAAGATTTATGAATGAAATCCAGTATCCAAGTAAACTGCTGTTATACATATTTAAATTGTGATTTTACTAAATGTTTAAGGTTTTTTTAATGTAACCTTTACTAAATAAAACATATTTTTTTACATGTTTTCTTACTCGCATGATTTTGTCTTGCGCAGAAAAGATTAAAAAAATGGAGTTAAAAGAAAATCAATAGCAATATACTTTTGACATGAGAAATATTTTCATTATAGTATTACAAATTGGCCATTTCAGAATCTAATGCATTCTGGGTAATATTTTCAAAAGCGTACACCAAAACACTGTGATTGGCTTACAGTATCCCAAACAATGGAAATTCAACCAATGACATGCCGTTGTTTTCATTTTGGGGTACGAATAATAAAATTACCCATGATCTTTTACATTCTGAGACAGCAAATTATAGTTCATATATCAAATTATGTACAAGTAGCACTGAAAGTAACATATACAGTAGAAGATCTACTTTTATCCTTTAATTTTTAAAGTACAAATGTTACTTACAAATTGTGACTTGTTTCAAAATGCAAATACAGAAACTAGAAGCAGTATTAAATGTTATTATCGCTATTTTGTGCATTTTTCCTTTGATCTTTTTGTGATAATTTTCTTATCATGCTACTCGCTTGAGATGGAAAATTATCGCTAGAAACTATGGAACACGTGCGTTGTCAATGAAATTGACATGAAAGTGACAACGTCTTCATAGGTAAAATAGCGATAAACAGATTATCATTGGTCATCTCAACTCGATTGCTTTTCTCACTTTCGCCATACCGGCTCAAGCGAGAAAATCAATCTCGTTGAGATGATCAACGATAATCTATAATTATTGTAAATGTGTTTGTACTTTGATGAATGATAATGCAGTCATCAATTGGTTAACTAAGTGTAATATACCAGTTCAGAATCTAATGCATTCTGGGTAATTTTATAAAAAGTGTACAGATAAACCTTGTGATTGGTCAAAAACATCCCAAACAATGGATATTCAACCAATGATATAACTAGAATTTAATTTTGGGTACGAATGGCCCCTGATTATTATTCGTGGCCTATGTTCAAACAAATTTTCAGAGCAACTCACAGAGTTTTTATCAGTATATTAGGCAGACTAAAATTTGATCCAAAAACAAACACAGCTTGCATTGTAATTACTAAAAAAGATCAGATTTAATTGGTAGTAATTAATAATAAAAAAAAATATTTATACAGAAAAAAATCCAGAATTTTATTTGTAGTGCTATAGTTGATGTGATGATTGCATTATTTAGTTATAATGTCATGTATTTGTTTATTTATAATGCAACATTCTAGATGGTGCTATCATTATATAACTTTTCAGTACTTTTATTACTCGCATTTCATTGTTTAGGTTGTTCGTTTTTGTTAAGAACTTAAATTGGTGCATTTATGAAATCAAAACTTTTTATAAGTTTATTCATTGTCTTGTGTATATATATATATATATATATATATGTGTGTGTAATTTTGCATTGTTGGGGTCACAAATGTACAAAAAATAGAAAATATAGTTAGAAAAAATAACTTTGTTTTTTCTTCTTTTTAAACAATTGCACTTTATTTTCATAAAACTTTTTTTTTTTTTTTTTTTTTTAACTTTTTACTCATGTTAAATAAGGCCACAATAAGTTAATTCCAAGAATAAGATTATGAATATGCCAATAAGATCTGCATTTCAGATTTTTTTTTTTTTTGATATTATATTATTTTTAAAATGTTTTTGGCAGCTTGAAATTGTGTTTGATTTTTTAAAAACTTTTTTAGCATAATGTCAGATGATAAAATTAGGAAAGTTGGTAAATTCTTTAAAAAAAACAAGTTTAAAATCGATTGTTAAAATTGAAAAAGATGCCTAAAGGAAGCCACTCTTGATTTTAAGAAATTATGGTTGCCTCTGTCCTCTGGGCTCTCGATCATAAAACTTTACTCAGTCCTCGGTGTACAAAAAGTGTGCTCGAAACACCAAATCCAGTATTTTGATTGATTAATTTCTGAGTCTGAGTACAAATATCAAGCTCGAAATTTTTATGACCACAAGGCCTGGGCAAGGAAATATGGTGTTTTTTAAGTAGGTTTCTTATAATTTTGTCAATTAAATGTCAATTTGAATATTCAAGCATCTTTAATATTATTAGCTGTAGAATAAAGAGTTACTATATAGATATAAGATATACATTATTTGGGCATTTGCTGCAGCTTAAGGGTATAAAATTTTATTTTAATTAATTCATCATTTCCATCATTACTCACAAGTAGAAAATTAAAAATTAAAATAGATAAATTTTGTTCCTAAATACCAATTAGTTTCTAAAAATGATTAATTCTCTTTAAATTTTCATCCAAACAAATTTTTCCTAGAAATCTATATAACATTGACTAACAAAACTTTTGTGAAAGGAAGAGTATAATTTAATATACTTTTGAAATATGAGTCTGTAATAGAAACTTATTTAAGAAGATGTCTTTGGGTTTTATTTTATGTTGTTGGGTTGCTGTATCATTTATGACCTACATCTCCTTTTATTCATATTTTTTTTGAAGACATTAATTATAATTTTTATCATGCATAATTGTCAATATTTTTTATGCCCCACCTACGATAGTAGAGGGGCATTATGTTTTTCAGTCTGTGCGTCCTTTTGTTCGTTCGTTCGTCCGTCTGTCTGTCCCGCTTAAGGTTAAAGTTTTTTGTCAAGGTAGTTTTTGATGAACTTGAAACTTAGTACACATGTTCCCTATGATATGATCTTTCTAATTTTAATGCCAAAATTGAGTTTTTACCCCAATTTCATGGTCCACTGAACATAGAAAATGATAGTGCGAATGGGGCATCTGTGTACTATGAACACATTCTTGTTTCATGATGTTTTTTCATTCTCTTTGCAGGAAAGGGGAGATAATCAAATAGCAATTTCATTCATTATGAATTAATTATCTCAATATTGTTCCTTTAAGACACACTCCAAACTTTTACATAATTTATACAAAAAAGTCCCTATATTTCTACCATATTGTTTTGTAATGGGGAAGACAGTTAATATTTTTTTTAAACTTTTCTTTTTTATCAGAATGGTTGACATTTTCTGTTTTCTATTTTTTTTTATAATTACTGCTGAAAGGGATAAAAATAAGATACTTTTCAAAATAAAATCACCATTAAACTACTTATAGATGCAACCCCTCTATTCAGTTGAAGAGTGTCTCAAGTGTAGCTGCAATTCATTGATGATCATGAATAATAATAATATCATAATATCATAATTGTTGAAATATTGTTGTAAATATTATATACTGGTAGATATGTATGTATTGGTGTATTACTGCTTGATATTTTTTGGCTAAACAGTTGCCATAGCAACTCTAAAATATTGATTATAGTGTATTGTGACCTATGCTTAAAAGGCTTCAAGTCAATGTAATAATAAAGCTGTCTTGCTTTGCTTCTTTCATTTGTTTTTTTATTTATACAGTTCAGGACGTTCTACCCCTTCCAAATATCCTGATCTCGCTCACTTTTCTTTCTCTGGAATTCAGATTATCCAGCTAATAATTAACTTATTTTAAGTGATGTATGGTATTTTGCTAACCAACTAATTTTCGTTAGCGATTTATTTATGCATTTTTTTTGGCCAGTAGAAAATTTACAGGAATATAAATTGTCATGAATATGTATAACTTTGATTTTTTCTTATGTGTAAGCATCAAAATGGTCAATCTGAGTAAAATACAGATCCGTTTTCTTTCAATTTTAAAAACCTTTCGAGATCCTCTGGTTTTGTCATTATGATACACAACTTCAAAAATTTGAATGCTGAAATTTGCTGATGTAATTGTTGCCAGAACAGAAAGTAGAACTGAGTGTTGTCAGATCCTTGTAATGGACACAGAATCTGTATTTCAAGCAGATTTGAAACGGTTAAGGTATAGAACCACTAATTCAGGCCTGGTCGGAAAGAACATACAAGAAAGAAGTACATATTTTAAACAAAATATTTCCTACGCATAGCCGTATCTTTGTCAATAGGTGAAATATTAGGGTAGTTTTGGTATCATATGAAAGTTTGGGGACTTGGGACCACTGTAGGACCTTTGTTGAAAGTTTCTTTTAAATAATAAAGAGGTATATAAAATTTTAATAGGAGGGCACATTTGCCCTGTTGTTCAGATCAGAAGTACCTGTTTTGTACTATCAAACTTCCGGGAACCAGTACGCTCTAATATGCAATTAAAGGTATGTTGAATTTTTCAGCACAAGTCAGGATAAGGTATAGTTTTAACATGAAATAGCTGCCACTTTATTTGAACTTAAGACAAAGTAGCCATTAATGCTTGAAATTGCAGAATTTAACATAGAAGCAATGGGACTATGAATTAGTGGTTTTATACCTAAAACTGAAAGGCATGTGAAATTCAATTTTTTAGATATCATACCCATTACAATGAAAATTGGTCACATTTGTTGTTAGTATTCATGTTACATTATTTTTTTTATGGAACAATTATGTTGGTGTCAAATTACAGCCCTCAAATTGCTACAATAAGGTATTTCAGCCTTTTGTGGTCATTTAGCATGTACACAGTTAAGATTTTACCTGAAGTTTAAATTTGTGCATTATCTAAGACTGAAACCAATGAAATATGTTTATTATGACTGGTATATAGTTTAAATATTGCTTTTGTTCAAATAATCTGGTGAGTGTTCATGTTTTATTGGGTTTCTTAGTGTATCATTTATTTCAAAGGACATTGGTGTATACTTATATAGGAATTCCAAAATATCACTTGAAATGCATTTCATAACCAGTTTAGCAAGTTGTCTAGCTGGGAGATACACAAATTGCTCATGTTGATCCATGTTTGTACATAAAAGTCTGGTTTTTTCCAAATCACTCTCCTTTTTCAACATGTAGAAAAAAGGGGACAAAATTATCAATTATATTTTATGTTTGGACCACTGTATTTATATTCAAGGAAGAATCTCTGATAAAAATAGGACATATAGGTAGAAACATTGTTATTTGAGTAGATATTAACAACTAAAAACTTGTAAAAATTGAAAACGTGTCATATCTGTCACTATTAGTATCCATATGGAGTTTTCCTTGTATAATGCATATGTTACTACCAGTCCAATTTGAGCTTGAATTCAGTGATATAGTGTTTTGACAAAAGCTTTATGTGTTTTCCTATGCAAGAAATAGATCATAGAAGGAAATTAAGTCAAGCAGAAGTCAATATAACAAGTTTAGTGCTGTTATAGGTATAGAACCACTAATTCAGGCCCAGTCGCAAAGAACATACAAGAAAGTAGTACATATTTTAAACAAAATAGTTCCTATGCATAGCCGTATCTTTGTCAATAGGTGAAATATTAGGATAGTTTTGGTATCAAATGAAAGTTTGAGGACTTGGGACCACTGTAGGACCCTTGTTGAAAGTTTCTTTTGAATAATAAAGAAGTATATAAAATTTTAATAGGAGGGCACATTTGCCCTGTTGTTCAGATCAGAAGTACCTGTTTTTGTACTATCAAACTTCCGGGAACCAGTACGCTCAATATGCCATGTACTTTAGCAGGGGTTGTGAAAGGTTAGTTCTTTGCAGGGGAAATGCCCATTTTAAAATTGAATTTTTTTGGTGTGAAAATTACTTTTTTAGCCTTTATTATTATCCTTGGGATGTGATATATGATTTTTTTCACATCTATTTTTGAATATACTGTGGATTCAATATTCGTGGATTTTGTGGGTAAAGGTTTACCACGAATTTAAATGTTCAACGAAGTTAAAATTTACAATAGGTTTGAATGCATATTTTGGTAAAACCATGAAATCAAATATCCACGAAAATTAGTATCCATGAAAATAAAAATGCACAGTATTACAATTTGTTGGATCCATACTTTTGGCTGATGGAATTTTTCCATTGTTTTATGTTAACAATTTTTTTGCCATTCTTTCACATTTTAAAAATTGATGATATTATAGGATTAAACAATTTTTCTCTAGAAGTTATTGATGCGTAGACTTGGGTGCTGACTCACAAACTTTACGTTAAAAACGTCTGATATGTCAACTAGGCTGATTGACTAACAAGCTGAATAAAAGGACTTTTATGCAAAATTTATGAGCAATTTAGTTTTATGCATCAATAACCTCTAGAAAAATCCTTATAAATCTCAACCCCAACATTTGTTTTCTTTTTTCATTTTTTTTTTTTTTTGCTTGAACCCCTATGAGTCCATTCATGTGTAAACAGTAAAATTGACATAGTGTTTACATAAGATACAAAAGTTAGTTTATATGCAAATCATGTAAGAAGTGTTATCTAATTTTACTAAGGTTTATTGATAAAATAGATCATGCAGGGCAGCTTCTTATTTAAATATTTATCTGGCTTTTGGAATGCAAATTGCAGTAAGTGCAATCAAAGCCCTATTGTCACTGTCTGATGATCATCATCTATATTTCGGCAATCTGCTTTACCTGTTTTGGGGAGCGAAAATATAAAGTGCTGTGTGAGGTTAACTTGCTTTAGATTCTATTCATTCCCATAGCAAATTATTTACAGTATATACTCATATAATCTATTTACAAAGGGAAATGTATGTGTATTACCAAACTTGTCAAGAAAACCATTTAATCAAAAGGTACTCAAATTGCAGAAAATAGTGCATCAACTGAAAACGGACAAAACGTAAAGAAATATGTATTCACAAAAAGTAGACAATATCACTAATCATTTATAACATTTACAAAGTATATTTGGAAACTATTTACAGTCTACAGTTCTTTGAAAGGAATATTCTGAAACCAATATATTATATCTTAATTCAAATTGTTTCATTCAAACAAATACATATATTAATTATTTAAAAGTAACAAAACAACAAGCAATGTACCGTCAGTGTGACAAGGCCACAATTTAGCAAACATCTGACTGTCATCACATGGAACTGTCTGTATGGATGTTCAATACAGAAGGACTAAAAGTCCTGTATAAATAAAGCTTTGTCTTACTATCAAATAATAACAAGTCAAAGAGCTTCCTTTTACAAAAAGGAACAATATGTTATGAAATAAATGAAACAACTTATTATCTAAGGTTCATGAAACCATGTACAATAAACCAATTAAGGTATTATTATCTAGTTGCAAATAAGGGACCTTGGTGGTCGAGTGTTTACGTAGTCGAACTACTGTATCACTAGCATGTCAACACAACAGTTGTGAGTTCTAATCAGACACGCAGCAGGTGCGTTCCACTCCAATCTTAATTGACTAGGATTGTCATTTTTCCTACCCAAGGTCGGGGGTTCTCTCCTGGCACTCCGGCTTCCTCCATCAATAAAAACTGACTGCCACTAAATAATTCAATGGTGCCAAAAGTGGCGATAAACACCAATAGATCAAATAATCAATCTGATTGCAAATAAGAATCTTCATTTACAAACTTATGAAAATTATTTTACTACAGAGTTATCTTGAAATATTCAGTTGTAATATTCAGTAAAGTAAAGGACAGCACTTGCAATCATAGAAAAATAGCATATCAAAATATCCACAATGTTGTATGGTTCAAACATACAAAAGCGCACTGATGAAAGTTACAAAATTGTCCAGTTAATCACTGTTCATATATTTAATAAAAAAAAACCAGTTACAACTAAAAACTTGACATAAAAATACTCATTACAATTAGCCAAAGAGATGGTGTCTATATAAGGTTATAACCCAGGGTGTGTTAAATATACTGATAATATTATAGAGTTTGAGCAGAGATACAATAAATGTAAGAAACATGATATGGCGCTTCCTGATGCAATTTTCGCTTTTAAACTTCTGTACAATGCTGGTTTGAGTCAAAGTAATCGTCAGCTGGCAATAACTGCTTGTTCTGACCTTAAATTCGACACAATGAGGTCCGCTCTGCATAGAATATTTGCATCAAAATCTCAAAATGCTCTTGGAGAACGGAGTTTGTTGTAACTTTAAAAGAAGAATCAGCTTTTGTAAGCGATGGCTAAAATCAGAGAGTTCGTAGTTCAAGCGAAACTTTTCCTCGTAATCGAGCTGATAAATCAACCGTCTTCAGTTGACTTCGGACTGAAATGAATCCAATCTTTAAAGGAAGATGTAGAATATGTGATTCCAAATTTCACTGGGTCAAAGATTGTCCTCACAAGCAGCTTGGTGTCAATTTAACAGAACATGAGATTGATGAATTAATTAATTATACTGTAAATATAATATTGTTTACCTCAGCACAAGAATTTAAGCCTCTAACAGAGGTTGTTGTAGAAGCCTAAGCTTCAATCCCGCAGTTATTGACACCAGAGACATACAATACAATTATATTTCCCTGTTGACATAGCATGTTCTAAGACAGTGTATAGTTCTAAATGGTTATATGAATTTGTAGAATCACTATATCCAGAACTTAATCAAATTACGTATTATGAAAGTTATATACCATTCAAGTTTGGTGATGGCAGACACATATATATATATACGGATGCTAGTCAAATGCGTTTTGTTAAAATATACTTTTTCACTTTTTTGGTCTTTTGGAAAATGTTGTTTGTGCTGTATTTAGACCCCTCTACTAAGAAATTTGTTTTGCATGCACACGTATAAAAATTGCGGTTTTTATCCAACGCAATCATAGGTTTGAACGTTGTTTTCAATTTAGACTTGTATATACGGATATATATATACATATATGTCTCTGGTGATGGACAAACAGTCTACTCATATCAGAAAGTGAAAATCCCGGCAATACTTCGGTCTGTTAAATGCTCAATTGAAACAGAAGTGGTTGATTGTGAAATACCGTTACTGTTTATAGTAAAACATCTCTGAAGAGAGCAAGCACTATTCTGGATCTCAGGAATGACAAGGTTACCATGTTGAATAGTTAGTTGATGTGAACCTAACTTCAAGTGGTCATTAAAGATAAGCAATATACAAACAGAAACAAAAATGAGAGTGAAGAGGTTTTGTGCATTGATACAAAATTATTTTTTAAGAAGAAAAAGGAGATTTTATTGAAGTTGCGCAAACAGTTTAGACATGCATTATCAGATAAATTTTTATCCCTTTTGCAAAGTACTAGTTCGGTTGATTCTGAAATTCTGACAATTCTTAAGGAGTCTGCTCAAGTGTTTAATCGGCCACAAGTTCCAATATTCAAAGCCAAACCAATGGTTGCCTTTTCACATTAAAATGGTTTTTATCAGATTGTGATAATGGACCTTCATGAAATTGACCGTAACATATTATCTACATATAATTGACTTATTCAGCAGCTGCAATCATCAGAAGAAAGGAATATAAAGTTATTGTACACAAGTTCATGTAGATATGGGTTGGTGTTTACGGTGATCCTGAAGTTGGTGTTTACACAGATAATGGAAGGGAATTTAAATCACAGATATTTATAGACATGGCAGAAGACGTCAGTGAAAACAACAGCAAATTACTGTCCATGGTCTAATGAAGTAGTGGAAAGACACAATGCAACTCTTACAGAAATAATCAATAAAATGAAAGAGAGCTCTGACCTTTCATGTTAGACTGCTTTCAGTTGGTCAGATCATGCTAAGAACAGTCTTCTAAATATCTATGGCTGTAGTCCATATCAATTTTTTTGGAAGGAGCCCAAACATGCCATCATCTATTGTTAACAAGCCTCCTGTATTAGAAGGTACAACCATTTATAATGTTATAGGAAAGCATTTAGTTGACTTACACAAAGCTAGAAAAGCTTTTATTGCAGCAGAATCCTCCGCGAAATTTAGAAGGGCACTATGTAAGCAAATCAGTCCTTCAGGAGGAAAAATTAAAAAATGGTGACAAAGTTTTCTTCTTTCGAGACAATCAGTGTATAGGACCTGACTTGGTTATTGGTCAAGACAATGTAGTAGTTTTTGTAAGATATGGAGGAACATATATGCGTGTACATAATTAAAAGAGACATCGATGGTGGAAGAAAACAAAAGTTTACACGTAAACATCAAGCAAAGTCAACTCCTATGCGTAAAATACAATCAATGTTGTTGATGGAAGCCAGAATGGTAGTTTAAATGGTAAAGATAGTCCTGATACTGATGATGGGGACAGCCTTGATTTGGAAAATCAGGCAGATAATGATATACATGAGGAAAATATGGAACATGATGTTGAGTCACAAGGAAATGATTGCGTGAAATCAAAGAAGGGTCAGATGGTGAGTTTTAACATTCCTGGTGAAAATGATACAAGAGAAGCAATAAATTAAGCCAGGGCGGGAACTTATTTTAAGCTATATATGGTATTTTGTAAACCAACGTTTTCGCCAGCTATTTTTTGTATTGCATTTTGTTTGCCAGTAGAAAATTTACAAGAATATAAAATTAGAAAAATTACAGGAAAATAAATTATCATGAATATGTGTAACTTTGATTTTCTGTTACATCTGAACGGCCAATCTGATTGAAATACAGATCTTTTGAGATCCTCTGGTTTCGTTGTTATGATACACACCTTCAAAAAATTGAATGCAGAAATTCACTGATGTAATAATTACCAGAACAGAAAGTAGAACAGAGTGTTGTCAGATCCTTGTGTGATGTTATAATTACAAGAACAGAAAGTAGAACTGTGTGTTGTCAGATCCTTGTGTGATGTTATAATTACAAGAACAGAAAGTAGAGCTGAGTGTTGTCAGATCCTTGTGTGATGTTATAATTACAAGAACAGAAAGTAGAGCTGAGTGTTGTCAGATCCTTGTGTGATGTAATAATTACCAGAACAGAAAGTAGAACAGAGTGTTGTCAGATCCTTATAAGCGAAGCATGGACACAGGGTCTGTATTTCAAGCAGATTGTGAAGCAGTTAAAAAAATAACCAAAACTAACCACATGAAAGTCGGTTAGAAAGCGTGATCACGACAACAAAGTATCCTGAAAAGTTATTTGGTTTAACATATTTGGCTTGTGCGCAAGACAAAATAACAAGTTGTTATTCTGAAAACAACACTTCATGCAGTTAACATTCTGAAAATACAACATCATGCAGTTTACATTCTGAAATGTCACATAAATGTTATCAACAATACTACGTACGCATTTCATCATTAAAATTTAACAGTTTTACTGTCTCACAAAACATTTGTCAAACACGTTTTTGAATGTTACAGAATTGTTAACAGCAACATTACTCGATATGGTAACCATTAATACTTGCAAATTATGACATTAACAAAAATGCCAATAGTACGTGTACTATACCCCTTATAGGCCAACTGTGACATAAATAATTATCAATAGTGCATTTACTTTAGCATTTAAGTTTGTGGAAGGTTGGTTCCTTGTAGGGGAAATGCCTATTTTAAAAATAAATTGTTTTGGTGTGAATATTAATCCTTCAGCCTTAATTATTATCCTTGGGAGGTGAAATATAATTTTTTTCACATCTATTTTTGAATATACTGTTGATTCAATATTCGTGTTACCAATTTTCGTGGATTTTGTGGGTAAGGGTTAACCACGAATTTAAATCGAATTTAAACGTTCAACGAAGTTCAAATTAACAATAGGTTTGAATACATATTTTGGCTAAACCTCGAAATCAAATATCCACGAAAATACAATTTTTCCTCAATCCAAGAAAATTGGTATCCATGAAAATAAAATTCCACAATATGACAATGTGTTGGGTCCATACCTTTGGCTGGTGGAGTTTAGCCATTGCTTTGCCTTATTTTGATATAATTTTCTTGCCACTCATTCACATTTTTGAAATTGTTGAAATTGATGATATAATAGGATTAAACTGGTTTTCTCTAACGGTTATTGATGCTTAAACTTGGGTGCTGACTCACAAACTTCACGTTTAATGCAAAGTTTACAATCAGCAATCTAGTTTATGCATCAAAAACCTCTAGAAAAATGTGATTAATTCTTATAATTCTTAAACCCAACATTGGTTATTTTCTTCTTACAATTTTGATTTTCTTAGAACCCTACGATTCCATTCATGTGTATTGCTCACGAATATTTCACAGTGAAATAGACATTATCTTTACATACGACAAAAGTTAGTTCGGCAACATGGTCTACCGAAGTCTAAACCAATGAAAAAATTTCTAACAGACCAATCATATTCAAGTATTTGTAGATATGCAAATCATATAAGAAGTTTTATCTAATACAAATACTTGTCTAATATAACTATGGTTTAATGATAAAATAAATCATGCAGGATGGTTGTCTTTAAGGGCTTCATATATGAATATTTATTTGGCTTTTGGAATGCAAATTGCAGGAAGCTCAACTGCATTTCTATTGTCACTAGCTGTTCAGTTGTATTTCAGCCATCTTCTTGACCTGTCTTTGTGAGCACAAATCTGGGTGAGGATAACTTGCTTTAGATTTGTATTCATTCCCATGTCAAGAAAATCTTTAAATATAGCGTTTACTCAGATAATCTATTTATAAAAGGAATTGCATGTATTACTAAACTTGTCAAAAAAACAATTCAATTAAAAGGTAAACAAGTTGCAGAAAATAGGGCACCAACTGAAAACCAACAAAACGTATATAAATATGTGTTCACAAAACATACACGTTAACACTAATTATTTATAACATTTACAAAGTATACTTGCAAGCTATTTATAGTCTACAGTTCTTTGAAATAAATAGACTGAATCCGATATTTTTTATCTCAATTCAAATTGATTAATATTTTACAAATACCTATAAATTATTCAAAAGTTTTAAAACAACATAGCAATCGTACCATCAGTATGATAAGGCAACAATTTAGGAAACATCTGACTGTGTCATCGTGGACCGTCTTAAACCTGTATAAATCAAGCTATGTCTTACTATCAAGTAATAACACCTCGAAGAGCCTCCTTTTACAAAAACGAACAATTTGTTATGAAATAAGATTAAACAATGTATTAGCTAAGGTTCATAAACTATGTACAATAAACAATTAAGCCAGTATTAACTAATTATGTCTAAGAGTCGAACTACTGTATGACATGTCAACACTGTGAGTTCGAATTTGACATGTAGCAGGCGCGTTCGACTCCAATCTAATTGAAAAGGATTGTCAGGTTTCCTGTTTTCCTACCAGAGGTCGGAGGTTTTCTCCGAGCACTCCGGCTTCCTCCACCAATAAAGACTGACCACCACTAAATAATGTACCGAAAGTGGCATTATACACCAATCAATCAATCAATCAATCAATCAATCAATCAGTCAATCAATCTAATTGCAAATAAGAATATTCATTTACAAACTTATGGAAATTATTTTATTAAGAATTATCTTGAAAAATAAAGTTACAATATTCAGTAAATTAAGAGACAGTGCTTGCAATCATAGAACAATAGCATGTCAAATATCCACAATGTTGTATGGTTCAAACATTCAAGAATATACTTGTTACAAAATTGTCCAGTTTATATAGTTAACACAAAAACCAGTCACAACTAGATGCTTGACATAAAACTACTCATTACAATTAGCCAAAGAGGTAATGTCTTTATAAGGTTATAACCCAGGGTGTGTTAAATATACTGATAATATTATTGAGTTTGAGCATAGATACAATAAATGTAAGAAACATGATATGGCACTTCCTGATGCAATTTTAGCTTTTAAACTTCTGGATGATGCTGGTTTAAGGGAGCAACCATTTAACTTCAAGGGGGTTAAGGTTTTTTGTCTGAGTCAGAAAAAAATTTCATGCAAAACGAAATTTTTTTTTTTAGTTTTTCGACGCAATCAATCAAATAATTTTTTTTTTCAAAATTTAACACTATAAGGTATGGAGAAAATCTCAGAATATTTTTTTTTTGTCACCTGCTTGACCACAATATTTTGTTTCGTCAAATTGTGGATCAGAATATTTCTTAAGGAAACTTACAGAGTTTGTTGCAGAAGCTTTAGCTTCAATGCCGCAGTTATTGACACCAGAGACATATAGTACAATTATATGACTCTGTTGACATTGCATGTTCTAAGAGAGTATGTGGTTCTAAATGGTTATATGAATTTGTAGAATTACTTGATCCAGGACTTGATCAAGTTACTTATTATGAAAGTCATGTACCATTCAAGTTTGATGATGGCAGAGACATATATATATATATACACATGTATATCTATATGTCTCTGGTGATGGACAAACAGTCTACTCATATCAGAAAGTGAAAATCCCAGCAATAATTGGGTCAGTTAAATGTTCAACTGAAACAGAAGTGGTTAATTCTGAAATGCCGTTACTGTTTAGTAAAACATTTCTGAAGAGAGCAAGCACTATTCTGGATTGAAGCAATGACAAGGTAACCATGTTTGGACAGTTAGTTGATGTGAACCTAACTTCAAGTGGTCATTACTGTATCGGCATTGAAGACAAGCAATATACAAACAGACAAAAAATGAAAGGGAAGAGTTTTTGTGCATTGATAAAAAAATATCTTTTAAGAAGAAAAAGGAGATTCTATTGAAGTTGCACAAACAGTTTGGACATGCATCATCAGATAAACTTTTATCCCTTTTGCAAAGTGCTGGTTCGGTTGATTCTGAAACAAAGACAATTCTTAAAGATATCTGCTCAAAGTGTTTAATCGGCCACAAGTTCCAATATCAAAACGCCAAGCAAGTGGTTGCCTTTTCACATGCAAATGATTTTAATCACATTGTGATAATGGACCTTCATGAAATTGAGCGTAAAATATTATCTACATATAACTGACTTATTCAGCAGACTGAGTGCAGCTGCAATCATCAGAAGAAAGGATTCTAACGTTATTGTACACAAGTTCATGTAAATATGGGTTGGTGTTTACGGTGCTCCTGAAGTTGGTGTTTACACAGATCGGTAATGGCAGAAAATTTGAACATGTCAGTGAAAACAACAGCTGGATACCGTCCATGGTCCAATGGAGTAGTGGAAATACAGAATCTGCTTACATAATTATAAATTATCTGTTTACAAAACTTTGAATTTTTGAAATACTAATTCTTTTCTACCTCAGGAATAGATTACCTTAGCTGTATTTGGCAAAACTTTTAGGAATTTTTGGTCCTTAATGCTCTTCAACTTCGTGCTTTATTTGGCCTTTTTAACATTTTTTGATTCGAGCGTCACTGATGAGTCTTTTGTAGACAAAACGCGCGTCTGGCGCAAATATAAAATTTTAATCCTGGTATCTATGATGAGTTTACTTACACTTTCGGAGCACCTGAGATCACCCCCACTTTTTGGTGGGGTTCGTGTTGCTTAGTCCTTAGTTTTCTATGTTGTGTTTTGTGTAAATGTCTATGGCAATAGTCTATATCAAATAGTTTTTGATTTGAGCGGCACTGATGTGTCTTATGTAGACGAAACGCGCGTCTGGCGTATTAAATTATAAGCCTGGTACCTTTTGATAGCTATTATTTGTGTGGGTCTCTGTCCTGTATGTTTTCCCATTTATTTGTATTGTAGTCCTGTCATGTAATCTTGTCATTTTAATGTTCTATTTAACATTGCCATAAAAGCGGGAGGTTTGGCTAGCCACAAAACCAGGTTCAACCCACCATTTTTTCTAAAACAATGTCCTGTACCAAGTCAAGAAAATGGCAATTGTTATCGTATAGTTTGTTTCTGTGTGTGTTGCATTGTCATTTGTTTTTTATTCACTTCAGTGGTTCTGTTGTTTCGTTGTCGAAATGTACTATATTGTATTTCTTATTTGCGTAATTCTGTCCTGGATGTTCTTGCATTTATTTGTACTGTATTCCTGTCATGTAATGGTGTCATTTTAGTGTTATATTTAACATTGCCATAAAAGTGCGAGGTTTGGCTAGCCACAAAACCAGGTTCAACCCACCATTTTTTCTTAAAATGTCCTGTACCAAGTCAGGAATATGGCCATTGTTATATCATAGTTCGTTTCTGTGTGTGTTGCATTTTAGTGTTGTGTTTCTATTGTGTCGTTGTTCTCCTCTTATATTTGATGTGTTTCCCTCAGTTTTAGTTTGTAACCCGGATTTGTTTTTTTCTCAATCGATTTATGAATTTCGAATAGCGGTAAACTACTGTTGCCTTTATTTTTTTAGAAGGATTCCAAACATGCCATCATCTATTGTTAACAAGCCTCCTGCATTAGAAGGTACAGCCATTATTAATGCTATAGGAAAGCAATTAGTCGGCTTACATGAAGCTAGATACGCCTTTATTGTAGCAGAAACCTCTCAGAAAGTTTGAAATGCACTACGTAAGCAAATCAGGACTTCAGGAGAAAAATACAAAAATGGTGACAAAATTTTCTTCCTTCGAGACAATTAGTGGAAAGTACCTGACTGGGTAAAATTGGTCAAGACAATGTAGTTGTTTTTGTAGAATATAGAGGAAAATATGTGAGTGTACATCAAAGTAGAATTAAAAGAGACATTGAAAATGAAAGAAAACAAAAGTTTAAACGCAAAGATGCAGCAAAGTCAACTCCTGTTCGTAACATACAAGCTGCAACCTATAACCACAACATTGAATCAGATGTACATCAGGACCTAATGAACTATGAGAGTGATGAACAAGAACCTCATCATAATGATACTGACAATGACGAGAGCCAAGAAAATGTTGAAGGCTCTGCATACGAGAGAGTTGCTGGTAGTTCTGACATAGGTGATAGTCATGTTGGTAATAATGTTGCTGATGGAAGCCATAATGGTGAAGATAGTCATGATATGAAAGATGGAGAGAGCCTTGATTAAGAAAATCGGGCAGATAATGATATATATGAGGAAAAATATGGAACATCATGAGTCACAAGCAAAATGATTGCATGAAATAAAAGAAGGATCAGATGGTGAATTTCAAAATTCCTTGTGAAAATGATACAAGAGAAGCAATAATTTTAGGCAGGACAGAAAAGGCTATAACTGGTAAGAAAAGCTGGTACAACATAGAATACAGTCAGCCAGAAAATATTTGAGGTGACCAGATATCATTGATTTAAAAGTTGTAAACCAGTTAGATGACGTGAATGAAGATATAATACTGTAAAGTAATATTGATTTTAACGATGCTAAAGAGGCAGAATTGGATAACTGAAGAAAACACAATGTATGTTAAGAAGTGGAGGACAATGGTCAAAACTGTATATCCACAAGGTCAGTTTATACTATGAAAGAATTGGAGAATAAATTGTTTAGAAATACTAGATTGGTAACAAACGGTTTTGAAGAAGATTGCCAAGATGAGATACCAAAGAAGTCTCCAACATTTAAAAAGCAATCTCTACGACTGATTTTATGAATTAATGCAAATAAAAGATGGTCAATCAATTCAGTGGACATTAAAACTGCTTTCCTTCAAAAAGAGAAGATGCAAACCCAAAGAAGCTAATGCAAGTGGTAAAGTCTGGCGCCTAAGCAAGTTTGTATATGGTCTTGCTGAAGCATCCTTAAATTGGTAAGAATAAGTTAAAGCAACATTGCTAGATTGTGGAGGAACAGTGTCAAAGATTGATTCAGCAGTATTCTATTGGCATGATGAAAAATGTTTGACCGGTGTCTTAGCAGTTCAGGTAGATGACTTTATTTGGGCTGGATCCGCACCTGCATACATACATGTATATACAGAAGTGGTGCAAAATGGAGATTAATTAATAACATGGAATTAAGTCAAATATATACTTAAAATGAAAAAGTATGCGTTTTATTGGAACATTTGAAACATCTTATTAAAAGCCAGACAGATAAAATTTGATGAGGGCACACAATCCTTTTCCGAATTATTCATGATAAGTAATGGTGACCGTCTTTTAAGTTGACCAGTCACAAGTTCGGAAAGGATCATCAACATTCAAAACCTTTCTAATTTTTAGGTAACCGTGTTTAATCTACATGTCTGACTGTGACAGAATATAAGTTCCCCCATAATATTTGTTCCAAAGAACTTTTAGCATATAACAAAAGTTCCATTGGGAACTCTCCTTATATAATATTTTATCCAATGCTATAAGAAAATGTCCTTCACAAAGGATGAAATATTACATAAGGAAAGTTCCCAATGGAACTTTCGTTATATGCTAAAAGTTCTTTGGAATAAATATTACGGACAATGTTTTATATAATAAAAGTTCCAGGAACCATTTAGTTAAGTAAGTCACAGTGGAGCATGCAGTAATAAAATAAAAATATTAAAAATATATATTCTTATCTTGTTTAGAATAAGAGCCATCGTTTAAATATGTACAATTTTTGTTGTATTCCTCAGACTCCATTCTTTGTATGTACTACATGAACAGGTAAATGTCATGTGAGGTGAACATTAATTAAGATGTAATCAGGTGTAAAAATCAAATGACACTCTTTCTTTAAAGGAAACCATATGACGTTTTAGTTCCAGGAAAATATCTTATGAAGGTGGAAATAGTATTATGTAATGTTTGTTCCCAAGAACTTTTATTATCCGTAGTTTAGTTCCAGGGGGATCAAGTATTATGCGGAACAAATATATGTTCACATACCCCATATACGCTTTTGACATATATATATTTTGTGTACACATAATATTAACGGTAACAATTTTTGAACCAGATGCGCATTTCGACAATTAAGGTCTATTCAGTGATGCTGGAATCGAAATATTTCCCCTGAAATCCAAAACCAAATGCAAACTAAAAAGGACCAAAAGTAAAGCCAAACTCGGACAAGGCTTCAGAGCTATGCTATGCATGAGGGCGATACATTACTTAATTTTAAATAATTTGGAAATTTTATAACCAGCAAATTTCAATAGAATATCCTTATTTTTATGTACTGGCTACTGGCCTGGTGAAGCCCTCGGGGCCGGCTAACAGCTAGCTCACCGGCAAAAGTTAAAATTACAATTTGTGCGGAAGTTTTGTTCAAGTTCTCAGTATTTGGCAAATCTCTTTACAATTGGCTAAACAAAAACAATGACTTGTATTTACCGTATCATTGTCATATTTGCATGACTGCATGCATATAACACTGAAAAGGTACAAAGATCGCCATTACGGTATTGAAAGTGGCATATTTCTCTCAGCCAGCAGTCTGCAAAAAAAAAAAAAAATGAATTTCTGGTACTTGTGTAATTTCTTCTTTCCTTCTATAGCACGATACAAAAATACATACGTGTTTAATATATTAAAGATCTTTGAAAATGAAAATGTCGAAGGTTCAGTAAAATCCTTATTTATTTTTAATTTGATATAAAAATCATTTGAAAGCTCGTAAATTTTTTACCTTACAATTATATCCATAGATGGAAAATTACTATATCGATATTGCCAATCATTTCACCAATAAAAATTATGCGTCTCCCTAGAATTCTGATATGAATAAAATTCAAAATGTACCCGTTCCTTTAACATTATTTTATATTATATTTTACGACAGTTAGGTCATAAAAGACTTATTAAATGACAATTTTCACAGAGGTTCGTGCTATTACCTCATTAATTTTGCGATCTCTTAAAATCCAAAATTTATAACGGAATTAAAATTTTAATGGGAAAATAATAATTTGAAAGATTTATAACAAAAAATAGTTCCTTTTGAAAAGACGAGTAGAAATGTC
This sequence comes from Mytilus coruscus, assembly GCA_017311375.1. Taxonomy (NCBI): domain Eukaryota; kingdom Metazoa; phylum Mollusca; class Bivalvia; order Mytilida; family Mytilidae; genus Mytilus; species Mytilus coruscus. The sequence continues at coordinate 30,192,144 of CM029607.1, forward strand.
ATATTAATTATTCCTCGTAGAGCAATACTCGTTATAAAAACAAAATAATTAGTCTCTGTAGTAGTCCAATTAAAAAAAATATTTCAAACTAACGCATTGTAGATATGTTAATACAGAAAATACCGTCCATAATCACCAAACAAAACCAAATCCAGAAAAAAAACATTTTTCAAAAAGCTGGAATTCCAAAGTGATTCAAAGAGGAATTTTAAAAGTTCGTTTAGTAACAAAAAGGACAAATAAAGTATGAACTGTTCGTACTGATCGACTAAAAAAATGTGGTCGACCTTAATAGTAGGGTGCCCAGTATCGAAAAAGACGTCTAGTTAACGAGTTTAACTTAACGGATAACACACGGCTATATTTACATGCAAACTATTGGAAAATCATTATATTTTCAAATCATGAATGTCGTCGTAAGCTCCCGTGGTCACGTTTTCAAAATTTTGTGGTTTCTTAGGGTACCCAAAGATACCTCATCATACAGGTCATCTTCAACACGAAAATAAAATTATTGCTTGCTGTGTTATTTGTTCAAATGATACTTATCATTTAGATGAAAATTTAATTATCATATAACGAAAACTGAAAAGATTTATATAACTTAAGTATTAGTATTTTATGATTTTAGTAAGACTATTTTTTTAGCTGAAATTTACCACATTTTGAACGAAAGAAAATTTATTGTGTATTACTTTCACGGAATTTTTACTCTGATTACATCAATAAGACATGGTTCATATGTGTGCCAAATATCTTTCGTGTAATGGTAATCGGTAAGAAGAAAATAGCAGTTTAAAACACAAATTTAGTGATAATTCTGCATTGATTCAAACATGCCTTTTCTCGTGCCGTTAATCGTTTTGTAGCTTACACTATCAGGTCATTAACTAGGACAATTGTCACTAACTTCATTTCTCTTTTTTGCTTGTTGTATGGTCAATTTGTATGTTTTGAATAGTTCAATTAGTTTGAAGATTGTTGTTTTGTTTTAGGAAAGATTTTTTTTTGTTGGTTTTTATAATTTTAATTGTTTTTTGATATGATAATTTTGTCATAATTGTAATATACAAATCAAATTCTTCGGTTACGTTTCAGCCCCGGAATTTGGCGCACATTCATAGTCCTGTTAAACTATGCCCATCAAGCCCTAAACGAAGTAGGAATGAATTACAATGGTATAAGTATGTTATATGTCAGGGTTCTTCTACTGAATTGCTTATTGATATGCGAGACATTAGCACAAACAAAAGCTTTATCGAGGCTATGGGAGCACGGAAAGATCATGTATATTTTAATGTATTGTAAGATGCTTCAGACCTAGACCATCTTCGTACTGATGATTACAAAATATTGTACCACCATTCTTGCTATAAATCTTACACTAGCAGACACAACTGCAGTTATTTTAAAGTTGAATCAAGTTCTTGTTCGTCTGTAAAAGTGTTTCAGGTCATATATAGAAGGTCGTCATATTCCTGACTGGAAAAGTTTCTTTGAGTCAGTGAGAACCAGCAGGCCTTAATCAGATTTCTTTGCGAATCGATTGTTCAGCATCATGGTATAGCAACAGTTACTATGATACATGAGGAAGTCATTTATCTAGCTAGCACTTCCAACGACCTTAAATCTGCTCAGAAGGAGTATTCAGGTTTTAAGAATTATTTTGTACGCCCGATGAAGTAGATACTGCATGATTTTACATGCTATTCATGTAGACAAAGAGTTCGGTGTGAAAGGAATCAAGGATAGGATAATAATAAAGTCACATGATACAGATGTTCTGATCTTATGCGTTTATTACTTCCCCTCCATGCAGCATACGCATGAGCTAAGGTTTCAAACAGGCACTATAACTTACACACAAGATTTGCGCCGCTATATACCTGTCCACGAAATATATAAAAGTCCCGGATTTGCCATCTGTAACATTCTACCAGCCGCACATGCTGTAACATGATGCGATACAAGGTCATCCCTGTTTAGGATCGGTAAGCGCACTGTTATGTAGTCTTGAAGGACAACCTAGATGATTTCACCGATTTGTCAAACCTTTCTAATTGTGACATCGGTGAATCTATAGATGCAGCTCGAGATCTTTTTGTTAAATGATCTCAAGTCAAAACTCAAAATAGATCATAGTGACCTAAACAAATTGAGCGTAAAATTGGCTACATTTTTAAATTTCTCACTTGTCAAACTTCCTCCTTTTGAATCTACTTTTAAACAATATGTATAATAAGAGCTTCACTCCAGAAATAAATTTGATGTGTTCCCATATAGCAAAACTACCCTATAAACATTCCCTTTTTCAGTTCGGATGGGAAAAGAAGAATGACTTGTTCCCGTCTATCTCGAAGGTCAGATGTCATATGAATTTCTGCAAGATTTAGTTTGTACTTGTAAGGGGAAATCAATGTTTTTTTTAAAGATTTGCATTTGCTTCGAATAAAATCTATCATGTACAGATTTATGCCCATGTCAGGCAAATGACATATTTTAAAATGTAAAAATTAGTCTCGTTGCAGTTAGAAACATTGATGACGACGAAGATGACGATGTATAAGATTTCATTTTTCTGTTTGTACCTTATTAATCATTGTTAGCAATAGAATGAAAATTAAGCAGTCCATAATATTTTCTAAACAATAAATTAATAAAACATCTACTCAACTTTGAAATCATGGGAAATATAGTAATAATCTATCTAGTGGGGAAAGATATAAAAAAAAACCCGCCATATGTTTCTCACGCCTTTTTTGTTTGCAATTCTTTGCAAAATACTCGGTGCTATACATAACCCTCTCTCTTATCATATTTTTGGAATACTTGTAAACATTATAGCCAAATGTTGCTCATTTAGTCATCTGTATATGTAGGATGGGGTATTTTACCTAATTCTAATAGACGTTTTGTTTTCATAACTTTAACCCCCCCTTTTTCTCCGTTTGCAGTATTTCTTACTTCTGTAAAGCAAAACTATTCACGATGCTTTATATTCAACCAAGTTCGACGTTAATATTACACAAATTTTGAAACAAATCATTTATATATACTCTTTCACAGCCAAAAACAGAAATTTGATATTTACCAAGAAATTGACGAACACCTTACTATCAAGAGACGTGAAAAACACATTTTGTTTTCGACAAACTATTAAAGTTAAGATCTAAAAAACATCTTTAGATCTTACTTGTAATGAATTGAATACAAAAATTTCAAATTTAGAAATTGAAATAGGTCAAGGTCATTGTTATTTAACAGCTGTTTGAAAATTTCAATTTTGCACCCTATATGCAAAAAAGTCAATCTAAAGTCATTTTTGGCGATAAAATATAAAATAAGTTCTAAATGTAGATACAAAAGATATTTTTCTATAAATTAGTTGTTTTTATTTTGCTCCAAACGCATATATGTAGGAGAAACAAGCTATATAAATGTGACTGTGCATTTTTCTGGAATTTTTGCTTTGACCTTTGACCCTGATTTAAAAAAAACGTGACCACGGCAGACAACGACGACAACGGTATTTCGATGAGGCTTGTTCTCCTCTTTCCAATGATATAAAATATAGCCGTGTGTTATTCCGTTAAGGCAAATCGATCAAATTCGTTGATTGGGCACCCTACTATAATTATAAAATTGCCAAATGGCCCATAGTTTATCAGATCGTACAAATTCAGAATAAACGATACATGTAAATGAATTTCCACGGCCCGATTGGTAAATAATAAAAAAAAAAAAATCCTTTGATCGCTGATCTTTAGCCTATTGTTTGGTTTAGCTTTCAATGTAGAAAATAGAAAAAAAAAACACATTTCGTTGGATCACACTAACATTTTTTAATTGATCTCGGAGAAGATAACAGTTACAAAAAATGTGGCCAGAAAAAAATTATTGTGAGAAATAGAATGGAAAACTCATAAAATGATTTGGAAGTTACAAGTACTTATCCTTCATAGTTCCCTTTCGCCAAGTTATTTCTAAAACCTATATCAAAATTGGCTGAAAGATGAAGATATGAATTTTCATTAGGATCTGAAAATCAAACCTGTTAAAATTAAACTAAGAATTTGGATGTTGCTCTGTGAAAATCAAACCTGTTAAAATTCAACTAAGAATATGGATGCTGCTCCGAGTCCTTTTGAACCACTTTTATCTTAGAAACGTAAAGAGTTATTGAAATATTTTAAATTAAAAAAAAAAAAAAAAAAAAAAACGGATTCTTTTTAGAGATTAATCCAGCGTTGCAAAACATCTTTATCTGACTTTAATAAAATGATATTAGTAAAAACAATATCAATCATCCTATATTATCTCGAAAATAGGACCGAATGAAGTATTCGCGAGAGGAAGGTCACCTTCATCTTCCGATCCGGCAGTTAGGCCCGTTTAGAGGGACAATAAGTTTTGTAATAATAAAACGGTACGACGCGTACGTTAACTCAACATTGAGAAATTCTCACGTCATCATCACGTAGAAGAAACTTCCGAAAGTTTGCAGCAACTCTGTAAGGGTCCCTAGCTTACAAAGCTAAGTGGATATATTACCCGTTTCTTTATCCTGGTTGACATGCAGAACCTACATAATTGACGTTAATGTGTTCTTGGCCTTAATTTGCATGTAATAGTTGCCACTGGAAATGACAAAAAAAAAACCAATATTTAACCAATCATGTCACAGAAACCGGCGATAGATCTGCGTCATATCTGATATAGGGACAAAGACAGAGAATTTTATAAAGAATTTCGGGAAGAAAAAAAACTTCCATCAAATCTACATTAAAAACAAAATTGAATATGTTTGATAAGTTTCCTTTTGATTTTGGACCTATTCCAATCTTTTTACATAAGAACGCCACGCGATACCTAGGAATAGCGCAGAACACCCTTAATGCACTAAAAAAGAAAAACAAAAATACAACAGACCATTTACATTTATAATTAATGACTCCCTGTATGATCAATTAATTTTGATTGTCAAGTTACGGAGATCTTTAAATAACTGAAACAAGAGTAACATATTTCTTTTATATTCACATCGTGCTTCGATACCGTGAAATGTGATTTCTGACATGGGAAAAGGTCATTGATTCCTGTCATTATTATTGTGTTGATTGTGTCATAGATATATATGGCTATTAAATCTATGATTGTCACGGTGAAATATGATTACGAGGTGCAGCCGGCCCGCCGATACAAGAGTGCACAGAGGTCGGTACGATTTTATTTTTGCGGATTAAACACTTTTAGCTTGCTTTAAGAGTTGAGTGCTGTTTACTAACCGAGTTATGGGTTTATACATTTAATAGATACACCCCGCCAGAAAAAACCTGAGATACATCTAGAAATCAAGATAGTCGCCAACCACAGACAAATGTATATATTGTATACGCGAAGGCTGCAAATTCAAATTTCATTGAGCCTGAGACTACTATAACACAGTGTTATAGTTGTCTCAGATTGAGCCATCACAAGCCATGAACAACTTTTAACACCGAATACCATGGATCTGAAAACTCTGCACCAAATTCTTTCGACAAGGTTAAAAAACACTTCTGATATATTTTAAAACAGTCGTCACTGAGATAAGGATAGTTAAAAGTAAGTTAGGGCAAGGACATCTTCATGTGAAGGGGTTTAACTAGCCAGGTATCCTGGCCTAACCTCCTCTACGTGGTTTCTGTCCGGCGGTGAACCAGGATCCCAGACTAGGGTTTAATTAGTTTTATTAATACTCAACCCTTCTCCTTACAATCCTGATCAGTGGAATGAAAAAATGTAAAAAGGATAACCCACATTACAAATCAGTTCCTACAAAGTGCTGAATCTTAAAATGTAGAAATCCTGACTCCTTCAACTCTTATATATCGTCTACTGTACTTACAAGAATAACCTTTAACCTTAAAAGTCAAATGTTCATGCTATAATCTTGTCCAACTATTTAGTTTAAGTTTACTCAGGACAAGACATTAAACCAAAGATCTATTGTACCTACAAGATTTGTTTTTGAACAACTTGTTCTTGACCTCTTACCAAGTAAAATTTTGTTTTTGTACGTTTTGTTTGTGCACTGATCAACATTAAAAAGGGAGAGGCTGAGATCTAAAAAAATACTCTTATTTAACACTTCAATATAATCATTTGCTGGTCCCAGTCTGAAACCTCATCTGTGGTTATCATATGTCTCTTAATATTGGTTATTTGTTTGTTTTGTTTGTTTAAAAAAAAACTGAGGGGTTGAGGTACTTGAAGTATTTGTTTTTGATAGTTGATGGAAATTTAGTTTCTGTTTAATTAATTGTTCACAACTCTAAGGGAGCTACCATTTGATTTTTATGGGGGGGGGGGGGGCTAGGATGCAAAATTTTGTCCTGCATTTTTTTTAAGTTGTAATCTCTGTCCTGCCTTTTTATTTTTCACTCTATTCGGTCCTGCTTTTTTTTTAAAGTTTATCCTGACTTTTTTTTACCTAAATTGTCATCCTGACTTTTTTTTTGCAAGTGTCTCATCCTGCCTTTTTTTTTTTACTCAAAACTCCTGTCCTGCCTATTTTTTTCAAATTTCATCCTAGCCCCCCATAAAAATCAAATGGTAGCTCCCTAAGAGATTGAATAATTAAGAGCTTGACATACTGCATAGACATGTATATCTATTGTTGAAGGCTCTGTTTGTCTTTTGATTATCTGTGTCATTGGGTTGCTGTCTCATAGATATACATACCCTACATTTCATTTTATTAATGTTTATATGCTCAAACCATAGCAAAACATTACTGTATACCAAGTCTGGTTGTGATATGTCTCTTAATGTAGGTTGTTTGTTTAAAGAAACCAGAAGCAAATGCAGATCCAGGATTTTGAAACAGGGGGAAGGGGGGCATGGGCCCCCAGATTAGACAAAGTTTGGAGTGGAACCGGTAAAAAGTCTGGATTAACCATAAATGTAGCTCCATAAGGGGGGCCCAGGCACCCCCCCCCCTAAATCTGTCTCTGAGAAGAGGGTTAAGAGGTATTTGAAGTATTTGGTTTTGATAGTTGATAGCAAAGGAATAATATAAGTTAACAGCTTGTTTTATTCAGTTGTATTATTATGTAAATGCCTAATTGTGTATATCATTTAACTTGAATTTAATTAATAAAATATGTTTACACTAAGACTTGACAGCAAGCGAAATCAAGTACATCCTTTGGCCTAAACTAATAGAAATTACCAGCTAGCTACAAAACTACTGTAGACTAGTTACAAAGTGAAATGGACAATTTTGGTAAAGACTTGACAAAAAACTAAATCAAGAATTCTTTTACTAGTAAATGAATTTAGTCTTAAACGGTCATTTTGATTGTAACATCATTTGAAAAGTCTGAACCTAAAATTATTAAGTATTGATAAGCATTTTAGTTATTATGTCCCACCTACGATAGTAGTAGGGCATTATGGTTTCTGGTCTGTGCATCCGTTCGTTCGTTCGTTCGTCCATCCGTCCGTCCGTCCGTCCATCTGTCTTTCCTGCTTCAGGTTAAAGTTTTTGGTCAAGGTAGTTTTTGATGAAGTTGAAGTCCAATCAACTTGAAACTTAGTATACATGTTCCCTATGATATGATCTTTCTAATTTTAATGCCAAATTAGAGTTTTGACCCCAATTTCATGGTCCACTGAACATAGAAAATGATAGTGTGAGTGGGGCATCCGTGAACTATGGATACATTCTTGTTTTGATATTTTCTTGAGGTTAGTTCAGTACTGTTCATAGATTTTGCCTGCAGTCAATCCAGCACTGTGTTTCAGACAATTCAGTGTGGTGTTGTTTGGTACAGATAAATAACAAGTACTGAATAGTCTGAACATTTAAATTACCAGCTAACTAAACAAGAGTGCACACGCTGAAATGTCTCGACTTCTTTACTAATCATTGATATTATGTTGATAGTCCTAAATATAAAGCTTTACTACAACTATCACATAAACTTAACATAATCCAAGAAAATGAGGTCAAGGTCATATAAACCAAACAAGAAATACATGTACACCTTACAATCATTCAATACACTAAATATAGTTGACCTATTGCTTATAGCTTCTAAGAAACAGACTTAACCCAGAAGCCGCCGGATCACTATCCCTATGTCGAGCTTTTGCAACAAAAGGCTCGACAAAAACTACTGTAGACTAGCTACAAACTGAATTGGATAAGTTTGGTAAAAACTTGATAGAAAACTAAATCAAGTATCCTTTGGCCTACACTGCTGGAAATGTCTAGATTGGTTATAAAATAAGTAGATGTGGTATGATTGCCAATGAGACAACTCCATACCAGAGACTAAATGAAATGGAAGTAAGCAACTATAGGTTTTAGTACGGACGTCAATAATGAGCAAAACCCATCGCGCATAGCAAGTTATTAAAGGCCCTGAGATGACAAATGTAAAACAATTCAAACGAGAATACTAACAGCCTGATTTATGTACGAAACAATAAAGGAAAAACAAATATGATATACAGCAATAAATCACAACCACTGAATTACAGGCTTTTAACTTGGGACAGGCACGTGCTGAATGTGGCGGAATAATTTTTTCATAAAATTGTCATTTTTTTTTTACCATTGCCATATATGGACACTTACACCCCCATTATCCTAAACCCTGGATTAGATTGCCTGCACTATCATTATCATATAAACAACTCAATATCTATTTCAATATTTTGATCAAATGTAGAAATTCATCTGCATAATGTTTGTGATTTCCCCCTTATGATATATCTGATCCCCCAACAAAGATTAACATATTAAGTTCTTCAAAAACACATCATTCCATAAAGGACAAAACTATTGGAAACAACTATCATGACTTTCCCTGAAACTATCCTAATCAATGTCTGGCTATGTGACATTCATTACATTAAATAAACAAAGATTCAGCAGACCGAATAACATATTTAATAAACTGTGTACACAACATATAAATTAGCTCTGTACAAAAAGTATAAATATTTGATTATTTCAAGTTGAAAATACATATTCCAGCTGCAAATTACAAATCTGTAGATATGCATGATTAAGACAGGATAAAGTATATAAACTTTTGAACTTCCAACCTGGGTCAGAACCTGTAAAAAATTTTACAATTGGTCATGTAATGATACTCATTAACATGACAAAAGCATTTGTAAGAAATGAATACAGAATTGTTAAAAAAAAAAAACAATCAATGGTTGGAGAAGGTATAAATCGAATGTGAGTTCGATCCCACCAAATGGCTGGTGCATTCCACTCCAACAATCTTATTACTAGAAATAGCAGTCATTTGGAGATCTTATCAAACCTATTCCTTAATGCCATTAATGGTGACCTATTTTATAAACTGAACTTTTCATGTTTATATACTTACATGAAAACTTTAAGAAAATTTTTAGCATATATATTTTAACACTTGTGTACTTTAACACAATGTACCCATTGCAATAACTTTCAAGTCAAAATTAAAAATTTAGGATAAAAGAAATTATATTTCAAATGAAATTATTTAATGAACATGTAATTATAACAGTCTAGTGATTTTCATAAAAGTTCTGCTGACATATATTCCTTAATAATGTTTTATCATAATTCATATTACATAATAAAATGATTTTTAATAGTAAAAAATTGACAATAAATTTTTGAAAATGATCAGTCTTAATTGCTTGTAATACAGTATTGTGATAAAAAAATCATTTAGAGATTCTGGAATCATCTACATCTAAAAAATAAAAACAAATTAGAAAATATGTATATAAAAAAACAATTGGAGTGTGAATTACATTTTTTTCTATCAGGCAGATATCTTCGTATCAAAAGCTTTTCTAAGAGGAACTGCTAACATCAAAGTGTTTTATTTCTGTCCTGTAATCATATAATCATGTTTATGTATTTATTGAAAACTATAATTCCATCTGGTTACAAGGTCGCAATTATTTGTTTACATTTTACCGCAAGTTTTTACCCCAAGATGGTACTCAGAATAGAATCCTATACGGCTTCTGATTGGATGATACAGGATTGGAATTACATTTAATCGAAAGCTTATCCAATTAGGTTTAAAATTGCAGAAAATCATATTCACATTTTACAAGTATAGAAAATATCTTCCATTTCTGCACGTCGGAGCCATTAAAAATATGCCTTTTCATTAAGCGAAAAAAATAGACGATCTTTTCAACTGCATTTTAAGTCAATTTGAGCCGCATGACCCTATATATTTTTTGGTTGTAATGCAACACTGGCATTTCTAGTAACAGGAACTGCTACCCGTTTTCCCTAGTTTGTGTAGTCTTCGAGAAAAAAATACGGAACACCAGTGGTACCCTATGGAAAATGCATTACGAATAATTGCGCTCTTGTAACCTATAGAAAATGACATTTTTTTAATAAGGCTTTGAAAAATATCAAAATAGTCATTTTGCTCGGAAAAATGTGAAACAGTAAGAAATGGGGTCAAATGGACTTTTCATCAACGTGAATTCAAGCTATAGTCTGTTTCCTATTTGTATTTATTTCTATATCTAAATCTAGGGTGGGCTCGAATGTCGACAAAGTTTGAAGAGAATAGAACGTTTTGAGATATCTACTGTTTTATTGGGAAAAGCATGTATTTATCTTAAATTTGAAGATAAATTTTGGTTTTAATCATAATGACCGTGACTCAGTTGCTATTCTAGCAAAAAGCTAATTTGGTGAAAATTGGCCAAAAGGGTCCCTAAGCAAACACCAACGATTTAGTTAAATTGCAAAGTAGAAAAATAATCTTGGCATTGAATATTGTAGTCCAAGAATAGTTTCTCTTGCCAAAGTAGTAATATTATCATATTTTCAAAATTTGGAAAAACTATAGTCTGTTTCAAAACGTGTTTTTCAAGAAATGGTTTCATTTAAAGCCATTCTTCAAAATTCGATGTAGCTTTTCCGTATCAGAACGGTTTTGTTGACAATATGATCAGTGCTGGATGACCTTTGAAAAATTAGGCAAGTAAATAAACATTATCTTCATGTCTTTTGAACAGTACCGTATTTGGTGAAAAAATCAGTTCCAATTTTGGCCTGATCTGCGGGCAAAACTAATTCTCCAAATTCAGAGAGTGATCAGATAATGTTTTGAAGATGTGATATTATCTACATAGACGCTAGCGCTTCTTTTGGCCCGGCGCTTAATTTTCAGAATTTTTTCATTACCGTATAGGTTACAAGGTCGCAATTATTTGTTTACATTTTACCGCAAGTTTTTACCCCAAGATGATACTCAGAATAGAATCCTATCTGACTTCTGATTGGATGATACAGGATTGGAATTACATTTAATCGAAAGCTTATCCAATTAGGTTTAAAATTGCAGAAAATCATATTCACATTTTACAAGTATAGAAAATATCTTCCATTTCTGCACGTCGGAGCCATTAAAAATATGCCTTTTTCATTAAGCGAAAAAAATAGACGATCTTTTCAACTGCATTTTAAGTCAATTTGAGCCGCATGACCCTATATATTTTTTGGTTGTAATGCAACACTGGCATTTCTAGTAACAGGAACTGCTACCCGTTTTCCCTAGTTTGTGTAGTCTTGAGAAAAAATACGGAACACCAGTGGTACCCTATGGAAAATGCATTACGAATAATTGCGCTCTTGTAACCATCTAGATAATCAATTGATCATAACATGCAAAGGGAAATAATCAATAGCAAATTAATTCTTCCTATCAAGATATTCCAGAATTATCTCCCTTTAATTGATTTTTTATGGTCAAAAACAATTTAAAAATTAAAAAATCTAAATTACATCAATTGCATTGAGTACATAAATTGCGTCAGATGAACCAGCAAAATATTAAAGGTGAAAAATGAACTCCTTTGACATTCCTACTGGACTGAATTCAATTGAATCAGAAAAAATATATCGTAGAAAATTGACTAGTTTGACTGTATTTAATTGAGACAATTGTACAATATACATCAATATGATGATGAGATGAACTTGAAAATATGAGAAAGAAAATAATTAACTCGTTTGACATCTAGCCTTCAATTTGAGTCAATTCTATCAGTTGTACTGCTTGGATAAATTGAATTTCAAAATATGCAATATAACTGCTTCATTTGAAATCAGAATTCAATTGAGATGATATTTCTATAAGTAATTGGAGAAGTTTTAATCAATTGGCCGTTTCAGAATCTAAAGGACTATGGGTAATTTCATTGTTCGTACCCCAAAATGAAAATAACGTCACGTCATTGGTTAAATTTCCATTGTTTATGACATTTTTAACCAATCAGGACGTTTTGGTGTACACTTTTGAAAATATTACCCAGGATGCATTAGATTCTGAAACGGCGAATTCTCATGTGGTATTTTTGTTTGCTTGTTGCTACCAGGGTAAGTCTGTCATGTTGCTACCAGGGTAAGTCTGTCATGTTGCTAAAAAAGCAAAATGCATCAAAAACCTTCCTAAACATGCCAAAGGGTGCGTGAATTTTGACAAAATGCAAAACCCACCAATAGCCCAGAATAAAGACTGACAGATTTACACGTTTACACAACAATAGGGTTAGCTCTCTTTAGATGTGAAGACAATCCTGTGATAGTATATGCTGCGTAAACGGAAATAAACAATAGTAACAGTATCAGTAACAGGAGATTCTTCATGCCAAGTTCCTCACTAAATTCATGAAACAATGTTTTCAAATTGTGCTGAGATACTTCTTCCTCCTTCTTATATTGGTCAAATACTTGTAATACTGCTTTCGGAACTCCTCTTCTTTTAGCCATTTCTTTTGGTGTTGCTCCTATGCAATTTCTGAAAATGAAAATGATACTTCATATATGTAAATTTCAAGCCTCCAAAGGGTTTGCTGGGTTTACCTTCATAAGGAAAGCTCAAGTCCAAAAATTTAACAGCCAGGGATGTATAAATACATGTACTTGACAAACTATATGACCAAAAGGGACATAAAAAGAATTATAGTCAAAACCGTCAACGGTCAACTTTGCCTGAGAGAGTCGGAACCTTACTTTCAAATACTGTAAATTCAGAAATTATTGCCAGGTTTTTATTAATGCGAATAACGCGACTGGGTGACTATCGCAATAATAAGAACTCACATTCTGATGTCTGTTACATATATCTGTATGCAGATTTTCATGATATTGCAATAATTAATCTCGCATTTTTGTCCATTCTTGAAAAATCGCAATAATAAATGCATGCAATAATTTCTGAATTTACAGTAGTTTCTGTATTTATCAATGGAAAATTTAGAAATAAGTACAAAAGTTATATTTTCTAATAGGGAACTTGACTGACTAATCAGTCAAACATTAAATCTATAAATTAATCATGTGTTAAAATTAAGTTCATGTATTGGTAGTGTAATGTTTAATAAATATTTTTCAAATTCAGTATACAATTTTATTCTGGTTTTTGTAATGTACATGTATGTGGAGGTTCAGCATCCTATTATTGACAGTGCATAGAAGCATATGAATATTTCGTTATATTTGTATATGTGATTTTTCATTTGTAATACCAGTACTTCAGAGTTTAGTGCTTTTTAAACTAACTTTTAAGTAGCTTTAATTTTGTTACAACCAGGCGGATCCAGCCATTTTAAAAAGGGGGGGTTCCCAACCCAGGATAAAGGGGGGTTCCAACTATATGTCCCCATTCAAATGCATTGATCGTCCAAAAAAAGGGGGGTTCCAACCCCGAACCCCCCCTCTGGATCCGCCACTGTTACAACAATGATTGACCATTTTGTCCTGATCATGCATGAAATATTTGCCAATGGACATTAGGCAACCAAAACTCATTCAATCCAATGATTGAGGTAATACAGGGAATTAGGTACTCAAACCTAGTTAAACCCCGCTAGTTAAAGTGTGCTCTTTGTCAAGGACCTTTTCTTTAGTTATATCTTGGTGTTTTGGGTGTGTCAAGAATCTTGAACTCAATATGTAAGCCTGACAAAATTTGTTTAGATGCTGAACAAATTTAAATATTCAAGTTAAAGTGAAAAAAAATTTGTAAGGGTTCCGCGGAACCCAGTGTCTCACCTACTTTTGCTACTTATTAGTCACAGGCTCAACAAAAATGGGAAAAAAATTATTAAAAATTTTCCTATTGATACTATCTTTCGATTGTAAGAAGCTTCTGTCCAAGTTTGGTAAAAATCCAGAATGATTTATGAATCTAATAAATGTTTTAAAAACTTTAACTACAGACTGTATGTAATGTTAACTGGAAGAAAAACTAAGTCCATTTATAAGTTATATACAAAAAAATAATGAAATAAATTTTTACAAAATTTCCTTCTAGATACTACCTTTTGATCATAAACAAGCTTCTGTCCAAGTTTGGTACAAATCCAGGATAGTTTAAGAAAGTTATTAAAATTTTGAAAAATTTAACCACAGAGTGAATGTAATGTTAACTGGCAGAAAAACTAAGTCCATTTATAAGTTAAATACTGATAAATAGGATTTTTTTTTACAAAATTTACTTCTGGATACTATTTTATGATCATAAACAAGCTTCTGTCCAAGTTTGGTAGAAATCCAGGATAGTTTAAGAAAGTTATTAAAATTTCAAAAACTTTAACCACAGAGTGAATATTTGTGGCCGCAGCCAACGACGACGGAATGTAGGATCGTTATGTCTCGCTTTTGCGACAAAAGTCGCAGCTCGACAAAAAGCAAGCCAGAAAATAACTAAGCATTTCATAATCATTCAGAGCACATGAATTAACATTATAATCCATCTTGAAGTTAAAATCATTAGCTTAGACCTTATATAATTAGCTATACACTATTTTAACCCCAACACAATGGTACATTATATGCCTCAGCCTGTATCAAGTCATATCTGAACCATGTGTTGGTTTTCTGCCAGAGTTTCCATTATTTTTTCGGAGGAGTCTTGTGTAAGTGGTTTATATGGTCTGTTGTACTGATGGGTATTTAATGGTTAGTCCTGTTATGTATTATAGCAAAAACTCAGTCATTCCATCATATGTGTATTTAGTTTTTTTTTAATACTTTTACATGTTTTAGGTTATTGATTGCTCAATTATGTACATGTTTACTGAAAAAGTCATGTTAAAGAATTACTTGAATTCCCATATTTTATTATGTATAATTATGATGTCTTTGAGCTCAATTATTTTTGTACTAATTGTCTTTGTTATATTAATAATGAAAGTAAATTAAAAAAAAAATAAACTAGTCAGCTTGGAATGAGTAAAAACAACGATGTACGAATTGTAAGACATAAAAGGGATTTTTTTTTTTCGCACACAGCTTGGGTTCTTTGATCTCAAGTTCGTTTTGACACATTTCCTATATATGCATGTGCTCTTTAAAATAATATTGTAAAAAATTAAGGACATAACTGGTGTGTGATGCAAAGTTTGAATTGGATCTTGTTATAACTGTTATTAAAGGTTTGTTTTGAAATTGTTAAAATTTATCAATAAAGAAAAATACATGCAGATAACATGGTCTTCAGTTGTTTTATATTAAATACCTTGTATTCCTGGGCCCTCGGTCATAAAACTTTACTCAGTACTCGGAGTACAAAATTTGTGCTCGAAACACCAAATCCATGATTTTGATTGGTTGATTTCTGAGTCTGAGTACGAAAATCGTGCTCGAAAGTTTTATGACCGCAAGGCCTGGTACTCTACAGTGCAGATAAAAGGAAAATATTATTTTGGTAGCAGCAGTACAACATAAATATTCGGCGAAACTTAAACATACTCTTTTCAAATAATAAGCATTATACAACAAGACAACAAAATAAAATAAAAATCAGCACAAACAGACCCAGTGCCAACAGGTATAAGGCGAACAGACCCAGGGCGAACAGGTATTAGGGCGAATGCGAATCAGGGCGAACTGACCCGGATTCGTACACAATGAACCTGTCATTTATACAATGTACATGTATACCTGTCATCAACTTTTGATCCATGGTTAATTAGAAGGTCAATAACATCTGCATGACCACACCAATGAAGAGGAGTGTTTCCATTTTTGTCTTTTAAGTGTGCTTTTGCCCCTTGTTCTAGAAGTAGTTCAACAATCTCATATTGACCTCTACATGCTGCATAGTGGAGTAGAGTGCGTCCTTGTTTGTCTCGCTTGTTTAGGTCAAACTTTCTGCTTTCTAACAAATTTATTGTAAGATCAACGTTTCCATCAAGTACTGCCTCTTGTAAATCATTTCCGATTTCCATCATGTCTAACATGTGATCTATAGATTCCATTCAAATACGATATTAAACATTTTATAATGTCAATAACTTTCTGTTTGCAAAATGAAAGTTGACTGCCGCTTATACACAGTATAATTCTGATGTTAAAATGTAAACAAAGGAATAGTTTAACTCTTTTGTGGTTAAAAATCTTTTCCATTAATAACAGGAATATCATAATTGAATGAAGATTTTTCAAAATATTTTTACCATCACATCTTTATTATTGATTTTTACAAATATTTCCTCAAAGATGTATGCGGCCATTTGTTTTCTTTCATTGACAATAGTGAATGATTCATTCTACGTATCTGTTTGTTCCCACTGTGATTACAATGGCTATCAGTTGATACATGTACAGACTAAGTTAGAGTCATGACTGTAAAATGAACTTACGAAATCTATTTCAGGATTTCAATCCTAGGTCTGAATTATAATGTATTTTTTACAGATGTGTCACTCCCTTTTTTATTTTTTACATGAACGAAATAAAAAAATATAAGAATTTACATTGTATTTAAAAAAATACCATTTACTAATTAATTAATGCTTATAAATTAAAATGAGTGTGACTGAACTCAGAAGGAGCGATATGATGGAAAACAAATCAAACCCAGGTCCATAAGAGAGAGGTGACATACACCATGTACACCAAAGGGATATTCAAACTCACAAATTGAAAACAAACTGGCAATGCCATGGCAAAAAAAATATGGTGCAGTCTGGTGTATACGTGCACCTAAGACTTTTGGTAAACTCATAAAACCAATAATCAGATTATAAATTGTGAACAAATTCATGATATCTTCTTAATGTATGATTTTGCCCTTAAGATTTTGTGTATTATTATATGTCCAAAATTAGGGAACCCCTATTTTAAAAGGTCTTCAAATGTACGGTGATTTTGCACAGGCCTTCAAAAATAGTTCATTTTGAATAATTGCATGGAAGGATTTTATACTAGGAAATACAGTTCAGTTTTAACCAAACCTGAGACTACTGAATATAACATGTGGTATAGTAGTCTCAGACCAAACAGACTTCCAAGGATGCAGTGCAAAAGTTTTTTTCAGTTTGACAAAATTTGCTGTAAAAATGAAACCAATTTTTTTCGAATCAAGTCATAAATTTTATGAAAAAATGGTTTAATATGGTTAATCATGGGATTACAATTATAAATTTATGCTTAAACTTATCAATTTTAATCTTTTTTGTTGCTTTGGAAGATTAAAACAATTACAAGAACCATTTTATTTATGTAAAATTGCGGATGTGACGAAATCAGGTAATGTGCGTCATCAGCCGCACGGACACATGGGACTCCACTGTACATGTATTTTCTTGGCAGGAATTGACAAAAAGTCTATAAGGTAGAAAGAGGCATTCACACATCTGATTAAATGGGCATTTAAAAAGTCGGAATGCGAATATATACTCTTTTAGGTCATTTTTTAGTAACAACAAACAAAAGAACTATGTCAATTGGACCTGCTTTGATACTATAACTGCCCTTGAATTTTTACTAGATAATATTTTTGTTCGCTATGGAGATTTCGTATATCGTCAGGTTATCGGAATTCCCATTGGGACTAACTGTGCACCACTTATTGCGGACCTGTTTCTGTATTGTTATGAGTTACAATTTATGACTAAAATCAGCAAAGACCCATCGAAACAACATCTGATTCAAAAATTTAATAACACTTTTAGATATTTAGATGATATATTGGCTCTCAATAATGACGACTTCAGTATGTACACTAAAGAGATTTATCCTGCCGAACTGACTTTAAATAAAGCTGATACTAACAATGATAACTGCCCTTTCCTGGATCTTGATATCTTTATCTTTAACGGGAAAACTTAATACCAAAATTTATGATAAAAGAGATGATTTTTCATTTCCTATTGTTAATTATCCATTTTTAGATGGTGATGTTCCCTTGTAGCCATCTTATGGTGTTTATATATCTCAACTTGTTCGATTCGCTCTTATATGTAACAACGTATTTGATTTCAAGGAAAGAAATCTCAGTATTACTGAAAAATGATTACACCAGGGTTTTCGATATCACGAACTAGTCAAAACATTTACTAAATTTTATCATCGGTACAAGGACATCATTCGTAAATATAAATCAACATGCAGACATCTTATACGTTCAGGTATTTCACATCCAATATTTTATGGTAATATTCTTTACCAAAGCACAAAAATGTCGGCATTCACCTCAAAAGCTAACCAAACCTTTAAACAGACTTATTCGGAAAGGATATAGTTACGATACTGTTGTCAAGTCATTAAGGATTGCATATTTTGGTATTAATATTGATTCACTCATAGGGTCTTTGCATCGGAAATAAACACATTTATTCTAAAACCAGTTGTTGGCATGATACAGGTTATCATGGTTATGTTCTTCTCATAAATTTTATGATGGTATTATACTAAACCCCTAACGGGAGGGATTGTACTTGATTTTCATATGATGAAGACATAATCTTTCAATCAGTTGAATTGAGGTTTGGAGCTGGCATGTCAGTAACTGCTAGTAGTCCTTTGTTTATTTATGTATCATTGTCATTTTGCTTAGTTTCTTTTGTTACCTATTTTGACATCGGACTCGTGACTTCTTTTAAACTGAGTTTTACTGTGCGTATTAATATGTGTTTCTTTTTTCTACATTGGCTAGAGGTATAGGGGGAGGGTTGAGATCTCAAAAAACATGTTTAACCCCGCCTGTCCAATGTCAGGAGCCTCTGGCCTTTGTTAGTCTTGTATGTTTTTTAATATTAGTTCATTTATATGTTTTGGAGTTTAGTGTGACGTCCATTTTCACTGAACTAGTACACACTTTTATTTAGGGGCCAGCTAAGGACCACCTCCGGGTGCGGGATTTTCTCGCTGCATTGAAGACCCATTGGTGGCCTTCGGCTGTTGTCTGCTCTTTGGTCGGGTTGTTGTCTCTTTGACATATTCCCTATTTCCATTCTCAATTTTATTCAATTACGCTCTTGCAAAATGCCAAGAATAACTTAAAATTATTCTAGAGATCTTGTGCTCATGAATTTTAAAAGGGATTCTCTGAAATTTAAAAAATATGTAGGTATTCTCAATAGATAGAGGGCACATTATCAACATTAAAAAAATCACATGGATGGTCTAAGGGCTAAACCAGATCAAACCCATAGAAGTACATGTATATCCCCAACTTGGGGTACCTCAAATTACCTTTATACCTCTTGCATGTCTTATCTACAGTAATATCTTTACATGTACATATTGCTGCGGAAATATATCTTTAACATTTTTTTCTTCAAATACATGTAGTTGAAATACCATCTTAATTTTAAAAATTGTTGTAATTTTACTTCATGTTACTTATTATTGTTATACAAAAGAGTTTGTAGAAGTCTTCGAAATTCAGATTGTCAGCCATCATATTCATAAGATTTTTCAACATAGTTGTGTTCATATATGCAACAGCTCAGCCCTTTTCAACTTAAGAAGAGAGGATCTATTTTGGGAATCTTTTTTCAACTTAAGAAAGGACCAGTCTTACATTTTAGATAGTTGTAACTGGCTTTTCATCTAAAGACAGAAATTAAAAGTTTGCAAAACTAATGAAACATTTCTAGTTATAATTCAATAACAGATACAACAATGTACATTTGAAACAAATTATATTAGGCATAAGATTCCAAGGGGACATTCAGAGCTCTCTAGAGGAATAGACACTGACAATGTCCTGGCAAAAAAACAAAGAGGAAAACTATATATAGCTACAAACAAATCAACAAAATACAACACAGTCTTGCATCTAAGCCCTTCAGAGTGAAAATTTCATATCTTCTCTCAATTATAAAATGGTTAACTAAAGCTGTTAATCTGTAGTCTCATGCTGATAAAGGGACAGATAATATTACTTAACCATGTTAACAAACAGAAGTTTAAAAAAAAACTGAGTTTCTTTTCAGTACAGATGATAATACACCAGTTTCTGGTATTACCACTCTAGGACAGGACCAATGATATTAACTGAAATTTTATTTATTTTAACATTTTTATAACAAATCATTGAAATTAAATATTATAAAGGATGAAGGAAAGTTTGTGATGTTATATTTCCTACACATTTAAAAAAAAAATTGAAATGTTAATTTGTCTTCCTATAATTTTTAATTTGTATTACATGTTTATGTTTGTAATTAACTAAATATTTGCATTTATAAAAATTGATAAGTGTGTATTTACTATTAATTCCTTCATGCAACAATTACCACCTATTATCAAGAAAATTCGTAAGGGTTCCGCGGAATCCAGTGTCTCACCTACTTTTGCTGTTAGTCGCAGGCTCAACAAAAATTCGGGAAAAAATTATTAAAAATTTTCCTCTAGATACTATCTTTTGATTGTAAGAAGCTTCTGTTTAAATTTGGTAAAAATCCAGGATGGTTTATGAATCTAATAAATGTTTTAAAAACTTTAACTGCAGACTGTATGTAATGTTAACTGGAAGAAAAACTAAGTCTATTTATAAGTAATATACGGAAAAACAGGAAATAAATTTTTACAAAATTTTCTTTTAGATACTAGCTTTTGATCATAAACCAGCTTCTGTCCAAGTTTGGTACAAATCCAGGATAGTTTAAGAAAGTTATTAAAATTTTAAAAACTTTAACCACAGAGTAAATGTAATGTTAAATGGCAGAAAAACTAAGTCCATTTATAAGTAAAATACTGATAAATAGGTTTTTTTTTTTACAAAATTTTACTTCTGGATACTATTTTATGATCATAAACAAGCTTCTGTCCAAGTTTGGTAGAAATCCAGGATAATTTTAGAAAGTTATTAAACTTTCAAAAACTTTAACCACATAGTGAATATTTGTGGATGACGCGGATGACAGAATGTAGGATCGCTATGTCTCGCTTTTGCGACAAAAGTCGCAGGCTCGACAAAAACCAAACATGTGGTATTCATCAACAAACAAACTTATAATTGATGTGACAAATTTATTTGAAAATTTTGTGTTTTTTAAGTGGTGTATCTGATAAGCTGATTTTCAATCCAACATCATTTTGATGTGATTTCTTGGGCTTAGATAGAAAACTTGAAATTAAAGATAGCCTGTTTATTTATAGACTAAGAAAAACTTGCTTTTTCTTTATTTTTCAGTAAATTCCTTGTGTTTTCCTGTCTGCTGTTATTTTCATTCTTGTTTGCTCTAAGATTAGACAATACAATTGAATGGAGTTATTGGGTGATATTTTTACCAATATGGATCTGGAAGATTGTGGTAATGGCTGGTGCAGGTGTTGGCAGTTATATTTGGTGGAAAAATCCACAATACAGGTGATACAAATATTTTACAAAACTTTGTACACACATGTTGATTTAAAAACAAATGGAATGAAAAGATATTAGATTTTAACATAATTAATACTGTAAATTCAGAAACTTTTGTTTGCATTTATTAATTGTGATTGATGAACAATGGACAAGAATGCAAGATTAATTAGGGAGCTACCATTTAATTTTTATGGGAGGGCTAGGAGGAAATTTAAAAAAAGGCAGGACAGGAGTTCTGAGTAAAAAAGAAAGGCAGGATGAGCAACTTTTCAACAAAAAAAAAGGCAGGATGACAATTAATGTAAAAAAAGTCAGGATAAACTAATAAAAAAAGGCAGGACCGAATAGAGTGAAAAATAAAAAGGCAGGACAGAGATTACAACTAAAAAAAATGCAGGACAGAATTTTTCATCCTAGCCCCCCCATAAAAATCAAATGGTAGCTCCCTTATTCAAATTTCAATATGTACGAAAATAGAAAAAAAAAAGATTTTCAAAAACTTTCACACAAATCAGTACAAGAACATGCATCAGAATGAAAAAAATCCCTAGTTATTGACACAATAATACATTTAATTATACATGCATGATGATGTCAAATTTGAGATGTATTGTTTATGCTAAAAAGCAGGGAGTTAATTTCATATTTTGTAAGCAGTAAGCAACAGAAAAAAAATGAAGATGTCATTTATTTATTGTTTATATGCATTTGTGACTCAAAATGAAAGTGACATCTTTTATTAGTATAAAACATTATATCTGTGTGATATAATGCTGAAATGTTTTATTTGGTAAGAATTAATGATTGAATGATTGTGGTTGTTTTTGGTAGTTTTAACATATTTTATTGTCCAAAACAATGACAAAAAAATCAGACACAAGTTTTTCATCTTATAAAATCATCTCTATTATGCAAAATTACAAATATTACATAACTGAACAAAATCAAATACATTTGAATCATGTTATACTTAATATTAATATTATATACGTGGTTTGTCCTGAATATGCATGAAATATTTGCCACTGGCGTTAAGCAACCAACAAACAATCAATATACATGGTTTGTTGATAAGTTTATTGTAGAAATGATGGCAAATAAATGATTGAGTATAAAAATATATTTTTTTTTTTTTATATTGGAGGCAACTACGTATTACTATGTTCAATATAATCCCATACTACATATTTTATTTTCCTAGATGTATAGAACCCCCTCTGTGATTTTGTGGTAGCATGTTTGCCTTTGTTGCGGGAGGTCCAGCTTGGGTTCGAAACATGGAGGGGTCAAACCAAAGACTATAAAATTGGTATTTGCTGTTTTTGCGCTAAGCATGCTGCATTAAGGAGTAAAAGCAAAGACTGGTCAGATCGAGTCAGTATAATGTGTCTAGGTCATGAGACATGTCTTCCTGCAGACTGTTACCTTATGATCTAGCACATTAAAAATATGACTCAGCATGTCGGTCTAGTACAAAGCAAGGTTCATATTCATATGTTAAATAGTCATCCATCCATCCAACATGTTCTCCATCCTGAATATGCTAATAGTATATTTCCATTGAAGGCTATCATTGTGCTGATTTTATATTTCAGATTGGAAGGCAATGGTTATGTCCAATATAAAGCTATGGTGATATGTACAGGACTGCACCTGCTATTGCTGATGTTCGAAATTTTAGCCTGTGATAATTTAGAGACTGAACACCATTCCTGGATACTTGTTTTTATACCTTTAATGTTTATGTCAGTTGTATCTATTGGTATTTGTGTATGGGCTGTAAAAAATGAACGCTCCTTTGAGGTAGGTTGTCCGATGTGAAACTTGGATTGTGTATACATATTATAAAATATACTAAAATTTGGGTAAATTGAAAGTAAATTGAATTTTTTTAAGTTGTTCAAGATGAGTAGAGTTGATGACCCAAACTGGCATCAGACATAGCCACAAGAGAAAATGAAACCAAAAAATACAAAAAATGTTGGTAGACTTAATTTTTGCCAAACTTGGGATAATTGTTACTTTTATTATTTATCTCCTTTAGACTTGTGCATTAAACATGGCTGTCACTGTTACCACAAATAGAAATTTGCTAAAGACCATGTTATTTTACATAAATTACTGGTATATTCAAATTGAGTCTGTGTTTTGCATAGATATCATGTGAGTGATACAGTCTCTTTAAAAGTCAAGTTCAAAGGCGATCAACATTGATTTAGTCAGTACTATATATGTAGTACTACAATCTATTTCTTTAAAAACTTTAAAGAATATAATTAAAGTGTGATGTCCTATTCTTGTGATCTTTATGTGTAAAGTCTTCAGAAATGCCAACATTTTTATGCCCTTGCAAATTCAAAGAACACAAACTATTTGGTGTCTAAAACTGAATTACAAGCTGAAAACAACAAAAACTTTTATGAAGATTGACCCGAGTAAAAAATGACAAAATTTGGTATACCGGTACTGGTTTTTAAGGAAGTTTGCTGATCTTACTTTTGACATTTTGTCAGATATTCAGAATTCTCTTATTTTATCCATGTAGTGTCATTAAAACTATTCCCGGCTAACCCCTACTTTTTTTTTTCATAATTTTATTACGTATAGCTTAAAAAACCATTTTTGAAAATCTTATAACATCCTTGTTATTTTTTTGTAGTTCTTGAAAGAAAAAAGGTGCCAATTTTAAATGTATGAAAATCTAGAGAGAATCATTTATCGCCAAAATTTCAAAGGCTTGTATCTCAAAAACAAGGACACAGACCTTTCATTTTTTTTTCTGTTTTTTTAGCTCACCTGGTTCAAAAGGGCCAAGTGAGCTTTTCTCATCAAATAAAACCAAACTTGGCCTAAATCATTCTTAGGGTATCTAGTTTAAAGAATATATCCAATGACCCCGCCCATCAACTAAGATGGCCACCATGGCTAAAAATAGAACATGGGGGGAAAATGCAGTTTTTGGCTTATATCTCTTAAACTAAAGCATTTAGAGCAAATCTGACACAGGATAAAAATGTTCATCAGGTCAAGATCTATCTGCCCTGAAATTTTCAGACGCATCAGACAACCCGTTGTTGGGTTGCTGCCCCTGAATCAGTAATTTTAAGGAAATTTTGCAGTTTTTGGTTATTATCTTGAATATTATTATAGATAAAGATAAACTGTGAACAGCAGTAATGTTCAGCAAAGTAAGATCTACAAATAAGTCTACATGACCCAAATGGTCAATTGACCCCTTAAGGAGTTATTGCCTTTATAGTCAATCTTTTACAAAAATCTTCTCCTCTGAAACTACTGAGACAAATTTAACCAAACTTGACCACAATCATCATTAAGGTATCTATTTTAAAAAATTTGTCCGATGACCACGCCTACCAACCAACATGGCCGACATGGCTAAAAATCGAACATAGGGGTAAAATGCAAGTTTTGTCTTATTTTTTGAACAGTTATTAATAGAGTAAATCTGAAAGGAGCAAAAATGTTCAAAATAATGAGCTCTACCAATTGTCCATATACGTCAAAACTGTTAGACAAATTCTTATAGGAGTTATTGCCCATAAATGACAAATTTTACCATTTTTTTTCATTTTTGCCTATTATCATGAAAACTATGATATTTAGAGAGAAACATTTTTTTTTCTGTTATGCCATATATGATTTAAATTATAATAGATAAATAGACACTTTAAATCAAAAAAATTATCAGCAAGGCAAGATCTATTAAAAAGTCAAATTTTGCCAATATAGGTAGTGTAGTAGACTGTCAATCTTCATAGGATTGATTGCCCTTAAATGAGGATTTTTTTTATCCTCTACTGTGTTTTGAGCAAAAACTAAAGAAGATAGAGAGAAACTAAACAGACTAAAAGATCAGTAATACAAGATCAACAAAATAGAGATTTTTGTCATGAAGTCTATTCTCATCTACAATGTTGGAGAGTGTCCTTTGTTTGATATGCACATAGACCAAGGTGAGCGACACAGGCTCTAAAAACACAGGCTCTTTAGAGCCTCTAGTTTAAAGAGGTACTAAAACTTACATAACAAGTAATTCTTATCTAAAAGTTCGAAATAATTGAAAACAAATGCAAAAAACCCGATGCAATTTGGTCCACTAATTACAGAGATAATAGCGTGTAAAGTTCAACTATTTTAACCTAAGGAAAATCCAATCAACGCTACTTCCAGCACTAAAACCAAATCTACCGGAAGTGACGCACTGTGGGTCACTTCTTCGGCTTATCTAAACGTTTAATAAATGAACTTTCTTCTGATCGTTGATTTAAAGCACTGCCAATGAATTTCGCTACCCATTCAAGGCTCATTCTTCATTATGACCACTTTGTCAAAAGGAACAAAATATGTTTCAGAAGGGAAGTGTATTTATAACATGTTTCAATAGAAAAAGGGGGGATGGGGTTGGGATAATTCAACATGGAGTTTTCAACTGAAAACAATGTTCCTGATCGTAGAACTGAGACAAATTGACGGTCAATGTATTATTAATCTAGCTATTAATTAAAAAACAAATATTGAGTCGAGAAAAAATATGGTTTATATTTACATGTCTTGTACGTAAAGTTGAATAACATCTTGACAAGATATGACGGTAGAGGCTTCGGTTCCATGTAATAAAAATAATTAATTGCCAGTTAAAACCGGTATGTGTAATACCTTTTAATAATGTTAATTATCAAACTTTAAAGTTTATCACTTTATAAACAACAGGTGGCATTTCTGCATGGCCAAGTTGTTAATTACCTGAGTGGATGGATAATAGCTGCTGTTTGATCTTTACCTTACTGTATACAGGATGTTTACTTATCAGTAGTGTCAAAGTATGGACTGTTTTAATTAGCAGGATCAAAAGGTGATCAAGAGGATTAATATTTTTCTTGTTTGGTTATTCATTTGTCATTGCTTAAATTTCAAATGAAAGAAAAGGTCAATATCTTAAAAGCGGTATGGTATAATTTTTTTTTATTTTAAAAAAAAAATTTGTGTGATCATAACATTCAGGATTTAGGACAAAAGTAATTAGGGAATGCACACCCCTTTTTCTAAAGATTTTATATCAGTGGCTTTTGTTGCAGTTTTAAATGCTCAAATATGTTTTAACTTCTTTAATAATTCTATTGCTCTTATATTTCTACGATATAGCAAGGATTTGTATAGTAAGACTACTATACAAATCCTTGGATATAGGTTTTATATCTTATTTTCTAATAACAAAAAAAATAATATATATTTACATATAAAATAGGCCTGTGATTTAGGACACAGACATAGATTACAATTGTATAATATGTCTCTATGGCAAACGTACTGAAAGTTATAGGACAGAAAGTCACAAATTTGATAGTACAAAAGTCACACATACTATTTGTTTAGATTTGTTTGAAAACATAGGAAAAATTTCTACAATTGTTTTTGGTTACTGGCATATATTTATATTACAATTTATGAAATATATAGTTCATTTAAACCTAGGGTAATGAATAGATGTCAAATTTTATGCATGAAAAGGATATATTTATTGGCACTATGTCATAATGAAACCATTTAAGTACCAAGCCACTTTGACAAATTGTTATCTTTACAATTATTTTTATTATTGATTTTTCAGAATAAATTTGGTTTACAAAGTTGCCATATATATAAAAGTTCTAGAAAAATACAAAATAATTTGACAAATGTTTTCTTATTCAAAAAAAAAAAAAAACTAAAACTGAATTATGAATTTTGTACTGTGACTTTCTATCCTACATTTGTCCGTAGGTAGGACTATGCTCATGATACTGGGATCTTATATAATGTTAGTATATATGGCACATATAGCAATATTTTTACATAAGGTCCAAGGACTATGACAATCATATATACTTATACTGATTTCCATTTTAAAATTTTGTTTGATTTTTAAATCTCCGTATAGGTTAATTACAAGTCTATCCAGTATTTCATTTTTAATGAAATAGCTTGATCAATACATATTCAGGTTTTTGCTAAACCAGACAAGCAGATTATTGTGACCGACAGTTCTCAATTCTTCACATTATCTGGAGAATAAACTTATATAATTGTGAAATGCTGCTGTAACTAAAGTCGTAAGAAAGAGATTTTTATGTTTTTGTAGCTCAGAAAAACCCACATAGTTTAATTTAACAAATCAACAAGTTACGCCCTCTGTCGTCTTTTGGAAGCACGTGTTGAGAGTGTCCTATTTTGAATGCCGTTTTTCCGCCATGGAAAATAACATGCATAGTTCTACTTCTGCTTCTACCGCCACTTTAGGATGCACATGTTAATATTTTATAGAAAAAAAGGTTGATTTGTGCTTTTGGTTTTTCAATACTTTTCTAATTATAAACATTTGATTAAAATATTTATGCGATTATCAAGCCTCGACAAATGGTTATCAATATTCTCAATGTAATAATTGTCACCGATTCATTTCAAAACTGTTATTTTACTTAGCAAGCCGTGATCTGTTTGCATACAATATAACACACGTATTTGATCAGGGTGACCCACTGTGTGTCACTTCCGTTGGGTATAAGTAGTGAGTTGTAGTGGCGTGTTTTACTAAATCGTTCAGGTGTTCAAATGACAAACTGACAGTAATTTGCACATATCTCGATAATTACAAAATGAAATTTTATCGGGTTTTTTGCATTCTTAAACGTTAATTACGAACTTTAGAATAAGACAAACATGATTTTAGCGTTTAGTACCTCTTTAATTTCATTATTTATTAACTACCAATTTATTACAGTCTTTTAAAAAGCCTGTTATTTTGAAACAGACCAGCGAACACTCTCAACCATGATATCCTATCATATATGTTTTACACAGATGAATTTTGAAATCATGATATTTCTCTTTTTCAGATGGAGCTGTTTTGTTCTGTAAATATTCTACAATTTATATTTCTGTCTCTAAGATTAGATAAAGTCATCCAATGGAGCTGGGTGGTAAGTCTTATTGTGTACAAAGCTATTGTAGAGTTTGGATTATTTAAAAATCTAGATTAAATATGTATTAAAAAAAAGTTTACAAACAGAGGAGAATATATCAAGGGGGGCAATAAAAAACGGCAATTAACGTGACAAAATATAAATTTACAAAAAAGAGGAGAAATATCAAGGGGACAATAAAAAGTAAGTAAATGTACCATGTCAAAAAGAAAAAAGCTGAACAATCAAACAACAGTCCATAAAACACTACACAGAAAATTAATGATTGAACAAACAAAAGAAACACAACAAAAGCTTCGGTGAACTCGGGTGCGTTAAAAGTGTCAGCAGATCCTGCACCATAAGTGACACCAAGCATGTTTCTTCTATTAAAATATGTTAGATGATTTATATATTTAAATTTAAATCATAGAACAGTGGATTAACAATTAAACCTTTGCAATTCCATAACCTCTTGTAATAACATTGTAGCAAAGACAAATTGAGAATTAAAAATTGTGTTGTAGAGAAGTTTCAGTAGTTTAGGATTCCTTTAAATAGGCAGATAAAGGATGAAACACTGAAGTGAAAGGGTAGCTAGTAAGCACAATTAATTCATGAAGACTTTCAATAATGTTGATCTACTATGGTTTCATAGGTACTTATTTTTGTGGCATTTTTTATGCCCCCGCCGTAGCGGAGGGGGCATTAAGTTTTACCCTTGTCTGTCTGTACGTCCATACGTCCTTACGTCCCAAAATTGGTTTCCGTTCTCTAACTTTAGTTTGCCTCAACCAAATGTTATGAAACTTATACACAATGCTTATTACTACAAAACACAGATCAAGTTTGAATTTTGGTGGCGTCACTTTTACTGTTCTAGAGTTATGTCCCTTTACAAATGGAAAAATTGCTGAATTTTTCGTTTCCGTTCTCTAACTTTAGTTGGCCTCAACCAAATGTTATGCAACTTGTACACCATGCTCATTACCACAAAACACAGATCCAGGTTGATTTTTGGTTGCGTCACTTTTACTGTTCTAGAGTTATGCCCCTTTACAAATGGAAAAATTGTTGAATTTTTCGTTTCCGTTCTCTAACTTTAGTTTGCCTCAACCAAATGTTATGAAACTTATACACAATGCTTAATACAACAAAACACAGATCAAGTTTGAATTTTGGTGGTGTCACTTTTACTGTTCTAGAGTTATGCTCCTTTACAAATGGAAAAATTGCTGAAATATTCGTTTCTGTTCTCTAACTTTAGTTTGCCTCAGCCAAATGTTATGAAACTTATGCACAATGCTAATAACCACGAAACACAGATCAAGTTCGAATTTTTGTGGTGTCACTTTTACTGTTCTAGAGTTATGCCCTTTACAAATGGAAAAATTGCTGAATTTTTCGTTTCCGTTCTCCAACTTAAGTTTGCCTCAACTAAATATTATGAAACGTATACACAATGCTTATTACCACAAAACTCAGATCAAGTACAACTTTGGGTAGCATCACTTTTACAGTTCTTGAGTTTTGCCTTTATAACGTTATATGCAAGCGGTGTAATCTGTGTCCCATGGACACATTCCCCATTTTTTTATTCTCTCATAAATTTATATATTATATAATAAATAAAGGATGATATTTCATATTAATGAAGAATTGGACCTTTATTAGAAAATCAACTTCCACCCTTTTAGATTAAGTTGCAGAGTCACAGTGTCCTCATCAAAGACATCTGAAAAAGTAACTCCTATAACATTGAAGTTCACATAGTGCAACATTATTTCTACTATTTCATAAACCAAAATTTATGTTTCATCAGATATTTTCACTTTTGTATGTGGCTCAGTAGTGTTCACAAAAATGAGTAAAATACTAAATGATGATGACTTTGAATTCACAGTAGTTAAACCCAAATATAATACTTTATTCATGCTTTCTGGCAGAAAAATATCAGGTAGGTAGTTAGGTAAATTATTTTTATTTTTTTGTTAATATTTGACATAGACTACATAGGAAAATGTTCAAAACTTTAAAGGCATTAAAACACAAATTGACTGGACTTTAACATTGCTTAATCAAAAATGTCCAATTAATATGTGAAGCATGAAAATTTAGGGTAGGAACAGATACAGGAAACAGAACTATATTTGTTTTCACATATGACATAGCTTGAAAGAAACACATTTATACTGTTATTATTTCTGTCTCCTTATGTACTTTTGTGTATTTTCTCTTTTATAGATTGTTTTCATTCCAATTTGGATTTTGATGTGTACAGCCATGATAGGAGTATTATATGCTATTATTCTAGCCATAATATTAATCAAATCGCCAGACATTATTCCACAACAAAGACGTGGAAATATTTCATCTGCCATAGGTTATTCATTAATGGTAGTACCATTACTTGTATTTGAGGTAAGACAAGAGTTGAATTTTATTATCCATAAAGAAATAAAAAGATTTGGTATGATTGCCAATGAGACAACTCTTCACCAGAGACTAACTGACGTAGAAGGCACTGGGAAATCTAGTGAACGAAAACAAAAGAAAATTCACTCTTCTTATGATAGAGTCAAGAAAGTCAATAATAAAACAATGCTGGTGACGATACTGATCAAAAGTTATTTCTAAATAATAATTGTACATTTTAAAGAAATTATTTGTTAAACTGTGTTATTAAAATATACATGCAAACACAGTATGTTTTATGTTAATTTCATTAGAAGCTTGCAAAACTGAAATTTAAAAAATGCCAATCTTTGCTGCATATTGATAAAAAAAATTTGAAAAAATTATGTAGTCTGTGTAGATACAAAATCTAAAGACCTTTCGGGTCACCAATTTTCGAAGTGTTCCACAAAATCCTTAGCATGTTACAATTTCCCAAAGTATACTTAATTTTTCACACCTAAGTTATTGAGCACACAGTCTGCTCTTGTCTTTTTTGTGAATATGTCTGTGCAGGTTAAGAAATTAAAGATAACTATTCGTATCTTTCTACTATTTTTTCTTCAATTTTAAGAAAAGGTCGTCTCGATTTTTGTACATGTATTTCAGTCTTCTCGATCTATTCGCATTCAATGTTTACATCAAGATAGGTCCATTTGAATTTGGTTAGTAACTTAATTTCAAAAGTGCCAATCTTTGTTGCATAACAATCGATGCCTTTTGAATTTTTTCCCTGACTTTCTCTGATCTAGCTGTTTATATATATATATACAGATAATTAGCATGTTCCAGAGAGGTATACAGCCAGTAGAAAAATAAATTGAAGTTGGTACTCCAGGAATTTATTCGCATAGCAACATTTTAAACCAATTTTACATCAAGCTTCTGTAGCTTGCTGTACTTGTCGTTTGCTGCTTAAGGAGGGAAATGATAACTTTAAATGGAAGTTTTGTTTTTATTTCAATTTATTTCTATTTTTACTATTTACCAGAACGTTTTTCCGTGAATCCATAATTTATAGTGTCCTTGCTAAAATGGGACAAACATTGAGAAGATCTAGTTTTCAGTGTTTACAGGGGAGGTAATATTTTGTTGCTAGATTTCCCACTGGAAGGTTTGCACCTTCAACAATGAGCAAAACTCATACCCCATAGCAAGCTATAAAAGGCCCTGAAATGACAAATGTAAAACAATTCAAACAAAAAACTAACGGCATGATTTTTGTCAAAAGCAATAAACAAAAAACAAATGTTGTATATAGCAATAAAGGGTAACCACTGAATTACAGGCTCCTGACTTGAGACAGGCAAGTACAGATTGTGAAGGAGTTGGAAATGTTTGCTCCCTTATCTTGAATGAATTTTTACACTATTATTGAAAGTGCAATGTTTTTCTCTTTCCAGGTACTATTAGCCAATCGTTTAGACGGTGACAATCATTTTAAATACACTGCCATTACAGTGCCATTGTTTATTTCTCTCGTAACTTTGATCTGTCTCTCATTTGGTGCTAAAGGAGGTAACCAGTGTAAGTATTATAAATATTGTTAGTATGTAATTGAAAATAACACTATATAATATTTGTGTGTCCAAAGTGCTTCTCTGCATTTACCTTTATCAGGTAGGCTCAAACAGAAACATATGAAAGCTAGGGATGTATAAATGAGGGGGGCAGGACCTTTTTCGGGACGTAGGGATCAGGTGTCTTTAAGCTCGGGATTTCGGGATTGAGGCTTTCGGGATCCGGGATTTCTTTTTTTGAATTTCGGGATGTCGGGATTTATATTTTTTAAAATTCGGGACCTTGGGATTTCATGTTTTTAGGCTCGGGATTTCGGGATCAGGACCCTCCGACCCCCTCTCATAAATATGTAGAAAAGCTAGGAGCTAGAAGGGACATGAAAAAAATAGCCAAATTTTTCTACGGTCAAATTTGCCTGAGGGAGTTGGAACCTGTGTTGTTTAATAGTTTCTTAATTTATCAACGGGTAATCTTTAGAATAGTTGTTACTAACCAGGTCAGTGCAGAAGCACTATAGTATAAAAATAAGGAGGTGTGGTATGATTGTCAATGAGACAACTATCCACCTGACTTCAATTACCAGATATAAATGACATCACTTTCATTTGAAGTTTTAATTAAAATTACAAAACTCTTTCTTAAATGCAGGAAAATTGAGGCAGCTTATCAAAAAAAAAAATTATTCCAACTTATTGAATGACACAATGCTGAAACAGCCTACATGAAAAAATGTTTTTCCTTACATTGACTGGTAGTGTATAACTGGAAATTAAATTTTGGTGGTCCTGAAAATTTGAAGTGGATTTTACTTTTAACTATTTATTCAGATTCAATATCTGGTATGTCTTTAAAGTTTATTTGAAATGCCAACTTCATGATAAAAATGATTTGATATTGTAATATGACTGAAGTTGTCTGGTAATTTTCTTTGTTTATTAAGACAGAGCATTTTTGTTGACTAAATTATAAATGAATAAACTTGAGGAATTGATGAAATTAGTGGCAAACAATATATATTTGTTGAGCTCCTCAGATTTGTCAGTAGTCTGTACAGTAACTTTTATGTATATTTTCAGGGTGGTTTGGCATCAGGAAAGACTTCTGTCAATTTCTATTAGGTATCTGTCCATTACTACAAGAGTATGGCAATATTTCATATACAATTCACAAAGACAATAGTTTCACGTTGGAATCCCGGCCACCACCAGACAAGGCTGAAAGAATACCACATAAAAAATCCATACATGACGAACAACCCAAACCAATAGTACCTGTGATATCTATTGAAACACCAGACTGAAACTTAATCATTTATGTTTTTTCTTGTCTGCTATGTAAATTATGGAAGGCTAGTCATAGATATTGCTTTTCCTTTTTTTACCAGTATCTTTAAAGTCCATCATATGTTGTGTAATTTAGTTGTGTAGAGTGAGAATGGAAATGCAAGTAGGCGTGTCATGGTATAGTTGTTCCTTTAGCATCATCACATCTGTTGTATGCAGGTAACAATGCCTTAAAATATCAGTTAAATGCCTCATTAACTTTCCAGAAGTACAGGCAAGACATATTTCTGTGTCCACAGTGTATGTTAAGAAATACAGGGTTATAGAATTGATAAAGGAATTCCTTTTATCATTCAGTCATGTTCACTGAATGGATCTAAGATTATGAAACTCTTTTAATGTTTTGTATATTGTGGATTCATTAATATTCATGGGAAGCCAATTTTTAATCTTTCATGTTTTATAGGGGGAAACCATGAATTTGAATACTGTAAAGCAACCTATAATTGAGGATACTCTTTTTCATGTTTCCCCCTTTCTAGCATATTTTGTGCCAATTTGTTTCAACGATTTTCAACATTTGTTTGTGTATTTATGTATTAAAAGATCCATATCTAACCAAAGTCATTACGATTTATATACGCTTTATCTATCTACTTGCAAAGGTCACATAAAATAAATTGCTTACCAAAATAAGCTGGTTTACAGTACTTGACCAAGTTAAATTTTAGACACTTTGACAAGAGTATGTGATGAAATAAGAAAATTGGAAACACTCAAAATAGCAACTTTTTTAAACCATGAAAAATTAATACAATTAAGGAATGACTGTAATATTTTATCTGTCTATGAAGAAATAACATCAAAAATGTGGTGCACACTGAATAACCCACATAGCGGGTTATTTTAAAGTGTGCACCACATTTTTTATGCTATTTCGAATAGACAGAAAAATATTACAGTCATTTCTTATAATTTAATCATAAATTCCATTTTTAACCGGAGTAAACCATGAAAAAATGTTGATGACGTCACGGTCACATGACAAAATTATGTCTATGAGCTGATAAACAAAACAACGTCAGCCAATCAGAAGAAGCATTACATCCAAAATTAAATTATAAGAAAATAAATGAATCCACAGTAAATTTGAGTATCTTTGTAATCATTTTGTTAAGGTCAGTCATTTGTTTATTCTTTTAACAATGTTTAAAGTTTTATGGACAAAGGGAAATAACTCAACTCACAATATTGCCTAGATATGTTTCTTGCATAAAACATCCAATATGTAATTTAAATAGATATAAGAAGATGTGGTACGAGTGCCAATGAGACAACTCTCCATCCAAGTCAAAATTTATAAATGTAAACCATTACATTTGCATTTTGAAAGCAATTGTTTACCTCTTTGTGCTCACACACACTTTGACAACTTTCAATATTTCTGCGAATCTTTAATTGTCAATTGAAAAGATGCTGTCATTCTTGCATTCAGTACTCATAGCAAAAGCTATTGATTGTCTTGTAGTTTTGTGCTGTGACATTTGAGTACATCAATGTTACTAGCTTTGTTTTCTACAAAATTAAGAAAAATACTGGTTGGGTTGACTTTTAATTGCTGTTTGGAATAAAACAAAGTTTAATTTTTAGTTATATGACTTTCATAGATCTGTCCTCTATGAATTGGAATAATAAGACAAAATACAGGGTCTATGAAATTTTCAGGTCTTGCTAATAATGAGCATGTACTATATGGTATTTTTTTTTTATGTGATTGTCAAACGATGTACTCTTTTAACATACAGTTCTTGAAATGTAATATTTTATCTGAAATCAAAACAAATGGAAACACAGCTTCAATATAATTTATTGCCTCATGTTTAACAAAAAAGTCTCTGTGTAAAAAGTTGAAAACAATTTAAAATGGCATGAACATCCACATAGACTAGGATTTGAAAGCAACAGGATTTTCACAAAAGCCCAGATTATACTTTATTAAATTTTTGAAGATATAAAAAAATATATATTTATTACATTGTGTTTAATTTAAACTGACACATATTTATCTTAAACTATCTGAATATGTGATTTTTCCTGTGGGCTTAAAAATTAATTTTCTCAGGGTCTTAGGGAAAACATAATTGCATTAAAGAATTTTCCAATGCTTTTTTTCAAAAGAATCCAAACAATTATCCAGAATAAAACTTTTGAAAATTACCAGTTTTTAACTGCAGATCAACTAAGATTTAAATGTGATAATTGGTTAAATTTATATGTATATTTATAGTATGAATAAAATTTTTGATAAAGCTGTGTTGTTGTTCTAACATACACAATTTTTCTGTCTGTTTTAAGTATTTGAGATTGTTTTTCTTTTGCATCTAAAATAAAATTGCAGAATGGAGTCATAGGGATACCAACCTCTTGTGGTTAACTGGTTGCACAAAGCTTAAGGTCAAATTATATTAAATGGGTCATTTAAGGAATTTTTGTCAAATTTTGCATACAGCTGCGATATGTTGAACTTGAACTGAAAATTGAAAAAAATAATGCATTTATATCTTTTATTTTCTGAAATATTATTGAGTAAATTCTTTCAAAATAGATGTTTAACTGTATAGAAAGTACATAGATTTGGAGAAAACCGTTCTTAAAAATGTCATAAAATCACCAAATTATCCAATTACCAATGTATTGCTTTTTCTTAAAAACGGTAATGTTGTTGATAATAGATTTCTGTTTCATTGATATAAAATAATCATATTGTCACCAACCTCGTTTTTGATATCTTAACCAATCTGTTACCTAGTTTGTAGCAAAAAAACGTTAAAAAAAATCAAGGTTTTACAGCTTACTGAACCTTAATGCTATGCCTATTTTGATGTTTTGTGGTATTTTTTCACCTTAAATATGAAAATAAGAAGATGTGTTATAATTCCCAATTGGGTAACTGTCCACCAGAGTTCACATGACAAAGATAAAAGCAATTATAGGTCACTGTACGGCCTTCAACATTGAGAAAACCCATACTGTATATGCAGTTTTAAAAGGTATCGACATGAAAAATGTGAAACAAATTAAAACAAGGAAACTAAGGGCCTGATTTATACAATACAATTTATGAAAAACAAATATGACAGATACAACCAATGACAACCACTGAACTACAGGCTCCTGACTTGGGACAGGCACATAAAGAATGTGGCACGGTTAAACATATTTGTGAGCACATCCAACAGATTTAGTGTAAGGACATCATAAACAGTCTGAGAAACGCATGACCTTGTGAAATACCACAATATGAGTACAAAAAAAAATGTATAAACAAGAATTTACACACGTTTTTTTGGTACATTTCTACCCTCGTACATATCAGTACTGTTCGGCAAGACTGAAAACTTGTAATGTTATACTTTCTATTAATTCAGTACTGTTTATTTATTATACAAAAATGGTACAATTACTAATCCTATAAATTCAGTACTGATTTCGTCAGTACTGTTTCAGTACTGATTTTGTCAGTACTGTTTCAGTACTGATTTTGTCAGTACTGTTTCAGTACTGATTTTGTCAGTATTGTTTCAGTACTGGTTTTGTCAGTACTGTTTCAGTACTGATTTCGTCAGTAATGTTTCAGTACTGATTTCGTCAGGATGTTGGATCATGAGTACTGATAACTGTACATATATATAGCAATATATATTAAGTTATGTTTTAATTTATCAAAACAAAATCAATGTTAGTACCGACAAAAACAATATTTAAAGATTTCACTACGGTGTTAAATAGATAACCTTTAAGAATAAGTTTCTTTAAATGATCATTGAGTTTACATGGATCATATCTATATTTACAGGCTTTATGAATAAAACACCACTTTGACTGGTGCATACCAAAAATATGAAGTCAGGGACCCTATTATAATTATTTAACATCATTAAAATGGTAATTTATGTATTAACAATGAATCAATTCTTCAGAAAAATCTATGCTGTGGTGAATGGAGATTTGAAGACAGGTTTTTTTTCGATTTTATGAGCTTTTTATTTAAATGTACATCCAATTTGATTGATTGGTTGATTGTTTGGTATTTAATGCCACTTTCAGCAATATTGTGCTATTGCATGGCGGTCAGTTTTTTATTATTACATGTCTGTCTTAAATATGTCATGCTCAGTTTCCTCCAAAACAAAAATTAACACATATGTTGTCAATAAAAAAATCCAGCATCTTAATGATGACAGCTTCAACTACATTGGCCACTGATGAGCATTATATAGACGAAACAGGCATCTTGCATACCAAATTATAAACCTGGTATATTTGATGAGTTTTTAAAACCACTGGGTCAATGACACTGCTAGTGAAGGTTTCCTTCAAGAGGGTATCACTAGCATCACCAGCCCAGTAGTAGGCACTTTTGTGTTGACAGGATATTGGGGAAGTCTATTAAGTTCCTTTTCAGGAAGCCAAGAGTGGAGTTAGTAACATAATCAGGGGCGGATCCCCAATACTTTAATAGTTTCAGACAAAACAACCTTCCAAAACGTATATTTTTATTTATTGATAATTTATGAAAGTATGGTAACAAATCAAATGGTATTCCATGGTTTACAAAATTGATTCCAATTTCATTTCTCTTTGATGTCTGCGAGCTAAAGTATAAACAAGCTGAAGACAGTCTTTGTGTAAATCATAATGCACGTGCAAACCAGGAGTTGGTCACCACTTGGGTTATTTCCACCGGTAGTAAAATGCATATCAAAGTGGGAGATGCGGTTTGCTATGCGGGGTGTATAAATTCGTAGTCATGGCCAGTCAGAATTAGCATGTTAATTCATGCCTCTATAGAGTGTGAACCCTTGGAACAACTCTTTTCAGGGGTTCCTAGCTGACCTGTTGGAAGGATAATTTTTGTCCCTATCCAATTTACATTCATTTTCTAATGGAAATTCAAATTTTGCCTGATCAACCTTTATTATAGGACCTACCTATTGTATTTATTGTTAATTTTTTATGC
This sequence comes from Mytilus coruscus, assembly GCA_017311375.1. Classification (NCBI taxonomy): domain Eukaryota; kingdom Metazoa; phylum Mollusca; class Bivalvia; order Mytilida; family Mytilidae; genus Mytilus; species Mytilus coruscus. The sequence goes on from CM029607.1 coordinate 30,231,016, forward strand.
CCTCGCCATAGCGGAGGAGGCAAAAACGAGACAAGAGAGACTTGAGAATTAAACATGTGAAGGACAGTTATATAGGGCGGATATAGGCTTTAAGAAGCATACAATAATCAGAACCATTGACACATCATTTGGATTTTAGCATCACAGTAGCCAAAAATTGAATTTTCGCGGAAATTAAGCATTAACAATTATAACTTTACATATTTCAAATAAACCTTATTGAAGAAAGAAAAACGGTTAATATTGAAAATGCTCTCTTCATTTTCACACCTCCACATCAATGGAACCGAATTAGTAATTAACGATGGTTATTTAGTTGCCCCTTAGCCTTGAGGTAAATCTATTGTATTGAACAATGGATGACACATTTATTATTATTGATAGACTTATTGGTAAATTGAAAACAAAATTGAATTCTACTTTATATGTTGCACCATTTTTACCTCAGAGGGTGTCACGTGCACCCGGCGACACATTCTGGATCCGCCTCTGATAACTAAAATTCTCAAGAAGGGGAAGTGCCCCCTGCCGACTCGCTGCAATAATGAATGATCTTTACAAATATAAGATAGTATTAGATTATTCAGTCCGTCTTGTGTAGGAAAAGATTTGTACAGGTTTTGTTTTTGAATAACCCCTTATAGATATACATGATCTGTACCAAAATGGCCAGTGCAGCCTTCGTACAAATGTATGCGGGAACTGTATTAGTATGAAAGATAGAAAAGCCTTTATTCGTAGGTAGTTATATATTATATTGGGATAACACTAAAGCCATCTTTTTACTCTTAATGCTACCAGGCTCTTCGATTCAGGACAAAGTCTAGACAAGCCTGTTACCAGTCGGTCATACTGAACAGAGTCTGTAGAAGTCTGTTAAAATCTGGTAGAGTCTGGAGGCTTAACATTGGTCTATTTGTGTTAATTAAGTTACAAGTAAAATTAAATTCTCTTCAAATTCGTATTTTTTTGGCCTATTTAACTTTTTGGATTCGAGCTTCACTGACGAGTCTTTTGTAGACGAAACGCTCGTATGGCGCGCAAAACTTTAAGCCTGGTATCTAAGATTTAGTTTATATATATTACATTGAAAAATTCACGGAGGAATAAAACAAGGAATTGTATTAAAAGGAATGGAAACGCGGTTCGAGATCAATCGGGATACCCGCAGAGCCATAATCCATGTCTGACTCGGTCGGAAGTATGATGAATAATATAAAGAATCATGACAGTGGTCTATTTCCTGTCATATAGATCGGTCTTTTAAATTCACGGGGTCATCTTGCTTGAGAAGATATAAAGGAGAGAGAAACCCAAAATCAAGAATAAACTTCCATTCCGAGAATAGTTAAGGCCTTAGGTATCATTTTAATGCCTCATCGAACATACGTTTGTAATATTTATATTTTTATTATGAAAATTCTTATTAAAATAGACCTCGGTCTTGAAACTTGAGTGAGTTTCATCCGGATTACAAAACAAAAAATACAGTGTTTTGATTTTTTTTAAAAGCTCGGCAACTACGAAGTGCAAAACAAAATAGTTGATATCATTATGAAGCTGAAACCTTATTCTAGCATTTTGCCATTTTTTAAAGTTTCTGGTAACATTTCTGAATTTTCTACGATTTTTCGAAATTTCAGTTTTGAATTTCATTATTCTGTCAAAACACGTCTTTCAATCTGGGAGTGTAATACGATTTCTTCTAAATATTGGAAAATAGAAAGAATAAAGTGAGAAAATGAGATATCATTTTAAAAAGCAATATTTTCGTACAGTTTGGTATAATTTACGAATGCTAAATGATATTGGTACAATGTAAATGATTTTATTTCGAAAGATGTTGAAAATTTTAAGTAGTGCGTCAATAATTACACCAACACGCCGTATTCTGGTAAGGGTTAAATAACTGCTTGAAATAGATGTGACATTGACATTCAATTTAAAAGCTTAGTCTGTTTTCTATCACATAGTGTTAGTTTTATGAAAATGGTGATAAAAACGAATCTGCTATGATTTTTCAAAATCCCATGTTTATAGTTCACATTGACGCCATTTTGTTCAGTCAAGTTCCACACCGACGAAGTCGGACATTACAGGCAAGAAATGTATATAAGACTTCCGATTGGGATTGATTGTGCCGTTTTATACACGATTTTAATCATTTATTTTTTTGTCAAATACTATTTTTATACTTAATCGTTGTTTGGTATTGCAGTTTGCTATTATTAAGCTTTGCAGCAAATTACCACAAGCTTAAAAGCAAAACAGTTCCTTCCTTTTTTCTAGAAGAGCAGTAGTCTAGAGGTCGCAAAATATTCCTTCGGTGTTAAAATAAATAATATGCAAATGTCGGAAAGTTTTAACTATTTCTAATTAAAAAATTATTGCACCACGGCATAATTTAGCATTTATTAACAGGTGAGCTCGGCGTGATTTCTTTTTGACACCTTAAATCAGGGACAACCTATAGTTAGTATACACTGTTCCTGCTTAAATATATACTAGTATACGACAAAAATTAGCTTATCAATGATATATGATAGATTATACCTGCAAATTGGATATCCCATAACGGTGTTTATTATAACTATTATCTATGTTCTTTTATCTAGACAAAATACTACATCTGTTCACGTACTTCTTCCTTTATACTTTTCTATACCAGTCATATTCCAAAATTGAAAAGTTATTTTTTAACTTTTTGCATTACCTTAAATCTTTTTAAAAATTCGTATAATGTCAGATTTCATCTATTAATTGATCTTAATTGTTGCATACTTTCGTGAAATATCAAGAGGAGGTACAAGAAAAAAAAAAGTTTTTCAGAAGTAACTTTGTTTAAGGTTATATTTTTTGTTTATTTCATTTAAGGAATTGTATATCTAAATAGACAACTCCTTGTTTCATTTCATGATTAAATGACCAAGTTCGATAGCTACTGCCAGATAAGTAATGAGCCAGTTAGAGGACGGGATGTAATTAACACACCACCCAAGTCAGAGATGCATCATACAATTTTCTTTGAAGTCGGCCGCGTTTCCATTCCTTTTAAATATACAATTCCTTGAACAAAACGACACGAAATACTCAACTGGAAACTTAAACAAAAGCAACATAACCCTTTAAAACTAAACTGGGGATAAACTAAGGTGTTCCGCAATGGTGAACATTCCCTGATCCACTAGAAGCAACCGTCATGTTGTTAATGGGAAGTAAAATTCGGCGACAAGTCCCATTCAGTGATGTCATATTCGAGGGAAAAATGAGCGGATTGTGGCAACGACAAATAGACAAATGCTTGATAACTTATTGAATTGGTTTAGACACGTGTAATATTTTAATTATAAAATACCTGTAGTAATCTGTTACGCAGATATTCTACAACGGTCAGCCAAATGTTCGTAAGACTTTCAAAGCGATGACTTCAACTTACATTTGGAACCATGTTTTATAGCTTCCTTGTAATAAACAACGCTACCCTCTGTCAGAGAAATCACAATTCCTTTGCCGAATCATCAGGATTGTGACCGTATACTTTGGTTGAGTACATATCAATCTTATCAATAGTTTTTAAGTATAGCAAGTTAATAAGATTAGCTTATTATTTTGAGGAGGTCCGAGATTGAGATTTCTACATATATAGGATATAAGAATGCAGTAAGATTAATACTTTCCCATGACATTTTTATTAGGTTAGTCAAATTGCTATACAAAAGACATTCTTTGTAGTATTTCAAGGCCGTATATGAGATTTAAAGTTTGTCAAATAAAATAAGTCCAATGGTTCAGTTTATAAATACTATATAAATCTGCATATAGATTGATAAATATATATTTTGTATGCATTGCATTTCATCTAGACGTAGACTGAACCTTGAAATGTTTCCCATTGTGATTTCTTTGACAGAGGTTTGCTTCGTACTAGGAAGCTATCGAAACAATGGTTCCGAATGGCAAGTTCAAGTCATCGCTTCAAGAGTTTTACGGACGTTTTCAACCCATGTCCAAATGCAAATTTATTTGAACTGAATAAAGAATTATGATTGCAAATTGTAAAATAGAGGTGTTGATGATTAGGCAAAGTTATTTGCGTTGCATGCAATCCAGACGATGAAGGATAAAACAAAATAATGAAGCTTAAAGAAGATTTTCACCGAATAGAGTTTGAACATTATTTTGTAATATGTATAGCAAAACTTAAAGTCTTTTAAACTTGATTTTATATTTTTAATTATGTCAGCAGTTAAAACGCCCTGACTTTTTAGCAGAAACTGAAAGATATTTATACTTTTTGATATATTAAATAATAATTTTACAATGTCACTTCACTGCTGGAAAAAATGACATGTAATTATTCTGACATTGATCGTTTTTTCAATGAATAATAAAATCATTAATGAATTTAAATGAGTTAAAAATTCACCGACTTATCCTCTTAACACTGCTGTGCTAACTAATCATAGGTTCATTCACAAAAAATCTTCCGTTTAATTTTTCATTCAGCAGAAATAAGTATTCATTAATCTGAACCATTGAACTAACAGTATGTTTTTCCAAACATCATATATGGCCTTGAATTACTACGAAGAATGTGTTTTGTACACCAATTTTACTTACCCAATAATAATGTCATGGGAAACTATTAAATTTACTGTACCTCCATGTCCTGTAATAATACTAAACCCGGACCTCAAAGTTACTGATCTGTTTTATATATACTTCATCCCATCCAAAATACACATTGTACAATTATACAAAAAGACTAATTATTTATTATAGTGCAATCTGAATTAACATATACATATCGGTTTAAAAACAGTCAGCCAACCAAATGTGCTTTTGATTCACTTTCTGGCATGAAGATTCGGATATTGTTCTATTTGAATTTAACTGCTAATATAAAATTTCAGAATCATCTTAAATTAAGGAATGTATCTCCCTCATGCATGGTTCTGATCCTTGTTTGGGATTGGCTTTACTTTTGGTCCTGTTTGGTTTCAGTAATTCTTCAACGTTTGTATTACTTCTGCACATTCAAATATTTTGGCTTCGAGCATAACTGAAGCTACATTAAAAGAGAGGCGAAAGATACAGAAGGGACATTCAAACTCAGTCGAAAATAAAAAGACAACGCCATGGCAAAATACGTAAAAAGACCAAAAGATAACACCAGTCTACAAAACACAACATAGAAAACTAAAGACTGAGCCACACAAACCCCATCAAAAACCGGGATGATCTGAGGTGCTTCGGAAGGGAAATTGTTGAAATGCGCATCTGGTGCAATAAAATTGTATCGTTAAGAGCATTGTCGGGTATTTTCGACCGGAGGCAGTTTTCGACCACCTTACATTTCGGGAGCTATTTCATGCACGCGAGGCGTTGTTTCCGCATCCTTTGCATGTGCAGATCTGCAGAAATAAATATTTGTCATGGAAGGCTAGGTTACCTGCAATTCACGCAAAGAAGTAGTAAGTTACACAATTTATTAGAGTTGTCGTGAAACTTCTCGCCATGATAAAAACAAATATTACGACATGTGTTAAAAAATAACTTTCTTTCAACAAATGATTTCAGTAAAAACACCTACTGTTTAAGCATGCAAACATAATGACACTGTTCGCAAAATTCCTGAGAATGAAAATGAACACATAAATGAATATAATAAGACGCATTTTAAAAAATATCTTCCCGATAATCAACTACTAACCCTTACATACATATTTCGCCTATTTTCGACCAGTCTTATATTTTTTTGTTACTATGGACGCTTTGTTTGTTTACGTTTTTCAAGGCTAGCGTGACGTCACAATATAAATGACGTAACAAAATCGGGCACCTTGTAGTGACAATGTCATCGTCAAAAGGACAATGTTATCGTAATAGGATACACTGCTATGTTTTTTTACTAGCTGAAATTTATAAGAAAATCGAAACTTTTTTGAAATGAGCTTGAGATTAAAGAAAATTATTTGAGAAATAAGATCAAAATGCAGTCTGCTTTTGAAAGATATTGTATTATAGTCCAAAATAATTTAGTTTCCTCTCGAAATCATAGCAATCTGTCTACGTGTCAATAGAAAAACCGAAAACGCTTATCCTACCTAAAAGGGAGTGGGGTGGGAGGGGGTTTGACAAGGGGGTAGCAATTACCACTTCCCTTTCTTATATATCAACTTGAGGTAAAAATCCCTCCCTTGTACTCCCTGTTCTCACACACCTAACCCCCCTTTTTTACTCTCGGTTACTCCCGATTCCCGCCTCCCTTATCCCAGGGATCCACCCCCTGTCCACCGCCTCCTACCTGTTTTCTCTGTTGTGTTTTTTTCGTGGTGCACTTGGGTCAACGTCAAGGTTGTTAAAATTTATATTTTTTTGTTTTCCTTTTTTTACGCTACATGTACATGTACATGTATTAATGTAAATAAGAAGGTGTGGCATGAGTGTCAATGAGACAACTCTCCATATATTGTTTGTTTATATTATATAGTATTTTCAAAAGTGTGTAATCATATTTGTATGTAATTGTATGCCCTCAGTTGCTACGGGTTGATTTTTTTTCTGTCTGTTTTCTTTGCTTCATCTTTGTCTCGTAACATTCCAGATATACTGTAGATGATAACTTCCTTCATTTAACTTTTCTTATGAAATACAAAATGACCGGGTCTGCTAATGATTATAGTATCGATCGACATAAAAAAACTATGATTGTATGTACATGTGCAAAATAAAATCGCATTGATACATGTAACAGATACTTTTAATAGCGATAAAAATAGGGTATCGTCAAGTACAAGTGAATTCCATTTAAACCCAATTTTCGTCCCGTTTGTACATCCGTCACGCTTAGATTAAGTTTCCATATTGTCATAATATACATGGCACTATTATCGCGTCCGCACAATTTCTTGTTTAAGTAAGTCTTTGTCTCACCAATTTCTGCTTTCAGATTTTCAAATACAAATGGGAAAACGAAACAAGTACAGAAATTATGCTCTAGAGGATATCAAAAATGCAGTCCAAATGGCTGAAAATAAGTCAATGTCAATTCGATCCGCATCACGACAATACAATGTTCCAAAAACTACTATAATAGACAAACTTAATGGCAGATCTTGTCTTCAAGCAATATCAGGACCTAATCCTGGCAGTGAGGAAGAAATGCTAGTTCAGTGGGTCATAGATATGGCAAAAATCGGTTATGGCCAAACAAAACAGCAACTTCTGTATACGGTGAAGACAATTTTGGATCATGATGGTCGAAAAACCCCATTTAAAGATAATTTGCTGGGTAAAGATTGGCTATATGCTTTCATGAAACGCCATCCTGAGATTTCTACTCGCACTCCACAGAAACTTGGTAAGGAACGCGCACTAATATCTTGGCAAAAAATAAAATGGTGGTTCGAAGATTTTGCAAAGTACCTAACGGAAAATTATGAAGAGGAAATAGATATATTGAAAGATGCTTCCCGCATATATAACGCCGATGAAAGTGGTTTTCCGCAAGATCCAAAATCTAGTAAAATTTTGGCTGCTAAAGGCGGTAAGAATGTGTATTCAACATGTTCACGTGACAAATCACAGATAACTGTTCTTGCATGTATGAGTGCAACATCACACTACTTAACACCTATCCTTGTATTTCCAGGGGAGCGTTTCCGGTATAATCCACTAGAAGGATTAACTGAAGCAGTGCTTGGTCGGACAAAGACTGGTTGGATGGATTCCGAACTATTTTACACCTGGTTACGTGATCATTTTATTACTGCAATTAAGGACCGAAAAGTCAAGTGACCGGTTATTTTGCTGGTGGATGGACATACTAGCCATATAAGTCTGGAAACAGCTCAGCTTTGTAAGTCTGAGAATGTTATATTGTACTGTTTGCTCGAACATACAAGTCATATATTACAGCCTTGTGATGTTACTCTGGGCCTTTGAAGAAGCACTGGAGAGATTCAGTGAGAGGTTACCAGTTCAAAAATCCGGGTAAATTGGTCACAAAAGGTACCTTTGCTTCTGTATTTAAGTCGGCATGGGTGAATGCAACAACAGTTGATGTAGCAATTAAAGGTTTCCGTCATACGGGGCTTTATCCATTTTCAGTTGAAAGTGTAGATAAATCTAAAGTCGAGCCATCGACAGTATTTGCAAGGGCAAAATCAGACCAGGATCTCGGTAATGACGACGATATGAATTGTAAAGATGTCCAAGTTGAAAGTCGTCCAGTTACCAATAGTTCTGGAACCTACAATCTAGATCCAGAACCCGTACAAATTGCTGATGAGGCGGATACAGAGATTGCTTTAATGCCAACTGACTCCGTCTCATGTAAAACACCACATACAATAGTTGAAGAATTGCATGATCAGCCTCCTTGTTTTTATCCAGAAACCATCATACAAGTTAATCCATGCAATGTCAAAATAACACCACACCAAGAAACAAATAAACATTCCCGCGAAAAAGCACCTTCATCATCTTTCGAACTCCTACTTGTTACTCCAAATGAACAAAAGACTCTCAAGAAAAGGAAAACTCGTACTGTACTACCAAAAGCCGTTTCGGGATCGGAAATGATAAAAATTTTAGAGAATCGAAAACAGCAGAAAGAAGATGAACAGGAAATGAAAGAAAAGCGTAAGATTGATAGAGAATTAAAACGCAAACTAAAGGAAGAGGAAAATGCTAAAAAGGAGGAGAAGAAAAACGAGAAAAAGAAAAGAACGAAAGAAAATAAGAAACGTAAATTATCAAAAAATCAAAAGAAATCGGAGAAATCGACTACTTCCAGGCTTTGTTCCAAGTGTTTATATATGTTGCGAGATTTGCTCCTCCCTTTATCATGCAAAATGTTCTGGTGTTGATTTTTCTTGTGTGCATATTGACGACATCGTTAGCTTTCCATATGAGTGTGATGATTGACTCTAAAAAGCGTCAGATAAACTACGTGACAAATTTTTCACAAGGAATGTATAACTTGTTACTAATTTTATATATTTATTACTACAGTGCAATGTTTTAAACAAAATAATATAGCTATATGTATACTGTACTGCATTATCTGTTGTTATTTTCGATATTCGGAATACATGTTGTTTTTTTTTCTTTGGGGTGGGGGGTCGTGTTGCACAGTCTTTAGATTTTTGTACGGGTTTGTGTTGCACAGTCTTTGGTTTTTTGTGGGGTTCGTGAGAAATGAGAAAAACCCATACCGTATAGTCGGCCATGGTTATGGCTGTTTGACCTCAAGATGTCTATGTGGTTTTATGTTGTTGTTTATGATGTTGTTAGATTAATGTCTCAACTTAGGAATTTGTTCATTAACTGTAGAATATCAAACTTTGTGAAAACAAGCAGAAAACAAATCAAATAATACATGCTGCTTTAAATAAACACATAAAATACCAGTGCTATAAGCTACTCATCAGAAACACCCCCAATAAAACAAAACTGATACGAGTAAGTGCTTTAAGGTCTTATCTCATGTCGAAATATTTAACTTTACAGGTTCTAAATGTTGGATCAATCTGAACTTTTTGAACTTTAATGTTGTTTAAAGGTTAATAATGATCCATATCAAAGATCAAATTGTAATCTATGTACCAAAACTGATAACTGTCCTATTTCAACATATATTTTTGAGGCTACGAAACTACTTAATATGAACTAAAGAAATTGTAAGGTAAGAAATAATTTCAGTTTAAAAAACACTCCACCCCTATCATATATCATGTTGGTACAGATCGTATTAGTAAATTCAAATATAAAGCTCTGGTGTCATTCTTTTATAAGTTTTCAATTCTCAGCATTTTGAATAGAAACTTTTCCACGAATTATTATTTTTTTTCTACTATCAAAACATCACATGTTTCTCATTTCTCGTTCCTGCCATGGAATAGAAGTGCAGTTTCTTCTGAATTTAAAGTGTAAACAACATTTTAATATTGACAAAACTTAGTAGCAACTATTTTGAAAATAGCCGACTCTCTATATGACTTTAATTATTCATCTCATCTTGATTTATTCTTCTTGCACCTTTAGATTTTCCACATATTACTTTACATGTCATGATCGCCATTAAAATTATTTAAAAATCTCTGATTAGATGGGTTTGATATTATTTAAAAAAAAAAAAATGAATGGAGCTCGAGTAGCTAATTGTTATTGTCAATAGCCATCTTAGATTCTTTGATGGCAATTGGAAATATATTAGATCACAACAAAAATAAGTCATTAAATTTTGTGTCATTACACTCCCAAAGGTGACTTGGGAATAGTAATATGGTCACTCTTGGTCTTCTTCCGACCGACAGTAAAACCCTTGCTAAAGTGGGGCGTCCGTTTGGCTGTGCGGGATGTACAAGTATGTAGCCACGTCCGGTCAGAATGGGGACGCTAAATCCGATGTCTCGTGTAAAGAGAGCGCCACGCTCTTTGTACGTTTAGAACCCTTGCAACAACTCTTTGAGGGGTTCGTAGGTGGCCTGTTGCAAGGCAAAATTTCTGTCCATATTCAACCTATCCTCATTTTCCAGTGGGAGTCCAAATTTCTCCGACCTTCATCCCGTACGGCCTCTATTACATGATCTACTTATTGTATTTATAGTTAATTTGTTCTCGTCCTGAACATGCATGAATATTTGCCACTGGACATTTAAAACCATCAATCAATCAATCATTTGTGTCATTACACGTTTTTTTTTTACATCCATTAAAATAAACGTGGCCGTATCTATTTTTTGCGCACATTTATAGATTGAAACTATATAGCCTATATAATGGAGTGTTACTTCAAAATAAATTGAATTAATTGAAAATAAACGCAATTTTTTTTTTTTGTCTGAGTTTAGATCATATCCAAATTTCTATTCGATTTCCAGATTAAAATTATTTAAATATTATACAATTTATTTCATAGATATTTTTGGATATCGAACATCTGATGAAGAAAAATTTAAATTTGAAAACTATCGTTCACACTCGAAGCAATGATAGTATATATTAATAATCAACGTGCAGTTCATCTAATTTTTTTGTCATTGCTTTAAATTCAATTGAGACGTCAAATTTTTACGATTTCCCCTTATTTCTCCTATTGTGACGACACGACAAAGACGACCACAGCTGATGACGTCACACAAACAAAAAGCGAGATCTTTTTGCAGCACATTGAAAAGAAACGATAAGAGATGGCTTACATATCATATAAAAAATCACCAAAGACAAAAATTTAGGAACGATTTCTCTATGCTTCTATCGGTGCGCGGTTTTCATATATTTACCATGTGGAATGGAATGTATTATTATTCTCAGTAAATGAAAAGTTCATGTGATATAATGTTTAATCTAGTTTTTCTTCTGAGTTTTCGGGTTGTTCGATATTGTATAAACATCAGGAATTTGTCTTGAAATATCTATTTGTACTAACTTAAGTGTTATTTGTTGAAACAGTTGTCTTCTTTACAACTAATAGTTGATTCTTTTTTTTTTTATCTATATTTGAAATCGTCTTGCATGCCAAATTTATAAACTTGGTATCTTTGGTTTTTGCAACAACTAAGTCGACGTCACTGAAACGATCATTTTCTATAATTTTACTGTTTTTAAAATGTAGAGTTATATTTGAAACACTTAGGGTTTTTTTACCACAGGAATAGATGGTCTTTGCCAGACTTGGTGTTTTCAATGCTCCTCTTCATCGTTTTTTTCTATTTGACCTTACGTTAGTTTTAATATGGACACCATTGGTGAATCTAATGTAGCCGAAACGCGATTCTGGCGTAACAAATCAAGCTGGCACCTACGATCAATTTTTAAACGACTTATAATGTGGTTTTTATTATGGCGTTTTCAAACTGTATCACTGAAATTCTCAGGCTTTTAAATGCTTTGTAAGAATTATGTAATAAAACATTTTGACAGAAAGCATGTGTGAAGTTTTTATATGACAAATTAAAGCTATATAAAATTACGGGTACTTTAACATGTTTAAAAAGATAATGAAATTTCACGTGCACGTGCAGATAATTTCCCGTCATTTACTATCTGTCATTCTTTACTAGTTTCAAAACGATCATATTCATAATTACTCCAAAGAAAAAAAAAACTTCTATGCCGTCTACCGTCTGTTCTTTTTATTCACGTCTGCTGTAAAATCTTTATTTAATCAACAGGTAGTAGTCAGGTGTCGAGGTTGAGAAGCCATGTGGCCAACGAGAAATTTTTACCTGTTGAATGATATTGGTAATATCTATTGTTACACTTCACTAGTCTGTAAATAAACTTCATAAAATCTCCCCCACTCTTAAATTAATTCAGTGAACCCAGCAATAAAAAGCTATTCAGTTAAGAATTTGATAACATTGAAACTTTATTTATTTCTTCAGCATCAGTTAAGGAGAGAGTTTGTATTTTATTCTTGCAATGGGAAAACGCATGATTCTTTATTAAAAAGAATTACATTTATTTTCTTAGGAAAAAACGGTGATGAAAAATAAAAAGAATCTTAGTTTTATTATTCAGGTAAGTCATTGTAATTGAATATATGTTCTATTGTATGTATTTAAATCTAACGCAAATTCTTTCTAAATAGTAAAATATCAATAACCAATTATAAAAATAAACACAAAATAAGTATATTAAGATTGTAATACATGACAAAAAAGTGAATCTGGTGATACATCAAAGGGCAGGCTAGATATTTCTGCTGGCAATATTACCCATAGTTAATATTATACGTATTCTGAATTTCTGAATTCATTTGCTTCTTTATCTAGTTAATATAATCTATGTTAACACCAGAACGGTAGTATGAAATAAAACAAAATTTTCCGGTGTTAATACTCAACACAAGATGTTTTCAAATCGAGTTTAATGTGAAAAAAGTAATTACGGTAGAAATTTTAGAATTGTAGGCAAAAAAGGCAGGATTTGGCCAAAAATGAAAACATATCAAAGACGACTAATGATATGTTATTTGAAAACAACGGCAATCTATTTTCTAATTAGTTAACACATTGAAAGAAATTAAAGGATAACGAAATCCGGTTTGTTTGTTTGTTAAATATTGATTTTGACGTTTCAATTTTTTAATTCTGGCGGCACTAATGAGTTTTAAGTTATGTATCTTTGCTGATTTTTTATACATATTTATGCGACATTAGTATCAATGATGAGTTTATTTACAACCGCTGGGTCGATGCCACTGCTGGTGGAGTTTTTCTCCCCGATGGTATCACCAGTCCAGTAGTCAGCACTTCTGTGTTGACATGAATTATCATTGATATGGTCATAATTATAAATTAACTGTTTACAAAACTTTGAATTTTTTGAAATACTCAGGATTTTCTACCCCAGGAATAGATTTACTATGCTGTATTTGGCAAAACTTTAGGAATTTTGGGTCCTCAATGCTCTTCAACTTCGTACTTTATTTGGTTTTGATTCGAGCGTCACTGATGAGTCTTCTGTAGACGACAGTCGAGCCTGGCGTACAAAATTTCAATCCTGGTATCTATGATGAGTTTATTTACCGATGTTCAAATCTCATGAATCGATTAAGAATATGCAAACCAATGTAGCAAACAAACAATTGAGGGAATTGTATGAAAATTAAAAGAGCAGTACCATTTTTATTAATTACACGATTTCTTTGGTAGAGGGTTGCTGCAGACAAGAAACTATTAAATCAAGGGTTTCAAGTGGTAAACATAAAACAACCATCCCTTCGAAAACTGTACGGATGACTTAATGATTTGGTTGATCGTTATGGAATATCTATTTCACAGATAACTACGGATATGTTTCAGTAGTCGTAATCACAATTCCGTCCTATTTTGACGTCACCGAATTTTTACTTACACGAGGAACACGAAGGTTGCCATATGTGGAGCAGAATTTGCTTAACCTTTCGGAGCACCTGAGATCAGCCTCGGTGTTGATGGGGTTCATGTTGCTCAGTCTTTAGTTTTCGATGTTGTGTCTTGTAGGCTGTAGTTTGTCTTTTGGTCGTTTTTCGTTTTTTGCAGTGGCTTTGTCAATTTTTCTTTGACCTTTGAGTTTGAATATCCCTTTGTTATCTTCCGCCTCTTTTCTAAAGAATCGAACACATTGGTTTTTTACATCTGCCTAAATAAAGGCAACAGTAGTATACCGCTGTTCAATAGTCATAAATCGATTAAGCGAAAACAAATCCGGATCACTAACCAAAACCGAGGGAAACACATCAACTATAAGAGGAAAACAACGGAACAACATAAACACTGAACTGCTACAAAAACAAACGCCAACATACATAGAAACGGACTAATTGATAACAACTGCCATATTCCTGACTTGGTACAGGACATTTTAAGAAAAAATGGTGGGTTGAACATGGTTCTATAGCTAGCCATAACCAATGTATTTATTTATACGTGAAGATGTATAAAATCTCACTGTCCTATCTTAATTCAAATTTAAAGTGGTTCCCCGGTATTGAGTCGAACCCGAACACAAAGTCTATAAACTCATCATAGATACCTGGATTACAATTTCGTACGCCAGACGCGTATTTTATTTAAGACATCCGCGTTTCCTATAAGATAAAATCTCAATTTAAATTGGTGGTAATGAGTAAACGCAGCAATTATGACAAGTTTGTGAAGTTAAAGATTATTTATGAAGTATCAAGTTTTTGAAAATTACACCATACAAAAGACTAATTTACTCTAAGTATGCTATGGGATTATTTAACATAAAACGATAATGATCACTGATCTGGTTTGTAGATACGTGGTTCAGATATAAAATATATTCAATTTAGACTTTTTTATATTTTTCGTTTGGGCTTGTATTATATTTGCCTTCGGGTTTATATGATCCGTTCATCCTATTTTGACTCCTCAAAATTCAAGAGTCTATCCTAAATTGAGGTAAATTGTATGGCTTTCCGAATACCGTTTCGATTCCTAACATCACTGAAGAGACATTAATTGTCGAAATCCGGATATGGTGTACAAAACCTTTGCACCTTTTGTTTGTATATCATCTTTTCCGCAAGTTTGTTGTTTTCTGTTTAGTATTAAATTTATAATTAAGATCCATTTATTACATCGGTGATCCGTTTATTTGGCAATCGCCAATGGCAGTCAGCAGGGTTTAAGAACATTTGTTGTTCGACCTGTTAGTCAAATGAGTTTTGTTAAAATATACTTTTTCACTTTTTTGGTCTTTTGGAAAATGTTGTTTGTGCTGTATTTAGACCCCTCTAACAAGAAATTTGTTTTGCATGCACACGTATAAAAATTGCGGTTTTTATCCAACGCAATCATAGGTTTGAACGTTGTTTTCAATTTAGACTTGTTTATATATATATATATATTATTAATAAAACCTTTGCTTTGAAGTATTCTGCAGTTTGCTGATAGATTACTGCTGCATAACTCATAATTAGAATGATTCGATAAATAATAATAGATTGAAACATAATTTAGACTTTTGTAAATTATACATTGCGTAAAGCAAGATGATGCTGTCAATTTTGCCATATACTGCATGTAAATTTAGCTTTTTGAAATTTTTCCAAAGAATCTGTTAATGCATTCTTAATCTGTTAATAAACCTTGTCTTGAATAATATCAAATAGCAATGAGGTGTCCTCTAACTTCAACATTGAGTTGAACCCGAATATTATTACCTGAATATTTTTCTATCATTAGCATCCTCTTATGCTATTATGCAATGATTATTTACATTTAGAAATAGATGAATATATTCAAAGTTATGGATTTCAAATGTAAATCAATGTCACAAAGTCTATAAACTCATCATAGATACCTGGATTACAATTTCGTACGCCAGACGCGTATTTTATTTAAGACATCCGCGTTTCCTATAAGATAAAATCTCAATTTAAATTGGTGGTAATGAGTAAACGCAGCAATTATGACAAGTTTGTGAAGTTAAAGATTATTTATGAAGTATCAAGTTTTTGAAAATTACACCATACAAAAGACTAATTTACTCTAAGTATGCTATGGGATTATTTAACATAAAAACGATAATGATCACTGATCTGGTTTGTAGATACGTGGTTCAGATATAAAAGAATTATAATAAAGCAAATTTAGTTGGCAAAATTTAAAACTTATAGAAAAAATCGAGAAAATTGTACCCAGATAATGTTAAGTTCCTATTTGAGGCATTTTATGAGTGGACACAATAAAATTATTAAATACTTTTTGATTACCGTAATGTACTTGACTTTTTAGGAAACGAATTCAGAAAATTTAGCAGACAGAACATTACTGAATGAATTTTAGATCGATTGTTTTTTTTTTTTTTTTTTTTCAAAATGCATTTTCAAAAGTTTTATCAAAATAACGATATATCGCGAGAGACATTTTTAGAATAGTTTTTTCTTTGTTAATAAAGTAGTGATATTTGTCATTAAATTGTGTTCCTTAACCTTACTGGCAATCAGTGTGTATTGTTACGCACGTGTGAATTTTAGTTATTGAATTTTGTAAAATTGACCGGGAGTAAAGTGCATAAATACCAATTAGCCTATTGCCGTTGAAATATCTTAAATTTTACCTAACAACTAAATTCGAATATATGATTTCGTTTTAAGTCTTCAGAGACAAGTTCAGATAACAATGGCCGATTCAACTTCTTCGTAAAAGTTTTACGTTTCTACTCTTTGATTTGACAGCTTTAATATGCCACGGTTTTCGCATTATAAGACTTGGTGCATTCTATTTGTTAAAATTTTAAAAGTGTAACATTAGGTGGCACGGTAGTATTTCCTGGCCCATAGAGATAATGATAGTCTTTTTAAATTCTTTAGCGCGTTCTAACGCTGCCCAAAATTCTACATACACAGTTAACTGAAGTACTTTCATTACAATATTCAGAAATGAATTTGAATTTGAATTTGTATGATTACCGTTTACATTTTTTGCTATACCATTAGAAAATACCTATGGTTGAATTTATTAAAACAATCGAACGCATGTAATCATTTTCTTATATATATATTCAATTTAGACTTTTTTTTATATTTTTTCGTTTGGGCTTGTATTATATTTGCCTTCGGGTTTATATGATCCGTTCATCCTATTTTGACTCCTCAAAATTCAAGAGTCTATCCTAAATTGAGGTAAATTGTATGGCTTTCCGAATACCGTTTCGATTCCTAACATCACTGAAGAGACATTAATTGTCGAAATCCGGATATGGTGTACAAAAACCTTTGCACCTTTTGTTTGTATATCATCTTTTCCGCAAGTTTGTTGTTTTCTGTTTAGTATTAAATTTATAATTAAGATCCATTTATTACATCGGTGATCCGTTTATTTGGCAATCGCCAATGGCAGACAGCAGGGTTTAAGAACATTTGTTGTTCGACCTGTTAGTCAAATGAGTAAATTATACATTGCGTAAAGCAAGATGATGCTGTCAATTTTGCCATATACTGCATGTAAATTTAGCTTTTGAAATTTTCCAAAGAATCTGTTAATGCATTCTTAATCTGTTAGTAAACCTTGTCTTGAATAATATCAAATAGCAATGAGGTGTCCTCTAACTTCAACATTGAGTTGAACCCGAATATTATTACCTGAATATTTTTCTATCATTAGCATCCTCTTATGCTATTATGCAATGATTATTTACATTTTAGAAATAGATGAATATATTCAAAGTTATGGATTTCAAATGTAAATCAATGTCATAGCTATTTTGTAACTGGTAATATTATTATAGACACTCATTTGATATAGTGTTTTCTGAATAGCAATGAATTATTGAATATGATATACATTGGTACAATTGGTAAAATATCAGGGCTTAAGATAATCATGGTTTTAAATCATGATATTCACCTTTAAATTCCTGGCAATTAATGCTAAAATACATTAAATGTTATAGACTTAACATGAAGTGATGTTAAATTTTACAGATTTATTCGTATTTATCACAATTGGTAACAGCATGTGGTATGGAAAAAAAGATATAATTTAATACAACGGTAGTTTACTTTGATATCGCAATGTTTGGATTGAATGGCTGGAATTTTAATTCGTTCGTCACGTTTTGCAAGAATATGTTAGAAGTATAAATAAATCAATTTTTAAAAAACCTAAACATTCAAATATCTTTAAATTTGGCGCGTCTGATGCGCGTCTTTTAGATTGACCTTCATGAGGAACGCTAAATACCAAAAACGTGACCAACGTAGGATGTATAACTACTTAAATATTTGAGGAGCTATATAATCAAAAGGGACAAACAAGAATAACCAGATCCATCTTTAGATCGACCCTTTCCGGAAGGAGTTGGAACCTTCATTTCATAACGATCGCCACATTTCAACAGAAAGGCACTAAAATACAGCAAAATTTTCGATTGAAACATGAAAGAAAATTAGATTTCAGCAAAATTATACAAGCAGAAACTAAATCAGGAAAAAAATTTATCCGACAACCCAGTAATAATGGATGAACGAGTTAATTTATATTCAACCTCCAGATGCAAATATGACATGCATATCTGGATGAAAACATGTTAATGTAATATGAATATTAACCGTGTTTTGTATTAGATCGACAATTTGTGCCTGACTCTTAATATTCTTGTTCACAAGTCCACAGTACTACTAGGACACATTTTTCTGACTTTGTGCAGACCATTTACTCATTAATGCCATGTGCTGAGAAGATAAAGAAGCAGTACATATACAAATTTAAAAGTCGATCTTTAATTTGGCTCAGTTGGGGTCAAACCCACGACCCTGAACTTGGTGCAAGCATGCTACACCTTTTTTGTTGTTAGGGATGTATAAATACCTTGCCACGTCCGGTCTGTGCTTTTGTTAGATGTTTTCTACTTTGTATCGATTTGATGAGTTAAGTCCTTTTAAACTGATGTTTATGGTTTGTTCTTATGTTGTGCTGTAACACCACTGTCCCAGGTTAGGTGGAGGATTAAGTGCTCTCAAACATGTTCAACCCCGCCACATTCTTTATGTGCCTGTCCGAAGTCAGCAGCCTGTAGTTCAGTGGTTGTCGATGGTTCATGTCTGTCATATTTGTTTTTCGTAAATTGTTTTGTTATAAATTAGGCCGTTAGATTTCTCGATTGAATTGTTTCATACTTTTCATGTTGGGGCCTTTTATAGCCGACTATACGGTATGTTTTTTTTTCTCATTCTTGAAGACTGTACGGTTGCCTATAATTGCTTACATCCACTTCACTTTAACTTTGGTCAATATTTGTCCCTTTATTTCTATATTACCTACAGATCATTATGGCGGTTTTAGTAATAGTTTAATGCATTACAAGAGTAATATAACACAAATATATGGTTGAAAATAAACCAAAAGGTTGAAGAGAAGAAAATAGTATTCTACAAAATAAAATAGAAGCTTTTCCTAGCTATGCTTTTTCGAAAGAAAGAAACCCTGTATAATTCGGAATTGAAATTTAGACATACTGTCTTCAACATTGAATGCATGAATTGTATTTTCTAGCCATAGCGGATTAATATTATATTATATAAATAAATCAAATCCATACGTACAGTATGAAATAAATTTAAAAGGACGAATAAACAAAACACATAAGTAAAATAAAGCAGGAAGAATTTGGAAGTATTTCTTTCAAATTAATCACGCAGCATTGCTTATCTAATTTAATTAGCTTAATGCATGTCATTTATGTCACTTTACTGATTAATATGCAGTTTATTATGTATTTACATGAAAAGTTGTAGGACACAATATACTCATAAAAATCATTCTCATTTTCATGTGCAACGTAATCGCATGTTCCATGTCAACGATTTCCGGTGAAAAGAAGTCATATTGTTGACAAAGACTGCACATCTATTTAAAGAGTGATATATTAAAATTGAATTTGCGTTCATTATTCTGTATATCATTGAAAAATATTTAATTAAATTGCAAATTTGGTGTCACACAGTCGTTTCATGTCACGAATTAAAGTATCTTTTTATATTAACTATTTTCTCTAATCATTCGATGTCACGTTAGTGACCGATAACAGATGCGAAATTTGCCCACAGCAATCAATTAACGCAGGTGACCTATAATGGCTTGAATCAACGTCATTTTAGCTGTGTAAAAGAGGGACGAAAGATACCAGAGGGACAGTCAAACTCATAGATTGAAAATAAACTGACAACGACATGGCTAAAAATAAAAAGACAAACAGACAAATAATAGTACAGAAGACATTGTTGTCTCATTGAACTAACCAAAACACAACCAAACGGACGACTCTCTTTAGCCTCGGGTTTACTACCGGAGAGGACAAATCAAGGGGTGACCATGTTTCTATATTTCAGGCAACCCTTTGTGTTTTCTTTACTTTTGAACATTTGTATGTAAAAGAGAGGCGAAAGAAACGTAAATTTCTCGATCATTTTGTAGCTCATGTGATTCCCACATTTTTGTTTGTTACTTGTCTTTTTCAAATCGATTTACGATATTTGAACAGCAAGTTGTAAACTACTGTCGCCTTAATTTATTGTCATCACACATTGTTAAGTAATGGAAGATTTGTAGAGTTCTGTTGCCAAACCAACAAATGATAACATTTCTTCCTGATTAATTTATCCGAAACTCCTGTAAATCACGTTTTTGGTCGATAACACAACTACTAAAGTCATGTCTTCCTTGTGCTTTACTTGGTAGAAATTGAAGCTTTTTTGCATAAACGATATAGCTTATTTGTTAAGATATCTTAACCCCACACTGTTTGGTCACGTTTTCCTCTGAAGAGTGCATACAACATTACTTTTGTTAAATGTCTATCAATAAAAGTAATGTTTTCTGCACTTTGGTCGGGTTGTTGTCTCTTTGACAGATTCCCCGTTTCCATTTTCAATTTTATTGTTAGCTTTTGTATCTTCTCTTCTTTTGTTTTTGTTATTGCACCATATTAACGGAGAAGAGTGAAAGATCTGAGTTTTATCAAGATGGAAATCATGCTCACAATTAGTGAAAGAGATCGTAGGTCTCAACTCCTTCCATGTCAAACTCAATTCAGTTAAAATTTTTAAGTGATGCTTCTCAACAAGGCAAGCAACAGTTATAAATAATAGGTCATAGCAAGTATTGGTCGGCTCGCATCCATGAATAACGTGTTGGGGTATAGTGTCATGTTTTCTAGCAAATCGTTACCTTACAACCGTTCAAATCAAAACGAATGCAACCAATCAAGTTGAAGTGTATATTCATATAAGATTAATATGCTGTCGTTGTGACCATGTGATATTTGCGTCTATACTTTTATCATATCGCGGCGCATCAATAATGACTAAATCGAAAGCAAAATTAATTTGAAATCAAGACATTGACATTAATTGTAAGTAATCTAAATAACTACTGTAATTTATTTATATTTAGTAGTAAATAAGGATAACCTTTAACCTTTTGTTTTCAGTTGAAATGGAAATGAGAATGTTTTTCTGGTTTTTCAATTCAAGATATATATATTTGTATTTTAAATTTATTATTTTTGCAGACAGGAGACGACTTGGAGCCACTTTTTATCCTTGACAAAGAAAGCTTTCCAATGCATATCAAATATATAAACATTCACGTGCCACATAATATTGTAATAGAAAGGAATAAACGAAGACAAAATATACTGTGTGTATGTGGTTTCATGGTGACCTTGGTTATTGCAATTTCTATAACTATCAGCGTTGTTATTCAGAACACCAACAATCATCAATCACAACTTCTGACTGATATTTCAGAGGTAGGTCTTTTTGTTAAAATCAAGATTCTCTATATTTTGGTTAAGTCGAAGTATCATTTCAAACGCTTATATTCAATTCATAGTCTTAGAAAGGGACACGTGTATATACTCTTAATATAGTGTCCAGACACGATCTTTAACTGAGATACAAGAAAAAAAAACTCTTTCAACGTTTGAAGATATTTTATTATAATAAGACTTTGTGTGTCCGAAAGGCTTTTCTGAATTTTACTTCATCAGGAACGCTTAAAGCTAAACATTTGAAAGCCAGGGATGTATGTGACGAGCTATATGGCAAAAAATGACATAACAATAATAGTCAAATCTTTCTAAGGTGAACTTTCCCTGAGGGAGTTGGAACCTTAGATCTTAATTATTACTAAACTTAGGAACTGAGAATTTAAGAAAGTTATAAATTATGTCAGTACTGGGGCAAAGAACTGAGCAAATGATATCCTCGGGAACTAGTAGTCAACCAGCAGCGGTATCGATTGAAAATGAAAATAATAGCCTGTTATATTTGATGACTTCCAACATTGGTAAACTTCTTTTGCCTTAATTTAGTAGAATTCTTTTTGTAAAGCGAAATTTGATGTTGCCTTTATATAACACATGCACATATCTGAGGGTCTGGGTAGTAAGTCCATCAAATTCTGTATTCTTATTCTTTAAGGCCATTTTTCTCTATTCTTTATATATTTTGCCCATTATTCTCTACTCTTTATATCTAAGCACCCCATTACCCTCTTTTCTTTCTTTTATGTTCCATTTTTCTCTATTTTTTTTTGGTTTTCGTCCATTATTCTCTATTCTGTAATACCCAAATAGACTCTCATGTCTTTGAAACAAATTAGGTGATGTCTTGCAGTTTGCTAAAGATTAAAACTATTTGAACTCATTTATCTATTTTTTGCCATATTTAATTCACAAATATGTGTCGTATTGAAATTTTTCAAATTTTATTTCATTATTGCATTACTGTACTTTTAATATGTTCAAATATACTGCAATTTAAGTTCAATATGTTGAACTAACTGTCTTTTCATACATATTTTTGTAATACAACATATAACATTAAACGGGGTAATGATTAGACATTACTACGAATGACTATGGTGATTCAAGAATAAAACAATGAGGTAGTGCGATGGTTATACATGAGTGAAAATGATGGCCAAAAATTTACAAAACCATGAATTTTATAATTTTGCCATTTTTAATCATGGTTTGTTTTTTATTCAATACAAACCAATTTCAGAAAAGCAGCTTGACTAAGAAATTCCTTCTTATAATTTTTTTAAGGATTACTCAAATTTTGCTAAAATCTATCAATATCGAAGTTTTGTGATACCATAAAGCATTTATATTTTTTTGGCAAAAATGAGATAAAAACCTGAACGTACACGTAAAAATATATGCTAGTGTAAATTTTGGTAAAGATTGAAGGTTTATCTAAAAGAAAATTGCTCTGGTGTAAAAAAAAACAAGGGAAATACCGACTGGCCAATTTTTTGCACTGTAATAGAAAAGTATTTGAATATCAGCAACGTAAGTAATAATATTTCAATTAAATTTTCAGACGTTCCCAGTGGCATTGTTGGACGGTCTGTTAAAAGTGGATGTTTTTGATCACTTTCTTTACAATAAAGTACTGCATTCTTTTTTATCATTGTTTTTCAACTGTCAGATTATTTTTTACTATTTTCAGCGAAATAATGAAACAGCTCAGATTTTAAACAATACAAGCAACAGAAGAAGATATATTTCAAAAGGTACATTGGCATCTTAAATTTTCAATGAAGAATGAAACGGCTTTAATGTTCCAAGTACTATAATTGTTAAAACTAGCTTAGCAATCGCGATGAAGTAGTCAGCAGTTTGAGGCCTTAAATGAATTGCATAGTACAAAGTCCTTTTTATTCATTTTAGAGGACACTCTTACAAGCGCATTTTTGAAGGATCAAACCATTAATAACTACAGAGGATTCAGAAAAAAAAGAATACCGACTAAAAAGTTGTCTTCGTTTCTTAATGAATGCGATTTCTACTTTTTCTGCTAGTATCTAAATTTATAAAATATAATTTTAACATTATTATCCTAATTTATTTTATATTACATCAACGCCCTTATAAACATTATAATGTTCTTAGTATAAATCGCCATCACGAGTTGATTGAACGTTATCTGTTTCCCGTATGACGACAAATATGTTCCAATTGTCGGAACAACAATCCCGTCCTCTTTTCGTCAAATGTGACATCACCTAATTTGTACTTACATGATCAACACCAAGAGTGCCACATGTAGAACAGGATCTGCTCGTCCTTCCGGAGCATCTGAGATCATCCCCAGTTTTTGGCGGGGTCAGTCTTTAGATTTTCAATATTGTGTTTTGTAGACAATTCTTCTGTGTTTTATGGTCTTTGGTAAAAAAAATATATTTGTCAATCAAGCCTATTGAATCAAATATAACAATAATTTAACTTGCTTATTATCAAATAATGATGCTGTGTTTTTTTCAGGTGCTGTCAATTTTCTTCAATCGTTAAAAGAGTTTATCCCATGCCAAACCACATGTAGGAAATATTCGGCATTTCGATTCAAATCGACATGTGAACATGGAAGATGTAAATGTCGAAATCCGTTTTACGACACTAATACCTGTTTACGTAAGTATTTCAAAGAATATGATTAAGAAAAATAATCACAGTTTACCCAGCTACTCCCTAACAAGATAACACTACAATTTTGGATACATTGGATGGGATAGGATTAATAGATGAATAGGGAAAAGACTTGGTTAATAAGAGAAACTAATAGAAAGTTGGATTGGGTATTGGAGAACATAAGGAAATATATCAAATAAAAACAAATACACTCTCTCAGCACCCTTCATGAAATACCTGAACAATCTTCAATTGTTTTTGTTTGACTGTTTTAGACTGTTGAGGCCAACTATTCCAAACCAAAAACATGTTATATAAATAGACCAATACATATTTTCTCCTAGAATGCTTTCTTTCTTCCACAATCAATGTGTGCTCATGCTACGTTTGCGCCCCTACAAATGTTAAAATACTGGTCAATGATGGCGTAATTTGATGACACACACTGGCGCAACGAATTCAATCAATTAAATTAACATTTTCAAAAATAATACCGTTACAAAACTATAATCGTTAGAAATGGATTCTAGCGGGAAAATTTAGGCCATGTAGAAGTATTAATTAGATATACCCCTGATCTCAAAAGCACGATTTGATGTATCAAATTTACAGGAAGAAAGTATGGAAAATGCAAAAGGAGATATTTCAATTTTTTTGGAGGGTTTCTTTCAGCAATTTGGTCTTATTTTATGGTAAAGCTTGATATCAAATTACAATAAATAGCATCTTAGTGTAAAAATATTAATAACAAGAGTGTGTCCATAGTACACGGATGCCCCACTCGCACTGTCATTTTGGGGTGAAAACTCTAATTTGGAAAGATTATATCATAGGGAACATGTGTACTAAGTTTCAAGTTGATTGGACTTCAACTTCATCAAAAACTACCTGGACCAAAAACTTTAACCTGAAAAACTTTAACCTGAAGCAGGCAGACGGACGAACAGACGAACGAACGGACGGACGAACGAACGGACGAACGAACGGACGCACAGACCGAAAAACATAATGCCCCTAGGTGGGGCATAAAAATAACTAAAAGAAAAAAAGTTGTGCAGACATTTATTTGTGTTATACTTTTGTCAGGAATTATATTTACAAGTTAAGTGAGGACCTTTAAAAATAGTGTTTTTATATTCTAACACTAAACTGCATTTGTTAACACAATTGAACATGTGAATATTGTATAAAAAGTATTGTAACGTCATTTGTAAATCCAATAAGTATAAAAAAAATTAAATCTCTGTAACTGAAGACAAACAACATGAGTTTTTTTCGGCATTGACAAATATTACTGAATTTTTTGGCGTCAAATTACATATATTACAGTAATAAGTGCATTTCAGAGATTATATAATCGTTCATTAAAACGCAGCGTGTGATATGACCTCCTGTGAAACATCGAGTATTTAATATTCTGATGGAATTAATATAAGTGATTAATCGATAATAACCTTAAAATGGATCTGTTTACCACTTATTGTGTCCCGATCATAAAACAGTAGGTACACTAATAAATTCTAAGGAAAAATAGCATGCTATGATTTGATAGCCTTGCATGTTTGTTTTCTTATAAATATAAAATAAAATGTAAAATAATGTTTTAATTTGATTTCTTTAATTCAAAGATAAATGTAAAATATAATGTTTTCATTTATTTTAAATCTGTATTTTATAGAATTACACTTATTTGTTGAATTTCTATTTTATAAATTTATAATTCAAATTATAAATAACTTCATTGATATGGATCAAAATAATGTTTTTAGGTAAATTATCGACAATGATTTTATTTCGTGGTGTTGATCTTATTACGTATTACGTTTTTGATCTGTCATACATTAAAATGATTTAACTTTGAAAAATTGGTAAAAGAAAACTTTATTTATGACAAGCACAAAGTTTTTCTGGTTTTAGAATTTATGAGAGTCAACCGGCGTGTAATATTTTTTTCGATTATTCAAAATTTACTGAAAAATGGCATATGTGCGACAGATGAATTCGGCGTTTTTTTTCAGAACAATTTGTACATTATGTGTTTGAAAAATTCACATAAACCGTAAAAACTGACATCAAAGTTTTTTCCTCCATTTATTAAAGTTAAATTTGAATGCCTAAATGAATTCCCACGAAAAATGTATCTACCTGGCCTTTTAAACAGAAGTATCATTTACTTAATTCACATACAACATACTTATATAAGTACCGTTAAAGAAAAATGAAATCATGTAATGTTTAGAAATAAATGTAAAGCTGAATAATGGTTACTATTTAATTAAACATCCGAGCATGCGAGTAATTGTAATTTAGAATAGGAATAAAATAAGATTTTGGGGTTTACATATACTAATATCGTATAGAAAAAAAAAAAATTAGCAATCATATTAAGGTGGTACCCAACACCTTGACTAATATTAATTTGGCTCGTTTAATTTTCATAAAATTTTGACAAAATGTTTACTTTGACCCTTTAACAAAAATATAAAAATTTCAAAAAATTTGAACCTACCACTTTATCAGAAAAATTTCACTGGTTATATAGCAGTTTGACAAACACTAATTTTGATCATTGAGAAGCTTAATATTTCCTTAACAATACAACGTGATTAAAACGTTTAGCTGATTTTTACAGAGTTATCTCCCTGTAGTGTTAGGTACCACCTTAATAGGTCTTTCCACTTTTCCGTGGAAAAACCTTTTGCTTTTGTTCTGATTGTTATTTAGGTCTTTCCACCTATCCGTGGAAAGACCTATTGATTTTGTTCTGATTATTATTAGGTCTTTCCACTTTTCTGTGGAAAGACCTATTGTATTTGTATTGATTATTATTATTTTCTTCCGCCAAATTTTGTTCTCGCGTTAAATATTTGTTTCTCAAGATGTCGCTTAGATATTTCATATATAGTATCATACATTTTATGCGCTTTTTATTCTCACCCATTCTAAGCCGAACAATTTTCTTTGTAGGAGTTATCTCCCCGAACACTGTTTTACTTGTGACTGCATCTCCTCCGTAACTGTAAAAGAAAGCGACAAATTTATTTTATAAAATTGCTCGTTATATTATTTGCATGATTTGTCCTATTTTGACCGAAGCGATATGAATATTCCATATGAGAGTTATTTCCCCTTATGCATTTGATATAGGTGATATGCATTTCTATCTTGTAAACCATAAGTGATAGAGACCTAGGATCTTTTGATTTGAGGTCCTTGATCCAAAAATAAGAAAATTAGGTCAAGGTCAGAGGTCAAGGTCATATTTCAAATTTTGATTTTGGCTTATTTTCAAATCTTTTCAAAAACCGTATAAGATATCGACAACATATTTTTACTAAATTGTAAGTTGCGACATGTCGTAACACATGAATTTCGGTTAAAAGGGTACGCTAACATTAAATTGGAGTTTTCTCCCCTCTTTTATTAAAAGTTAAGCATATAGTGATATAACTCATTAACCATATATAATTAAGACCTATAGTCTTTTGGTTTGAAGCCCTTGGTTTATGACCTTGAAATTGAGCTCAAGGCCATAGGTAAAATTGACGTTCTAGATTTTGACCTTTGCTTTTACCTCATATGTATACATGATAAAGCCATGGGACTTTTTGCATTACGTGGCAAGCCACTTGACTATGGAAAAGCCAATCGGAAGTGACCTGGTGTAAACCGGAAGTAGCTATATTTTGTACTTATTTAATGTAAAAGTATAATGAACCATATATTTTTGGAATCAGTATCAAGTAAACTATCAAATAAAACCGGAAGTGACATATTTCAAACCGGAAGTAACAATTAATCTCCCTTATTTAGAAAAAAATGTATAGAAACCATATATTTTTGGAATCAGTGTACAATAAGCTATCATTTGACGGTGGATATGATCTTTCAAACTGAATTTTCATAGTGCTATATCAAAATTGATCTTTATTGGTGGAAAGACCTTCAAATGTTCTCTGAACAATTAGTTTTTAATTATTATCATTTTTTTTTCTTCCGCCTAATTTTTCTTCTTTCGTAATATTGTTGTTTCATAAGATGTCGCTTAGATATTTGGAATATGATATAGTATAGTTTATATGCTTTAAAAATTGACAACTGCTAAACCGAACACTTTACGTTGTAAGAGTTATCTCCCCAAACACTTTTTATGACCACTACTCCTTCCCAACCGTAAAAGATTACGACAAATTTATTTTACCAAATTGCTCGTTACATCTTCAGGATTAGGATATTTGTTAGATCGAAGCTTTCCGGAGACTCCATATGAGAGTTATTTCCTCTTATGCATTTTATATAAGTAATATGCATTTCTAACTGGTAAACCATAAGTGATAGAGACATAGGGTCTTTTGATTTAAGGTCCTTGGTCCAAAAAAATGAAAATTAGGTCAAGGTCAAAGGTCAAGGTCATATTATAAAATTTGATTTTGGCTTATTTTCACTTATTTTCAAAAACCGTATAACATCTCGACAAATTATTTTTACTAAATTGTTAGTTGCGACATGTCGTAACTTATAAATTTTGGTTGAAAGGGTGCGTAGACAATAAATGGGAGTTTTCGCCCATCTTATATTTAGAATTATGCATAAAGTGATATAACTCATTAACCATACATATTAAAGACCTAGGGTCTTTTGATTTGAGGTCCTTGGTTTGTGACCTTGAAATTGAGGTCAAGGTCATAGGTTAATAGGACGTGCTAGATTTTGACCTTTGCTTTAAATTCATCTTTTATATATCATAAAGCCATAGGAACTGACATTTTAGATTGATTTTTAATATTTTAATATCAAAATAGATCTTTAATGGTGGAAAGACCTTCAATTGTTCTCTGAACAATTGGTTTTAATTTTTTATTTTCTTTCGCCTATTATTTTTCTTGCAAGGTATTGTTGTTTCAAAAGATGCCGCTTAGATATTTGGTATATGATATCGAACAGTTTATACGCTTTTAAAACGGACACTGTTTTACCAAACACTTTACTTTGTAAGAGTTATCTCCCCGAACACTGCGCGGACTACTTCTTTGCAACCGTAAAAGATTACGACAAATTTATTTTACCAAATTGCTAGGTATATCCGAAGGATAATTATAGAGAATCATTTTGACCGGAGAGATCCGGAGACTCCATATGAGAGTTATTTCCCCTTATGCATTTGATATAAGTGATATGCATTTGTAACTGGTAAATCATAAGTGATAGAGACCTAGGGTCTTTTGATTTGGGACCTTGGTCCACCAAAAGAAGGAAGGTCAAGGTCAAAGATCAAGGTCATGTTTAACATTTTGATTTTGGATTATTTTCCCTTATCATAAGAAACCGTAGTAGATGGCGACAAATTATTTTTACTAAATTGTAGCTATGACATGTCATAAAACATATACATCTTGGTTGAAAGGGTATATTGACATTTAATGGGAGTTTTCTCCCCTTTTTTATTTAGAATTAGCTGTATGTTGATATAACTCATTAACAATATATAGTAGAGATCTTGGGTTTTTCGATTTGAGGTCATTGCTTTATGACCTTGAAATTGAGGTCAAGGTCAAAGCTAAATTTGACGTTCTAGATTTTGACCTTTGCTGTTACTTATTATTCGTACATGATAAAGTCATAGGGTCTTTTACATTTGTTTGCAGACTTATGACCTTGAAAGAGGTTAAACGGAAGTGACCGTTTGTAAACTAGAATTTGTCATTATTGCATTATTTTTCATGTTTAAGCAACAAGAACGTTATATTTTTGGAATCAGTGTAAAGTAAGGTTTAAAATAAACCGGATCTAAAATATTGTAAACTAGAAGTACCTTCTTATATCCCTTAATTTTAGCAAAAGTATATAGAAACATATATTTTTAAAATCAACATAAATTAAGCTATTTTCTGACATCAGAACTGACATTTTAAACCGAAAGTGAATTTTTTTCTATCAAAATATGTGCATTTGCGGTGGAAAGACCTTCAATAGTTCTCTGAACAATTGGTTTTTAATCACATATTAATTCATAATTCGATTTCAATTTTTAAAATCTATATATCATTTGTTTTACAGCGGTTGTTAAAGGGTGTGCTATTCACAAAACCAAGAGATTAACAAAGCATATCCCAAACGAAAAAAGATCTACTTTTAGTTGTTACACAGACAGAGACACTAACAATCCGGACTCTGAAATACACGTCGTAAGCATGTACGGTCAGACTGGACAAGAAAAATCTTTTCTTCAATTGAACCTGGCAAATAAGTCAAGGAGAAAAGATGTAATACTAGTTTTAGCTAATTTTCTGAAAACGGAATGGATTTTACATGCTTCAGATATGGTGAAAACAAGAAAAGTTTATATTGTAAGTTTTATTTATACATACAAAGAAAATATTGTTTTATATATATATATTTATCATATTATACTTAGAGTAAATAACTTATAATTTTTACAGTATGATAATAGCATTAAATTTACGTGAATTCCATAGTTTCCGAAATGGTGCTTAGCGGGCTGATATGATAAATTTATCAACTGCTTCCAGCTATTATCACATACCTTTCCGTAACGTTATCGCATGGCATTCCGACGTTACTAAGCAAATTCCGGAAATTACACCTCAATTGTACGTTTTCAGTGAAAAAACATAACAAAGTAGGGTGCAAAACAAATAGTAGGAAACAGGAAAATATATTATGTAAAATGCAAAACAATTGATAAAATAAATGCATTTTTCAAAGTTTCCAGCATAATTTAGCAAGTTACTTTACAAATGTTGATTTTTCCAAACAGTGTTCATTATGTTGTTGATTTCTTTTATCGTCAATATAAAAATATATTATACTGTTGTTTTTCTCCTCTGTTGAGGCATATGATAGAAAGATTTCTTATCGGATGTATTACATTTGGCGTCCGTCGTCCGTAAAATTTTCACTTTTTGAACTTCTACTTGAGAACCACATAAAAGGATCAATATATTTAACTGTTATTTTTCTCCATTGTTGAAGCATATGATAAAAAGATCATAACATGTCTTTTCATATCAGATGTATTATCAGCCCTCGAGCCTTCGGCTCTTGGGCTGATATTGAACTTTGGGATGATAATATATGAAAAATGCCATGTAATAATCTTATAATATAAGAATGCAAATAGACTTAATTAAATAATTAACGGGGAACAACAATTCACCGTATATACCAGAATTAATGACGTTCAATACTGTCAAAGTCTGTCACAATAGGACTTTGTTAAACCACCGACCTAACGTATTTCCTTGTCTGCGTCAAGACTTAGATATGTATTTTCTTGTTGTATCGGTTGGTTTGTATAATATAAAAAATAAGAAGATGTGGTATGATTGTCAATGAGACAACTCTACACCAGAGACCAAATGATATAGAAGTTAATAACTATAGATCACTGTGCGGCCCTCAATAATGAGCAAAAACCCATATCGTATAGTCATCTATTAAAAGCCCCGAAATGACAAATGTAAAACAATTCAAACGAGAAAACTAACGACCTGATGTATGTTGACGGTGCAAAACAATGAACAAAACACAAACATGATATACAGCAACGAACGACAACCACTGAATTGGGTTGGGACAGACACATACAGAATGTGCCCCTGACTCAATGCTTTTACTATCTATCTATTGTCTGTACGACTTCATTAAACTCGACGTATAGGTAACAAGAATGTGTCCATAGTACACGGATGCCCCACTCGCACCCTCATTTTCTATGTTCAGTGGACCGTGAAAATGGGGGAAAATCTCTAATTTGGCATTAAAATTAGAAAGATCATATCATAGGGAACATGTATTCTAAGTTAGAAGTTGATTGGACTTCAACTTCATCAAGAACTACCTCGACCAATAACTTTAACCTGAAGCGGGACGAACGGACGGACGGACGCACAGACCAGAAAACATAATGCCCCTCTACTATCGTAGGTGGGGCATAAAAATCAATGCTATTGATTGATTGATTGATGATTGCTCAACGTCTAACGGACGAGTATTCTCTGTTTGATATACAAGATAATGTCATATGAATGTACCATGCTATGTACTAGAACTACATTAAGGTAGCAACCCATATGTCACTCTACTTGGATTTCGACTCAGAGCCCATCAGTCTTTAAATAATGCATGCTTAGCAGTGAACAGTAAACACCAATTTACAGTGAACAGAAAACACCCAGTTATATGAAAGTTACCAACCCAACGTTTTATTAACAAAAAAAAACTATGAGTGTATACGTACTTAAAAAACTGAACAAACATCGTAAACTTAGAATAATAAGTATCATCAGGTCATATTTATCTCAGCGTTTGAGATGTAAATACATACCCAAGGAGATTTCTACTGAACACTTTATCAATTACAACGATGATTCATGCATAAAGTAATTTTATATATAAATATGTTTTAATCTTAACACGGAAAAACGATATATTACTAATAATTTGTTTGCACAAGACTTCACTGAGGACGAAGAAACCTAATTATCATTGCTGTATGATAATTAAAATAATAATAATGATAGTTAATATAATGTACAAGAAAGACTTTTTTTATTATTAAATAGGTCTGCTTTTATTTTCAGATTTCAAATAAGTATTTAGAGGAATCAAACATCAGTATGAAGCAATTCAACAGCAGTATTAATGTGACTAAACTTTACTCACGAGTAGGATATGGTGATGATCGATATAATGGTTATACTGTGGATTTGTTACAGACTATCAACTCAAATATTGGACAAATAACATCTTTCCAGGGTGCAAAGTATTTATCAAAATGGAAAATAAATTTATGACTTCTTATATATTTTAAAGTTGCATTTATTGAAAAAAGAATATACCTCATCCTTTTACATTGGCTGAGTAATATGTATTTGATTATGATAATAAATTATTGTATCTTTCACAGTTGTAGTTTGATATATTACACCTGTATCGTTATCACTTAAGAATTGAATGCCTCTTTTTGTAAATTTATTGGGGTGTAAAAGCGTTGACCGAAGTACATTTTGTATGAAGCGCGGAAGCGCTTCATTCTAAAAATGTGCGCACTGTCAACGCTTTTACAACCCTATAAAATTACTAAAAGAAGCATTCAATACTTATATTTACATTTTTTTGCTAGGATCATGAAAACACGATTTCTATCTATTTTTTCTCTTATTTACCTGTGCACTTTATTGTGGAAACTCGTGTCATCATGAATGTTACATTTCATTTTGAAATGAAGGTTAATTTCTGAATGACGCGAGATTGCTGTTAGCCAATCAAACTAACGTATTATAATGAAACATACATGTAATGTAATTATTAGCCCTTGAAGTTATAACCTACTAGCCAGAATGGGGAATATGAAATGAAGACTTATTAAAACTAATGTCCGTATTACAAAGGTTATTCTCTGCAAACACCATACTTCTGACACATACACTTTGCAAGTTAAAACGGTTGACAATGTTTAACAAAAATACTTCAAGATAACTCCAAAAGGGGGAAGTTCATAATAACTGACAAAACCAAACGCTCGACTATATCAACCAACTGTGCGACTGGTAGATTGAACCAGGATTTACGATTCATGAAATATTTTTATTTGACACTCGCTTAATTCCTAAAAGGATATATGTCTGACGTTTACTATATTTGCTGATAATTTGTGTAATCACTTATATAAAGAAAAGGAAATGTGGTATGAATGCCAATGAGACAAATATCCACCAGAGTTCAAATCAAGAAGATAAAAGCAATTATATGTCAATGTACAGCCTTCAATAATGAAAATACCATGCCGTATAATCAGCTTTAAAAAGAACTGGCATGAAAAATGTAAAATAACTCAAACGAGAAAACTTACGGCCTAATATATAGAATACAATTTACGAAAAACAAGGTCCGGTAAAGGCTAATTTTGGCCTAAAATTCGAAGTACATATGATAAAAGATTTTTTACATTTTTTAAACACTTGCGTGCCTACTTCATTCGATTCAATTAGTTTATGTGAAAGATTTGAACTGATTTGGTCATAAAAGACGCTCAAATGCAAGCTTAAATATGAAAAATCTATCAAATATGCCACAAAACGTCACTTTTCAGATGGTTTTTGTCTAAAATGGAAGTGGCAGCATTCGTGTTCAGGCTCAACCTTTATACATGTTATGTATTATCATCGAATACAACATATATATAAATATTAAGACTGAACACAAGTGCGGCCACTTAAATTTTAGACAAAATCGTCTAAAATTAGCGCAAACGTTAAAATTATGAAGACTTCAGTAATTTTGCATGAACTAATGATGCTAGTACCTGAAGCATGTGCATTGCATTGTCAAAAACAGTCCATATTTATGTAACAGAAGTATCCTACTTTCCAATAAATGGTTAAAAGTTTACATTTTTAACAAAATTTTAAAATGCTATATTTTGGGGCCAAAAAGGGGTCTTAACCGGGCCTACTCCTTTGACAGACATGAACCAACGAGTCGACAACCACCGAATTACATGCTTCTGACTTAGGACTGGCACATACAAAATGTGGCGGGGTAAGAAATGCTTTTGGGCACTCGCCCCTAATCTTGGACAGCGGTGTAATAACAAAATATAAGAACAAACTCTGAAACAACAGCGTACTTTTCCTGTTGTTCGTATGGTAGCTATTTAGTTTTACGGTGGCATTGAACTGCACAGTGGACATTCTGCATTGTTTTGTTATATTTTCAAAGGTTCCGTGTTACTTTCCATCCTCCAATCAATATTGAATGTGTTGTAAATCTTTAAATATAGTAAGGAGATTTTTCAGTCATAGTGTTATAATACGATGACATCTTTTAAAAACGTCAATATTGAAAAAGTATTGAAGCACCTGGTGCAACGAGAAAGGTTAAAAGGTGACCCATCAATGAAATGAGATTTAAATGTGAAGTTTTGGTCACTTAACTGTTTTAATTCACCACATTTTCTCTTTAAAAGTGTCAATACTAACACATGACTGCCGTATTAATTGATAAAATGTTATTTTCATTTGTAATTTAAGTATTTTCAATTTTTGTGGTTTGCTAGTAAATAATTAGAGTAATTTACCGGTCACGGATTAAGTATTTTATTGAATTATATGTAGATAACATTAGATGAATTCTTTGAAATGAAGATAAAATGGAAAATGGAAACGGGTAATGAGTCAAAGAAGCAAAACCCGACCAAAGAACAGAAAACAGCCCAAGGCCACCAATAGGTCTTCAACACAGCGAGAAAAGCCCGCACCCGGAGGCGGACTTCAGGCACCTAAACAAAAATGTGCACTAGTTCCGAGAAAATGGACGTCACACTAAACTCCGAAACATATAAATAAACCAAAATTAAAAAAACATACAAGACTAACAAAGGCCAGAGGTTCCTGACTTAGGACAGGCGCAAAAATGCGGCGGGGTTTAACATGTTTTGTGAGATCTGAACCCTCCCCCTATACCTCTAGCCAATGAAGAATAAACAAACACAAAGCAATACGCACAGTAAAACTCAGTTTAAAAGAAGACCGAGTCCGATGTTAGAATAGGTAACAGAACAAACTAAGCAAAATGACAATGATCAACATAAATTAACAAAGGACTACTAGCAGTTACTGACATGCCAGCTCCAGACATCAATTAAACTAATTGAAAGATTATGTGTCCATCATATGAAAATCAAGCACAATCCCTCCCGTTAGGGATTTAGTATTATACCATCATAAAATATACGAGAAGAACATAACCCGTATCATGCCAACAGCTGGTTTTAGAATAAATGTGTTTATTTCCGATGCAAAGACCCTATGAGTGAATCAATATTAATTTTAAAAAATGCCATCTTTAATGAGCTGACAACAGTATCGTAAGACCTCCAAATTGCATGCTGATAAATTTTTTTTCTGGAACGCTTTATTTGAGCAAATTGTACCTTATGAAAAAGTGGAGAAACGCATGTTGTACGAACTTCCGTTAACTACTCATAGCTTGAAATAGAAGTACAAATTTAAAATTTAAATTAAAAAACATAGTGGAGTAAATTGTGTGTATGAGAATGTGTGTAGGTATGATTTTTATGGATAATAATCACATTACGACGATACTTGAAGCCAACATATTTGTATTTTGCATTTCTAATGAAGTAACAAAACATTTGACATATCTTAATTCGCAGCAAAACAAAAAGTGATATCACAACTGCCACAGGGATGGAAAAAACCTTAGTTTTTTTGTCATAACTTTTTATAATTCCAGATCAAAATGGCTGTGCCAGCTCAATTTGTTTCTGATAATGGTAAAGCCCTTTCTTTACAGTAATGTTGACGCTACCGGTTCTCGCTTCTTTAAGAGTTCCTCAGTTTTCTCTCTCGTGTGGTTTGTACACTACATTAGTATTCAAAATGGATATACGAGATTTGAACATCGGTAAACTACGGTTGACTCTTATTTTCATATTACTGTAAAACTTACTGTTATTAGTAACTGGTGGTTATCAAATGGTACAGATTTTGTTGTGCAATATTCTTATATACAACTATCATAATGAGATGAGTTTGAATTCTCATAAAAACGATTTTCCATCTCTTCTTAGCGTCCGTTGTAGACTGTCTTAACTTTTATTGGGTTCAAATTACCACAAGAGGCTCTTGAATTGTATTTCCCGTTTTTAAAAATTTAGATTTGTAGAATTTTAATTTTAGTATGTAAAACAATAATCTAACATAACATTGTTTTTTGTTTGATACTTACAATTGTGCCTGATAGTTTTGAATTCTAAATATAATTACAGTTTAAAGACGACGGATAAACGAAACTTCTATCGGTAGACACTACATATACACTGAAATATAAAATAGCACAAAATGCAACTCTGAAAACAAAAGCAAAAAGAAACCCTTTAAAGCAATAAATGGAGAATGTGTTCATTGGAGCTCCCGCTTGCATATAAAGTTATAAAGGAACATAACTCAAGAACGGTATAAGTGACGCAACCCAAATTCGAACTTGATCTGTGTTTTGTGGTAATAAGCATTGTGTACGAGTTTCATAACATTTGGTTGAGGGAAACTAAAGTTAGATAACAGAAACTAATTTTGGGACGTACGGACGGACAAGGATAACACTTAATGCCCCCTCCGCCGCGGCGGGGGCATAAAAATTGGGGAGAACTCAGATGCTCTGGAAGATAGCAATTCTTGCTCCACAAGTGGCAACCACCGTGTTGCTCATGCAAGTACAAATCCGGTGATAATTCGCTTCGGTAATTTCACATAGTCGGCGTCGAAGTAAAGAGGACCGGGATTACGGTTACGACGAAGTGTCATATATCTGAGGTCATTTCTAACACAGAATATAACAGAGTTTACCGAGAATGTGTACTTATGTGCTATTGAATAGTATCCTATTCCATCAACTAGGAACTGCAAGCTTGAATTCATAATATGAATTAAAGTAGACATGGGGTATATTTTAATGAGACAGTTACATTTTCCTTAACAGGTCAAATAATTTGTGTTCAGACATTCAGCTTGCAAGTCATTACGCCACTCAATGATATGTTGGTTAAAAAGGGAAACTTACAATAAATTACCGTTGGACGCTATGTCAATCGATTGAACATATCTTAACTAGCAGCAAAACCAAATGTGAAATTACAACAAATATTGTCTTCATATATTGACCAAACGGCAGAAAAAGACCTAAGTTTTTGTCCAGACTTTGTAGATCGTTGAAGTTGAAAATGGGCCGGTGCGTCAGCTTGACATGTTTCTACTAATGGTATAGTTCTCTTCTGACAATAATTACTAGAAACATTACTTTGACTCTAAAATTATAATTGACTTTTTTCTTCTACCAGGCTAGTGTAATTGCTTCAGTGGTTTTCTTTGCATTCATGTATAAACACGTCACTTGGCTTCTTAATAGGAAGTGTTTGTTGGGTATTTGGAAAAACTTCTTTTATGATATATTTTTCAATTAGTAGCTAAAAAAGAGTCTTTATCATGTTTGTCAAATTTTAGGTCTTCCTTATTTTGTGTGGTATGTATCTATCCTACACTTCATTATGTCATAACTATTGAACGATTGCTAAGGAGCAGGATCATCTTACCCTTCCGGAGCACCTGAGATCACTTCCAGTTTTTGGTGGGGTTCGTGTTACTCAGTCTTTGGTTTTCTATATAGTGTTTTGTGTACTGTTTGTGTTATACCTTTTTTAGCCATAGCGTTGTCAGTTTATTTCGACTTATGAAGTTGAATGTCCCTTTGGTATCCTTCGCCTCTCTTTTGCTACATTGTATCTAGAACATTTATGTTATCAAAAAATTCTTTAAGTCAAATTGATTGAGCGTAATTCCTAAAAATGAATGTACCCTAGTGTGAGAAAAATGAAATGTTCGAGTGTATTTTTATAATTGGTCTCTCTGTAAAAAGAATTTGTTTATAAGAATATCCAGCAAAATGTTTTGAGGCAGTAAATAAGATATTATATTGCTGAATACATATGTATTCATGGCCAACGATTTTAAAAATGATGAGGCAGATGAGCCGTAAAGTTAACTCCTGTATTACAATTTATTTTACTAAATTGATATTTCATATAATTTGCGCTCCATGTCATATTACATTTAATGTTAAGGTTGTATGATTTTAAAATTTTACTGCATATTGTAGACTAAAGACTCTGGATAAAAGACTATTTTTCGTTTTGTTAAGTAATCTGGAATTTCTAAATGACAATTCATTCATATTTGTAACTGTGTATGCCTGCCACTTCAATACGCAATCAGTGATTCTGGTATTAAACGAGGACCAGGAATATAAGAGGTAAACAAACGTGATGATTTTTGTTACATTGCCGAAAATTGAATTTTTTAGGACAGTTATGAATATAAATCTTCTACGTATGGTGTTTACAACTACTTGAGTATATGCTTTTTAAGAGTTTCCTTATTTATGGTACATTGCTGCGTTAAAAACTATCATATTTGTTAAACTCAAACTATGCTGGTACCATCACTAATGAGGTCTTATGGTCGCAGTCGCTAATTGTTTGACCAATATACATTTAGTGTTCAAAATATGACTGGAATCGTTATTCTTAAATCATGTTCAGCAGCGTATATAAAGTGCGAATCCAGTTAGTTCATTTTCACTGTTGTATGCGAGTATGTCTATTAAAGAATATGGGAAAAAGTGCGTTTGTTTACTTTTTGAAAATACAAAATAATAGATCTGAATGTATGTTTTAACAGAATTTCATTAGAATATAACTTTTTAATGTATAATAACAGGATTAAAGTCCACAAAAGTGTTATTTAAGCAGCAGAATCCATAATATTGATTACTGAATGCGATTCATTTTAACTATAGATGCGATGAGTTATCACTGTAAGTGCAATCAATTCTGATGTGGAAATTTTGAATTATTGTCGTTTTATATGATTATTCGACATACAACAACTGAAAATAGTTTTTAAATGACTTTAATATTGATGATATTTACAATTTGAAATGCAAGCTAGTCGTAGATGCTTACTTGAATATATACGGGTATAACCACGTTCATATCATGAATATTCAAATATTGCTGGTGAGTTTGCTATTAGCTTGTCATGGATCCGAACATTTACCGGAGCAGAACATCCATGAATATAACGTTTTTTACGACGAATTTTCTTTTATAACTCGCTTAAAAAAGCTTTGAACAATTTCTACCGTATTGATAGGCTTTTGCAGAACGAACAGTACAAGAATGTACAACGAACGGTACTAAAGAAAGAAAACAAACTACAAAGAGAATGAATCGTACAGTGTCAAAATTCTGAGGTCAGTTTTTCAAGTAAATGTCTTCAAATAAAATTAAAACAACGGGTTTCTCATTCGTATTATGTATTTTAACAACAAAGCACAAAATACACGGTCGCATTTAGTGAAAGAGCCAACCAACTATGCTCTATTTGTAGTTTAATCAAGTTTGAGTTACACATAGTGTTTGTTTCGCGATGTTTACAAGTAATTCACAGACCTGTCTATTTAAAAAAAGTCACATGGTGTTCATGTAATATAAATGATATACAATGCTGCCAGGAGCAGTAAACTTTGTTTCCATAAACATTGAATACTTAACCGAACAGTTAGTCAATTAGTCTTTGGTGTAAATATAAAAACGGTATATCTACCAACATTGATTCGCGATATAGCGATTAACGTCCGGAATCAATTGTACGGCGGTTATACCCCGTGGTATAGAACCATTTAAACATGTAACAATAAACTGTTTTTCAATATTTCTTTGTATTCTCACAATTGCGTATTGGCTTATTTGTAACACCGACTTATAAGAAATTCAAGCATATTTAAGGTGACTCGACTGTTGCTCGAACTTTCTTTACTGTATAAGATTTATACACAATGGCATGATAAATATCAATTATCCAGTCATCAAAGCGTCAATTGTTTGTGCAAGATGAAACCGTTTCCACTTATTCAATAGTGAAATGAAGATCGTTTTGTGAATGCTCTTTGTATCTCAAATGCATCCATTAGAGCTATTTTCCTAACGCTTGTAGTTTAAAGGTTTGGTTGGCTTGCTTGCTTTGTTTGTATATACGTTTGCTCAATCTTAATTAAATGCTTAAGCAACATTTACACAATCAAGGCCAACCACACCTTTTAACTACAAGCATTAGGAAATTAGCTCTAATGACGTTTAATTTATTAGTATGCGATGTAAATTTAGACCGAAACAGAAACTTTGCTTTTCCGGTGACGTGGATTGGCTTAACTGTCCAAGATATATGTATTTAATGATGACGTGTCATAGGAAAGAATAACTTCTATCCTACATATAGATCAGGACAAATTATTTGAGAAAACAGAATGGACTATATAGCAATAAAACCCATGTTTAAGGAATTTATTGATATATTACCTCAGACTTTCACTCACTAAGTCAATCCTTCTGACTTCATAAATTTTGTTAGAGAGTCGGCTGAATTAAGACTTTATATAATGAAAATTAATTAATTTGCTTCTGTGAAAATGCATCGCATATACAATATAAATGAATCGCCCTACAGTGAAAATGAAAGTCTAGTATCATTATTCGACAGTAAACATGAATCGCATAACGAAAACCGCATAGTGGAATTTGATTCAATATCAACAAGCTGAATAACAAAACCTGTTTTAAGTTAAACAACATTAATAATTATGTTAAAAGGTACATTTTTCTGCAAATGAAATTTAACTGCTACTTTAAAATCTCTTGCACGCTCTGTTCATGAACTATTCTTAATATTTATCTATATGTGTATCAATTTTGCATCAGGATGGCTGTAGGCGCGATGAAAACCCGTCCGCATCTCATACCTATATCATGAATTTATAAAAACAGTACACATTATATATTATTTCTTATTTTATTCAAAAATCTTGAATTTGTCGTCTGTTTATTTATCATTCTACATCAGAAATTCATCACAGATACAGTAAAAATGACATTTTAGGATTCGCACATTACATACACTGTTCAGCCTTTCAGTCAATTTGATGACCTATCTACTGCGGCACAGTCATTACTTTCAGACAATTCGCTTCCAGTCAATTGATATTTGTTCAGTCCATGTTCAGACTGTTCAGTTATTTTCCTGTACAATACAATGACATGCTGAATTGACTAAAAAGCTGTTGAACGTTTCTAGATGGACTGCAAGCAAAACGTATGAACAGTACTGCATTTACAACACGAACATATCTTAAAAGTATCTTGAACTCTTGAAAAGACTTAACCTCTTTATGTTCAGACTTTTTAGATGCAAACAAATGCAGCGGGTTTAAACGTTTTAATAGGCGCCAACCTTCACCCTACCTGAAACAATAGACCAAAATGCATATACTAGTGTTATAGATATAGGAAGATGTGGTGTGAGTGCCAATGAGACAACTCTCCATCCAAATAACAATTTATAAAAGTAAACCATTATAGGTCAATGTACGGCCTTCAACACGGAGCCTTGGCTCACACCGAACAACAAGCTATAAAGGGCCCCAAAAGTACTAGTGTAAAACCATTCAAACGGTAAAACCAACGGTCTAGTCTATATAAAAAACGAGAAACGAGAAACACGTATAAATTACATAAACAAACGACAACTACTGTACATCAGATTCCTGACTTAGGACAGGTGCAAACATTTGCAGCGGGATTAAACGTTTTAACGGTACCAAACCTTCTCCTTTTTCTGAAACAATAGTATAACATCACAACATAGAAAACACACGATAAAACATCAATTGGAAGGCTTAACTCAATCAAAACGTAAATTAACACACTATGAACGAATAAATTCGATCTGTGATACCTGAAAGTAAATACATAGTTAATAAAATATTAGGGACAAACATTCAAGGCCAAAAGCAAACAAACAAGTCCAAATAAAGCCATGGCAAGACACCATCGCGAAATATTTAACCCTTAGAAAATAATAACTTTTGAAAAACCGGTTTTCATAATATATACAGGTAAATGAAAAATAACTTTGTCGTTTTAGGTATACTTTTTCTGTCTATATAAAATCTTCCAATAATTAGGAATACCAAGAAAGGTCTGTCATATAAATACCTAATTTAACACTAGATACATAAGGGTAAATATCAACAATAAAACTTCCTGTACAGATTAAAGGAGAATAATCTTGATGTTCATACAAATGTAGTATGAAGAAGTGAAAATTAGTAGATATTCCAAATAATCAAAGCTGGTATACAGACAAGATCCATATTAATATAAAATAACAAAAAAGTATTGAAAATAGTATCAACAGGTCGAATTAACAAGAAAGTACGATTTGAGAGTACTCGCAGTTACTGACAGCTAGTTAAAAGCCAAAACAATTAATGATAAAAATCATGCATCAGAGACTGAAATCAACTAAAACACATCCCAGGGATTTAGTATTTTAACGTCATGAACAGTCAGAGAAGACATGACTTATGCAATGCCAAAATAAATGTACCGACAGGTAGTAGGATAGTGAGGAGCTACTTCTTAAGAGATAAAATTAACGTGTGTGTGTCTCTAAACATCCCGCCTCAAAAGAAGATACAACTTAGTTATGTTTTAATTTGCTAATGACAAAATCGATATTAGTGCCAATGTAAACTATATTCAGAGATCTAATTACAATATTGGTACGATAACCCTTACTTATAAGTTTGTTTAAAGGTTCGATGAGTTTACACGGATCACATAGTGATTTCC
Organism: Mytilus coruscus; assembly: GCA_017311375.1. Taxonomy (NCBI): domain Eukaryota; kingdom Metazoa; phylum Mollusca; class Bivalvia; order Mytilida; family Mytilidae; genus Mytilus; species Mytilus coruscus. The sequence continues at coordinate 30,274,748 of CM029607.1, forward strand.
TCGCTTTAAGTACAATATTACCGTAAAATTTAGGATGTGAAATACCATTTTAATAAGTTTTCTACAGGTACAGCCAAATTTACTAATCAAATCTTTGTATCTATGAAAGAATTTAGTAAAAGTTTTAAGTAATTTATGGTATCGAAATCCCTGACACAATAATTTCCCAGTGATGCATTGATTACGTTCGTTAAAATCTATGACATCAGAACACACACGGGCATACCGAACGAGTTGGGATATATAAACACCGTATGATGGAGCCAAAGGCACATCGCCGTCTAAAATGGAAAATTAACAATAGGAAATGAAAAATCGTCTCTTTTGTCGTAAATTTTAGTATGTAGTTTCCCGTTAGAAATTGAAATGTCTAAATCTAGAAAAGGGCAACTGCTGCTGTTTATGTTAGATTTAGTTAAAGTAAGTTCTTTTGGGTAAATTTCGGAAGTGTATTTAGAGAACTCTGGATTATTTAACGAAAAAATATCATCCAGATAACGGTAGGTATTGTTGAATGTATCAACTAAATATAACAATGATGGGTCTTTACTGAGTTTGGTCATAAACTGAGATTCATAGCAATATAGAAATAAATCTGCTATTAAAGGGGCACAGTTAGTGCCCATAGGAATACCTTATGTATTTTATGTTAATTCTTTGACAATGTGTTTTTGCGGGTATGGGGAGAAGATAGATGCTCCGGTTTAGTATTTTCTAACTGTTTTTCATTTTGACACAGTCAAATGTTTACTCATTTAAGCTTTCTATTTATCTTTTTTTCATAGACTAGGTAAGATGTACATATTTAAACAGTTTGGTTAACATATGAAAATAGTGTTATTCTGTTGAAAGATTTATAAATGTAACCTTTAACATTATATATATTTTAAATCATATAAGTGTTAAGCTAAATAATCAAGTTTCATGTTTCAAGTTTCATGTTTCTATACAAAACTATTATAGTCTGGTAAAATAAACTATCATAATGTTTTAACGATGCAAATGCACTTTAAGGGAACGAAACTGCGTTCTTTCATATGTAAAATAGATTTTAATGCACAGAAGGCACGAAATACCAAAAAGAAAAATGGAAAATATTTGATGAATAAGAAATCAGAAAAATATGTTATTTAATGATATATGAACTATATTTATCCTTTACCTCAATGTTGATATTAAGGACAATTTTTTTTTTTGGGGAGGGGAGGGGGGGGGTCTAAATTAAAACGATAGAACTTTTTAATACATTGCAAAAATGCAGTTATACTTGTACTATTATACTATTTTGAAAACCAACGGCCTTTTATGTTCAAATAACGAAAAAAAACAAACAAAAAAAACATGATGTGGTTGACAGCAACCAACGATAACTTATAAATGACCGGCTCCTCACTTTGGGCAGGCACATGCAGAATGTGGCGGGGTAAAACATGTTTCCAAGCGCTCATCCCTCCGCTAACCTGGTACAGTCGTGTAACATCATGCCTTAGGAAACTGTCATTATCATGATGCTGGAGTTGTTTTATATTTACAACTTAGTTTATACACTTTGTCGACAAGTTTCAACCGAGTCGGCATTTCTATTTGAACCAACTGTGTTCCTCTTTTTGCCGGATTGATTCATATGAGGCAGACTTCATAGAGGACTTTCTAAATAAGAATCAAAAGAAGAAAGAATCATCATTGAACATCCCGTTCCACAACATACTAGTAAATGATGTTTTCTTGACTGACAACCATGCTGATTGTATATGTCCCATTACACTAGATAGGGATACCAAGTTATGTTTTCTCATATATATTGAAGAACCTCATAATGAAGGTAGATTGAGAAATAAATGATGATATACAAGGGCTTGTATTTCCCATCATGATTTCCTTAATAAAGGCTTGTTGTCTACATGGAAGCTTCTGAATCATGGGTTTCTCGCCAATCCCATCGAAAATTTTATGGAAACGATCACAAGTTAATTGTGCGTTATGGATTATCTGTGTTACAAATGGCAATATATTCGTTATTCTTGTCGTTACCACAATCCTATCCTCCTATTCTCGATTGCGACATCACCGAGTGCGAATTATCCCCGAAGTATTTTCTTTCACACGACAAGTGACAAGAATGATACAGTTAATGGCTATCCTTTTGGACCACCTGAGTTTACCTAGGTTCATGAAGTTCATGTGTATGTGCCTCCGTTTTCTGTAGGCTGCCTTGTGTTTTTTCATATTTCTTTTCGTCATGGCGTTGTCTGTTTTTCTTCAACTTTGGTTTTTTTATTGCCACTTTTGTATCTTTTCCACCCTTATCACTAGCACAGTTCTTTGTCTGAACTATCTAAGCCAGAAAAAATAGGCAAGTATCATGCTAAAGATAGGATACAATGACCAATGAGTACACGGAAAATTTTTTGTTTGCGCCAAACTCAAATATACTGCTTTTTGTCGAGCCTTCGACTTTTGTCGAAAAAGCGAGACATAGCGATCCTACATTCCGTCGTCGTCGTCGTCGTCGGCGGCGTCCACAAATATTCACTCTGTGGTTAAAGTTTTTTAAATTTTAATAACTTTCTTAAACTATCCTGGATTTCTACCAAACTTGGAAAGAAGCTTGTTTATGATCATAAGATAATATCCAAAAGTAAATTTTGTAAAAGAAAAATTCCATTTTTCCGTATTTTACTTATAAATGGACTTATTTTTTCTACCAGGAAACATTACATTCACTCTGTGGTTAAAGTTTTTAAAATTTTAACAACTTTCTTAAACTATCTTGGATTAGTACCAAACTTGGACAGAAGCTTGTTTATGATAAAAAGCTAGTATCTAGAAGGAAATTTTGTTAAAATTTTGTTCCATTTTTTCCGTATTTTACTTATAAATGGACTTAGTTTTTCTTCCAGTTAACATTACATACAGTCTGCAGTTTAAGTTTTTAAAACATTTATTAGATTCATAAACTATCCTGGATTTTTACCAAACTTGGACAGAAGCTACTTACAATCAAAAGATAGTATAGAGAGGAATATTTCTATTAATTTTTTTCCTCATTTTTGTTGAGCCTGCGATTAACAGCAAAAGAAGCGAGACATTGGGTTCCGCGGAACCCTTACGAATTTTGAATTATTTCTAACACTCTGGCTATGTAACTTGACGGCTCTTATAGATTGGCATTGCACAAGGTCATGCTTTTCCTAGATTACTTATGTCGTCTTTATACTAAATCCGTTAGAGGTGTTTAAATTGATATTGATATATTCACATTTTGTCATCAGGGACCTTTTATGGCTGACGTTGCTCATTGTTATTGGTGAACTGTAGTTATCTGCATTTGGTCTTGGGTAGATACCACATCTTCTTATTTAGCGGTATTACTGAAGATTAAATTCTATTGCTAAATATATGCGTTGATATAGCTTCAGCAAGATCTCAGAAAGGACAGATGTATGAATAAATTAAAGTACAATGAATGAATGAATATATAGTAAGCCAATATTCAGCGAATAATATATAATTGCACCATTATAGGTGAGCCATATGATTGCCAACAAACATATGCTTACATGGTATGGGTTTTGCTAATTGTTGAAGGCCGTACGGTGCTATAGAAGATAACATGCACGTCATTTGGACTTTGGTGGATAGTTGTCCCTACATCTTATTTTTATATACAGACATATTTTAAATATCTAAATAGTCAGACCAGTCATCTCCCTAAATGATTATGGCTATATTTCATGCCAATAAACGTTACGATTTCATTTTTTTTTTTAAATCAATCAAACAAACCAGTCAGTCATTAAAGAATAAGTATAAAAGTTATGGATAGAGATGCAAAGAGGCGTAAATCAGTGAATAAAACCAATATAAATTCTTATGAATTGTCTTTCTTCCATTACAGCTGAATATAACAGATCACTGAAAATATATAAATGAACTAATGAATGAATGAATGAATAAATGAATGAATGAATGAATGAATGAATGAATGAATGAATGAATGAATGAATGAATGAATGAATGAATGAATGAATGAAAAAAAGCAATGACAAAGCCTAGCTTGAGAAAAAAATATAATTAATAAAGAGTGTAGCTATCTATTGAAAAAATTGCAGATGTTACTATATTATAAAGCAACAGAGACTACTATTACACAGTCATGTAATAGTATTCTCAGATAGCAAGTCTGGGAATTTTAGAAACATAAATTCCTTTACGTGTGTGTAACAACTCAGTCATCACAACATGGGAATGTTCATTCTAAATCATTTCGTCACCGCAACAAGAACAGTAATACATTTTCAATGTATTTGACACGTGTCTATCATATGAATTATGAATTTTTTTCCGCCATTTACTAGAAAAAATAGAAAATCATATTAATCTCTAAATAAGAAAGAGCTGGAGGGGCTCGACGAAAAAAGGGGACCCGACAGTATAAAAATCAGACAAATGTACAAAAAACAAAACATTTCGGTCATGAAAGGGGGTAGCTCGACAACCCCCCATCTGAATCCGTCTAGAGTGAAGAAGATAGCACTGCTTCTCTACTTGATTAAGAAAATTGAGGTAAGGAAGCAAAAAAGGGTCCCCCATAAAACAGGAAGCACTTGGTCATCTATGCCTTCGTAGCCCAGTTGCATTTAAACCAATCTTTTCATGTACAGGTACACAGTTTAGGATAAAATTCGATTACTATTACTATTATTGTCTGTATGAGATATGCCCCTGAGTGCGTTTGCAGTTAGACTGATCGGTTATTATTTTTCCAATCATAGTATCATGGATAAAGCAAAATGATAGCTTTCAATAACTTAGACGTGGATCTTTCTGGACCTTATTTTACGATTAAGCATGAAAAAATGCAGGATATCCAATTGCAGTTAATGACATAATGGTGTAAATTAGAGGTAATTCGAGCAAATCTAAAAAAATGATACCCCCGCCCCAGCATTGAGCAATGAAAAAGTCTACGATTGAACATGTTGCTCAGAAAAACCCAACACATTCAATAAGTACAAAAACAAAATAGGTGTTAAATAGCATTATAAGGTTAAGATTCTTAGAAAGTTTCAATTACTTCTAATAGAGAGGCGAAAGATACCAAAGGGACATTCAAACTCAACATAGAAAACTAAAGACTGAGCAACACGAACCACACCAAAAACGAGGGGTGATCCCAGGTGCTCCGGAAGGGTAAGCAAATTCTGCTCCACATGTGGCACCCGTCGTGTTGTTCATGTAAGTTTAGAAAAGCGGGTTTAAACTGATAATCATATAACTGTCTAAAACCGCTTTTATTAGCATATTTTCATTGGATACACTCGATGCCAAATTTTTGATAACTCTAATAAACATAAAATCTCGTGAATTAAAAGACAAAAAAAAAGTTCATAAAGCAACAGGTAAAACAGGAACATATATAGATATACTGTTCCCAGGGTAAAATAAGACAAATAAACTTTCCTCAGATAACACACGACCTGTGCTGTCTCGTGGTAACGTGTTTGCCTCGAGTGCGAGAGGTCGTGGGTCCGATCTACGGCCGGTTCAAATAAAAACTCCAAAGTTGATATTTGCTGCTTCTTTGTCAAGGCTGCGTTATTTAGGAGTAAGAACAAAGACTGGTCGGCTTGGTGCGAAAATAATGAATCCGGGTAGGGTGACGTGTCTTTTTGCGGACTGTGACCTTGTGAGCTAGCACGTTAAAAATTCGACTTATCGTGTCGGTCTAGAAAAAGCAGGGTTAATATTGATATAAATATTAACATGTTTTCGTCCTGAATATGGATTTGAGTTGCCACTGGACGTTTAACAGCCAAAATCTTTATCATCCTCCTCCTCAGATAACAATCATACATCGTTCAATACATTTCAATACGCAATCAACATACCTTAATATTGGCGGTTCAAAATATATTTTTGATAACAATTATTAGTCCGGTAAACTGTGGATTTTTTATTAAACACGGACAGATGATAACTATCTTTAAATTTGGACTAGCAATCCACTATTAATGGTACCAGCCTTTGCTATCTAAATTAAATTTCTATGTACTAGTAAAATGTCGTACAATTCTCAGGAAAATGATGCTGAAGGAATAAAGACTCGATAGTGGTAAAGTAAAAGTTATAATTTCGGAAGCTTTACGGACGCTCTCATGATTTGGTTGACTGTTGTCAAATATCAGTGTCTCAGATAACCACGAGTTATGCTCTAATTGTCGTAGTCACAATTCCGTCCTCTTTTCTTCGATTGTGACATCACCAAAAGAGATATATCAGTGAGTGTATCAACGAATCTATAATTACCACGAGCAACACGACAGGTGCCACATGTGAAGCAGGTTTTGTTTACCCTTCCGGAGTCCCTGAGATTACCACTGTTTTTGTGGGGTTCTAGTTGCATAATTTTCAGTTTTCTGTGTGGGGCTTTGTGGGCCAATTTTCGTCTTTTCGTTATTTTTCGATTTTTTTGGCCATGGTAAATGTCGGTTTCTCTTTGTCGATTGAATTTTGAATTCCATTTTTAGTATCTCCGGATTGTTTTATATAGATATGCTATCTTTTCTTATAAAAAAATACACGTAAACTTATATTACTCACGAATAGGACGACATACTAAAACATATATATACTTGAGTGTGTAGAAAAAACAATAAAGTTGCTTGCTTGTTCTCTAGGTGAAGCATAAAATCAACATTACCTATTGAAAGAATAACAATGGAAAAATTAGTACTAGCCAATCAAATCTAGGTATCAAAAGATGACTGTAAATCTTGTTTGACCAGGTGACAATGTAACAGACCCATCAAAGAGTTGCAAGGTTGCGTGGAACTCTACCTTCACAAGGCATCGGATTTTTTTATCCTTAAACGTCTCGTTCTGACCAGACGTGGCTGCATATTTATACATCCCAAAAAGGAAAACAGAGGCTACTATTTAGTACCTCCTCCAAAAAATTGGTAGTTCTCTCTGGGTACTCCGACTTCTTCCACCAATTAAAATTGACCATCATGATAAAGGCAATGTTGATGAAAGTGGCGGCGTTAAACACTAACAAACGAACAAACTGTTTAGCATAAGTTTTACTACCGTATAAATTTTGAAATTATTAACAAAACTAAGGTTTCAACTCCCTCGGGCAAAGTTGACCTTAGATGGATTTGGCTATTTCTAGGTCATTTTTTGGTCATAAAGCTCTTGAACTGGTTTGGTTTTTAAACATCCTTGGCTTTTGAATATTAGGCTTTGAGCGTTCCTGATAAAGGTAAATCCAGAAAAGCGCTTTGGACGCATGAAATTTATAGCGTATTGTTTTCATTTTTTTAAATGATAACAATTTTCCTATATATCCCAGTCAACACTTGAGATTTGTATGATTTCGAGTGCCTTTCTCTATCGTATAGTGCAGAATTTACGTACATGTAAACTTTGTTCATTAGTACCTTGACTTAAATATTTATCAGAGATCAATTCGTCCATATCGATAAAAATGTCTTAACATCATCCGAATGATAAAGGTATCCGGAAATAATGTCTCCCAGTCTGTCTGTATCTATGTCATCAAAGTGTTTAAATCCAGTAGCACCTACTAACAAGTTGATCTTTCCGTGTTATAATCAGTACCAAGTAACCAAAGAAAATGCAATATTTGGCACAAAATCCGATTAAATGACGGAAGAAAGAATTAAGGCACCATTGTAAATATTATAACGATGAAACTAAAGGTGTGAGATGAGCCAGTTTAGTGTAAAGTCACTACGTGTTGTCTTTGAGTGACAGCGATTAATTACCTTTTCAATACTTTTAGGTAGGTACTTTGTGTAAATTAACGCACGTTTTATCTAAACCGTTCTTTGTTATCGATAAACATGCCATCAAACTATACCCTTGTCTATTCTTATTTTGTAAAGGGTTAATGAAACCGTTTTATGTGATGCTACCAGAAAGATATAGACAAAAAAACTATGTAAGAATTCTCCTTGAACTTGTTGCCATTGAATGGGATCTATTAATCACCCAATTATGTAATAAACTATCAAAAAATTATTTTTACTTGAAATCAAAAGAAACGTGGAAGCAATATGCTACAAAGGGATGGGATGCATAATGGCTCAAGCTCAAATCTTCAATTAATTAAAACAAAACTCCATTGCGTAATACCGGTATTGCAATTTTGTATCATTATTTAAGGGTCGGGATAGTTAACATATTGCTTTATTTCGATATTAAAAGATCTCTCGTTTCAAATCATCGGTGTAAACAAATTCACGGTGCATGTTGTTCAACGATGATAATTTATAATAACATTAATGGTACCAATTTTTCTGCACCAGATGTGCATTTCGACAACAAATTTCTGTTCTGTGATGCTCGAGGCCAAAATATTTGAAAATCCAAAACTTATTAAAAAAAAAGGAAGAGCTTATAAACCAGTAAGGACAAAAAGATAGTCCTCGATTTATTTGAGAAACAAATCCGAGGTTATTTTAAAAAAGGACAAAGAAATCATTTTATAAACATGATTGATTGATTGATTGATTGTTGCTTAACGTCTGTTAAAAACATGAAACGAACGACATGTGTGTTTGATTCAAGATAATTATCGTGCTTGGTTTAGTTTCAGATAATCATCTTAATAATTGCAAAAGAAATAATACATATATCCTCAAACAGGGATCCTCGGTTGCCGACTGGTCTTAGTAGTCAAACTACTGTATTACTAGCCTTTCAACACTCATGTTGTGAGTTCGAAACCCGCACGTGGCAGGTGCATTCGACTACAATCTTAATTGACACGGACTGAAAATGAAAAATGTCCGCCCCGAAATAGCCAATAGTGCCGAAAGTGACGTTAAACACCAATCAATCAATCAAACGTCTAGTCTTTCTAGACACTTTCTTGTAGCTAATACAACCACTATGTACAAGCAACCTTGAATACAAATACACTTTAATTTCTCTCAACCAATAGTTATAAGAAGATGTGGTATGATTGCCAATGAGACAACTCTCCATCCAAGTCAAAATTTATAAAAGTAAACCATTATAGGTCAAAGTACGGTCTTCAACACGGAGCCTTGGCTCACACCGAACAGCAAGTATAAAGGGCCCTAAAAAATACTAGTGTAAAACCATTCAAACAGGAAAACCAACGGTCTAATCTATATAAAAAACGAGGAGTATTGTAAGCCAAAGAGAAAGCTCTTGGAGTCTCCAATCCGAATCAAGAGAACACTTGTTTTAAACATTTGCAAAACCACCACTAACAAAAAAGAATCTCCTCAATATGAAGTCTTTGGCTTACTATAAAGCATGATTTTGATCAGTTATACAAATAAATTAGAACAGATTGCCTGTCTACAAATATAACGATCTAAAAAGCCCAAAAAGAGTCACTCTTTGGTTTTCTAACTATTTTGAATTGGAAGAATTTTGATGGATGGATTAATTAATGTGTAACGTCCAGCGTCAAATATCACATGCATATCCTGACGAGAACAGTGTTTGATCCCTCTCTTAATTGACACATGCTTAGTGGAGCAGCAAATACAAATTTTCAAGTCTTTGGTTGAAAGATGGAAGATATGCAAAGGGGTAAATAAGAAGATCAGGGACAGAACACGATAAAGACAAATCAAAAGAAATAAGTATAGTACACCACAAACATACGTATACGATAAAAAAGATTTTTTTTCTCTCACTTATTCGAACTTATCTATGTTCTAGTATATTAACCAATCTAACCAACTTTTCCAAAAGCTTTCTGAAAAGCTAAATTATCAAGGATACCCAAAAAGACCTATACCATTATGATTAAAGCCACAGGGATTTCATTTTTTTCACAGAATGTGGTCATATGAATTGTAAAGTATGTCCTATGTCAACACCAATTTGTATTTAAGGGGAAAGGGCTAAAAATAGAAATAGTTACAGGACATTTTTCAAAGTTGTAACAAGCAAACACGATGAGCATCTTGTTGCTAAACCTACTGCAACATTTAATTGCAGATTAAACTATGATTTTCCCTAATGGGAAAACGTTAAACTGGTTAATTAACCTCATTCACTTTAATGAGCGTAACCTTGCTTTACACAAAGGTTACTTGTACAGGGAAACAGGCACCACATACTTTTATAATTTTTAAAACGTTTGACGGTCGTGGTCAGCATCTTATCTGTAAAAATGGTGCTGCTGGTAAACAACGGCATTACCATATTTTCTATTTCATGTCGAAAATAGAACTTAAACATTGAAAAATAATATATTTAAACTCGGGGAAAGTTATTACATCATCTGGTAAGCTTATTTTTACCTCTCTTTCCAAAACATTACCTGTTTTTAAAATTTTCTGCTAATATTAGTAGTCACTCTATTGGTATCAGGATTGTGTTGGTGCATTATTGTGTTTCCTTATACGACACATGGTCTAGAACAAAAATAATTATTTGAGGAAAGGGGTTGTGCACTAAAAATTGGTTTAAGTCCACCACATTTTAATGACGTAGTGTGCTCGTAAAACTTGTTAAAATTACTTTATTTTGAGACTGTATTAAGTGAGACTATCGGGACCATGTGTTGTTATTTGTCCCTAGCTTTTCTTTATCTTTGTTTGTTTTGTCTTTTTTTTGTCGGATGAGTCGGTAATTAGTGGTAGTTATGGTTTGTTATACTAGGATATAGCTGATATTTTTGGTAATTCCTGATACTTTTTATATCTTTTTCAGTGAAACAGTTCTCATCTTCGATTTCCTAAATACAAAAATTCACCACTGTCAAATTTCAGATATATATCATCTTACAATGCCAACAGTTATATATAAGAAGACAATATAAATCTTCGAAAATAAAACATTAAATGACGTAGAAGTTAGCAACTATAGGTCACCATACGGCCTTCAACAATAAACAAAACACATCCAACAATAAATGGTCCTAACATGATAAAATATAAAACATATATTAGACGAAAACAAAACAAAACGGTTAAATTATAATAATAGATTGTCTTCGTTTGTCAATTATATTTTAGCTCATATTCGGTTTATTTCAGGTTTATTTAGATTTGTTATCAATGCCAATATTAAATGGTATGCTAATTACATTAAAAAAAATCAGTTTTTACATTTTCTGATAAAATTAATCTAATTTTTAACACAGATATCATAGAAAAAGTCACGATGAAATGTTTATCTTTGCAAATTATACCTAACATACAATTTCAAGTGAAAAATAAGCTAAATAATTACTAACTGTGATGCTGGTTTGATGTCAACCTTGAATGAAATAAAATTGAAATTCATAGTTTCATGTAAAATTATGAATTTAATTAACAAAAACTTTGCAGCGATGTATTTTTGTTGTAAACTTTATAAGATTAAATGCATTTAACATAAATATTTAATAGTACATCTATAAGTAGCATTGATATCAACACTCTTTGGCAAAATTAAAAAAAAAAAAAAAAAAATAATCCCTTACTCTTCTGGTAAAGTATGAATAAAAAGAGATGTGATGTTAACGTCAATTAGACGGCAACCAAACGGTGAAAACAAGCAAAAGACATCTAGATGGAAACATACAGTCCTCAACAAAAGATAGATGTCTGTACAATATGCCAAGCTCTTATTCATCTAGAATTTATAGGAAATGGTGAATAAATTAAAAGAAACTTTCTAAGATCTACCAATAATACTAAATTCTCCCACTAACCTTTATTTTTAGATATGACGTAACACAACTTCTGATTCGAGACAGGTACTTGAATAAGAAGAGCGGATCAACTAGATTTTTTCAACCCTTTTCCTACTGAAAACTCGCTCAGTGTACTAACACAACGTCTGAAAGCTCTTATAGATAGTTGGTCCTTAGGATATTGTAACAATAGTCTTATCTTTTACTTATTACATCTTTATCAATAGTTATTTAGGATGGAATCTCTAAAGATGTCGAAAATGCTGAGATTTCGTCTTTTTAACAACTAGTTCCATTTGAACAATTAATAGGAACTGCACTGATTGATAAACATCATACGTATTATACATAAAAGAATAAAATTGAAGGAATAGTGAAATAATTTACAACTCTGATAATTTTTGTAAGAGTCGTTAAATTATTTATTATTATCATAATGACTACTAATTTTTAGAAAAGTGTACCTAACAATTATTATTTTAACCAAAATATCTACTAAAGATTGAAAGAACTGGAATATAAGAATTGTAATTGGACCTCTTGGGAATATGCTTAGACCTTTCAATTTTGTAAAAGTACCTGGCTATCTTACATCTTTGGAATAAAAGATCAACTGCTTTAAATTGTCTACTCTGATAAAAAAGTAAAAATTTTACAAGGCGGGAGGGATTTGACCACAAACATAGCAATCAGGGTTCCTCTTGAAATCATATAATGTTTCCATTTTTTTCTGGAGGAGAATATCGAATGATTTAAATGATTCTACATGTTTTGGTTTTTACGATAAGATAAACCTATCTACATAATCTGTATTGGTTTTATTGGATTTTTCAAAAGAAGTGCTGTGACAAGGGATTTTTCCGATATTAATCTAGAGTTGTTTCTGAACTCAATCTCATGATAAAAATGTTTTATATTTTAAGATTTTAATACTTGTTGCAGTACACACAATTTTTACTTTTCTATGCATGACACGTCGTTTCAAAACTTTAATACATATTTGTTTTTGATTTTCAAATATTTTGGCCTCGATCATCACTGAAGAGACATTTATTGTTGAAATGCGCATCTGGTGCAAACAAATTGGTACCGTTAATGTTATAACTAACACTGGGTTGATACTTCTGCTGAAACCACGGATATTGTGTTATCAAAATTTACTGTTGCAAAATTTTAGAAATTATTTTGAATTAAGGAATGTATCTCCCACATGCAAAGCTCTGATTCCTTGCCCGACTTTTTGGCTATAATATTTGTCCTTTCTGGTTTATATTATCTTATTTTTTTTTAATAAGGTTTGGATTTTCAAATATTTTGGCTTTGAGCATCACTGAAGATATTGTTGAAATGCGCATCTGGTGCAGAAAAAACTGGTACCGTTAATGTTGTTACTACATGTAAAAGAGAATGTCATTATCTTAAAAGAGGTTTGCATATTTGATTAAAGGCAGATAGGCAACTTACTTATACTTTTTTAACAGTTATACCTGAAAATAGACGCTAGATTGCCTTAATGTTTAAGTAATTACATGTTTCATGGTTTCGATGGGCACCAAGCCTTTTGGCTTTAAGTCTTATCAGTAAACATTTTAAAAATTTCAAACCCTTAATTCTTTTAAAAATAAGTATAAACATGAAATACAAATAAATGTTCTAACCAGCTAGAAATTATGAGTAAAGGTTGATTGATTCATATCCGGATCTGCACCTATATTTCATAACAATTTGTTGAGGTTAAATCTGAGATGTACAAACATTTATATATCCATTTTGCTTTCAAACTGTTTGTTCTTAGTGCCTTATTGTTTTTGTCTAAACACTATAATGAAATGTTGATTGCTTTTGCTCGCACACACAGAGAGAGAGAGAGAGAGAGAGAGAGAGAGAGAGAGAGAGAGAGAGAGAGAGAGAGAGAGAGAGAGAGCAGAAAACAAACACAATCATTCATCAATACACTGTATATTTCTCCATCTACCGAAATGAGAGAGAGAGAGAGAGAGAGGAAAACAAACACACAAACATTCATCAATACACTGTATATTTCTCCATCTACCGAAATGTACTTTAAACATATCATTAACTATTTCATCACTTCTAAGAGTCTGTTCTTCATAAAGCACGTGTGATTTGTATTATCATGAAAGTATGAAAGTTATATGATTTCGCTTATCTTAATTAAGCAACTTATTAATTTTTCATCAGATGTAACAATATCAAATAAAAATTCAATTTATATCACGTGTTCTAACTGTAATACCCTAACCTCAAAGGCACATTTCTGACATTTTCTTATAATTTATTTACCAATTTGTTTTCGTCACTGTAAAACATATGACTGTATACTCTCTGATTTAGTTGATTTTGTATATAATAAGAATCAACCAAAGTAACCAGTAAATTTGCTAAATGAACACCACTTGTTCAAACGTTTAATACTGTAGTAATTATTCACATAAACAATGTTGTTACGACGTTTTCTGTGTCGCGGTTCCAAAACCTGAAGTAGAAATAAGATATGTAGCCAAATGATAATTTGCTTGAAACCAGTTTGGACGAGTGAATGATTTTTATCATAACGAAAAAGTAAGTTAACTTCCATTACAAAGAAAATTAGAACATGTATGACATTGGAAATATAATGTTCAGTACAAGGTTCCGAATCTCTCTATTTCCTGTCTTTTCTAGTATACATATTCACTGTCATATTATCGTTCGCTGAATGGGCGATAGCAATGCCACCGTCAAAAGAAAACCATTTCTCCGCATTTTTCAAATTTTTCGATTCGAGCGCCACAGTTGGTTCTTGTGTAGACTAAACTCTCATCTGGTTTATCAAATTAAAAGTCTGGTATCTTTATTAATTTTTTTCCATTATCTTTTCTTCAGTAATAAAACAAAAGAAACTTATTATTGCATCATTTCGTTTGGGGGAGCGTTGAAACTCTAGTTTTTCCCCAAAATGTTTTTAATACACAAATATAATGTTTTATCAAGTTTGTTTCTTTTGTCCACTCAAACGGCTGTTAACCGCTTATTTGGACAGATATGACTGATAATTGAACGAAGTAAAGCAAAGGGTTCCTCACGAAGAACAAAAAATTAATAATTTAGCTAACGTTCACTCTGTCAACTTTTTAAACCGCCTCGGTGGACTCGCGGTAGCGTCTTTACCTCGATTGCGGGAGGTCTTGGGTTCAATCACCGGCCAGGTCAAACCAAAGACTTTAAAATTGGTATTTGCTGCTTCTTTGCTTAGTACATTAGTCATTAAGGTGTAAGGCTAAAGACTGGTCGGCTCGAAGTCTGAATAATGTGTCCAGGTGAGGTGGCATTTCTTCCCGCGGATTGTTATCTTGTGAACTGCGACGTTAAAAATCCGGCTCAGAGTGTCGGTCTAGAAAAAATCGGGGTTCATATTTATATTGCATTTGCATGTTCTCGTCCTGACTGTGCATTAAATTTGCCGCTCGACGTTTAAAATTCAGAATGTGTAGACATTAATATATATGTGCAAAACGAAACCAATCCTAATCAGTACACATAATTTCGTATTTATAGTGAAGTGTTTCTATTACTTTGTTGGGTACCACACATGTACCAGTCAACACCCATTTAGAACCCAACATAAATTCATTTCTGTCGGACAAACTTTTCAAAATACTTTAAATAATCTGATATTTAAATGATTATCATATGGTAAATCCCAAAACATCTATCAGATTTACTAAATTTATCATGACAGTACTTGTTTTATGAGTTGATGAAACCAAGTTGAATTTGAGTTTTAACTGTCTGCATAATATACCCAGACGATATTTTCAACATTTATTCCTATATCGTTACATAAATATTGTTTTTATACTACAAATAATGTCAAATTTTACATGATTTTGGTAAATTTTGCTATGAAAGACAAATATTAAAAATTTGTAAATATGAAAAAGTTCTGAAAAGTCATCATACCATAAACCTGTAAATATAATCACAATATAGAGTACAAACATACATTTAATTTTCAAATAATTATCATCGAACTATTAAATTGATTCATTGATATTTGTTTGGTGAATTTGAATAATCAGACTATTGCATCCGTGAATATAATCGTAAGAGTGGTCAAAATACAACACATAAGCACAAAAGCGAAAAATGGTGACGAAACATGTCGTGAATTAACACAAAAAGTACTAGAACATGAAGTGTACTTATGTATTTACTTTTTGCCAGTCAGTAAGTATGAATAACAGAAAGATTCATGTCATTGCAGAATGATCAGTAATACAGGTACGTACCATCTGATTTGATACCATTACTGACGTTGAGTAATGACAAAATAAAACATTTTATCACTGGATAATTTAGATGAAGATATCATTTCCGAATCAATCTTGTTATTTGTTACAAAAGTGATAATACATAGATAAAAGATGGTACCATACACGTGCCATTCATGCTCTAATGTTGAAAACATGGGTAAAGAGTGCATATGTGTTAAAATTTGTATAAAAACAATGCAATTTATCAGTAGTTTAATGGACGGACGAAGATGCTTCTATAAATTCCACAATGCTGGCTCTTGATTGATAACGGGTGTCTTGTAATGAAATACGATATTTGTTTGTTCCACGTGCGTTTATTCTTAAACTGCATCTTTTGATTTATTTATATTTTATCAGAGACTGAATTTCCGGCGAAGAATACACGGTCACTTATTTTTCTCTATCTGGTTTATATATAGAAAAGTAAATTTTTTTGTTGCGTTTTTTTACGTGGAGTCAGTATCCTGACAAATAACATTAACGATACCAATGTTACTGCACAAGATGCACAGTTCGACAATTAATGTCTCTTCAGTGTTGCTTGAGGTCTAAATGCATGCTTGAAAATCCAAAACTTAATAAAAACGCTGAAGATCTTTTAAAACCAAAAAAGACCTTAAGTATAGCCAAATCCGGACAACGAATCAGAGCTTTACACGAGGAAGATATATTATTTAATTTAAGATGATTTCCAAAATTTTATAACGGCAAACTAACAAAAGGGACAACCAACTAAAGTATTACAGTATTGCAGAGAATGTATATGCAAACATTTTATATATCTTACGAATGTAAGCATGACCTTGTTTTTATTTTTAGTGAGTAACAGCACTGCATTAAATTCAGGAAAAGACAGATTTCAGAATTTTGTGCTTTCCTAATATGGTCTTGGTTTAGAAATATTTTTTTTCCAATAAAGTAAATCAGACAAGATTATAAGTGTCAACATTGAAGTATAGAAATCATTGTGTAAACCTTTTGTTTTGCAATATGTAGTTCTGGACCAATAATAAACACTATTATGTTCTAATTCATAACTTCAAGCGAACATAAATTATTTACAAAATAAACTCAACACCTTTGTATGGGATCAGCTCGCCTGACAGTGTGCAGCAAAGCTTTAATTTTATTAAAGACAAATGCAATGTAATAAATGTTCATCTGTTACTGTCTGCCTAGGCCGCTGCAGGTAACAAACACAAAAACCAATCTACAAAAATAAAAACAATTTTCATTATGTACGCAAATACATATTATGAATCAAATAAAGATTCTGTTTTGCACACATTATTATCCACATTTATCAAAAATAACACAAGAAAAATACATTAAATCGGGTGGGAGGGTGGGAAACTTTACTGCACCAAAAGCGAACCTCGAATGACAACATCTTTAATTCACAAAACCGCCAAAAGTATAGCACGAAATATTTGAATTGACCTTATTCAAATATTATGGTCAGTTCTAACTCGACCAATGAAAAACATTTAACCTATTATATACTTTCAACACGTGTAAATTTATAAACAAATACACTTGGTAATGTTTACATACCGGTGTACATAACTTTGATAAATATATTTATTTTGCTCATCTTTTTAAAATATTCATTGCCGTAATAGTAAACTACTAGCATCAGTACCATTTAGAAAATTCACAAGAGAATGAAATATCACTTGACGTATGTAACTATAAATTGGACTCGCCAACAAAAAAAAAAAAAGATCTTGTTTCCGAAGCACATAGGGAATATCCTTTATTACGCAAAAATAAGTGGGAGTCTACATGTAATGTGCGGAAGTTCTTTCTGAAACATGCATGAAAATTGTTCAACAATAAAGTATGTTGGAACTTTCGTATTTTTTTTTAAATAAATATGTCTTTAAATTGTTATAACCGCACTGTATAACATGTGAATGAATCTTATTCGATATTTTTACTATTGAAGGAAAGAAATTTTCAAATTCTTTTAATATCTAAGATAATTTATTCAAGTGAACTGATCTTAAGTATAGTAATGTAAACTTTAAGGCTGTTTCCAACACCACTGCACCTTTTCAATGATCTGACGTAGACAAATAAGATGCCCCACGCCTCGAACGACTTTTTATACGACCGCAAAAAATTTTTTGGGATCGTATAATGGTATGATGTCGTCGTCTGCGTCGTCTACGTCATCTGCGTCGTCTGCGTCGTCGTCCGAAGACACATTGCATGGTTTCCGGACAATAACTTTAGTTTAAGTTAATGGATCTCTATGAAATTTTTTAAGAAGGTTCAATACCACAAAAGAAAAGTTGGGATTGATTTTGGGGATGATGGTCCCAACCGTTTAGGAATTAGGGGCCCGAAAGGGGCAAAAAACAAACATTTTTCTAGTTTCAGGATAATAACTTGTGTATAAGTATTTCGATTGCTCTGAAATTGTGCAACAATGTTTAATACCACAAGTAGAGGGTTGGGATTCATATTAGGGGTTATGGGGCAAACAGTTTAGGAATAAAGGGCCTAAAAGGGGCCCAAAACAACATTTTTTGTAGTTTCCGGACAATAACTTGTGTGTAAGTGTATGGATCTCTCTGATATTGTACCATAAGGTTCCATATCACAAAGGGAAGGCTGGGATTGAGTTTGGGGGTAATTGCCTCAAACATGTAGGAATTAGGGGCCAAAAACATGCATTATTCCAGTTTCCAAACAAAAACAAATTTCAAATTTTGTAAAAGTTTCAAGAAATAATCTTCAATTGCACAGTATTGCGCAATAAATTTGTAAGATCTTTTACCACATTTATTTTGTGTCAGAAAACTATATTATGTCAAAAAAATTTGATCACAATCAAAATTCAGACAGTATGAAGCTTGAATATTATATCCAAATTTGCCCCAACTGTTCAGGGTTCGACCTCTGCGGTCGTATCAGGCTGCACTCAGCGAAGCATTTTATTTCTTAAATAAGACGCATTTTATTAATTTCTTATTCAACTTTCTGGTTTTCATTGAAGGACTGATTTCTTTTTTTTAAGAATATTTTTCATTATTTTGCAATAAAACTATAAAATTTCATTGTATCAATAGGTTGGTATCAAATAATAAAGATGATAAAATGATAATGATAATAACGAAAAAAAGAAAAAAAAACAGACGAAACAGCCAAAACGCAGGTTTTTTGGAAACATTTTTCAACATAGCAACACAACATGGTTGAAAGTATAAACGTGTCTACAAGAGATGCAAAAGATACCAACGGGACATTCAAATTCAGTAGAAAACGAACAGAAAATACAATGGCTGAAAACGGAAAACATCAAAACGACAAACAACAGTATACAAAACACAACATAGAAAACAAAAGACCGAGCAACACGAAAGGATTTATGACATTCTCAGACTTAGCGAAATAAATACTCTATGAACTATATATAACTTAAACATGTATATATACCATGGACACAGACACATCTAACACGCGTAAAACTCATCAATAACAACTAAAGTGCAGATTTAAAACATGATGCAACAATGCAATTTATCAGTAGTTTAATGGACGGACGAAGATGCTTCTATAAATTCCACAATGCTGGCTCTTGATTGATAACGGGTGTCTTGTAATGAAATACGATATTTGTTTGTTCCACGTGCGTTTATTCTTAAACTGCATCTTTTGATTTATTTATATTTTATCAGAGACTGAATTTCCGGCGAAGAATACACGGTCACTTATTTTTCTCTATCTGGTTTATATATAGAAAAGTAAGTTTTTTTTGTTGCGTTTTTTTACGTGGAGTCAGTATCCTAACAAATAACATTAACGGTACCAATGTTACTGCACAAGATGCACAGTTCGACAATTAATGTCTCTTCGGTGTTGCTTGAGGTCTAAATGCATGCTTGAAAATCCAAAACTTAATAAAAACGCTGAAGATCTTTTAAAACCAAAGAAGCCCTTAAGTATAGCCAAATCCGGACAACGAATCAGAGCTTAACATGAGGAAGATATATTATTTAATTTAAGATGATTTCCAAAATTTTATAACGGCAAACTAACAAAAGGGACAACCAACTAAAGTATTACAGTATTCCAGTTAATGTGTATGCAAACATTCTATATATCTTACGAATGTAAGCATGACCTTGTTTTTATTTTTAGTGAGTAACAGCACTGCATTAAATTCAGGAAAAGACAGATTTCAGAATTTTGTGCTTTCCTAATATGGTCTTGGTTTAGAAATATTTTTTTTCCAATAAAGTAAATCAGACAAGATTATAAGTGTCAACATTGAAGTATAGAAATCATTGTGTAAACCTTTTGTTTTGCAATATGTAGTTCTGGACCAATAATAAACACTATTATGTTCTAATTCATAACTTCAAGCGAACATAAATTATTTACAAAATAAACTCAACACCTTTGTATGGGATCAGCTCGCCTGACAGTGTGCAGCAAAGCTTTAATTTTAATAAAGACAAATGCAATGTAATAAATGTTCATCTGTTACTGTCTGCCTAGGCCGCTGCAGGTAACAAACACAAAACCAATCTACAAAAATAAAAACAATTTTCATTATGTACGCAAATACATATTATGAATCAAATAAAGATTCTGTTTTGCACATTATTATCCACATTTATCAAAAATAACACAAGAAAAATACATTAAATCGGGTGGGAGGGTGGAAACTTTACTGCACCAAAAGCGAACCTCGAATGACAACATCTTTAATTCACAAAACCGCCAAAGTATAGCACGAAATATTTGAATTGACCTTATTCAAATATTATGGTCAGTTCTAACTCGACCAATGAAAACATTTAACCTATTATATACTTTCAACACGTGTAAATTTATAAACAAATACACTTGGTAATGTTTACATACCGGTGTACATAACTTTGATAAATATATTTATTTTGCTCATCTTTTAAAATATTCATTGCCGTAATAGTAAACTACTAGCATCAGTACCATTTAGAAAATTCACAAGAGAATGAAATATCACTTGACGTATGTAACTATAAATTGGACTCGCCAACAAAAAAAAAAAAAGATCTTGTTTCCGAAGCACATAGGAATATCCTTTATTACGCAAAAATAAGTGGGAGTCTACATGTAATGTGCGGAAGTTCTTTCTGAAACATGCATGAAAATTGTTCAACAATAAAGTATGTTGGAACTTTCGTATTTTTTTTTAAATAAATATGTCTTTAAATTGTTATAACCGCACTGTATAACATGTGAATGAATCTTATTCGATATTTTTACTATTGAAGGAAAGAAATTTTTAAATTCTTTTAATATCTAAGATAATTTATTCAAGTGAACTGATCTTAAGTATAGTAATGTAAACTTTAAGGCTGTTTCCAACACCACTGCACC
The DNA here is from genome assembly GCA_017311375.1 of Mytilus coruscus. Classification (NCBI taxonomy): domain Eukaryota; kingdom Metazoa; phylum Mollusca; class Bivalvia; order Mytilida; family Mytilidae; genus Mytilus; species Mytilus coruscus. The sequence goes on from CM029607.1 coordinate 30,296,138, forward strand.
TTTTCAATGATCTGACGTAGACAAATAAGATGCCCCACGCCTCGAACGACTTTTTATACGACCGCAAAAATTTTTGGGATCGTATAATGGTATGATGTCGTCGTCTGCGTCGTCTACGTCATCTGCGTCGTCTGCGTCGTCGTCCGAAGACACATTGCATGGTTTCGGACAATAACTTTAGTTTAAGTTAATGGATCTCTATGAAATTTTTAAGAAGGTTCAATACCACAAAAGAAAAGTTGGGATTGATTTTGGGGATGATGGTCCCAACCGTTTAGGAATTAGGGGCCCGAAAGGGCAAAAACAAACATTTTCTAGTTTCAGGATAATAACTTGTGTATAAGTATTTCGATTGCTCTGAAATTGTGCAACAATGTTTAATACCACAAGTAGAGGTTGGGATTCATATTAGGGTTATGGGGCAAACAGTTTAGGAATAAAGGGCCTAAAAGTGGCCCAAAACAACATTTTTGTAGTTTCGGACAATAACTTGTGTGTAAGTGTATGGATCTCTCTGATATTGTACCATAAGGTTCCATATCACAAAGGGAAGGCTGGGATTGAGTTTGGGGTAATTGCCTCAAACATGTAGGAATTAGGGGCCAAAAACATGCATTATTCCAGTTTCCAAACAAAACAAATTTCAAATTTTGTAAAAGTTTCAAGAAATAATCTTCAATTGCACAGTATTGCGCAATAAATTTGTAAGATCTTTACCACATTTATTTTGTGTCAGAAAACTATATTATGTCAAAAATTTGATCACAATCAAAATTCAGACAGTATGAAGCTTGAATATTATATCCAAATTTGCCCCAACTGTTCAGGGTTCGACCTCTGCGGTCGTATCAGGCTGCACTCAGCGAAGCATTTATTTCTTAAATAAGACGCATTTTATTAATTTCTTATTCAACTTTCTGGTTTTCATTGAAGGACTGATTTCTTTTTTTAAGAATATTTTCATTATTTTGCAATAAAACTATAAAATTTCATTGTATCAATAGGTTGGTATCAAATAATAAAGATGATAAAATGATAATGATAATAACGAAAAAAAAAAAACAGACGAAACAGCCAAAACGCAGGTTTTTGGAAACATTTTCAACATAGCAACACAACATGGTTGAAAGTATAAACGTGTCTACAAGAGATGCAAAAGATACCAATGGGACATTCAAATTCAGTCGAAAACGAACTGAAAATACAATGGCTGAAAACGGAAAACATCAAAACGACAAACAACAGAATACAAAACACAACATAGAAAACAAAAGACCGAGCAACACGAAAGGATTTATGACATTCTCAGACTTAGCGAAATAAATACTCTATGAACTATATATAACTTAAACATGTATATATACCATGGACACAGACACATCTAACACGCGTAAAACTCATCAATAACAACTAAAGTGCAGATTTAAAACATGAATTACTTGAAATAGCACAAATAACTATCAAATGTCTTTTTCTAACATACAATTAATTGTTATATAAGACAGTTTCTTTATTTGAATTGACCCAAAATTCCATAGGCATAAGTCATAAAATGATCGTAAACGTTTTTTTCTCTCCATAGAAGTCTTATCATTTTATTTCATTGAAAATACTCTTGTCTGATTTACCGAAATTAAAATGATATTTCACAATATGATTTTTTTTCAAAGTACATTCATTTTTGTACATTGAATGAAAGATGAAGTGTTATTCATTTTATCTACTTACAAAATACGTGTTGAGTTTTTGAGTCTTTCCGGTACAATATATCGCCCTACTTTAAATGAAGTAATTGAACAAATAAACGATGATATCTTGTTAAATACATGTTTTATCTATTCTATTTCTATAATTTATTTTTTTTATAAATAAAAGGTAAACGACTCAACTATTTTTAAGGACTTGCTTCACACTTCCGAAGTTTTTTCCCCAAACAAATACCCTGTAAATGAATTAAACCAAATGACTTGAACTGCTCAAGTCTTTAGTAGATCGTCGTTTTTCTATCTTTTTAGAGAAATCAAGAATAAACATTTAAACTAGGCTTTCTGACTTTTTTTGGGTGGAACACTGAGAGAAAAGATTAAAAAAAATCTCTTTTAAAAGCCTACAACCGATATAATATAATGTCCAATTTCCACTGAATTTGTTTTACCCAAAGGATAAAAATGTTTAAGTCAATGAAACCTTATGGAACCTTAACTTTTATATGATTCTAAATGATATACATTAAGGGTTTTTCAACAATTAGATATATATCCGGAAAATCAAAATATTATTCAGTGCTTTGCATTGCTTTTGTAGACAATTTTGAGTCAATATATAAAATTTTACATGTTTTTGTAAATTTTGCATTAAATGAGACCAATAACTAATTTGAAAGATAATACATAGCTATAAATCTGAAAGAACTTTTGACTCAGGTAAGAATGTCAACCTTAATCATTTTTAAATAAAAATACTAAATTTATTTTTCAAAGTGTTCTTTTGAGCTTTCTTTAAGTATAAAAGAGAGGCGAAGGATACCAAAGGGACATTCAAACTCATAAGTCGAAAAATAAACTGACAACGCTCTGGCTAAAAAAGAGGTATAACTAATGATTTAGATACATGTTCAGAAATGCGACATAATAGTGTTGCAACCTTTATGTACATAATTAAATTAAGCTATGATACTTGAAAGATTAGCAAAGATTAAATGACGTTTTGAAAATCTGAAAAAAAATTATGCATGTAACATTTATACAGAGATACAATCAATTAAAAATTAGTGAAATAGAATTTATAAGGTAAGTAAAACGCGGAAAAAAGATTTTTTTTTCACTTCAATTTGCAATTTTTTTATGGGCTACCGTAATCGGTTTTGATGTTTTTTACGCTTTTTACATTGAACGCAATTCTGTAGATGTAATTTCGAGAAATCGAAATTCTTAAAGTGGGTAATTTTGACACATCATCGGTTTCGATAGAGATACATATGTTAGAAAAAGTCCTTTTGTTTTATCAGTGGGAGAAGTGAATTGACAGTTTTGGAAATTCTGTGTATGTCTATAACTTGAGCATCAGCATAAAGGCATCCAATGATTAATTCCATCGAGGTCAGTTGGGCTAATTAAGATAATCATGACAGGTATGTATACGGTGGGTTTTAAAAGTCTTTATACATCTATGTAGATGAGTTCTATTAGGAAAGAATCAAATTATACTATGGGAATATTCTCTACTTTTCAATTGATTTCTCAGACAGTTTATATTCAGAGAAATTATAATTCTTTAATCAACTAAAATCTCATAGAATATGCCAAATTTTTAGTAGTTTTTCTATATTCGTATTCCGATGAAAAAATTGCCATTTAGCGATAAAAGTATAATAAAAATACCGAATTCCAAAGCAAATTCGAAAAGGGGAAGTCCATTAAAACTGACGAAATCAAACGTTATCAACCCGGTGGAGGGTTTTGTTCTCATGTGACAATATCAAATTAATGTGGAAAAAGGATTTATTGTCTAATGAACATCTGTTCTTATATCCATTTTATTAGTTGAATCCTTCTTTTACAATGGTAAATATCATTTTCGTGTGGGCAACACTTTTTTCTAAAATAACCTTCGTCGGGTTTTTTCGAACCCGTTGTACTTAAACATGTTAAACGATGTCTTTTTCATTCTTATATATTATGTAGCAAACTGTCTAGAATACATTTATCAAAACAATACATTGAGTAAAACATCGTTGTATTAAGCTAAATGTTCACAAAAACCAATTTGATGTCTGACGTGAAAGTATCCATTTCCATTTGAATTGGTTTAATCACAGACTTTTCTTTTGGCAATTTAAACATTAATATTTGGGTCAGAACGTTTAAAACAACATTACATCTATATATTATTGTTAATGTCTTCAATGTACAAATATGTCCATGCTTTTGCATCTAGAAGGGTAAGTTGTGGCATGTAAGACAAGGAAAAGGCTATTAATATTCATTTTGACCTCTATTAGAATGGAATTTAATTTTAGAGAAGGAGTTTCATTCCTTCGGGTAGGTAATTTTTGCATGAAATGAAACCAGACCAATAACCTTTATATTTTCTACATAAATATAATTCCAAATATTTTTTACTGCTAAAAATTAATCTTTTTGTACCCGGCAAAGTAAATAATTTTCCTGAATACCACCTCGTTGGTTTCTAGGATTTTTTTTTGTATTGGCACGCAATGTTGTGGAGTTATACAAGTGAATTAAGGCGACAGGCAGTTTACCGATGTTTAATTTTTCGCAAATCGAAAGAATAGACAAATCAAGGTAAATAGCAAAATCTGAGGGAATTGCTATAAAATAGCTTTATATAGGTTTTAAAAGTTAATTGATATATGCTATATTTAGATGTGTGATCTGTTCACTTTGAACTTTTTTGTAAGCTTGAATAAAAGTACTCCGAAACTGTTGTTAACAGTATGCTGATAATGTATAAATTACATTAACGGAACCAATTTTTCGGCACCAGATGCGCATTTCGACAAGTAATGTCTCTTCAGTGATGCACGGGGCCCAAATATTTTTGAAAAAACTAAACTAAGTCCAAACGTTAATGAGCTAATAAAACCAAAAATGAACCAAAAGTATAGCCAAACCCATACAAGGAATCAGAGCTATGCATATAAGGAAGATACATTTCTTGATTTAAAATGATTTCCATAACTTTATGATAGCAAATCTCAAGAAAACAATTAACTTATGTTCCTGCCATCACCGTACCAAAGTACAGCCGGTACTGGGATGGCAGTACTCGGGGACTAACATTTCAATAGCAGAGGTATCATTTCAGTGGTAGTAATAATATTAACGGTGCCAATTTTACTAAAGCAAAACACTGAAGAGCTGATAAAAAAGGTAAAACCAAACTTTTGCAACATTCACGAGTTTGTGTCATATGTATTAAAATGGTAATTCTAATATCAGTTTAGGTTATATCAGAGTAAACTTTTGGTATCACTAGAAAAAAATAATAGCTGCCCAGACTTGTTGCATCACCATTGTATGATGTCCATTGGATGACTGCGCTTATTTTCCTGTGTTTCGTTCTCAAACCGATTGTGATTACCCATACCCATAGTTTTGAACATACGCAATATTACACAGCCAATTTGGCATCAGTACTTTTCTCAATTCTCAATTAAATTTAATTCCGTTAAATTGTTCAACAAAACTATGAATGTACAGAATACATTTTAAGATAATTTGTCATTAATTTTATTAAGTGCATCATGACTGATTTTTGTTCAGTTCTATATTGCATGGAACCCTTTACGTAATATAATCTAATGTACTCATAACTAGATCGAAGAAGGAAATACTCGAACTTGTTATCTATAGGCTAAATTTTCAACGGCAATTTTTGAACTTTAAAATTGCATAAGACTCTATGTATTCTACTAGTTCTACGTCCCCTCCTCTCCGAATGTGACCTACCGAATTAGACTTATTACCGGGTTTGTACTAACATGAGGTAGCAATACACAGTTAGGAGTGTAGTTTCGCATTTTGGCCATGGTGGATTTTTCAAATATGAAAGTTATTGTGCAATAAAATTCATTTTTAGACAGCTGATGACTAATTTACCCTTCAAAGTGGGTTTATACGAACATCAAGATTATTTTTTCCTTGTTTTATTTTCTGTTTGACTGTCCGTATTTTCATAGCCAGACCGGTCATAGGTCCAGAAATTATTGAAATGTTTACAAACACTGTTTTTTTACACGAACTTTTTGACACAATTTTACAAAAAAATGAGACGAAAGACATATGACTTTTATTTGATCTCTTGATAGATATAAGTAAACAGTTTCAGAAAAGGTATCACTCCAAGGGATTGAAATTCTACTTTTGACCAAATTTTGGGGAAATATGTGACATCTTTATCCCCCTTTTTGCAATGTTTTATAGCAATTAAATGCAGATTGTTGCCATGGATTCACCGAAAAGAAATTTTATTTAACCATTTAACTACTGGAAATCAAATCTTTGGAAGATACTGATTACATACATATGCACATATATGACACAAACAGTAGGCTTAATTTGTAAGAAAGCAAGGAAAAGGGGATGGTAAAATTTATTATTTTTTTCCTAACTGTATATTGCTACCTGAGCAACACGACGGGTGCCACATGTGGAGCAGGATCTGCCTACCCTTCAGGAGCACCTGAAATCAACTCCAGATTTTGTTGGGGTTCGTGTTGCTCAGTCTTTAGTTTTCTATGTTGTGTTTTGTGTACTGTTGTTTGTCTGTTTGTCTTTTTCTTTTTTTAGCCATGGCGTTGTCAGTCTATTTTCTACTTATGAGTTTGAATGTCCCTTTGGTATCTTTCGCCTCTCCTTTGCCTTTCTGAACCCTAAACATATGTTCTGCACAAGTTAAAGTGTAGCTCCAGAAGAACTATGACAGATACTACTTAAACAGTTATCTTTAAGGTTTTCAAAGATTTGATATATAACATTAAAACTGAAAGGCCATATTTCTCTTCTTCGTTTTGAAAACTTTTATTGAAAGCATTATTTCTATACAATCTTCACTTTTATTCCATAGACGAAGCATTTATTTCGATAGTGATAGTTTTATGCTATAATACATTTCTATTCTAATCGACATATTAAAACAAGAAAAGTAAAGTTAGACAAGGTTCATTTTAAACTGGAAAAGACAAAAAGATGAAGAGATAACAAACAAAAGAAAAAAAATATGACGGTTTATAAAGGCACAAGGTATATTTTGTCGACTTTAGTATATTAGTAAACATTTGTAAAATAATGTCTTGCAAGAAAAGTAAACGCGACATCTCAGATATCTAGAGGAATGTATCTTTCCATGTAGACTGTTTTAGCAAAAGACGCTTACGCGGTCCTGTTCCATTTCGAATTTTTCTCAATTTTAGTTTGTAACCTTGATTTGAATACTGTAAATTAAGAAATTATTGCAAGGTTTTTATTAATGCGAATAATGCAACTAGGTAAGTATCGCAATAATAAGAACTCTCAGTCTTATACAAATATCTGTATACAGATTTTCCTGAAATGGCAATAATTAATATCGCATTTTTTGTCCATTCTTCAAAAATCGCAATAATAAATGCACGCAATAATTTCTGAATATTTTAATCGATCAACTAGATTTGAACATAGATAAACTACTGTTGCCTGTATTTAAAAATAGCGTATTTGTCTGTCTTGTTGACCTTTTTCATAGATATAAAGAGGGGTCTTTACTTCGATACAACTTTATATATTTTTATTATCCCGTTTTGTCAAAGAAATATCAAGCTTATAATTTGGTACGTCAGATGCTCGTTTCGTCTACATAAGGCCCATCAGTGGCGATCGAATAAAATGTTAAGTGGAAAGGCAAAAACGAAAGACGAAGTTGAAGAGCATTAAAACCGAACATTCTCAAAAAGTAAAACAACAAAAATACCGAACTCCAAGGAAAATTCAAAACGGAAAGTCCCTTTACAATTGGCAAAATCAAAAGCACACACACAACGAATGGAAAACAGTTATCATATTCCTGACTTGGTACAGGCATTTCCTTATGTAGAAAATGGTGAATTAAACCTGGTTTACGCCAGTTGTGCCAAATACGTCGAAGGAATTAGATAACTTTTATACTGAACACCATATTTGTGTATATTCCATTTTTGTGTGTCACAGATATGGAGAGGCATATCTCTTTCCATGCAGATTATTTTAGATAACTTTCAAAGTTAAAATCCCTTTTTTGCCAAAATACATAACTTTCAAAGTTAATAATCCCTTTTTGCCAAAATACATAGAAAGTAGATAATTACATTCAATAATAGAATCGACGAAGAATTTATTTTAACATTTTAGCATATTTTAAATGCCCAAGGAAATAGAATCCTTTTCATAATAAACAAATGTACAAATTTTAGAATACTTCATTGATAAAGAAGTCAACTAGTTTAATAATTAAAGTATAAAATTGAAACCATCAATTATTGTGGCCATTCAAAGATATAAATCTGTCAACGATAATAATGAAAATGATGAAATAAAATGGTTCAATATACGAGGGTGTGGATGGGGTTTACAGAATAGAGAATAATGAGCAAAAGAGAAAATGGACAACAAAATAAATTTGTGGGAAAAATTTAGTTGATTATATAGGGAATCACTGAATCATGACTGAGCGCCCCCTTTAGGCCAGTCAGAGGCCCCCTTATAAAAAGTTCTGGATCCGCCACTGTTCTGTTGATTTGAACTTTCCTCAGTAGATTATTCTGTGCATGAATTCTAAAATTTTATTCATTAGAAAGGATTTTCAAAGGTCTAACTCTTGGTAATCAAATAGTTTACTAGAACCTACGAAAACGTAGCTATAATCCGACAACCCGAATTTCCGACAGTTCAGTAGTCCGACGGTCCGATATACACCCTAATGTTATACTGTAATACTGTATTTCACTGTATTATATACATCAGGGACTTATATAAGAGTCTAATACGGATTAAGGATGAAAATCTACGAGACCTCTGTTTTGGAGTGGTTGGGAGGGGAGTTGGCAAAACACTAAATGACGCTTCTGAAACATAACTAATCATCGCTTTGAAATTACATGTTAGAGTCTTTGGTGGTTTAATGGCATTCATTTATATTAAGCACGGGCTGGATCATGATGTTATATACTATACATACTATAGTAGTTGTATGTCGAGTAATTTTCTGCAAAAGAAATTGGAATCGAACACATAATAACTATGGAATACATGGGCCGTGAAAGTTCAAAACTTCTCAAGCCCATATTCTAATCGCAAAGTTATATCTTCCTTATGGCCCGACGCATCGATAGCATATATAGCGCACTTCATGCGGACACCAAAGTAATACGAAGATGTCACTCAGTTTTGAGCATTATACGTAAGTCAAGCAAAAAGCACAAAACTCTCGTCTCTGTAGGAACGTCGGATTAGTGGATTGTTAAATTTTAGGACTGTCTCACTATAGGTCTGACCACAGAAATTTCTATGATTTGATAAAATTGTACCTGGTTTTTCTGATATATCACATATCACAATTATGTATGCGTTATAATTATTAATATTATGATTACCAAATGATTATAATCGACATGTAACCTGGGATTAGTATTCGTATAAAATTTATAATGTCCCGCGTGTAACATATCAAATACAGATATATTTTAAGGACACGACACATGGCCTGCAATACACTTAGAATCTTTATCTAATTACTTTATTATCTATAGCACATATAATTTTGCCGAGTTCAAGTACGACTTCACATTCTTGTGTTTACATTTAATTATATGCGGTCAGGGCATTTAGATCTATATCTTGTTTATATTTTTTCACGGTTGTAATGGCGATCGTACTACGACGACGCCTAGGAGTCGCGTCACAAACTAAGGCAGATAATCGGAAAAAACCTGTCTATATTGCTACCTGAGCAACACGACGGGTGCCACATGTGGAGCAGGATCTGCCTACCCTTCAGGAGCACCTGAAATCAACTCCAGATTTTGGTGGGGTTCGTGTTGCTCAGTCTTTAGTTTTCTATGTTGTGTTTTGTGTACTGTTGTTTGTCTGTTTGTCTGTTTGTCTTTTTTTTTTAGCCATGGCGTTGTCAGTCTATTTTCTACTTATGAGTTTGAATGTCCCTTTGGTATCTTTCGCCTCTCCTTTGCCTTTCTGAACCCTAAAAGTATAATAAAATACCGAATTCCAAAGCAAATTCGAAAAGGGAAGTCCATTAAAACTGACGAAATCAAACGTTATCAACCCGGTGGAGGGTTTTGTTCTCATGTGACAATATTAAATTAATGTGGAAAAAGGATTTATTGTCTAATGAACATCTGTCCATTTTATTAGTTGAATCCTTCTTTTACAATGGTAAATATCATTTTCGTGTGGGCAACACTTTTTTTTCTAAAATAACCTTCGTCGGGTTTTTTCGAACCCGTTGTACTTAAACATGTTAAACGATCTTTTTTTCATTCTTATATATTATGTAGCAAACTGTCTAGAATACATTTATCAAAACAATACATTGAGTAAAACATCGTTGTATTAAGCTAAATGTTCTCAAAAACCAATTTGATGTCTGACGTGAAAGTATCTATTTCCATTTGAATTGGTTTAATCACAGACTTTTCTTTTGGCGAAATGCAATTTAAACATTAATATTTGGGTCAGAACGTTTAAAACAACATTACATCTATATATTATTGTTAATGTCTTCAATGTACAAATATGTCCATGCTTTTGCATCTAGAAGGGTAAGTTGTGGCATGTAAGACAAGGGAAAAGGCTATTAATATTCATTTTGACCTCTATTAGAATGGAATTTAATTTTAGAGAAGGAGTTTCATTCCTTCGGGTAGGTAATTTTTGCATGAAATGAAACCAGACCAATAACCTTTATATTTTCTACATAAATATAATTCCAAATATTTTTTACTGCTAAAAATTAATCTTTTTGTACCCGGCAAAGTAAATAATTTTCCTGAATACCACCTCGTTGGTTTCTAGGATTTTTTTTTGTATTGGCACGCAATGTAGTGGAGTTATACAAGTGAATTAAGGCGACAGGCAATTTACCGATGTTCAATTTTTCGTAAATCGAAAGAATAGACAAATCAATGTAAATTGCAAAATCTGAGGAATTGCTATATAATAGTTTTATATAGGTTTTAAAAGTTAATTGATATATGCTATATTTAGATGTGTGATCTGTTCACTTTGAACTTTTTTGTAAGCATGAATAAAAGTACTCCGAAACTGTTGTTAACAGTATGCTGATAATGTATAAATTACATTAACGGAACCAATTTTTCGGCACCAGATGCGCATTTCGACAAGTAATGTCTCTTCAGCACGGGGCCCAAATATTTTTGAAAAAAACTAAACTAAGTCCAAACGTTAATGAGCTAATAAAACCAAAAATGAACCAAAAGTATAGCCAAACCCATACAAGGAATCAGAGCTATGCATATAAGGAAGATACATTTCTTGATTTAAAATGATTTCCATAACTTTATGATAGCAAATCTCAAGAAAACAATTAACTTATGTTCCTGCCATTACCGTACCAAAGTACAGCCGGTACTGGGATGGCAGTACTCTCGGGGACTAACATTTCAATAGCAGAGGTATCATTTCAGTGGTAGTAATAATATTAACGGTGCCAATTTTACTAAAACAAAACACTGAAGAGTTGATAAAAAAGGTATAACCAAACGTTTGCAACATTCACGAGTTTGTGTCAAATGCATTAAAATGGTAATTCTAATATCAGTTTAGGTTATATCAGAGTAGACTTTTGGTATCACTAGAAAAAAATAATAGCTGCCCAGACTTGTTGCATCACCATTGTATGATGTCCATTGGATGACTGCGCTTATTTTCCTGTGTTTCGTTCTCAAACCGATTGTGATTACCCATACCCATAGTTTTGAACATACGCAATATTACACAGCCAATTTGGCATCAGTACTTTTCTCAATTCTCAATTAAATTTAATTCCGTTAAATTGTTCAACAAAACTATGAATGTACAGAATACATTTTAAGATAATTTGTCATTAATTTTATTAAGTGCATCATGACTGATTTTGTTCAGTTCTATATTGCACGGAACCCTTTACGTAATATAATCTAATGTACTCATAACTAGATCGAAGAAGGAAATACTCGAACTTGTTATCTATAGGCTAAATTTTCAACGGCAATTTTTGAACTTTAAAATTGCATAAGACACTATGTATTTTACTAGTTCTACGTCCCCTCCTCTCCGAATGTGACCTACCGAATTAGACTTATTACCTGGTTTGTACTAACATGAGGTAGCAATACACAGTTAGGAGTGTAGTTTCTCATTTTGGCCATGATGGATTTTTCAAATATGAAAGTTATTGTGCAATAAAATTGATTTTTAGACAGCTGATGACTAATTTACCCTTCAAAGTGGGTTTATACGAACATCAAGATTATTTTTTACTTGTTTTATGGGCTATTTTCTGTTTGACTGTCCGTATTTTCATAGCCAGACCAGTCATAGGTCCAGAAATTATTGAAATGTTTACAAACACTGTTTTTTTACACGAACTTTTTGACACAATTTTACAAAAAAATGAGACGAAAGACATATGACTTTTATTTGATCTCTTGATAGATATAAGTAAACAGTTTCAGAAAAGGTATCACCCAAGGATTGAAATTCTACTTTTGACCAAATTTTGGGGAAATATGTGACATCTTTATCCCCTTTTGCAATGTTTTATAGCAATTAAATGCAGATTGTTGCCATGGATTCACCGAAAAGAAATTTTATTTAACCATTTAACTACTGGAAATCAAATCTTTGGAAGATACTGATTACATACATATGCACATATATGACACAAACAGTAGGCTTAATTTGTAAGAAAGCAAGGAAAAGGGGATGGTAAAATTTATTATTTTTTTCCTAACTGTATATTGCTACCTGAGCAACACGACGGGTGCCACATGTGGAGCAGGATCTGCCTACCCTTCAGGAGCACCTGAAATCAACTCCAGATTTTGTTGGGGTTCGTGTTGCTCAGTCTTTAGTTTTCTATGTTGTGTTTTGTGTACTGTTGTTTGTCTGTTTGTCTGTTTGTCTTTTTCTTTTTTTAGCCATGGCGTTGTCAGTCTATTTTCTACTTATGAGTTTGAATGTCCCTTTGGTAGCTTTCGCCTCTCCTTTGCCTTTCTGAACCCTAAACATATGTTCTGCACAAGTTAAAATGTAGCTCCAGAAGAACTATGACAGAGACTACTTAAACAGTTATCTTTAAGGTTTTCAAAGATTTGTTATATAACATTAAAACTGAAAGCCCATATTTCTCTTCTTCGTTTTGAAAACTTTTATTGAAAGCATTATTTCTATACAATCTTCACTTTTATTCCATAGACGAAGCATTTATTTTGATAGTGATAGTTTTATGCTATAATACATTTCTATTCTAATCGAAATATTAAAACAAGAAAAGTAAAGTTAGAGAAGGTTCATTTTAAACTGGAAAAGACAGAAAGATGAAGAGATAACAAACAAAAGAAAAAAATATGACGGTTTATAAAGGCACAAGGTATATTTTGTCGACTTTAGTATATTAGTAAACATTTGTAAAATAATGTCTTGCAAGAAAAGTAAACGCGACATCTCAGATATCTAGAGGAATATATCTTTCCATGTAGACTGTTTTAGCAAAAGACGCTTACGCGGTCCTGTTCCATTTCGAATTTTTCTCAATTTTAGTTTGTAACCTTGATTTGTATACTGTAAATTCAGAAATTATTGCGAGGTTTTTATTAATGCGAATAATGCGACTAGGTGAGTATCGCAATAATAAGAACTCGCATTCTGATATCTTATACATATACCTGTATACAAATTTTCCTGACATCGCAATAATTAATCTCGCATTTTTGTCCATTCTTCAAAATCGCAATAATAAATGCACGCAATAATTTCTGAATATTTTAATCGATCAACTAGATTTGAACATCGATAAACTACTGCTGCCTGTATTTAAAAATAGCGTATTTGTCTGTCTTGTTGACCTTTTTCATAGATATAAAGAGGGGTCTTTACTTCGATACAACTTTATATATTTTTATTATCCCGTTTTGTCAAAGAAATATCAAGCTTATAATTTGGTACGTCAGATGCTCGTTTCGTCTACATAAGGCCCATCAGTGGCGATCGAATAAAATGTTAAGTGGAAAGGCAAAAACGAAAGACGAAGTTGAAGAGCATTAAAACCGAACATTCTCAAAAAGTAAAACAACAAAAATACCGAACTCCAAGGAAAATTCAAAACGGAAAGTCCCTTTACAATTGGCAAAATCAAAAGCACACACACAACGAATGGAAAACAGTTATCATATTCCTGACTTGGTACAGGCATTTCCTTATGTAGAAAATGGTGGATTAAACCTGGTTTACGCCAGTTGTGCCAAATACGGCGAAGGAATTAGATAACTTTTATACTGAACACCATATTTGTGTATATTCCATTTTTTTGTGTGTCACAGATATGGAGAGGTATATCTCTTTCCATGCAGATTATTTTAGATAACTTTCAAAGTTAATAATCCCCTTTTTTTGCCAAAAATACATAACTTTCAAAGTTAATAATCCCCTTTTTTTGCCAAAAATACATAGAAAGTAGATAATTACATTCAATAATAGAATCGACGAAGAATTTATTTTAACATTTTTAGCATATTTTAAATGCCCAAGGAAATAGAATCCCTTTTCATAATAAACAAATGTACAAATTTTAGAATACTTCATTGATAAAGAAGTCAACTAGTTTAATAATTAAAGTATAAAATTGAAACCATCAATTATTGTGGCCATCCAAAGATATAAATCTGTCAACGATAATAATGAAAATGATGAAATAAAATGGTTCAATATACGAGGGTGTGGATGGGGATTTACAGAATAGAGAATAATGAGCAAAAGAGAAAATGGACAACAAAAATAAAGAATAGCGAATAACAAGGTACTTAAATTTAAAGAATAGAGAATAATGGGCAAAAAGTATAAAGAATGGAGAAAAATTACCTTAAAAATTAAGGAAAACAGAAATGAAGGACCCCACATCTAGACCCTCATATACTACAAGATAAACGCTCAATTAAACTGTTAGTTTATATAGAAAATTGTACTGCGATCATTTAGTCGTAACATCATTGTTACAAACAACTTCTATAGAAAAAGCTGAAAAGAAAGAACTTTGGATACACAGATTAAGGCTCACTTTCCTTTTTAATCTACACGTACTGCAATGGCATGTTAATAGATGATACTTGAATGGACACTCATCGTTTTTCGATGAGAAAAGCGTATTCTATATTGAGTTAGAAAATATTTTTCAGCAGCAGACTGTGTTAAAATATTTTTATTCTGAAAAATGTATAACGCACCGACCAAGCACGCTTTGCGTGTATTTAGATGATTTTTTTTTTTTTAAATAAATTGTTTGACTCTCAACATCTTGAAAAATTGTATAATTGTTTTAGGAGAGACGTGAACAAAGTAGTTTGTTTCATCTGAAAATTAGTTTAAAAAATACACTCGCCTCCTACAGTTTACAAATGGTTGGTGCCTATGTGAAGTAATAACATTTTCTGAATCCCTGCTCTATGACTACAATTTTGGTTACCAGTTCAGAATAAGAATTAAAAAAAAATCTAGTCCTACCTAAAATTTCAAGCTGAAAAAGCGAGATTAGGTATCAATGGGAAATCAAAAACTAAGAACACAATGTTCAAAAAGGAAAACGACGAAAAGACAAACAAGCCCACAAAACATTACAGAGAAACCCTAAGATTGACCAATACAAACATCACCAAAAACTTGGGATGAATTCAATAGACCTGGAATGGTAAGCAGTAACGTTACTGCACCCGTCGACAGAGATATTGAATAAAGATCAACAAAATCTTGATGGCTTCCAAAAAGCTTTCGAGGAGATGACTTCAAAATGACTATTCGGAAACTCTTGGTACAATAGCTTACTTGTAAACAATAACCCTTTATTAATGAAATCATGAAAGGAAACGCAAGCCTTGGAATATTGCATCAGCGAAAAGAAGTATTCTACATATTAAGGCTCTGCTGGAATATTGTTACACAACAATGGAAAGTTCACAATGTAAAATTGAAGTCATCTATTTGTCGTAAAGTTAAGTTTTCAACCGACTCTCATTATCATTTTCTATATGAAAGTCAAGACATGAAGCAGACTTAACTGTATAGAATCCTTTATGTCAGGTTTATGAGATAGATAAACACAAAACTTTGACTTATTCAGTGGCAAGACGTTTTCTATAAGCGAAACGTGAATGTCAGCTTCTTTTCGTTTTTATCAGATGCTCCTGTATGAAGTCTACCTCATAAGAGTAAAGGTTGAGTCATCAAGAAAAGGAGCACCGATGGGTCTCATAGGAATGCATAGTATCTGCTAAAAAACCCATCCTACAATATACAGCAAATATGTAACGTTGTAATTCAAAATATCAAGCATCTAATTGATGTCAATTTCAGAGTACTTTTTGTTTGAATTCGAGTGTGTTATTTTAGTAAAATTAAAAAAGTAGGATTTGTTATTTCCTGCAACAAGATATTTGTATCATTCTTTTTTGTAAAATAAAGTTGTACTAATTCTTTCAATCCGTCAAGTTAAGAATGAGGAAAACCTTTGTGTAAAGGCTTTAGAGGTCAATTGTTTATACTATTGCACAAAGGGATGACATAGATTGTACTTAATCAAACAGATCTGTAGAATTTATTGGAATCCACATCTGATACATAACGCTCTTAAAAATAGTAGTTTCCCGGCAACCCCGAAACCTGATTTTGCTTCCTGATAAAGAGGGTATTACAAGTGATATTCTAATAAAGTGTCTTTTAGAATTTTGCAGACCCAGCATAGTAAGGACATTTAATTTGTTTGTCGAGTTAAATGATTGAAGATCCAGTTCCTTATCTTTCACAACTGGTTGAAATTCCAAAGGAGCTAAATAATTACAATGCAATATAAACTGTATCATACTTTGTACTCAATATACCGAATATTCTTCTACTCTTTTTTCCGTTGTTTTCATATGTTCGTTAGACGCTTCTTCTGTTAAAATACATATGGAACTGTCTCTGAAGATCAGAGGCCTAAGTTTGTTCTGATTACATCTTAATTGTTGACATTTAATCATTAAATCATTCCTAACAATTACAAAAGAATGGTAAACACCATAACTCAGATAGCTGAGCCTGATTTAACACATTGTTATTATCTCATAGGTAACTAAAGATTTATACAGAAAATTAATTCTTCTTGACAGACGGATACAGAATAATAAATATCCAGTATGGCTTTAATAGTACATGGTATTCTACGACACGTCTAAATAATGTTTTAAGATTGATCAATTACAGAATAGAGAATAATGAGCAAAAGAGAAAAATGGACAACAAAAATAAAGAATAGCGAATAACAAGGTACTTAAATTTAAAGAATAGAGAATAATGGGCAAAAAGTATAAAGAATGGAGAAAAATTACCTTAAAAATTAAGGAAAACAGAAATAAAGGACCCCACATCTAGACCCTCATATACTACAAGATAAACGCTCAATTAAACTGTTAGTTTATATAGAAAATTGTACTGCGATCATTTGATCGTAACATCATTGTTACAAACAACTTCTATAGAAAAAAGCTGAAAAGAAAGAACTTTGGATACACAGATTAAGGCTCACTTTCATTTGATTATACACGTATTGCAATGGCATGTTAATAGATGATACTTGAATGGACACTCATCGTTTTTCGATGAGAAAAGCGTATTCTATATTGAGTTAGAAAATATTTTTCAGCAGCAGACTGTGTTAAAATATTTTTATTCTGAAAAATGTATAACGCACCGACCAAGCACGCTTTGCGTGTATTTAGATGATTTTTTTAAAAATAAATTGTTTGACTCTCAACATCTTGAAAAATTGTATAATTGTTTTAGGAGAGACGTGAACAAAGTAGTTTGTTTCATCTGAAAATTAGTTTAAAAAAATACACTCGCCTCCTACAGTTTACAAATGGTTGGTGCATATGTGAAGTAATAACATTTTCTGAATCCCTGCTCTATGACTACAATTTTGGTTACCAGTTCAGAATAAGAATTAAAAAAAAATCTAGTCCTACCTAAAATTTCAAGCTGAAAAAGCGAGATTAGGTATCAATGGGAAAATCAAAAACTAAGAACACAATGTTCAAAAAGGAAAACAACGAAAAGACAAACAAGCCCACAAAACATTACAGAGAAACCTTAAGATTGACCAATACAAACATCACCAAAAACTGTGGATGAATTCAATAGACCTGGAATGGTAAGCATTTACGTTACTACACCCGTCGACAGAGATATTGAATAAAGATCAACAAAATCTGGATGGCTTCCAAAAAGCTTTCGAGGAGATGACTTCAAAATGACTGTTCGGAAACTCTTGGTACAATAGAAACCCTTTATTAATGAAATCATGAAAGGAAACGCAAGCCTTGGAATATTGCATCAGCGAAAAGAAGTATTCTACATATTAAGGCTCTGCTGGAATATTGTTACACAACAATGGAAAGTTCACAATGTAAAATTGAAATCATCTATTTGTCGTAAAGTTAAGTTTTCAACCGACTCTCATTATCATTTTCTATATGAAAGTCAAGACATGAAGCAGACTTAACTGTATAGAATCCTTTATGTCAGGTTTATGAGATAGATAAACACAAAACTTTGACTTATTCAGTGGCAAGACGTTTTCTATAAGCGAAACGTGAATGTCAGTTTATCAGATGCTCCTGTATGAAGTCTACCTCATAAGAGTAAAGGTTGAGTCATCAAGAAAAGGAGCACCAATGGGTCTCATAGGAATGCATATTATCTGCTAAAAACCCCATCCTACAATATACAGCAAATATGTAACGTTGTAATTCAAAATATCAAGCATCTAATTGATGTCAATTTCAGAGTACTTTTTGTTTGAATTCGAGTGTGTTATTTTACTAAAATTAAAAAAAGTAGGATTTGTTATTTTCTGCAACAAGATATTTGTATCATTCTTTTTTGTAAAATAAAGTTGTACTAATTCTTTCAATCCGTCAAGTTAAGAATGAGGAAAACCTTTGTGTAAAGGCTTTAGAGGTCAATTGCTTATACTATTGCACAAAGGGATGACATAGATTGTACTTAATCAAACAGATCTGTAGAATTTATTGGAATCCACATCTGATACATAACGCTCTTAAAAATAGTAGTTTCCCGGTAACCCCGAAACCTGATTTTGCTTCCTGATAAAGAGGGTATTACTAGTGATATTCTAATAAAGTGTCTTTTAGAATTTTGCAGACCCAGCATAGTAAGGACATTTAATTTGTTTGTCGCGTTAAATGATTGAAGATCCAGTTCCTTATCTTTCACAACTGGTTGAAATTCCAAAGGAGCTAAATAATTACAATGCAATATAAACTGTATCATACTTTGTACTCAATATACCGAATATTCGTCTACTCTTTTTCCGTTGTTTTCATATGTTCGTTAGACGCTTCTTCTGTTAAAATACATATGGAATTGTCTCTGAAGATCAGAGGCTTAAGTTTGTTCTGATTACATCTTAATTGTTGACATTTAATCATTAAATCATTCCTAACAATTACAAAAGAATGGTAAACACCATAACTCAGATAGCTGAGCCTGATTTAACACATTGTTATTATCTCAAAGGTAACTAAAGATTTATACAGACAATTAATTCTTCTTGACAGACGGATACAGAATAATAAATATCCAGTATGGCTTTAATAGTACATGGTATTCTACGACACGTCTAAATAATGTTTTAAGATTGATCAATTAAATTTTCTTGGAGTGTAGATTCCATCATTTCTACCTTAGAAATATTGTAACAGTAGTTTATCAGTAGAAATAGCAAGATCTTCAATAAAAAATTATAAAAGACACTATCAAGTGAGGGACGATTCTTCTGTACAGTCAAGAGTGAGAAAAGATCAGTTGTGATGAAAATAAAATTGAAGAAATTAAGACTTGTTTTCTAAATAGAAAGTAAACAACATTTGAAAATAAGAATATATGACCATTCGACACTATGCCCCACTATCACATTTCAATATTCAGTGAACCACAAAAGCAGGGCCAAAACCCCAATTTGGCATATATTTGAAGATTTTCACATAATAATGAAAAAAGTTTCAAGTTGATGTACCCACAACTTTATGTAAACTACCTCAAGCCAAAAACTTTTACCTAATACAAGATGGGCGTACGGACAAACGGACATACAGACGAGAAAGTATAATGTTCCTTACTATCGTAGACGGGGCATAAAAAGTGAAACTAAATTTGGTAAGCTTCAATTTGAAACATTTATTTATGTCTGTTTGTTTTGTTCTCACATTGTTGTCAATGTAACGGAATTGTATGCTACTGTCATACAAGTGAGAGGTATAGCTAGTTATAAAACCAGGTTTATGCACCATTTTCTACATAAGGAAATGCCTGTACCAAGTCAGGAATATGACAGTTGTTTTCCATTCGTTTGATGTGTTTGATTTTTTAATTTTGCCATTTGATAAGGGACTTTCCGTTTTGAATTTTCCTTGGAGTTCGGTATTTTTGTTATATTTACTTTTTATAAAAGGACAAAATAGCATTATCTATTACTTCAATGTAACCAGAATTCGTAATTTAAATCTTTTATCTATCCTCGGTCACAAGCGTGATCTCTAAAGCTTAGAGACCCGGTGAAGCAGTGCATTAAGGCGTTATCAATTATGTGTAGAAACCTCGTTGACTAAGTAGTGTTAACTTGACAAACAAAAACACATGTTTTTCGTAGATACAACTGCGGAATACAATTGAGAATCAATGAAGACTGACTGTAATTGTCACCTTGAGCAAAGGTGTTGTTTCTTAACATCGTTCGTTTGTCGTTTGGAATAAACGATCAAGTCTTGTTAATATATAAACAGTCTGATTAATCAATTCTAATTGATATTTTCTAGCGATTATCATTCGATTTTAGGAAATATGTTGTCAGAAGTATTCCTGAAATAATCTGTTTTTGTCTGATCTTTGATTTAAATTTGTTTTGTAAACACAAAATGTAATTGATCATATTTATAGTATTTTACTTGTATTGGGATATCTTCTGATGTAAATATATTGCTAACAGGGATTCTTTTGTCGGAAAGGGACACTTGCAGTGAATGGGCCGTCAGCAAGAGCTGCGTGGGAAAACATTGTTTTCGTTAATAGGATAGATACAATGTACTGTTCAAGGACAAGAAAACTAGGAATTGCCATGAGTGCTTATATTTTTTATACAATACTAGAATATAATCAGACTGTCATGGTTTGTCATCTCGTACAGCCGTATACTTATTTCTTCCTTTCTATTGCAGCAGTTTTTGCGTGAGGAGCAAACCAATGTTGATGAAGTCCATATAGTGTGGACATGCACTAGCGTAAGGTGTTAAATGAGATTTGTAAACGCCATACGATTGGCAGAGGGCATGTTACTGCACAGAAATAGGAAGATGACGATTGGAAAGTTGAAATCATCACGTTTATCATAGATTCCAGTTTAAATTCTTCCATATGTGTCAATATCGAGGCAAATATTAAGATAAGAGGCAGACCTTCTAGTTTTGGTAGTATCCTTATTCTTAAGTTTATCATCGTATTATTATTATTATGCATCAAATAATTAAAATGATAGCATGAAATGAAAAAAAAAAAAAAAAAAAATCCCCATGCAATGTAATAAATGAAAACATGTCTGGTCTGTAAAAAACTTTTCTGTTTCATTATTTTTAAAGTCAATCTGATAAATGATTTGCTGTGTAATTTGTTTAAATATGTCATGTTATGTCATCTTCTTAAAATCATAATACAAATTCTATAAAGCCTTCAACAATAAATTTCATGGAATTTCAATAGGTATTTGACTCGTTTAACTATATTAATGTTTCCTTCATTTCAAAGTTTGATGCAGAAAAAACTGGAACAATTTCATACAACTGTGTTGCAAGAAAAGTAAAAATGTTAAAATTCAAATAGATAACAAAAACTCACTTAAAAAAGATGAGAGCTAACAATTCATATTAACGAGACAGTAAACCCTAAAACACAACTAAAGTAAAGACATCTGATAATTCTATCAGGGATAAGTACACGCTTGATTAAAGGAATTTGTATTTGTAAACACAGCTTAAAGCTTGGTCAATACGATCTTTATACTTTTGGCGTTTCAAACTGTTTATCTCAAGCATCCTTGTTGAAGGTTCTCCGGACATACTTTTGTACCATTGAACACTAAAATCTGTATCATAGGTTTCAATTTATTTGTTCTGATTGGCTTTATGTATATATATATATGTAAAACTCGATACTAGATACCATCTCTAGTTTCGATAAAACTCTTAAAATCATGACAATATTTATCAAATTTCTTGACCCGTTAAATGTATATTGTGTGATTTGGTGATGTTACCCTACATTTGAGTTCCTCGATTAACAGACAGCATTTTATTGAAATCTCGCAATAAAACGAATTAACACCTCTAACCTTTTTTAGGGATCGTCTGGACTTTACAGTGAAGTTTGAGTTCAAATAACCCTGGGGTTTTCTCGTTGTTGTATGCTGTACGATGACCAAAAATTGCTGATATCCATGTCGTTTGAACTCTTGTTAATAGTTGTCTCATTTGCAATCGTACGAGATCTTCTTGTTTTTTATATGTTTTAAATTCAAATCTGCATGTAACATTCTGTTACTTATATAATTGAGGCAGATTTCAGATTATTATGGCTAAAGAAAATTAAATATTGATATTTTTATATTTCTATCGTATTCTCTCATTCTTTATTACATACTTAGTAGTAAATATAAGTATATTGTATGTGTAATACAATCAATTACAATCGTTCTGTATCAGCTATCCGTGATGATATCGATATCAGTCACGGTTGGAAAGCCTATATCAAACTCAGAATCTGTATGACGTCATGTAATCGATATCAGGCACGATTCCAAAGACTTTATCACATATTTTGTACTGATATGTACGTTTTTGCATGGCCAATAATAGCCGGAAGTCAAGGTTGGTTATCAGCCCTCGGGGCCAATATCGATATCAGCCCTTGAAATCCATATCGAGCCCCCGAGTTTAACTTCCGGGAACCTGTCAATCAAAAACTATTTGTAAACAAGTTGTCATCCGAAGCAGTTAGACGATCAGGAGAGGTTTCTCACAGATCAAATGACGATGTATGTAAATTCATACAAGAAATGAAAAATGAGAACACAATGAAAAGAAATTTAGAAATTTACGAATCTGCTGTAGTAGAAAAAATGTAAAAAATCAACAGTGGAAATCACAAAAGCTCCCGTAAAATTTTGACGTCATAAAGAATTTAGAAAATATATGACGCCACAATGAAAAAGTGATTGTTGTATGTAGATATAGGAAGATGTGGTGTGAGTGCCAATGAGACAACTCTCCATCCAAATAACAATTTATAAAAGTATGACATTGAAAGTTCAAGCGGAACATATTTCCAAATCATAGTAGCGATATGGTGTATTCTTCGTCAGCATTAATTGGAAATGTAACACTTTAAGTCGTTTAATATTTACAATTCTGAGAATTAATATATTTATAGATTATTACATGGCATTTTCCATATTGGCCGTGGTATCAGCCCTAGACTCCCATATCAAGCCAGAGGGCTTTGGCCGAGGGCTTGTTATGGTCGTGAGCTGATACCACGGCAATATGATGACATTAATAATCTATTTATCACATATTTTCAAGCTGGAGAAAAAGAAAGCATATATCAAATTATGTTTAATATTTTCAACAAAATTCAAAAACATTTGAAAGAAAATTTGAAAAATGTATCACAGTGAGTTAACAAAATTCGTATCACAGTGAGAAACAAAGTTTTGTGAAAAGTTTAACAAATGATTAACAATAAGCATATTATTTCTCATAGTTATAAATATTAAGTGTTACATTTCAAATTAATGCTGAGGAAGAATACACGTATCGCTATTTCAACGGAAATCTATTCTGCTTGAACTTCCGATGTCATACAACAATCACTTTTCCATTGTGGCGTCATATATTTTCTATTATGACGTCAAATTTTACGGGAACTTTTGTGATGTCCAGTAATGGCGGACAAATAACTATTTCCACTGGTGATTTTTTACATTTTTTTCTGCTACAGCAGATTCATAACTTTCTATTGTTTTACAGACTTCATTGTTTTTATTTAAAGTATTCTCATTTTTCATTTCTTGTATATTTTACTTGAAACGTCATTTGATACTCGGAGAGACGTCCCCTGATCGGCTAGCTGCTCAGATGACATCTTGTATACGAATAGTTTTTTGATTGACAGGTTTGTACCGGAAGTCAAATTCGGGGCTCGATATGGATTTCAAGGCTGATATCGATATTGGCTGAGGCTCCGGCAACCAAGAACCATCTCCGGCTACCATTGGCCGCAAAATGTACAATATGTGATAATTATGTTAATTATTTGTTAACTTTTCACAAAACTTTGCTTACTCACTGGGATACGAACTTTGTTAACTCACTGTGATACATTTTTTTAATTTTTTTCGTTAAATGTCTTTTTTTAATTTTTGTTGAAAATATCAAACATAATTTGGTATATGCTATCTTTTTTCTCTTGCTTGAAAATATGTGATAAATAGATTATTACATGTCATTTTCCATATGGTCCGTGGTATCAGCCCACGACCCATATTAAGCCCTCGAGCTAAAGCCCTCTGGCTTGATATGGGAGTCTAGGGCTGATACCAGGGCCAATATTGAAAATGTCATGTAATAGATTCCAAAGACTTTATCACACCCCCAATCTGAATTACGTCATGTCACATGAACAAACATCTCTTTGAGGTATATGATAAATTGCATATGAAATAGCTTTTTCAAACACCGTACCAATATATAATACATCTTGGGAATATATTCAATGTGGTGTCTCGGGTTGATACGGGTTTGATATTAAAAAAAGCCATAAGATCTTCTTTGTGTATCATATTCGGTTGTTTGTGCTTTATTTCAATTAAGTAACATTACATCGCATCAATATGTTACTGTTTTTATGTTATCTTGACACAAAGTGTTAAAGCTAAAGTAAAAGTTTACACGAGGACGTATGTCGGAGTTTTTTTTTTTTCATATCCCAGATTTTGATACATTTTCCTTTGTCAGTATATTATATATCAGATGAATAGTTGTCTCATTTGCAATCGTACGAGATCTTCTTGTTTTTATATGTTTTAAATTCAAATCTGCATGTAACATTCTGTTACTTATATAATTGAGGCAGACTTCAGATTATTATGGCTAAAGAAAATTAAATATTGATATTTTTATATTTCTATCGTATTCTCTCATTCTTTATTACATACTTAGTAGTAAATATAAGTATATTGTATGTGTAATACAATCAATTACAATCGTTCTGTATCAGCTATCCGTGATGATATCGATATCAGTCACGGTTGGAAAGCCTATATCAAACTCAGAATCTGTATGACGTCATGTAATCGATATCAGGCACGATTCCAAAGACTTTATCACATATTTTGTACTGATATGTACGTTTTGCATGGCCAATAATAGCCGGAAGTCAAGGTTGGTTATCAGCCCTCGGGGCCAATATCGATATCAGCCCTTGAAATCCATATCGAGCCCCGAGTTTAACTTCCGGGAACCTGTCAATCAAAACTATTTGTAAACAAGTTGTCATCCGAAGCAGTTAGACGATCAGGAGAGGTTTCTCACAGATCAAATGACGATGTATGTAAATTCATACAAGAAATGAAAATGAGAACACAATGAAAAGAAATTTAGAAATTCACGAATCTGCTGTAGTAGAAAAATGTAAAAATCAACAGTGGAAATCACAAAAGTTCCGTAAAATTTTGACGTCATAAAGAATTTAGAAAATATATGACGCCACAATGAAAAAGTGATTGTTGTATGACACTGAAAGTTCAAGCGGAACATATTTCCAAATCATAGTAGCGATATGGTGTATTCTTCGTCAGCATTAATTGGAAATGTAACACTTTAAGTCGTTTAATATTTAAAATTCTGAAAATTAATATATTTATAGATTATTACATGGCATTTTCCATATTGGCCGTGGTATCAGCCCTAGACTCCCATATCAAGCCAGAGGGCTTGTTATGGGTCGTGGGCTGATACCACGGCCAATATGGAAAATGACATTTAATAATCTATTTATCACATATTTTCAAGCTGGAGAAAAAAGAAAGCATATATCAAATTATGTTTAATATTTTCAACAAAAATTCAAAAAAACATTTGAAAGAAAATTTGAAAAAATGTATCACAGTGAGTTAACAAAATTCGTATCACAGTGAGAAAACAAAGTTTTGTGAAAAGTTTAACAAATGATTAACAATAAGCATATTATTTCTCATAGTTATAAATATTAAGTGTTACATTTCAAATTAATGCTGAGGAAGAATACACGTATCGCTATTTCAACGGGAAATCTATTCTGCTTGAACTTCCGATGTCATACAACAATCACTTTTCCATTGTGGCGTCATATATTTTCTATTATGACGTCAAAATTTTACGGGAACTTTTGTGATGTCCAGTAATGGCGGACAAATAACTATTTCCACTGGTGATTTTTACATTTTTTTCTGCTACAGCAGATTCATAACTTTCTATTGTTTTACAGACTTCATTGTTTTTATTTATAGTATTCTCATTTTTCATTTCTTGTATATTTTACTTGAAACGTCATTTGATACTCGGAGAGACGTCTCCTGATCGGCTAGCTGCTCAGATGACATCTTGTTTACAAATAGTTTTTTGATTGACAGGTTTGTACCGGAAGTCAAATTCGGGGGCTCGATATGGATTTCAAGGGCTGATATCGATATTGGCCCCGAGGGCTGATAACCAACCTTGACTTCCGGCTATTATTGGCCATGCAAAAACGTACATATTAGTACAAAATGTGTGATAATTATTGTTAATTATTTGTTTTTCACAATACTTTGCTTACTCACTGGGATACGAACTTTGTTAACTCACTGTGATACATTTTTTAAATTTTTTTCGTTAAATGTTTTTTTTTAAATTTTTGTTGAAAATATCAAACATAATTTGGTATATGCTATCTTTTTTCTCTTGCTTGAAAATATGTGATAAATAGATTATTACATGTCATTTTCCATATGGTCCGTGGTATCAGCCCACGACCCATATTAAGCCCTCGGGCTAAAGCCCTCTTGAGTCTAGGGCTGATACCAGGGCCAATATGGAAAATGTCATGTAATAGATTCCAAAGACTTTATCACACCCCCAATCTGAATTACGTCATGTCACATGAACAAACATCTCTTTGAGGTATATGATAAATTGTATATGAAAAAGCTTTTTCAAACACCGTACCAATATAATACATCTTGGGAATATATTCAATGTGGTGTCTCGGGTTGATACGGGTTTGATATTAAAAAAAGCCATAAGATATTCTTTGTGTATCATATTCGGTTGTTTGTGCTTTATTTCAATTAAGTAACATTACATCGCATCAATATGTTACTGTTTTTATGTTATCTTGACACAAAGTGTTAAAGCTAAAGTAAAAGTTTACACGAGGACGTATGTCGGAGTTTTTTTTCATATCCCAGATTTTGATACATTTTCCCTTTGTCAGTATATTATATATCAGATGAATAACTATTCTATTGATAGCCATTATCAATTCTAAGATAAATCAATTCATCAAATGTCACTGTCCTGGAAGATATATATGAAATGAATATTTTGTTTTACTTTATCATTCCAGATAACGTCAGTGACCGATGATCGGTGAGAGAACCAATGAAATAAGTAATGCAACAATTAACAAAAATTAAAAAAAAAAAAAAAAAAAAAAAAAAAAACGAAGACATCAAGGGGACATTCAAAAGTCATAAGTCGAAGATACATTGACAACGCCATGGCACAAAAAACCTCCCGAAAAAACGACAAATAAGGCAACAACTCACTACATAGAAAACCTAAAATTGAACAACAAGAACCTCACACAATTGGGGGGATCTTAGATGCCTTTGAAGGATTAGCAGATCCTGCTCCACTAGTGGCACCCGTCATATTGCTCATGGTAATTAAAAATCCGGTGATGAGTCTCAATTGGTGATGTTACAGTCGAGTAAAAGAGGACGTCGGGATTGTGGTTACGACAATTGGAATAAATAAGCATTATCATTTCATTGCTATTTTAAGTCTTAAAATATTTAAAACAGAAAAGAAAGCAGACATTATAATACTTACGCCCAATGTGTTTGGATCATCTATCTAGAAGTTTGGTGAAAATAATAACACTTCTTTAAATATGTGAATGCATTTGCCGATTTAATGAAGACGGTTTATTCTATACAATCATATTTAATAATAATCATCATACATGCAAAGATTTTGAATTATTTTCCAAAGCAGTCTAAAATATTGAAGAATTTTTCACCTTAAAATACTGTATCCTAGAAGAAACGGATTTTTAGAACGCATCACATCGAGCTGCGAGCCACTGTCTATATTTACAGAACAAAAAGTCTTTTGTTTGATATGCAACTAAAATAGCTAAGCAATGAAAATTTAAAAGCAAATAAAACTACGAAATTTAAGTTTATATTTTGTTTAAGATAATACGCATTTGTGCTAGAATTAGGTGTAAACTGAACATTGTGTTTGGGAAAATTTTGTTAGTAAATTGCTAAATCAGATACAACTGTTTATTAAAAGATTTATGAATCAGCACGCGGAAGTAATATTTCTATCTTGTGATTTCATTGTATCATACCTATTAGGGACTCTAGTATATACTGAATCGCTAATTTTCAATTCTACAAAACTGCGTAGGCTTTATAAAGTAAGGATGACACGGATAATTGTTAGTCTACCACATTTTCGCTTCGCCTTTTCTCTACATTGTGTGGTACCAGTTAATTTATGGAAATATTCATGCATTTTCATTTTGGCAAATAACTTGATTTAACATCTTTGAGAAATGTCAAGATTAAATCTATAAAGTATGAAATCTAACCTTTTTAGACTGTGTTGGTCATTGATAGGAATATCGTTTTTTACTTCCTGTATGTACTACTGATATTGATAATCAACCCCAGGATATAACATTCACTATGATCAAATCGCTTCATTCTTTGTAATCGATCATCGCATAAATCTCAAGACCAATCGGTTTGAAAGGCAAGTAAATTTCTTCTTACCCGGATAAAAGAATTTCTAAAACCTTTTTGAAAGTATGTCCTGGTAAGCATCTAACATTCGATCAATATAAAACAAGATTATTTTAGACACATGTATAACACACGGATTTGATAAATACAACAATTTGAAGAAAAACTAGATACACATCGATATTCGCCTGAGAATGTGCAGTTTGTTGTTCTGGTTTCCCAGACATCCTAGATATCACAGTCGCTGGGTTGCTGTCTCATTGACGGATACCCCGGATCTCTTCTTATTCAAAAGAACTCTTTCAAAGAATAAAGAAACGAGCAGATTGATTTTGTAAGGAAAACGCATCACGTGACCAAAATGGGATATAAATATTTTAGAGTTCTTGCATTTGAAACCAAAATAAACATAAACGTTTCAGTTTTGTCAATAAAATTGTAAGAACTTAGGCATGTATAAAGAAATTAAATTGGAATCATCAGGTGAAATGAGAAGATAAAATAACAAACGTTTCATTATATTAACATAATCAAGCACGTGATAACATCGTACATTTGTATCTATATAATATTAGTTTACCTTGTACAAAGACCACGACAGCATATCAGTTTTAGTAATTTCCGTTTCATTTGTGGAACTTTTTAGACCAAAGGCGTTTAAGACACATTGTATAGACACCTGTCTATTGTCGAAGACTTTATTTTGCCCTGTAGATGACTTTTGATTATTCGCATCGGCGGGTTGATTTCTGATTGACGTATACGTAACCATTCATTTTTATCTAAAAGTCAATTAAAAAGATTGATTCATTGAATAACGTTGTTTTCGGTGTACATAGTATTTCTGGGGACACAGGGAACTTAACATTGTTCTACATGAACTTTTGTTAAGACGGAGTTCGTCTTTTTTGTTCTGTGTTATGAGTATTTACTATATCCGACCATTCTTGGGTTTGACATTGAGGATGTATACAACTTCATCTTTGCATTGATTGCCATTAAATATGCAACAATGAATGTCACACTTATAACCTTTATTATTACACGAGGACGTATGTCGGAGTTTTTTTTCATATCCCAGATTTTGATACATTTTCCTTTGTCAGTATATTATATATCAGATGAATAACTATACTATTGATAGTCATTATCAATTCTAAGATAAATCAATTCATCAAATGTCACTGTCCTGGAAGATATATATGAAACGAATATTTTGTTTTACTTTATCATTCCAGATAACGTCAGTGACCGATGATCGGTGAGAGAACCAATGAAATAAGTAATGCAACAATTAACAAAAATTAAAAAAAAAAAAAGAAAAGAAAAAAAAATAAAAAAAAACCGAAGACATCAAGGGGACATTCAAAAGTCATAAGTCGAAGATACATTGACAACGCCATGGCACAAAAAAAAAACCCGAAAAAACGACAAATAAGGCAACAACTCACTATATAGAAAACCTAAAACTGAACAACAAGAACTGTGGGGATCTTAGATGCCTTTGAAGGGTTAGCAGATCCTGCTCCACTAGTGGCACCCGTCATATTGCTCATGGTAATTAAAAATCCGGTGATGAGTCTCAATTGGTGATGTTACAGTCGAGTTAAAGAGGACGTCGGGATTGTGGTTACGACAATTGGAATAAATAAGCATTATCATTTCATTGCTATTTTAAGTCTTAAAATGTTTAAAACAGAAAAGAAAGCAGACATTATAATACTTACGCCCAATGTGTTTGGATCATCTATCTAGAAGTTTGGTGAAAAATAATAACACTTCTTTAAATATATGAATGCATTTGCCGATTTAATGAAGACGGTTTATTCTATACAATCATATTTAATAATAATCATCATACATGCAAAGATTTTGAATTATTTTCCGAAGCAGTCTAAAATATTGAAGAATTTTTTCACCTTAAAATACTGTATCCTAGAAGAAACGGATTTTTTAGAACGCATCACATCGAGCTGCGAGCCACTGTCTATATTTTCTGAACAAAAAAAGTCTTTTGTTTGATATGCAACTAAAATAGCTAAGCAATGAAAATTTAAAAGCAAATAAAACTACGAAATTTAAGTTTATATTTTTGTTTAAGATAATACGCATTTGTGCTAGAATTAGGTATAAACTGAACATTGTTTTTGGGAAAATTTTGTTAGTAAATTGCTAAATCAGATACAACTGTTAATTAAAAGATTTATGAATCAGCACGCGGAAGTAATATTTCTATCTTGTGATTTCATTGTATCATACCTATTAGGGACTCTAGTATATACTGAATCGATAATTTTCAATTCTACAAAACTGCGTAGGCTTTATAAAGTAAGGATGACACGGATAATTGTTAGTCTACCACATTTTCGCTTCGTCTTTTCTCTACATTGTGTGGTACCAGTTAATTTATGGAAATATTCATGCATTTTCATTTTGGCAAATAACTTGATTTAACATCTTTGAGAAATGTCAAGATTAAATCTATAAAGTATGAAATCTAACCTTTTTAGACTGTGTTGGTCATTGATAGGAATATCGTTTTTTTACTTCCTGTATGTGCTACTGATATTGATAATCAACCCCAGGATATAACATTCACTATGATCAAATCGCTTCATTCTTGGTAATCGATCATCGCATAAATCTCAAGACCAATCGGTTTGAAAGGCAAGTAAATTTCTTCTTACCCGGATAAAAGAATGTCTAAAACCTTTTTGAAAGTAAGCATCTAACATTCGATTAATATAAAACAAGATTATTTTAGACACATGTATAACACACGGATTTGATAAATACAAGAATTTGAAGAAAAACTAGATACACATCGATATTCGCCTGAGAATGTGCAGTTTGTTGTTCTGGTTTCCCAGACATCCTAGATATCACAGTCGCTGGGTTGCTGTCTCATTGACGGATACCCCGGATCTCTTCTTATTCAAAAGAACTCTTTTAAAGAATAAAGAAACGAGCAGATTGATTTTTGTAAGGAAGACGCATCACGTGACCAATATGGGATATAAATATTTTAGAGTTCTTGCATTTGAAACCAAAATAAACATAAACGTTTCAGTTTTGTCAATAAAATTGTAAGAACTTAGGCATGTATAAAGAAATTAAATTGGAATCATCAGGTGAAATGAGGAGAAGATAAAAATAACAAACGTTTCATTATATTAACATAATCAAGCACGTGATAACATCGTACATTTGTATCTATATAATATTAGTTTACCTTGTACAAAGACCACGACAGCATATCAGTTTTAGTAATTTCCGTTTCATTTGTGGAACTTTTTAGACCAACGACGTTTAAGACACATTGTATAGACACCTGTCTATTGTCGAAGACTGTATTTTGCCCTGTAGATGACTTTTGATTATTCGCATCGGCGGGTTGATTTCTGATTGACGTATACGTAACCATTCATTTTTATCTAAAAGTCAATTAAAAAGATTGATTCATTGAATAACGTTGTTTTCGGTGTACATACTATGTATTGTCTATCATTTGTTGTTTCGAAATTAATGGTCTTTTGTTGGGCAATGTATGACAAATATATGTTCAAAAAACCTCGCCCGTAATTATAAATTATGTAATTCATTGACCGCTCCCGACATGTGTAACTTCAAGGCATATTTTAGCGGCGATCGATGTCTTTCAAAAGTACCGCTTAAGTCGACGCTAGGGGCCGTCTTGACCTTGTTGTAGGGTATGAATGATTTGTTCATTGTTGAAGGCCCTACATCAACTGTCAAGATGAAGAACAGGAATAAAAGCCCTGTTCATTGATAATTTTCTATGTTTTCTATGTATTGTGTGCGATTTTGTCCCATGTACATTAACTACATATCCTTTCATTTTCTATACTATTTCTGAGGACACAGGGAACTTCACATTGTTCTACATGTACTTTTGTTAAGACGGAGTTCGTCTTTTTTGTTCTGTGTTATGAGTATTTACTATATCCGACCATTCTTGGGTTTGACATTGAGGATGTATACAACTTCTTCTTTGCATTGATTGCCATCAATATGCAACAATGAATGTCACACTTATAACCTTTATTATATAAAATTTGATATATTAGAATATCTGGAAATCTGGAAATTAAAACCTCGTATATGTTCAAAATTTTCATAACTAAACCATATATATTAAGAAGTGATAAAAAAGTCAACGATATTTTTGTCAGATTACAGTCTACAATACCGTTCATACGCTCCATTGCCCTTATCAATTTGACCTCAAGCAGGTATTTGCTTATATCTTGTTTCAGATGAACACACTAGCAAAAACTGTATCCTCCTGAAAACCTTACTTCCTCTAAGCCTTCCAGAGAGAGAGAGAGAGAGAGAGAGAGAGAGAGAGAGAGAGAGAGAGAGAGAGAGAGAGAGAGAGAGAGAGAGAGAGAGAGGCAAACAAAATGATCCATCCACCAAAATGTACTGTCCATCTCTAGTTTCATTCATTTTCACGGCTGTTTAACTAGAAACTCAACTTCAAATCAAATAGCCGTAGTGAGTGTATACAAAAATTTACATACATGCATATTCATAACTTGAATCTTTTTACAACATATAACTTGATGATTATTGATTCGGTTATTATTTAACAATAAACCTTCAAAAAATCCTCACATCTTCACAGCCTACAAAGCAAACAAAGAAAGAATGAAAAGAAGAATAGAATTTTAAAAAAAATTAAGTGTATATCCTAAATAAATCGTGTATTTTATTAATGTGAATGGTTATTCTTTTCAACACATAATATTGCTCAAGGCTCTAAAATTAACGTTTCCTATCTTGACTCCAAATATTAAAGCAGATGTGTACTGATAAAATTACTAAAATAATAAAGAATGGATTGATTGATGGCTGCTTAACATCCAACGAGAAATATTACATACATATTCAGCACAATTACGTGTTTTTAAAATGAAATATGAAGATACCCGGCTTTGTACTAGACCAACACGCTGAACCGTATTTGATGCTGTATAAAAAGTAACAATCCACAGAAAGACGTATCACTTTCCTCGTTCATGGCTGCAAAGCTGCAAATACTAATTCTAAATTTTGGGTCCCCAATACTTTGCAGCTTCGTACTATATTTGGATTTGATAATGTCGACCATTTTGTAGGTATTTGATTGGTCTCAGGCTTATATGTAACTAATGATAGAAATCTCATAAAATGTGTTTTCAGCACTTAAATCGATGTCAAGCGTACATAATAAGAAACAAGAACAGAATATGTTTTGTCAAAACGAAAAGAACAAATTCCTTAAAATCTTCTGTTGAACCCTCCCTTCGATCGAATCCATGACTTTTGCACTCGTTGGAAGTACGCTGCCGGGAAAGCATTGAGGAATTAACTCTATGTTTAACTAACATAAGTTTTATCACTTTTAACAAAGTGCTGAAACTAAAAAAAGATTAAATTTATTATTCTTCATATATTGTTGAAAGCAATACGACATTTGGAACGATTATGTTTTAGTCTAAATTTATGGAATCACACTGAAAGCCTATACAGATGCAACTACTTCAGACAAAGTTAACATCATACGATTGTATTTATTATGTTTAGACCAATTTGAAATTGATAATGTGGACCATTTTTTTAGGTATATTTGATTGGTCTCAGACTTATATTTACTTAATGATAGGAATCTTTCATAACTTAAATCGATGTCAAGCGTAAGTAATTAGAAACAAGAACAGAATATTTTTGTCAAAACAACAAAAGCCATCTCAGTAATGGTGGCAGAGGCACTTGCTCCATTGCGATATTAAAGCCCCCTCCCTCTCTTCCTAAAGAAAGAGAGAGGGCATCATCATCGCATGAAACAAGTGCTTGTGAATGTTGGGTCAAAATTTGCCACGTTCTGGTTATTCCAAACGTAACTAAATATGAAACTGAGACGGTGTGACAATCTCCTGCGCAGAGTTCATATCCGTTCCATACATGCTCCGCAATACTGCACTTAATATTGAGTGTAGTATTACGAAGTATTGAACAGAACGGATATGATCTCTGCGCCGGAGATTGACGGTGTGACAGAACATGGAAGGCCAGAATTGTAACTTTGAATTGGTCAAATTTAAGCGAAAATTAGAGTTTTCGTCCACAATTACATGTATAACGAAGGGAATTTTCTTTAAAATATAAGAGGGATATGACTGACGATTTCTTATTATGTATCCCAGTGAAATAGCAGAGCCTAAGAATGATTTTTATGTTTTTTTTTCATGAATAAATAAATACTTTAAATACCCTTTCATTAATTACATGCACTACCAACTTAATTTTAAATGTAGCTGGATATTTTAAATAAGTACAACATTACATGTGTTCGATTCTTATTTTGACCACAACTTGAAATCGCATTTAAATATATCTTCGTATGAGTCTTAAAGTGTTCAATGTCCACTTTACATAAAAGTATAGATAGCTTTTTATTTGAGATCCAGTTGCGATGATCTATCTCCATATATAAAACAAGAATACGAGATTTCTGCGTTCTACGATTTTTACCCAGAACTTTAATATTCTATCTACACATTCCCATTACATTATAATGTAAAAATCCATTGTCAATCTTCAATTTATAGATAGAACCTTTCTAAAAAAACAAACAAAAATCCATTTTGTGTTGCAGTTTTCCATCTCCAGAACGGTTGTTTTTTTTTCTTCATTTAAGCTGCTTGCTTATTCAAAATAAAAGATCACACCGAGTTACTGTTCAAGTTCGTAAATTAAATTCTTACATATCTTCCCATTTCTCAGTCAAATATTTAGGATATGGCACTTACAACTCCATATTTAATTTCTCAACATTTAGAAAAATGGTAGTTAGAACGTTACATTATCTCCACGACGATAGTGTTATTGTAACATAAAAATATTATTTTTCTTGTTATTG
Source organism: Mytilus coruscus (assembly GCA_017311375.1). Lineage (NCBI taxonomy): Eukaryota > Metazoa > Mollusca > Bivalvia > Mytilida > Mytilidae > Mytilus > Mytilus coruscus. The sequence goes on from CM029607.1 coordinate 30,331,986, forward strand.
TAATTTTTTATTAATGCAATTCTTTTCGCCCATTTCCATAGGTGTTTTAAATAAATGTTGCTAAACCCAAATGAGGATACTATACCTCCTTTCTACACCTCAAAGTGTTAGTAACCATTCGTCCCTCGCAGGAAGATAAATTACGAATAACTTTCTGAAAAAATTCTGTTCCTCAAAATGGCAATAACAATCATCCTTGATACATTTTCATTTTTTTACTTTGAATAAAGCTGTGAGCTTTTCTTTTCACAATTTTTTTATAATTCAACTAAATCTCCTGTTTATTGTTACAGCCATTAAATAGATAAATCAATTTATTATTATAAACAAATTGGTTTATATAATGAAATAAGCACAGTTCTAAACAATAAAATACGCATTGTTTTTACTATGTATGGTATCTGACAATTATATCTTATTCAAAAAACAAATAAAAAATCTTCATGAATATATATATATATATGACGATTTTTTCTTTATACATTGCATAATCGTTATGTTGCCGCTTTGCTTCTATTTTTCTATTTTTTTCCAAACGAAAGATCACAGTTACTCTCAAGGTAAAAGTGTGAATTTTCAATTTGAAAAATTCTTCAAAATGCTCTGTACACGAACTGAATTCTACTTTTAATTGAAAAATCAAACAAAATTAGAACTTGAAGAAGATTCTAAGGGCAAGTTAAAACACAAAGACAGACAACATTATGACCAAACGTAACAAATAAAAAATAGTCCGGAAAACACAACACAGAAAACTAATCATTGAGTAACAAACCCAACCAAAACTGTTGGTTAACTTAATATTGATTTGACTGTGAACTTTTATTGTCTGCAATGCAATTCAATGACATTTAGAGCATATTGTTCCGCTTCATGTGTCTCAAAAGTAAAAAGACTATCATATGTTATCATTTCCATACAGAAAAACAGAAATCATGGAGTTTTGGAGATTTTGAGATTCGATTTCTCAACTTCTTCGGGAATTTTAACACATATATGACAAAGAAGTCTTCCAAAGTTATTCTACAGATTATTAGCAAGCTGTGCAGTGAATTTAATTTTGTATCCGACTGTACGGTATGGGTTTTCCTCATTGTTGAAGGTCGTAAGGTGGCCTATAATTGCTTACTACCACTTCATTTTAACTCTAGCGGATAGTTGTCTCATTGACAATCATATCACATACTTTCTCATTTTAATACTAAACATTTTCAAATTTGAAGCGCATTTATAGTAAATGCTTGCATACATTTAGGCTCCTTTCTTTAAGCTAAACGTTCATGAAAAATCAGTAGCAGTACAAGATTAAGTCATATATTAGTCAAACAACCCATCAAGCCATTAACTTTGTTTTAATAACGATCATGCCACATTCCTCAGCATGAAATCAATTAGAACACCGCCATTCTTATCTTGATAATGATATGTAGTTAGAACATTTAATCTTTCCAATTGCGAAAAGTAATCATTTTATTAACAAATAGCCCACAGACTCGATACTGTTGTATTGTTTGAAGTGGCTTAACCTCAACACCTTAAAATCAAAATTATTTATCTTTTATCGCTAACTACTTAATATCATGACTTCATTTCACTTTGGATATAATAGTGAATGTTTACCGATTTTAGCACCTAGAGAAGAATTGTATGGACGAAGGGTTTAGTCACTACGCGAGAGTGTTTACCGAAAAACTTAACTGTAGGTGTTTGAAGTAACACTTCCATGCAATGTTTAATATAAAAATCCTCCCATTTTGCGTGTTCCATTCATTCAAACTTGCGACCTTTTCATTCTTAGCCAATCAACGTGTATCATGGTTATCAATGCAAACTCAGATAAATATATATGATAGGGCGCTTCATCAAAACTTAAAAACATTCAATTTGTGTAAAACTAAATAGAAATAAAAATTAGTTACAAGAAATAAGAAATATTCTTGTTTGTCACGTAAAATTACAAAGAAAAGATCGATTTGATGAATAAAAATCGTCAAGTGGTGAATAAGTTCGTGTAGATTTCAATAGAAATTGGATATTTTCTATTTATTATAAGATTGAAGTAGTTTTGAACACATGTTTGATTTATTTAGAGAGATTTTATTACTTGCTGGTTTGCACACCTGGTCGTAACAGCCGAAATAAGATTTTCGGCATTACGTCCCGAACCAGAAATCAAGGAGAGAGAGAATTATCAACCAGGTAAGAAGTATTTCATTTTTTAAAGAAAACAATGTACGTTTTTCTATCTGTATCTGTTGTTTTTACATCAAGTTCAGAAGAATTCTTAACCTATTGAAGAAAAAAATCGGGGTTATTGACCTGTAAGATCAGTTTTAATAATCTTGATCGGTTCCATATGTAAGTTTTAATTAGAATATATTTCTTGCCGTATTATTGTATTTCTTTATACATGGGACCACTATAGATACCATTCCCGTTGAAGAAATTGGGAAACTGAAATTTCATTTTTCTTAAAATTGCAAATAGAAAATTTCTACAGTTTTCTTAACTAATTCAGTAGCGATAATGCATTTTAATGTAAGATTTTTCCTAAAAATTAAAATTATCTAAAAAAATATGTACGTCTATATCATTTCCGCTTTTTTTCTATTAGTTTGATATAAATTTTAAGCCTTTAAATTACTTTTTGTGTCGAACAAATGCGATTCTTAATTATTTGATTGCAAAAAATGCACTTACGACCCATAATCATATATCAAAAGATTCATAATTTCGTTTAGTTGATATAATCATTTAATATATTGATTGACAATTTAAATATGGTCTCAACATTATTACTGCATTAAACAGAATGTTCTCAAGTAAATTAAAATGTTTGCACAGACTTCCTCTTCATTGGGTAACTTTGGTTTAGGCCTAGTAACTGTTAATACTGCTCAACTTTCATTTCTTTTAATATTAAGTAGATTTTTTCAGAATGAAATTTTCATATCAAATTATGAACTATAAATCTGATGATTTACAATTTTATAATTTCAGTTTCATTTTTCTTCGCGTGTCCAAAATCTTCTGAATTCAAAAACAAATAAAAATCTTCATGAATATATATATATATGACGATTTTTCTTTATACATTGCATAATCGTTATGTTGCCGCTTTGCTTCTATTTTTCTATTTTTTTCCAAACGAAAGATCACAGTTACTCTCAAGGTAAAAGTGTGAATTTTCAATTTGAAAAATTCTTCAAAATGCTCTGTACACGAACTGAATTCTACTTTTAATTGAAAAATCAAACAAAATTAGAACTTGAAGAAGATTCTAAGGGGCAAGTAAAAAACACAAAGACAGACAACATTATGACCAAACGTAACAAATAAAAAAATAGTCCGGAAAACACAACACAGAAAACTAATCATTGAGTAACAAACCCAACCAAAACTGTTGGTTAACTTAATATTGATTTGACTGTGAACTTTTATTGTCTGCAATGCAATTCAATGACATTTAGAGCATATTGTTCCGCTTCATGTGTCTCAAAAAGTAAAAAAGACTATCATATGTTATCATTTCCATACAGAAAAACAGAAATCATGGAGTTTTGGAGATTTTGGAGATTCGATTTCTCAACTTCTTCGGGAATTTTAACACATATATGACAAAGAAGTCTTCCAAAGTTATTCTACAGATTATTAGCAAGCTGTGCAGTGAATTTAATTTTGTATCCGACTGTACGGTATGGGTTTTCCTCATTGTTGAAGGTCGTAAGGTGGCCTATAATTGCTTACTACCACTTCATTTTAACTCTAGCGGATAGTTGTCTCATTGACAATCATATCACATACTTTCTCATTTTAATACTAAACATTTTCAAATTTGAAGCGCATTTATAGTAAATGCTTGCATACATTTAGGCTCCTCTTTCTTTAAGCTAAACGTTCATGAAAAATCAGTAGCAGTACAAGATTAAGTCATATATTAGTCAAACAACCCATCAAGCCATTAACTTTGTTTTAATAACGATCATGCCACATTCCTCAGCATGAAATCAATTAGAACACCGCCATTCTTATCTTGATAATGATATGTAGTTAGAACATTTAATCTTTCCAATTGCGAAAAGTAATCATTTTATTAACAAATAGCCCACAGACTCGATACTGTTGTATTGTTTGAAGTGGCTTAACCTCAACACCTTAAAATCAAAATTATTTATCTTTTATCGCTAACTACTTAATATCATGACTTCATTTCACTTTGGATATAATAGTGAATGTTTACCGATTTTAGCACCTAGAGAAGAATTGTATGGACGAAGGGTTTAGTCACTACGCGAGAGTGTTTACCGAAAAACTTAACTGTAGGTGTTTGGAAGTAACACTTCTCCATGCAATGTTTAATATAAAAATCCTCCCATTTTGCGTGTTCCATTCATTCAAACTTGCGACCTTTTCATTCTTAGCCAATCAACGTGTGTATCATGGTTATCAATGCAAACTCAGATAAATATATATGATAGGGCGCTTCATCAAAACTTAAAAAACATTCAATTTGTGTAAAACTAAATAGAAATAAAAATTAGTTACAAGAAATAAGAAATATTCTTGTTTGTCACGTAAAATTACAAAGAAAAAGATCGATTTGATGAATAAAAATCGTCAAGTGGTGAATAAGTTCGTGTAGATTTCAATAGAAATTGGATATTTTCTCTATTTATTATAAGATTGAAGTAGTTTTGAACACATGTTTGATTTATTTAGAGAGATTTTATTACTTGCTGGGTTTGCACACCTGGTCGTAACAGCCGAAATAAGATTTTCGGCATTACGTCCCGAACCAGAAATCAAGGAGAGAGAGAATTATCAACCAGGTAAGAAGTATTTCATTTTTTAAAGAAAACAATGTACGTTTTTCTATCTGTATCTGTTGTTTTTACATCAAGTTCAGAAGAATTCTTAACCTATTGAAGAAAAAAATCGGGGTTATTGACCTGTAAGATCAGTTTTAATAATCTTGATCGGTTCCATATGTAAGTTTTAATTAGAATATATTTCTTGCCGTATTATTGTATTTCTTTATACATGGGACCACTATAGATACCATTCCGTTGAAGAAATTGGGAAACTGAAATTTCATTTTCTTAAAATTGCAAATAGAAAATTTCTACAGTTTTCTTAACTAATTCAGTAGCGATAATGCATTTTAATGTAAGATTTTCCTAAAATTAAAATTATCTAAAAAATATGTACGTCTATATCATTTCCGCTTTTTTCTATTAGTTTGATATAAATTTTAAGCCTTTAAATTACTTTTTGTGTCGAACAAATGCGATTCTTAATTATTTGATTGCAAAAAATGCACTTACGACCCATAATCATATATCAAAAGATTCATAATTTCGTTTAGTTGATATAATCATTTAATATATTGATTGACAATTTAAATATGGTCTCAACATTATTACTGCATTAAACAGAATGTTCTCAAGTAAATTAAAATGTTTGCACAGACTTCCTCTTCATTGGGTAACTTTGGTTTAGGCCTAGTAACTGTTAATACTGCTCAACTTTCATTTCTTTTAATATTAAGTAGATTTTTTTCAGAATGAAATTTCTTTTCATATCAAATTATGAACTATAAATCTGATGATTTACAATTTTATAATTTCAGTTTCATTTTTCTTCGCGTGTCCAAAATCTTCTGAAATGCACATGTATATTGATAGAACTGTTAGGCTTATTTCCACAGACCTGTAAGTTAGGGGACGACCATTTGATATTCGGGGGAGTGGGGGGTCTGACGGGATTATAATGTCCCCTTTTTAAGAGTCTCGCTTGGTATTTTTGCGAAAACTGATTTTCACGTATGTAAAATTTTATTTTCTGCACTTTTTTGGACGTAATATATTAATTTTTATCCTATGTTGGGCAAGTTATTTTTTCGGCTCTTACCAGGCCAGAATAGTTATTTACAAAATCTTTCTGTCGCCCCCCCCCTCCCCCCCCACAAAATATAAATATCAAATGGTTCTCCACTTAGCACATCTGGGAATTATGATAAACATCCCCTTCTTTTGCCAGTCTGATTAAGATAGACCTCTAGATGTGTTTTGTTTTATTGTATCGTTAGGTTGTTGTCTAGACTAATCATGACGATTACTCCATATTTTTATCCTTTAATTCATATTTCTATGAAATACATTTCCTCCATTGTACTAAAGTTTTGATAACTAAATCATTTGTTTACAGTTTAATTATGTTTTAACTGTCTCGTTGATGTTTATAGTTTACCCATATCTATTTTTAATCTTTCTGTTAAAGATAATCTAGATTGTTACAGAATAAACAAGATAAATATGACAAGACAGTTAGTGCAAGCACGCGTGGATCCACCCATTTAAAAAAAAAACGGGTGGGGGTTTAACCCCGCGGAATTCCATAAAACGTTCACAAAATTTAAAAAAGGAAAAAAAAAAAAATATCGAAAAAAGTGTTTCCAACCCCCGGACAACCCCTGGATCCGCCAATGGCACGGGGGTCATAATTTTTACTTTATAATCATTTCTCCCAGTTGTTAAAAAGTCAAAATCCTTGTCAATGTATTAATACCACCAATAGTATTTAACATGTTGGTTAAAATTGTACATCTAATTTTGAAAATAAGGTGGAACGCAATCCGGAGACAAGAAGGGAACGACAATTTGATATCGGTTTGGGTGGGTGTGGTTTCGGATTGACTATTCATTTTCATTTCGCAGCACAAACACTTTTTTTCAATTTTGTAAACAACTGTTTCCTGCATTTTGTGTTGGAGAATATGCATTTTCATTCTGTAGAGGTTAGTTTTTTTCAACTCTTACCAGGCTAGGATACCTATTTTCAAAAGTCTCCTGGTACCTTTTCCCCACCAGAAAATCAAATGGTCGTCCCCTAGGTATAATCCTTTTGTTTCGATGAGAAACAGGTAATATATTTCTTTTATTTAGCTGATAATAGATAAATATTGAACTAAAAGTTAAAGAATTACCCTGAAGTCAAAATCTGAAAGAACTAATTTCATCATTTTGATCACCCACAGAGGTTTGATTCAGTTTGTTACATACTCCAGGAAAAAGATAAACGGAGCCATTTTCTTTTTCTTATTGATAATCAGTTTTGTTCAAATAAAAAGCTTATGGGATCGATTTTGTTCGGAAATGATCGAACTCGATTGATTTCGTCACTCCAATCAAATCCATCATTTGAAAACGGGAGTGATGGTAAATTTTGCTCACTACACTTCATAGATTAGGGAAATTTCGAAAGATGAAAATAGGTTTCCGCACCAATTAAACTTCATATCTCTTGTTTTACGTTTTCTTACCAAGCAGAAGCGTTGTGGTGGTATTAAAATTGGAATAATAATAAACCCCTTCACACGTCGTGCATGTTCAAAGTCAGAAATACCCCCAACGATTCTCTGATGATTGTTTTGTCCCAGCAGTTTTTTTTTAAATTTTTATTCACAACTTGTATAGAATCGGAACGATTTGAAGCTTGACATGTTGACATTTGTTAATATAGAAAAAAAAAACTGTCTGTTCAAGCCTAGGTATGGAACGCCAAAACTGCCTTATTATGTCCATTTTCATTATATGTTGTGTATTTGCCATTACATGATGTGATTTAACCCTCCAACGAAGTATTGCAACGAAATGATGACCGGTTCTCCATATTTAACATTATCAAATAACATAACTTTATTTTGAATTAAATGATATTTTTTGTCCAGTATGCATTTGGGATCTTCGGTGGCCGAGTGGACTAAGAAGTTTAAATATGGTCTCACTATCCTGTCAACCCTGGGGTAGTCAGTTCAAACCCAGCACGTAGCAGGTGCATTCGATTCCAATGTTAATTGACTAAAATTGCCAGTTTTCCTAATGAAGGTCGGTGTTTCTCTCTTGGCACTCCAGCTTCCTCAACCAATAAAAACTGACCGCCACGAAATAGCCAATAGTGTTTAAAGTGGCGTTAAACACGAACAATCAATCAATCCAGTATGTATTTAAAGATGTATGATTTGACATAATTTGCTGTGGAATTGGCCATGTGTTCTTGTTTTGATCGTAATATGCAAAAGAAGTTTTATAAAAAGCGTACATCTGATAACAGGAAAAGCATTTTTACATGAACATTTTCTCTTTGTTCTCACTTTAATTATGAAAAACTTCTGACCTACAACGAATAATTGTTTACCATAGACTAATCCCATGAAGAGTTGGCCTTGAATAAACCTCATTTCTACGAAATAATTAGTTACAGTAAGAAATACTTTCGCTAGAAGGTTATCACGAAGTATTTGCAGTGCAATTTTAAGAGCATTTTACAGGCACTAATCCAGGATTTGATGTGAGAGGGGGTTGGGGCGTACCTGAGAATAAGGCATTAGAGAATTTATTTTGAAACACAATCTGCTGTAATTTTTCATTTATTACATTTTTTCCCTCTTTCTATGGGGGAGGGGGTGACAAGTGCGCCCCACTCTGAATCCGCGCCTGTTTTATGATATATTTTTTTAATTTAACAGCGGACTTGTGAGCGTTTTGCCAGTATTTTAATATTTATGACGCGTTTCGTCTTTTTCTTAATCTTTCCGTGCATCTTACGCTCAAATTGAAAAAGAGTATATAGTATTACAAATAGTATATGGAGAAGACTTCATAAGTATGATTAACTTGTGTCTCATCCATTTTGCTTAGATGTAGCAAATAAAATATGTTTAAACTAAATTACAAATTGTATAAAAGCCGTAATAGGAATGGATTCACCCTTTTCATTTGAATGTTCTTCATAATGTTTGTTTTTATATACTCCTCAAGATGCCAATGACCATCTGAATGATCAATTGATTTATTGCTGTTTGCCTAGCTTCCAATGAAAAATATTCCAAGCATTTTCAGGATAACGAATGACCGTCTGACGAGACTTAAATATTTGATTTGTTTAAAGTAAGCTGTCTCCAGACGATCATTTTGTAATCAATTATATTATGATTAATTATAGGATAAATCAGCTTAACCTCTTCATTGACCTAAAATTGCACTGCAATATACAATAAAACCACACCTCTATTCAACAAGCTATTAGCATAACCCCATCTTCAATATCAGCTACCCTTTAGAACCAATTTGACATCGTTTGCTTACTTAAATATATGCATATATATTGCAAAGATAGGTTAAATAGAAGTCTGTTAAAGAATACACCTACGGCAATATATAATACTAAAACTGGAAGATGAGGTATATATGATTACCAATGAGACAACACTATCTACCAGAGACCAAAGGACGAAGCCTGTTCTTAGCCAGGAACCTGTTTCAGTTGATTAACGTTGACTTTGCATATATTTGATTACTGATTAATGTTCAACTTAAAATCTCCTTGAAATGGATAACAGATATGTACAATGGTTGTCTCTTTTGAAATTTCCCCTTTTAGTTTACCTTTTTACTTTAATGATTTACCCTGCGATGTGGGTCTTTATCCTTTGTTCAAAACCATACTTATCTGCACGGTAATGAGTCTTCTTTGTTGACAGTTTGTAAATGTTTATCCCTTTTAAGATATCATGTGAGTCTTTCGCCATCTTGGATCGTACAATAGCAGAAATCGACCGGTCTGGATGTTTAATAAAAATAGGAAATTTTTAGACAGGAAAGCAATTCATCAGTTAGACTTCATTAAGAAAATTGTTGGATTTTATCTTATTACAACGTCTGTTTTTACAAATGCAGATTATTTGTTTTATTTATTTCAATTTAGAAAAAAACTTTATCACATAAGGTTAGATAACTCAGTTGTTTAATTTGAATTTTTATTTTCTATAACAGCAAGGAAAAAACGTACGACAACCTCATTGTTTTCTTTCAATTTTCCAGAAACATTTTATAAGAGCTATATTTTCATTTTTTTCTTCTTCAAAATTTTGTCCATTAGATTTATTTTTATTAATAACTTCCTTTGTATAAATTTTACAAAAAGTGTTAATTATTCCAAAACCTGTAGCTTAACACCAAGCTCAGTGATCGATATTTTTATCATATTTTTGAAAATGCACAATATAAACTACTTTTTGCAAAGTGTGAGAAATTCTGTCTTTTTTTTTTTTTATTATACCCCATTACTTGGTCTTCCTTAATTGGCTTTTAAATCATAACTGGCATCTGCGTTTTGAAAAGACAACAACTATATATAATTTCACAGTCTCACAGTTGTTGGTTTCATAGTGACAAACATAAACAATAAATTCACCACCGTTTCACTAAGAATACGTTGTTGTTATTTGTATAACAGATGAAGTAAGATTACATAAATAACATGAAGCTGGTATACTTTGAATGAATATTACAAAACATTTTTTATTTTTTTATTCTTCTGTCTTCCAACACAATATTCCCATCAAACTGCATTTTACATTCTTTCAGTCATTATAAAAACCTCACAATTCTAGTAGACCAAAATTTATGTCGTGCATGTTCAAAATTTTTACTTATAATTTTTGTTTTATCTAAATTTTTGTACATATTTGATGATTAAGTTTTCTTTATATACTTATATGCCTTGGAACACTAAACATCAAGTTGTAAAAAGAACTTTTCCACCAAAAATCAGATCAAAAAAGTAAAATCACAAAAAAAAACCGAACTCCGAGGAAAATTCAAAAAGGAAAGTCCCTAATCAAATGGCAAAATCAAAAGCTCAAACACATCAAACGAATGGATAACAACTGTCATATTCCTGACTTGGTACATGCATTTTCTGATGTAGATTTTAAAGCTAGCTAAACCTCTCACTTGTATGACAGTCGCATCAAACCATACTCCCGATGTTTGTAGCTTCTTGTAATAGTAAAGACAAGGTATGATGAGGCCACTAATTTGGCCCCTGAAATTTGAAAATCAAAAAGTATTAAAAATCTGCTGAATAGTATGTTTTACAAAGAAATTAATGTATGTAAAATATCTTTTTGGGTTAGGATGTTGCTCATATCTATTTTGCCATTTTTGGTCAAATATGTCAGTTTCGCCACAGTGACATCATAAATGACCTTTTTGCACCAATGTGTCCAGATTATATTACCCTGTTCATTTATCCATTAAATGAACATAATTTTGAAAAAAATCTGTCATAAATTTACTACGTTTGGAATTATAGGGGCCTAAAAATGGCCCTTTTCATACTTTTAGTTGTAATGTAAGGCAAATTTCATATCTGGTCAACCAGTAAAAAAATCATTATTTTTATTTTGTCTGGATTGAAAGACTTAAACTACCCCTTTGACCGTTTGTCTAGCTTTCTGAATGACCAACAAACGCCTTAATCCCTCCATTCATCAAGTACATGTATTGTACGTGAGACTTAGGAATTTTATTTCGCGCATTTTCAAAAGATACATTTTAAATTGAAATGAAAAATCTTTTGAATTTGGAATTTTACACCATTATTTAGAATTGACGCATAATTTTCCGTTGAAAATGTAAATAATAGTATGCTCTGTCTGATTTTGTTTGTTATTTTTTAATCTATTTTCGAATGATGCAACTCGATTACGAATCAGTAGTGTAGTGCACCTGTGACTATTGAAATATTTTTTTTTCGAGCTATCGTTTGAAATATTACCATTGATACACGGGTGCACTGACTGCGCTGTTTAAAGCATATTTATGTTAATATATATTAACATCAGTATTTGACGTAACATATTTTATTAGTTATAAAATACTAAATTGTTGGTATCAACATTTTCATGTCTCAGCGAGATATATTTATATATTGTTCAGTTTTTCGATTACAGAATATACAGAATATATTACCTAATCTTTTCATTTCTTTACATTTCATTTCCCGTTTATTTGAATCCCCGATTGTTGTAATGTCGGGAAACGTATTAATTCGGAGATATGTATTGCGCATTTGTCTTTTAACTTTATCTAGAACTGACACATTTTTTCAGTCATTTTCGATGCGGTCTTTTTGTAAGTGTACTTTGTCGACATTATATATTTCCAGCCGAAGGTCAGTAGTTCTCTCAGGGCATCCGTCTTTCTCCACCAATAAACATTGATCGCCACGATATAGACAAAAGTTCTGAAAGTGGCGTAAAACACCAACAGTCACTCACTCAATCAATCAATCACTCAATCAATCAATCAATCAATCAATCAATCAATCAATCAATCAATCAATCGACATTAAAAAATCTCATTAGGACATACACCAATGGAAGATGTGTATATTTTATTGCACGCAATAAATTGATCTACGGTCCAGGTTTTAAAGATTGCAGAGAAAGAATATTTCTTTGGTCATGTGGTGTAAGAAACATTAACCAAAACGAGGTTACATATATCATTCCAACAATTACCAGATGCGCATTATTTCGAGTTTCATATCAGATATTTTCTGGTTGTTAAAAGGAGAACTTTTTCTCCGACTGAGCCTGTAAAATTTTTATAACGTTATATTATAAGCTCATGTACGGACTACATACTTAAATTTCTTTTCTGGGCTCAAAAGTGTTCCAAATTTTAATGTTCAACTTCCCATTCTATCTGACCTTATATGTATGTTTACACCCCAACTAAGCTACATTATATACGTACATGCATTTGGGATGACATCTATCTAGAAATGTAAATGTGCTTGTCAGGAGCCTGTAGTTCAGTGGTTGTCGTTGATTCATGTGTCATATTTGTTTTTCGTAAACTGTTTTGTTATAAATTAGACCGTTTGTTTTCTCAATTGAATTGTTTCATATTTTTCATGTCGGGGCCTTTTATAGCCTACCATACGGTATGGGTTTATCTCATTGTTGGAGGCATCACGGTTGCCTATAATTGCTTACATCCACTTCATTTGAACTTTGGTGGAAATTTGTCTCATTGGCAATCATACCACATCTCCTTATTTTTTATATTATGTGGATACTAATAAAAAGAACCAGTGTCCTTTACACCAACTTATATTACGGCCAAAAGGTGATACTTTCGGAAGATTAGTTGCTTTAGTAACCATGGAAACAGCAAAATTGTGAAAAAATTCAAAAATGCTTCAAACTTTACTGAACATTTACAGAAATAAGTGTTGTAATGCATATTCGTGCATTCACTGTTTGAAAGTTTCAAAATGGCTGCCTGCCGTTGAGTGGCAATTGGGGGACCGGGGTGACATCCACTATTGCTTGAAATGGCAATTCTAGATAGTGGTACATGTACATTGTACATGTAATATTAGGTTCAAGTCTGGAGCTAACACACTTATATATTTTGAACTGAAATGGTAACTTTAATCCAGACTGAACAATAACATTAAAGTCATATGTCCGTCAATTTTCAGACATTTCAGTTTTGGAAAAAATTCAGATCTGTTCAACCTATTTCAAGCTGTTGTTTTCATCTTTGCTAAATATTATACATTGAATTGTCGATGAACAGGTCTAAGTTAATCGCAAGCTAAATATCTGTCCGACAAAAAAAAAAAAAAAAAAATACTTGAAAAGATTTCTACATGAACATCTACAACATGGATTCGTTGTATAATAGTTCAAAGGTCATGTTTAGTAGGAGCGGGACTTATGCAATGCCGGATTATGAAATGCAAAACAATATAAATTGTCATAAACTGACTTGCATAATAAAAGTACGGCTGATCATTATATGATTTAACAAAAAGAACAAGTCATTTTGCATTGCAGTATTTGCTAGTTGAATATACCTAATGGCATTAAAGCAGACTATAAATGGATATAATGACAATGGCATGATTTATTTCTTCATAAAATATCACAATTTCCTCCTAGCATGTTATACAATTATACATTTCCATTCATAAATTGTGTTTTCAAACTAAGAATGTCTCCAAGGAACCTTAGGTGTGGTTACAAACAGGTTAACATCCACACCCGAGGACAAAGCCAGCATGTTTCATTCAGAATAAGTGTCAGTTCTTAACATAAAATTTCAGTTTATATCCACTGAATAGCATGTTAACCTTCTTTGATCAGTCTGTATGTGATATAGTGCAGTCCTTTGTTTGTGTAGGTGTTTTGTGTTTTAAACTAAAAACAGAATATTAAATTGATTTAAGCAAGGTTATTTTTTAGTTGTTTTAAATCGATCGATTTCTATTTACGAGCAGTCTTTTTTGTTTTGTTGTTTAATTTTTTTTATAATCTGTTAATCTATTTAGTCTCAATGTTATGCTTTTGTGGATATCTTTTGGGTGTTTGTCCGATTTCAGGTGACATGTTGACAAACAAGTTTGAACTTAGGACTTTTGTCAAAAAGAATGTATGTTTGAGGAAAATACTAAATTTGTATAAACTAAGTGAGCCGTCTTATTCTGTCATAGCAGATGGCATAGCTTTTAAGTTTTACAGTACAAACAAATAAAATAAAAGATTTGTTCCATATAGAAAAAAATGGATACAGAGTAAATGCTTACGACTCAGCACAAAAGATCATTAAGGGGGGAAAGCCGAGGTTGACAGAAACTGCGCAAAGACACTGACCGCTATTTCAAAAGTCAATTCCAATATTTTAGTGATAACCATGTACCTGCAATAGTTGCCGCTATTTTTTAAACGTCTTGAATTGCTTGTTTTCATTTTCTTATGGAGGTTTAAATAATTCAGAATATTTTGACAAAGCAACTACCAGTTGACAAGGTTGACAGAGATATTAATTTTCTAGACGTCAGCAGGATATATTGACACTAAATCGGCCAAAAAATTGACAGCTAAATTGGCGAAGAAATTTCATAAGAAGAAATGAGATATTTCACGAGAAAACGGATTTGCAAAGTATGAATAGCAAAAATGTAAACCGTATTCCTCAATTTAAATTATTATGCAATAGAAAACATAACTTAATTACTATTCTGAGACCAATAAGATGGTTTTCAGTAATAAAAGATAGTAAACACTTCATTCGCTTTTTTCAATACATCACTTAAGATTAAAGAATACTGATATTACATGCCATAAATTATTTGACATCAACAAACCTTCAAAATAAGTTTGTAGCGTCAATTCCGTGCGCTTGAAAAAAATCTCGCGCCAATCTTATATTGAAGGTTAGTTGATGTCAAATTATATAACCCTGTATTTGTTCATATTTCTTCATGACATACTGTTGCCAAACCTTTCTGTTTTCACCAACTACATTATCTATGCCTATATTTCAAAAGAGACAAGAATAAGTCTAATAGAGAGAGTGAAATTTCTAGAAAGAAAGCATTCAGATGCGAGTAGCAGAATAGGAGGGCGGAATTATTTTTTTTCTCAAACAAAAAAAGGATTGAACATAGATTGAATAACGTAATGTAACCACCGAAATTTGACAAATTTTGATCTCAAATAGTGACCATACTCTCTAAAACTAGGCAAAATAATAGTGGAGAATATCAAATTTCTTACTGTTATAAAATTTTGGAAATCATTTAAAATTAGGGAATGTATCTCCCTCAGACATAGCTTTGACCGGTCCTTTTTAGATTTATCAGCTCTTAAACGTTTACATTAGGTTTTGAATTTTCAAATTATTTAGCCTGGAGTCTCACTAAAGAGACATTAATTGTCATCTAATGCAGTAAAACTGGTACCGGAAGTGTTAGTCTTGTTGATTTCTCACAACTCTTATACAGGCAAGAACATCATCACACAAGGGAACGATTGAATTTTATGTTTATTTTTTATATAAAAAATTTGCCTCTAAAACTCTTTTTATGTTGATGCCCCTCTATATAAAAGTACAAAATAAATAAAATAAAATTGTATTGAAATAACTTGAGGAATATAAAAATTGTACGCATGTTTGAGGTGAAATACTTTATAGAAATAGATATTCAAGTTCATTAAAATACAAAGTTTAACAGAAAAATAATAGCTATTTATCGTGTTGAATGCGAATCACTTTAAAAGGAAACAAAGGAAAGATAAAATATTTAACAAAATAACAACTGAAGAAATGTAATAAGATGTGTTTAAAATGTTGACATCTTTGTTCAAAGGTCTCGCATCACGAAAGACACCATATCAAATACAAGAAAATTAAACTTTATTTTGTTCTGGACTCGGATGAAGACGTGAAATTCTTTTGTATTAAAGTAATTCCATCCGTACACTTGATAATCAAGTATGAAGCATGTTCATACGATTAAAATTTAACTTTATATTATATTTCCTTTACTAACTATCTAGGGTGTTAACTGAACATCAAATAGCCATAGATAATTTGAATGTATTTTGCTTATTGTTGAAGGCCGTACAGTGTCCTGTAGTTGATTACATCCTCATCCTTTTGTCTCTGGTGGATAAGTGTCTCATTGACAAGCATGTCTTATCTATAGGGTCTTAACCGTTGAGTATCATATAGCCACAGATATTCTTAAGGATGTACTTAGGTGAGGTTTTGGAAACTTCGTCAAATGTTCGGACTCCTTGGTTTTTTTCCTACGATACAGGGTAAAATATTTTGCCCCATAACACCCATTTTTCTTTTCAAATAAGACTTCAATAGCTCATAAAAGGTCATTTACCAAAATTTAAGCAGATTCTAGATTTCTCTTCTATTCAATTTGAGACCCAAATAATACCAATGCAAATATAAGGTAAAAGTCCGAGTCTGCCTTTTCCCTCCATTTTTTAAAAATTAAATATCTCGAAAAGGAGCTCCATAACCTATCAATATTTTGAGCTTATACTGTTCCTTAACTAATGTTCTTCTGACTTATAGTATCAATTTCAAATTCTAGATTTTTTAAATTTCACCTAAGTACATCCTTAACGTATTTCGCGCATTGTTGAAGGCCGTGCAGTGTCCTATAGATGTGTACATCCTCGTCCTTTTGTCTTTTGGTGGATAGATGTCTCGTTAACAATCAAATATTATGTAGGGTCTTAACTGAACATCATATAGCCACTGATAATCTGATCGTATTTTACTTATTGTTGAAGGCCGTACAGTGTTTACATCATCGTCCTTTTGTCTCTGGAGGATAGCTGTCTTATTGACAATCATAACTTATCTCCTTGTTTTTATATGTATTTTTTTAAAATATGTATATCAACAATGAATATTACTTATAAAATGCAAACAAGACATTTTGATTATATATATAATGTATTATAACTACTTGTATTCACATGAATACCCCCTCCCCAAAAAAAAAGGAAGGTTACTATTAGTTAAATCCTATTCATCTTTGTTAGATATAGAACCATATTTCATGAAGGACTAGCGGGGACGAGCACATCTTTGTTAGACGTTTATTTAAAAGAAAAAAAAAAAACAAATATTGGTGACCATAACTTACTTATAGAAAAAGGGCAGATATCTCAATTTACATCGAAATCAATAAACGTTTCTGATCTCTAAACCCCAGAAGATGAAAACCATTTTCTCCAATACTGTCAAAATAACAAAAAAATAGTACAAGTTTTTAATGACATTGCTATAGATAATCCTATATTTCAAATCTTTCCGATTCTGGAAAAGTAGTCGTCCTGCTGAATCCTTCAAATTTAAAGCAAGTGAAAAATCAGGTTCTTTTATAACACAGTCTTTGGAGCTGAGGACACGGGACGCTTAGTTCAGTTTATTTTTCGTTGCTTTTTTATCATTTGTTTTGTCATAAGTATCAATTATGTTAATTTATATGATGAAAAGGTTTATAATTAAAATAAGTAGGACCATGATCTTACTTCATTTCAGGATGTTGGCTGGGGAAACATCATTACAAGCTTATGGAGAAATTTTCACCTGCATTGGAACCAAACGGAAGACTCGTTTGTATTCTTTGCCAGTGTATTCCGGTAAATATTACTACTTATAGATATGTCATTGCTTTTGAAATAAACTAAAATTGTTAAGAGATATATATTTTGTAATTCTCCTTAAAAACAGTGTTATACCACACAGTCGAAGATCCAGGATTTATAATAAAGAGGAGGACCGGAGAGCCTCACCGGAAATCTTGCCTTTAAGGATGCCCTACAGTAAAAATGAGAACATGTACAATAAGAATCAGCAATAAAGGGGGAGGAGGAGGCGGGTTGACTTGCATGGGCTCTCCCTGGATTCGCCCTAGCCTAATCACATTACGTGCACGTGCTTTTTCACAGAAATTATAAGGTTTTATTTAATGTGTGACTCGTACCATCTACATCAGAGATCTACTGAAGTTTTCACAGTGAAAACGTGATATAAATAACTGATCTTTCAAACCTGGGATGTCGTGAAATATTTGCTACTGAACATTTAGCAAGCGACATTCAATCAATGTTTTAAATTATAATTTGAACTTTTGTGGATTGAAGAAAAGAATTTAATTTAAACAAAACTTTTTTTTTATCACATCTCATAGATTGCATAATATAGGTACTTTTTTGCAATTTTCAATTTTAAAGGCGAATTTTGATAATTATTTAATATGTGAGAGAGGAGTAGTAACAGCGCAGTTGGCAACCATGTCAATTACTAAAAAAAAAAATGATTTGCAAAAATACCGCGAATACACGACTTTATGAATTCCTAAAGTAAATATCATGTCACGTTTCTATGACATAACTCTTTTATTTACAGAAAATTGGAAATATAAAAACGACTTCTACTTGTATGCATTTTCTTCTAACGTAAAATAAATTGAAAAGCTGAACAAAACGACATCTAGTCATTCTGCTATATGAAACCAAACACACACACACACAAAAAGGAGAAAAGAGGGTCTGAATAGAACAATCAGAGGTATTTTGTGTGAACTCGATCTAAATTTTCATATACTTGTCTACATTTAATAACTTCAAACCATAGAGAAATTAGATATTCGGTAATGTACATAGAAGGTTAAAAATAAGGCACGAAGTCTGTTTTTTATGCATGATAAAAACAAACTATGATGCAAGATCTTTATTTCATTAACTGAAAGTAAAATATTAATGATATTTTGTTAATGAAAACATATATAATTTATGTTAAAAAGGTCCACAGAAAAACTGGATCACTATGGCACAAATTTTACAGACGAATTCTTATTGATATGTGTTGTTTGGTCAAAGAAAAAAAAAACACACAACCAGTCCATTCGGGTCAAACAAAATATTCTGATTTGCATTGTATCTGCTAATACAAGAAAGTTATGAGAGTAAGGAAAAAAAAAAAAAAGTGGTCTCCAAGTCGGATGTTAAATTCTGTTCTAGTACAAAGATTGATTCACATAAAGATATTTCGTCTTGATCGTGTATGACTTATTGTGCAATATCTCCGGTGGAATTGAATTCCGTTGGACTTTAAATATTCATCAAAACCTTCATTAAGATTTTGATATTACTTATTTTTAATGAAAAATCAATGCAAGTAAAATACTTGCTCTTGTAAACTTTTGTGAATAATATTTTTCTGAAGTTAAATAACTAGTAAAATATGTCGGAATAGCAGCTGTCCCTATGAAAAGTATCTGTAGCTAGGGTTTTTGGGTGTAAAAACATCAACATTACATTTTTTCATAATACACATTTTCTAGAAGAATTTTATCGCTAATTCGCCCACTCACACAATCAAAAAGTATTCCGACACCTGTTTCAATGAAAGTCATTACATATGTAGAGGTATTCATTTCAATTAGAATGGCTTTACCATTTTTTCTCGTAAGGAATTCAAATTCATCTTTGTAGATCCTTGTTTTCACTGGGAGTAACCATTACAAAATGAAATCATATCTGCTGTTTACAGCTAATTATACCTGTCATAATGATAAAACCTGTCAATATTCCTGCTAACGAGGGCAATACACATCTCTCATCCGATAGCATGGCACGCGCGTTAACTTATCGCCTGCTGGTTTGTAATCAACAATTTTATTCTTCGTGCTAATTTGTTTAGTCTGTGTTTTATTGATTTGCTTACTTACCAGCACACTTTTTGCTATGACATGTTCCGTCCTTTCTTATACCAATTACCTGAAAATAGTCTTCGATGCACAATGTTTCGTTACCTTCTTATACAATTTACCCCAAAAATAGTCTTGGGTATACATTAATGCATTGAATTGTTGATAGATAAAATAGTTTAAACTTAAAAATATCGGAGATAACTAACATATAGACGAAAGTCATGTTCAATTATAACTCAAAGATCATTCAACTTTCTCCTAAGCCTACTTAAAGATCAAGTATCGCAGCATGTACCTTTTGCGAATTTTCCTCCATTTTTTTAGGGGCTATTCTTCTCGTTTTTTCCCACTATATTGGACAGAATTTTTTGACTCGTTATTGAAAAAGTTTAATTAATACAGAAGACTTCCTCGTTTTTGACGATTCGTAGTCGATAAAATTGAGAATGGAAACGGGGAATGTGTCAAAGAGACAACAACCCGACCAAAGAGCAGAAAACTGTCCAAGTCTTCAACAGCGAGAAAATCCCACACCCGGAGGCAGGCTTCAGCTGGCCCCTAAACAAAAATGTGTACTAGTTCAGCGAAAATGGACGTCATACTAAACTCCGAAACATATAAATGAACCAAAATTAAAAAACATACCAGACTAACAAAGGCCAGAGGCTCCTGACTTGGGACAGGCGCAAAAATGCGGGGGGATAAAACATGTTTTGTGAGATCTCAACCCTCCCCCTATACCTCTATCCAATGTAGAATAAACAAACACACAGCAATACGCACAGTAAAACTCAGTTTAAAAGAAGTCCAAGTGGTAACAGAAGAAACTAAGCAAAATGACAATGATACATAAATTAACAAAGGACTACTAGCAGTTACTGAAATGCTAGCTCCAGACCTCAATTAAACTGATTGAAAGATTATGTCTCATCATATGAAAATCGAGCACAATCCCTCCCGTAACACTTTTTGTAGACGGGTAGTTAGTCCCCAAGTCTAAAATCCGCTCAGTCATCACTAATTCACCACTTGCAATGAATAATCTCATGCATCAAAATCTTAGGTCAAATAAGAGCAAAAAAAAAAAAAAAAAAAAACAATGACCAAAATAAAAAAGATGGAAAGATTAAAACCAGTCAACATACTATACAGGAAGCTTAAAATTGATAAAAAACTGACAATAAACTTAGGTACTAAAAAACCCAAAAGTTCTACAATACTTATAAAAAAAAATTTCAATAACTTAAACTAATATAGTATCACACAGTTTGATTTTGGTCCATAATAGGCCAAGCATTTCATCAATTATACCTCTTGACACATTATAATGGTCATGTATATATTATTAAATTATAGATATTTTATGAAATTTATTCTCAAATGATATTTTTTTTAAAAGTTTTATGAAAACTAATGGTATTACTTCTCTAAGTAAACTTTTCATGTGTTTTGGGTATAAGTCAAGGCAAATGTATTTGGACCGATATGTTTTTATACGTCGGTTGCTGTCCAAACCTACAAAAACGTGATTTCTATGGTTCTTAGTGATATCTTATCCAGAAAAACCGCATTGATTTATTTTTCCTGTCCCTTGTACAAAAAAAAAAAAAACAAAACTCATTCATTTAAAATCATCCATGATTTGTTACGTATCCTTTCTTAAATTGTCCATTTAGAAATTTAGAAATCATTAAGAAACTAAGGTTCAAACTCCATCAGGCAAAGTTGACCTTAGATGGATTTGGCAATTTTTGTTAGGTTGTCTTTTGGTTCTGTGTTGACAAGAATTATCACTGATATGGTCATGATTATAAATTAACTGTTTACAAAACTTTGAATTATTGAAATACTAAGGCTTTTCTTTCTCAGGAATAGATAACCTTATATGTATTTGGCAAAACGTTTAGGAATTTTTGGTTCTCAATGCTCTTCAACTTCGTGCTTTATTGGCCTTTTAACAGTTTGTGATTCGAGCGTCACTGATGAGTCTTTTGTAGACGAAACGCGCGTCTGGCGCAAATACTAAATTTCAATCCTGGTATCTATGATGAGTTTATTTTGTTCACATAGTTTTTCACGTGTTATATAACTTATACATATTTGGCTTTCAAATATTTGACTTTGAGAGCGTTCCTGACGAAGGTAAATCCAGAAAAGCGCTTCTGACGTATACAATTGATATTTTTCATTTTTAGAGCAATTTTTAGAGCAATCTCTGTTGATTAGATTTGTCTATTGTTTAAGGTCACCTGTTGACATAAGTTGTTTGTCGCTTTGTTGCTGTCTAAATGGCGTAAAACACGCATTCTTTTTTTTGTGTCGATTGTATTTATGCGACTTTTACCATTTATAATTAGTTGACAAATTACTTTTATTTTGTATACTTTTGAAATTTCTTAATATTTCCATATATATATTACTAATATTCATATTTATGCACGTACAAGTTATTTTTTCTGTCTCGTAAATTTTTTTTGAATACAGGGTAATTTGAAAAGTTTCTAGACTAACACTCATACCAGACAAAAATAATTCGGTGATTTATTACAATGACAAATTATTCCAATTTTAAAACGAAACATGATTGTAAAATTGTTTTTAATTATACCACTTGAGATTTTCAAAGCAACGTGTACCAGAAAATGGTTAAAATTCGTTTCCTACAGCTTGTCGTCTGTCCAAATAAAGTTATCAATTTAAATAATTTATAATGCAGGATTAAATTTGTACATAGATATACTAAAGAAACGGATTTCCTGCAAGCAATAGTTTGTACCTTATTATTCATTCGGATACCGCATAAACGCCATGTGTATGACTTCGCTTTAAGACGACCGGATTAAATCGATCGTTGGGGCTTAACACTTACAATTGTTCAAGAGCAATTCAAAAGAGAAAATTAGACGGGAGGTGTTAAAATGAATAAATAAACATCGAAGAATTTAAAACTCCCGTAAGATTCAGGTTAAAAGGTTATGGATAAAAGAATGATTACCTTTTGAGAATAGCGGTATAGATTCTTTCTTTTATTGGTGCGAGTCTATGATTTGACTATAACACTCCGGTTGAAATCAAGTTGTCGTTGCTGAGTCGTAGATTAAACGTTTATAAGGATGTTCTATGCATCTGATTAAGCACGTTTAGGTCGTTAGATTTTAATTTATTACTTGAAAATTATCAGTTTCAACCATTACAATAAATTATTTTTACATCATCTGTTGTTATAGATTTCGAAACTTTTGTTTACTTTAAATGAACTTCAAAGGACGAACAGTTTATGGGACAGAACATCAAATACGGCGTTAATTGCTGCTATACCGACCGTAACCCCATATTAAGCATGCTAAATTCATATAAATTTAAGAATCAATTGATAAACGTTAACGAGATAGTAAAAAAGAGTAGAAAGAAAAAAAAAATGAAGAAAAGAGGAGACTTACTTTAAGGACGTACTTAGGTCAGGTTTAGGAATTTTTGTCAAATGTTCGGACTCCTTAGGTTTTTCCCTAAGATATAGGGTTAAATATTTTGCCCAATAACACCCACTTTTCTTTTCATATAAGACTTCAATAGCTCATAAAAGGTCATGTACCAAAATTAAAGCAGATTCTAGATTTCTTTTCTGACGATTTGAGACCCAAATAATGACAATGCTAAATATAAGGTAAAAGTCCGAGTCAGCCTTTTCCCGCCATTTCTAAAAGTCAAATATCTCGAAAAGGAGTTCCATAACCTATCAATATTTATAGCTTATTTTGTTCCTTAACTGATGCTCTTCTGATTTATAGTATCAATTTTAAATTGTAGATTTTCTTAATTTCACCTAAGTACATCCTTGAGGATCTAATATGGAATTAATTTGCGCATAATACAACACATATTTAGACGATATAATATCATTTGCCATTTTAGAATTTGTAGTTTGTCATCGATTCTCGTCGTTCTGTTTTTTAGTCAACTAGTGATTTTGTTTTTATTGAAATCTCAATGCCATAACAAGATTTTATGGAAAGATTTGACATATATAGGAAAAGATTACATGGAACAAGGAAAATCGACAACTAAACAAAAATAAATCCAAACGGTCTTGAATATCAGCAGAATATTGTAGTTGATATCCATCGATTATATTCAAGCAAGAAAGTTAAAGAACGAAGAAGAAAATGAAAAACCTCCGGCATTAGTTTTTTGCACTTTTCTTTTATACAGCATATTTTATTCTAACTTGATTATCTCTCTCTCTCTCTCTCTCTCTCTCTCTCTCTCTCTCTCTCTCTCTCTCTCTCTCTCTCTCTCTCTCTCTCTCTCTCTCTCTCTCTCTCTCTCTCTCTCTCTCTCTCTCTCTCTCTCTCTCTCTCTCTCTCGTCTATCATGATCAGCTTTTATTCTCAATCAGACTACATAACATTCAGCAAAACATCTTCAGTTTGACTTTGCTCAAACAAACAAAACCTGTATTGAACTAGCCGTCTGAGTATATAATAATCGAAGTATTGATATATAATGGCAATAAATTGACGTAGTACACAATTGAGACGACCAAAATACTTACGTTGATTTTGAAATTGAATAATGTTTTTTAGCATCCATTTGGTCTTTTAGAGAAGTAAAAATAAGTGTTTTAAACTTGTGTCATATTTTTAAGAGTATATTACAGTACACTCTCAGATGTACACTGCAGTTATTAAGTTACGAACAATTCATCAGACTAAAGCCAGTGTATACATGTGCATTTTGCAAAAATAAATGAACGAAATACCAAAACAAAGGCCTCAGAAGTACATGAACTGTACACCACGACATTACTAATAAAAATTAGGTATTTCCGGAAGGCTTTCAGAAAAGTTTTTGTAAGACAGGGGAGTTTACCATTTGATAACACTGATGACAGGGGAGTTTACCATTTGATAACACTGATGACAGGGGAGTTTACCATTTGATAACACTGATGACAGGGGAGTTTACCATTTGATAACACTGATGAAAATTGTTTTGTTTATTTCTTATTTGGTGTATTGTTTGATTATTTCTCGTCCTGAACATGCATGAAATATTTGTCACTGAATGTAACAATACTAAATTTTCATCTAAATTGCATTTATCATGTAATATTAACTTTACTGACTTGCAAAATAAGCATTTTAACTCCATTATTGTTTCAAAATTAACAGATAATTAGTGTGTTTCCTGAAGGTAACGGAGAGAAAAAAATCTTGTATTTATCAATAATCACACCCTATTATCGGCTATCATACAATAGGATTTTTGTTCCTGACTGCCATTCAAAACAATTATTTTTGCTATCGTGTACAGCAGATTTTTGTCTGTGCTACCTATTGCATTTGCAGTACCGATAGCCAATAAAGGGCGTGTTAATTTATCAATAATTTGCATAATTTGTTTACAGCAAGCCGATAATTTGTTTAGGGTCTGATGGGGGTTTTGATTTCTATATTCTTTAAAGTTTTAAGTCATTTTTCTCTATTCTTTACTTTGTTGTCTATCATTCTCTTTTCTTTAATATTTTAGCACCCATTATTATCATCTATTTATTGTTTTTTTGGACCCATCATTGTTCTCTATTCTTTAAATTTTTGGTCCTTTTTTCTCTATTTTTAATTAATATTCACTATTCTGTAAACACCATTCAAACCCAGATTACTCTAAAACCGCCTCGCTAGTAGTAGCGTGCTCGTCTTGAGTGTGGCATGTCATGAAATCAAACCTCAGGCGGGTCAAACCAAAGACTTGAAAATTGGTACTTGATGCTTTCCTGCTTAGGGGCATTTAGGAGTAAGAGTAAAGACTGGTCGTCTCGTAGTCAGATTAACGTGTCCGGGTAGGGCGACATGTCTTCCTGCGAACTGTTGTTACCTTGTGAACTAGCACGTTAAAAATCCGACTCAGCGTGTCAGTCTAATACAAAGCAGGGCTTATAGCACATGATCATGTTCTCGTCCTGAATATGTATTTAATTTGCCACTGGACGTTATACAGCAATCCATCCATCCCAAAATACTTGTGAAATTAAGCTGCAGGTGTAACATTCTATTACAGGTGACAAGGAAAGGAATCATTCAACATTATGGAAAAGCGAAATGTGTCAATATCAAAGATAAATGTCCATTACCTAACTGTCACAATCCAATACTGCTTCCCGGCAAATGCTGCAAATCTTGTCAAGGTCAAGGTCAGTATTCCGTTTGTTCAAACTGAATTAGAGATATTTTCGTTATAAATATGATATCCATGTTTTTTCCCTAAAGTAATAAACTATTTTCTTGTTACCAACATTTGACTCCGGAGTGTATAATCTTTCGACAGGTTACTTACTCTGTAGTAAGACATTTTGGTACTCAGTCAAGTGAGAGCAACTAATAGAAGTAAATTCAAGCTCACAATCGGTGCAATTTGGAGAAACAAATAACTGTTTTCCGATGATTTTGGTGTGTATAGAAAACATGAAACAGTTATTCTTTTCCCCAAATTGCACCGATTGTAAGCTTGCGTTTACTTCTTTTAATTGCCCGTACTTTATCTATTGCCAGAATGTGCTACCAGCTAGAGTATAGGCAACCTGTCGAAAAAATATATACTCCGGAGTTAAAAGTCGGCAATTATAAAAATAGTTTAATGGCTTATTCATTGTTGCTTTCAAGTAAGCATATTCACGGCAAGCTATGATTAAATTTCAGGTCTTGTTGTATCTCCGCATTATTATATATACAGAATTACAAAGGGCTCTGATTTTTTCATATATAAACATGTTTCATGCTTTTTTTTATTCAAAACTTCTAACTTCAAAACTTTTTCTCATTTCTATAAGTTGTGGGGCTATAATTGGAAATAGAATTAAAAAGTAAATAATTGCCAGACAAATAATATATTATGATAAAAATAGAACCTAATACAGAACCGTTTTTCTTACTGAAGCACACTCAGACACCCTAATTATGCTTCTTCAGTTTTAATATTTTAAAAAAGGCACTCACTATACAAACAAAGAACGTGAGAAATTTTCTGGCATACATAATTTTTTACCAAATTATATTTATGACTAATTATTTCTACATTTTTGACATTTTTAAATGTGACTATAGCAAATACTAACAATTCTAAAAGTACTGAAAACAATAGAAAATTCCTAATGGTATTATTTTAACGGTATATTTTGTTACAATTTTGTAAATATTAACTGAATAAATCACGTACTTAAGTGTTTGTTTTTCAACACCGTGTCAAAGTAATATTTCACCCCTAGATGAATATTAAAGTTGTTAAAAGTAGCAATTCTTACCACTACGGCTATAGTGACTAGGTAAATACGGTACTTAGAAAACTTAGATGGTGATATTACATCATTGTCAGTGTTTGCTGGGTGGACTTAGAATATAATAGTCCAGACTAGGGGCAAATAGTTCTATATTGATCAAATATTTATTTATTAAACCGATACGTGATTTTATTCAATTTTTTGTCAAAAGTAAATATAAAATTTTGAATGAGAGTGGTTATAATTAAATAGTCTGAATTAATAACATAGTTCAATAGTTATTCATAAATACGTGTAAATAAAAAAAAGATACTAAGGAAAAAGGAATGGGTAGTTAATCCTAATAAGGCATTGTATAAAAGTAATTTAAAAAGTTTTTCAGAAGCGAAAATATTTACAAAATGTTTTGAAAATTTAGACATATTTTAATTTAGAAAGCATATTCATATGATTATATTTTGATCATAGAACGTTGCATAACAGACAAATTTATATGATACTTGGTTGTGCTAAAAACGGAAGTAAATGTATTTAATAAAAAAAAAAACAACATATATTTCATTGTCAATCAAAACATCCAAGATGAGCTGTATATTGAATTAACTTGTACGATAAAATTAAGGTGGTACCAAACACCTGGACTAAAATTAATTTGGCTCGTTTAATTTTCATAAAATTTTGATAAAATATTAACTTTGACCCTTTGACAAAAATATAAAAATTTCAAAAAACTTGAACCACACACTTTATCGGAAAAAAATCATTGGATATATAGCAGTTTGACAAACACTAATTTTGATCTTTGAGAAGCTTAATATTTCCTTAACAATAAAATTTTGTTTTAGTCGTGATTAAAACGTTCAGCTGATTTATCTCCCTGTAGTGTTATGTACCACCTAATAAGGCTTAAATCATATTGTATATATCCTTTGAATTTTACTTAATTGTGTTAATATAAATTTATAAGTTTAATTGCATACGAAAGTTATTGATATACAATTATGGTAAAACAATCTCTTTTCATTCTCCTTTAGTTTAATTAAAAAAAAAATGGTGCATATGGGCTGCCTATATGAATATTGGTAGGTCACCAATCATGTTTGTTGGCCCTTAATCGGTGATATTTATCAAATCAAATAGCAATGCACAACAGTCTGTCTAAAAAAGAGAGGCGAAAGATAACAAAAGGATCTTCGAACTCATAAGTCGAAACAAACCTGCAATGCCATGGTAAAAAACGAAAAACAATCTAAAGAGAAATAACAGAATACAAAACACAAAAAAGAAAACTAATTTCTGAGCAACACGAACCCAACCAAAAACCGAGGGTGATCTCAGGCGCTCCGGAAGGGTTAGCAGATCCTACCCGTCGTGTGGTCTGTAAGGCAATTAATTCGCATAGTGCATTTCTACTCTCATTGATAAAATATCTTCACTTTGCGACATATGCATATGTTCAACAATTTTGAACCATAAAACACATAGCAATACTACAATGTACAAGGTGCAAAAATACCATAAACTCAAGTTTTTCTTAATGGTACTCCCGTTTTATAATATCATAATATGATTATTCGAGGTATCCGATAAACACTCTAGTAAAGGATATGCCTAAGCTTTGTTCTTTTTTATACTTATACGTATTGATTAAATATTATTCTGCATTCACCTTGTCAGTCCGTACCTTTTCGTCCGTACGTCTGTCCGTAACTTCGTTTTACAGAATGATTTTATATTTGGTCTTGAACTTTTTAATGTTGAGTTGAACAATATTAGCAGTTTTAACATCTGCAAGACACTCACTTCCTGTTTGACGATGTTTTAATTTTTTTAATTATACCAACTGAATAGAAAAACAAAGGATATGGGGTATCCATCCATGACACAAAATCAGTACATGCACAGCAAAAAACACACAAAAAGCAAAGGAACAGCGCTTTTATTGCTGTTCTTCATCTCAAAGTCACATGAGGCCTTCAACACGGAGCAAAAAATTTCTCACCACACTGCAAGTTTAAGACGGCCCCTAGCACCGGCTTGAGCGGAATTCTTTGCAAAACTAATTTGGATAGATTCTGTAAGATGTAACACTACCTAATCGGGCCCGGTCAAAAAAGAACATACTGGAAAGTAGTACATGTTTAAAACAAAACCAACTGAGCCTGGAACTTTCATTAAAATAGTATTCAGATTCTGTGTAAAGGAATGACTTGATAAATATTTTGCAACTTTATAATGTTTGGTTGTACCATTAACTATAAACTCCCGGGCGGTCACTTCTTTTTTGAAGGTACTTTGAAGTTTTATTACAATCACTGAGCATGGAATCTGTTGTTGGAATCTAATAACGAGTTGAAGTATTCTTTGCACGACATCGCGTGTACTTTCTTATTTAATGTTTACAGTATCGTTTGAGGACCAGTTTGTTTTGCTGCCACAAGACGTTAATGACCATTATGAAAGCTCTGTGAATTCTGATAAAGAAGCTAGGGAGGAATACAAAGAACAGCGTACGTAGTCATTAATTAACTTATTTATATTTAATAGTAAAAATACACTGTAGATTTAGAAGTTGTGGTTTTCTTGGAATCTAATGGCAGCGGTTTTTGGGATGATTCATCTTTGCAATTTAAATTGATGATGAATTCGAATGAGTTTCCAAACCTTTGACACAACTTTAGTTTTATCTTCAACAGTCCATGAAGGTAATATTAACGAAAGTAGATTTGTCCTCTTTTTATGTACAACATTTGTGTTGCTCAGTCTTTGGTTTTCTATGTTATGTTTTGTGTACTGTTGTTTGTCTGTTTGTCTGTTTCTTTTTTAGCCATGGCGTTGTCAGTTTATTTTCGACTTATGAGTTTGAATGTCCCTTTGGTATCCTTCGCCTCTCTTTTTATACTATTTCGATATCCTTTTTTTGGGGTATTTTTTATCTTCCGTTGAGTCGTCTTTAGTCATAATTTGGTTAAAAGCTCTTAGAAATACACCATTATGCTCTTTTGAACTAAAAATACCCATACGAAGCTGTGATACTACGAATTTTAACTGAAGCTACCTTTAAAAAATGGCCTTGGTGTGAAATAAATTCAAGAAAAAATGGCCTTTCCTTTTCAGCCAACACAGACCAACACTTTTTCCTATTTTATACAATTTTTACAGTCTCCTACACTAGTATGACATAATTGAATTAATAATTCATTTAGTGGTAAGTAAAATAAACTATGTTATTTTCCCCAATGACAAAATTAGATTACAACTTTGTGGACAAAGGTCATTGTATACGGAATTTGCTGTTCTGTTTAGGTTTGGTTCTGTTTTGAAACTCCGAAAACATTTTTAATAGTTTTTGGTTTTTTACTGTTTTGCTTAGTGGAGCACACTTGATCTACATGTTGCTCTAGCTGCAAAACCGTAACCGTAACTCTTATGGTCCTTATTATATTTTCTGATTTGTGATTTAAACTATGGTCCGCAAATTGTAAAAAAAAACCATAAGGACATAAGAGCTACGGTTCCACAGCTGCATGTTGATCGAGAAACTGCTGGAATTTGTATCCCCCTGATATTGACTATGCTGTTGTATGGTGATATACCTTGCTGCGGTATGATTCATATTAACATGTGTTTTTTTAATTTCAGGATATACAGCTCTGTTGGTAGGTAAGAATGTAGTTGGTTCCCCACCTCTTATGACAAAAGCAGTTGCCATGGTATATTTATTGGTCAAGAAAGATGCTACACTCCAGTTCTCCGTAAGATATGCAGAGTAAGGACATTTAAAATATTCTTCAGAAATTAATTACAATATAAATACATCTAAGTTTACTTCTTACATTAATTGGCTTTGAATGCCAGTGTCCGTTCATTTACCATTCTTTATTTGTAGATTTTTAAAATGTATTTAACGGAATTATTATACCGACAGGAAACAGACGGTGTAAGGTTAAAAAGCAAATCGAAAAGAACTACAGTTATATGCATATAGATCAGACAACAACAGGAAAGATCCACTACATTTTGTGTCTATACCAATTCAGGGTATCAGGACAATTTGTTGTTGTTTTTGTCTTTGTTTCTACATGTATTGTATTCGCGGAGGAATCGGGTGTTGATTTTTAATGTGGTCTGTTGTGCTGTCCTTTCTTTTTGGTGTTTCCTGTTATCCATGTATAAACTTCTGGATGCTCAGAGTAATGCATACATTGAATGTATCTTCACAATACTAAGTTTGAGAATGTTAAAATAAACATTTGTAGTAATATTTGTTGTAAGATTAGCTTTTATGAGAAACGATTTTTAGTGATATTGGAACATAGAGTAACACTGTTCCAAACTCTTTAGATCGTGGTGTACAGTGATTATAAATATGGTAGTAGTTCTTTTGCACATATTGAAATATATTCATATTGTTTTTAAAACAGATTACAGAATCCCAAACAAATAAATATTGTTGATAGCAACGGAAACACACTGCTTGAACATGACTTCAAACAAACAAGAGACAGAAAGTTCTGTGGAGAATGGTATAATGTTCCATCCTATTACCTAAACTATATAGCAAAAAAGCAGCTTCATTTGACGATAACGACCAAAAGTTACCCTCGTGGAGAGGTAGCTGGTATTCCTGAACACGACACGTCATTCGACCATGGTAAGTATTTCATACAACTGCATTTCAGAGAGTCGTGTTTTGCAATAGTTAAGTTATGAAGAATCATGTCTAAAGCAAAGGTACTCTAGTTTCAACATGGTTTATATAGGTTTTCTTAAATGATCTTACAGAAACTATTAGAAAAGTCATCTACTTCCGACTCTTCCGGAGTTCAACTTGCTTTTGGTGGTGTTTGTCTTTTTCAATTACCTATAACTAATATGTAGATATGTATCAGTTGACATTATGGTATTTTCTTTAAGTGTTATTTATTCAGAAAGTCAGCTTAAAATGTGTAAGATTATTTGACACTAGTTTTATGTGTGTCCTGCAATTTGATCATACAATAAGTATACTTTTATAATTGAATATTGTTTACAATGTTTTCAGGAACATTTGGGGCCTTACTTATATCACCAATACCACGTGGTATAGGAGCTTATGTAGAGTTTAGATATTCCTATTCAAGCAGAAGAAAGGTTATCGACTATCTCATTTATCAGGATGGATTTCTGGACAACAAAAGTAAGTTTGATAATTTTAACATTTTTTTCCCGTGAGTAGTATAAAAATAAAGAGATGCGGTATGATTGTAAATAATTTTATTCCACTGTATGTAAATATTAATAGCGAAATCAACATTTGATTGGTTGAGACTATCCAACGTGACATTGAACAAAACTTCTTATCTCCCTCAGACACGGGAAATAAATGTATAAACTTCTATCTTTGAAAACAATTAGTATACCAGAAAAATACTTCACGATTTTAGACCTGTGCCTTTATATTATTCATTTTCTTCAAGAAAAAAATCATCAAAGATACTTGTAAATGGTTCAGCATATACAGAAGTACGCCAGACGGGCGATTTGTCTACATATAACACAAACGTGGCACTCGGATCTTAAAAATTGGAGGGCCAAAATCAAATTAGAGTTGAAGATCTGTACGATGCCATTTATTAACCAGTATTAACATCCCTTGCTTTCGTAAGAAGCTTGAATGATTGGATATACGTAAATTATACCGCTGTCTTTGATAGAATTTTTTATCAGTCCAGGTAATGGTATAAGTACTTGAATAGACTGCTTTCTTCCGAAGTATGAACATTCAAGTATATTGTCCGAATGTGTTCCATTTTGTAAAATGATACAAGAATCAGTGTATGGATAAATCGCTATTTTGAGTGGCTTCTCAAAGTATTGATTGACAGAATTTTATTGTGTATTTCTTTCCTTAGTTATAAGAATGTTTGAAACATTTCACGACGGATGCAACATGTGGAGCAGGATCTGCTTACCCTTCCGGAGCACATGAGATCACCCCCAGTTTTTGGTGGGATTCGTGTTGCTCAGTCTTTGGTTTTCTATGTTTTGGTTTGTGTTCTATTGTTTGTCTGTTTGTATTTTTCTTTTTTAGCCATGGCGTTGTCCGTTTATTTTCGACTTATGAATTTGAATAACCCTTTGGTATCCTTCGCCTCTCTTTTTTATCTCTTCATTAGTATATAAATGTCTATATAACTTTATAGAGAAGGATATTTTGAAAATGTATTCGTGCATGTCTTATTCTAGTAGTATGAAGATTTAGATACATATTAACGTACTGACACCATTTTATCTCTGACATACTGTATACTTTTGTCTATCTGATTTATCACCGGTCTATGTCATTATACGGGCTTTGACAATTATTTCTTGATATGACCTAGCAACTGTTATGCGCCGGCCGAAGGCAACGGGGGCATTAAGTGTTACTCTTGACCGTCCGTCCGTCCGTCCGTCCATCCTTCCGTCCGTCCCATTTTCGTTTCCGCACTCTTACTTTAGTTTGCCTCAAGCAAATTTTATGAAACTCATACACAATGCTAAGAATCACAACACGCAGACAGAGTTCGAATTTGGGTTGTGAATCATTTACCGTTCTTGAGTTATGCCCATTTTAATTTGAAAAATTGCAAAGTTTGAGCGGTGGCATTCGTGTCCTCAGACACATTCTTCTTTCATTTTACGCGCGATAAATACCTAGAGGGAGATGATCAGAATGTTTACGCATCTGGTCTGGCCTCGTATTGGGTTCGTGTGAATCCGATTGTTTTACTCCCATCTTTTTCTTTTTGTATCTAAGCTAATATTCTAATTCACCGTTTCAGGATTTAAATGACTATGAGTAATTTCATTTTTTTTGTACCCCAAAACGAAGAATTAAAAAACGTCACACCATTGTTTAAATTTCAATTGTGAAGCAGGATCTGCTTACCCTTCCGGAGCACCAGAGATCACCCCCAGTTTTTGGTGGGGTTCGTGTTGCTCAGTCTTGTTTTTTGTGTACTGTTGTTTGTCTGTTGGTCTTTTTCTTTTTTAGCCATGGCGTTGTCAGTTTATTTTCGACTTATGAGTTTGAATGTCCCTTAGGTACCTTTCGCCTCTCTTTTGAGGACGTCGTTAGCTAATCACAATGCTTTGGTGCACGCTTCTGAAAACATTACCCACAATGCGTTAGATTCTGAAACTGCGAATTGACTTCATACACAAACTTCATATAGTTATTTTTCTATGATATTTATTGTTCCTGTTTTTCTGAATTTTGCTGAACGGATACATACATATTCATGTTGTGAAATAAATTTTTTTTTGTATACATTTATTTTTTATTTCTAAAGGAAGAAAACTTGAATATTTCGTGACCATTGAGAAAAACACGAAAATTATACATCAAGATACACGACGAATACGGTACAAGTCAAACAAGGTACTGAAATTGTTGCAAGTAATATGCATCATGAATATTTTTTTTCTCTCGAATGGACACTTACAAATGTGACAAACTTATTCCAATGTTTGGTTCTTTTTTGGATAAATTATATTATAACTTTGATATAGAGAGGACGATTGCTTTGTCAATGATTTTCAATAATCCAAATTGACAATATCAGACTTGTAAAGTACTGTTATTTGAAAAAAGTACAGACACACTTAAGTTGAAAACGAAAAATGTCTTTGCAATATGCCAAATAACGTCATTATTTTGTTTTCAACAGCTTCGTGAAGATAAATGATTCGCAATTTAAAAAGACAAAAAGACAGATAATATCAAAGAATAAAACTCAGTAAAAATAGCACTAAACCAAACAGATGGGTAAACAAGGATAGGATGAAAAATAGAGACAAACATTATATTTTCTTGCGATAGTGCTCCGAGATTTAGAAATGATTCAAAGGAATTCTTGGAAATTGCTGATTTAATGAAAAAGCGTTTTTAATTTAGATAATTCCTAGAACCAGCAAGTTCTTCATAGAAGTATATACATGCATGATACAAATTAAAGCGCTTCCGTCTCGTTTTTGTTTTGAAAGCCCACACCAAAAATGCTAGAAACCAAATGAAATGAAAAAACAAAGCAAATACAGGACAAAGACTCCAAGGAAGCAACAAAGAAAATAAGTCGACGAAAGACGGACATCCTATACATTCCAAAAAAAAAAAAAAAAAATACAAATTTATTGTAACGTTTTTTTGAAACACCACACCGGAAGGACATACACACGAACTCACACAAATCGTTTCAGAAGAACTCTGAACAAGTGAGTTGCTAACTGATAGACGATAGAAATATTTGTAATCTTATTTATTACCTCTTCGTTTTAGAAAGCAAATTTAAACGGATCTTGGAAACGACCAAATAAAAGAGAAAGACGATTAATGACTAGACGAAAACTTCGCTTAAGGTTAACATCTAAAGGAGGAACAACAATGATTGGTGACATAACACCAGTACTCACATGTCAAAGTATGTGATGATTTTGGATTTATATATTCAAGGGGGTGACACGGGGTGCTCATTTCCCAAATCTCACTTTTTTGCATTTTTTCCCACTTCCTACTTTTGCTTACTTTTCCCCGATCGCACTTTTGTTTGCATCCTATAATCCACAATTTTTTTACCCCCTTTATCCAATATCCTCACTATTTTACTCTCTAGAAATAAAATACCATGGGTAAGATAAAAAAAAATCAATATCAAATCAAGACAGAGAACACCACGTCAACGAAACAGAAACAAAACAAAACAGTAGATGCAGAATTTATGTTCATACAACAACTAACGGTCCTTAAGTGTAGACAAGAGTCTATATCATATGTCAAGCTATTAATCGACCAAATGATAATGACTTCAGTTTTCTTATTATGAACTTTTCACTTGTATAATCTGCATATGGAGTATATATTTCCATTTGATACCATATTCCATGACATACTTTTCTATTATGACTTCTATGATAGAGGGTAACTAACTGCTCACAAGGAGGCAATTGAACGAAAAGTTTTTAATGATAATTTGAAGTCATCTCTACGAACGTTTTTTTGCGAAAGCCATCCTGATTTGTTTGACTGTTATGAGATATCTGTCTCTTACGATGACTAGTGTTTTCTTTTCGTCGTAAACAAAAACTAGTCTTCTTTTCATCTTATGCGACTTGAGCATTGGAATTTTACATCTCTTGATCATACGACGGTGATGCTAATAAATGTTTACCCTCCCACCTGAATAATCTGAGTTAATCACAGGTTTTTAAGGGTTCATGTTGCTCAATCAATGTTTTTTTTTCTGAGTTGTGGTTTGGGGAATGTCGCTTTTCATCTGTCTCCCTTCCACTTTTGGTTTGTAGTTCGTTGCTTCATTGATGTTTTTGTATTTTGTTGTTGAAGAAATGAAGACTTTGAATGGACGCATGGAATTTATAAACTGTTATTCTCGTTCTGCCTTTTGCAAAATGGCTTTGCACTGTTTCCTGGAAAATTACTATTAAGTAATATTTTATGTCTGTGCAATCTATCTCAGGCTTTCTGCAATGATCTCAAAAATATGAACAAATTTATTGATCATAGTAGTTGTGATCAGTTAGAAAAAAGGATTTGCTCAGGGTAACATTAACAAAAAAGGCCACAAAATATCATTAAGAATACCTTTAACGTTTATACATGTCTGATAATTCTTTGAACATTTTAGGCACAGTAATTGTCATTAATTTTAATTAAAATAGTTTTTCAGGCTGTTTTGTCTAGCAGTGAAGCATTAACTGACTCGGCTCATCCTCTAACCAGTGTTGGATCAGCTGTCTTCCAGCTTCATGATAATGGTCAAATAGCATACATGGTATGTAAATTTTTATTTCCATTTATTTGATTTCATTACGTGTATAATGATATTGACCAGTGGGAAAGAAAATGTGGTTGTTAGAAATCCAGAACAAGGGCATCATTTCGATTGTTCAGGTCAGACCTTTAAAAATCATATATAACAAAGTAGTCGTTTTTAATTTAATGAAACAGTAGTTTACTGCAGTTTAAATCTCATAAATCAAGTAAGAAGACAAATAAACGTAGCAAACAAAAACATTGGGCATCGCATGAACTCCAAAAGGAGCGAGACCTGATTGTCGTACTCAGACTTAGAATTCAACCAATCAGAATGCTGGATTTGTTGTTTCGAGCACAAATTTTGAAATCCGAGTACTGAGTAAAAAGTTAAATTAAAAAAAAAAAAAAAAAAAACGAACTTCAAGGAAAATACAAAAACAAAATTAAAAAATGTTTGGCCTGGTTACTGTCTTTTTTTGAAGACGCTTGAATTGAATTGAAATTTAACCAAGTTTCATAAAATTCTATCAAAGTTTGACAAAGTTATTGATGTCTAAAGAACTTTAACCCAAGTCTGTATCTAAATGTTAACTGCCAAAGAAGTCCATTTATCAATAAAATACGTATTAATAAATAAAAAGGCGAATTAAAAGCTTGTTATTGCATTAGATGCGATAGTTCGTAACAATTCATTGGAGGGTTGACAAAGTTATTGCTGTATGAGAAACTTTAACCATAGACTGAACCTAAATGTTGACTATACAACGACGACGGAATGTTAGATCTCTATGTATAACCTTCGCGCAATTTATTTACGAAGGCGAGACAACAAGAGAGTGAGAGTATGCTTAATTAACGAACAAGTTGGATGGATGTTACATGATCACACAAATTTATTTCGAATATCAATATTGTAAATTGTTCATTGAGGAATGATATTATTTACATGAAAAAAAAAACAAACTTTACCTATTTTACCTAGAAACGATACAACTGTTAACTGCAAATAAAAAGGGGTAGTAATATACAATAATGTGAAAATTTGGTGTAGTTCTAACATGTCCTGTACGAGTTATTGAATAGGATGCTATGGGTTGACCACGATTTTTCGAATAAACTGTAAAAAAGTAACTGTGTTGATTTTCACTGATGATAAATGAGCTGTTTGTTCAATGTGCGTAATGATTGATAGAAAAAAATGTATTTACAAAGTAACTTTTTATAACCCTGTTTTTTAAAGATACGGCTGTATAGTATGAAACAGAATTTAGTATCATTAACATTAGAATCAACACCAACACGACGGCGGAGGAGAAGGGTTATACAAGATCTGACAAAGACGTTTAGATATAACACATCCTCTGATAACGGTTTTGTAAGTTATTTTCAAACATATCATGTTGTAATAAACTCATTAAAGATACCAGGATTATAATTGTGTACGCCAGACGAACGTTTCGTCTAAAAAGGAATAGTCAGTGACGCTAAAATCAAAAAAGTTAAAAGACCAAATAAAGGACGAAGTTAAAGAACATTGTGGGCCAAAAATTTAGAAAGGTTTTGCCAAATACAGCTAAGATAATCTATTCCTAGGGTAGAAAATCCTTAATGCGAACAATTCAAAATTTTGTAAACAGTTGATTTATAGCTATGACAATATAAATGATATTAGATTATCTTCATTTTTCTATTTAAATATAACATTATCTTAGCTTTAATACAAAATGAAATCAAACATAACGAAAAATAAGAAAAGAAAAAAAAAATGCAAATGTAATAAACCATTACCTACAATAAACAGGTGTTTAACGACCTGGAGTACCCATGAGGATCTCGCACGGTTCGTCAATAAATCATTCCGAGCCTAAAATGTGAATTCTATGAGTTGCAAATGTTAACATCAGCAAGAACTCACTAATTTTAATAAGTTAAAGAATTAATGATTATGAATTGTATATTTAGGCATATAAGTATTAAATCTCTTTTACATTACATTTAATTCATATTTTATGTTTTAAAGGCCGTAGGAATTTTCAAGAAACCAACAGCAAAAGACCTTACCATGTTTTTGACCGGAAAGTTGTACATTAACGTGGGAACCTCTTACAGACAAATCAGTGCTCTTCGTGGAAAAATAGAACGGACTGAGCATGATAGCACAATAGATATATTAAGAAGTATGTTAATACATGATTATCTAATATGATTCAGGAAAAATGTAATCTTAATCAAAATGTGTTTTTTAAGTCATATAAATCTGAAAACGTAAGGTACATTAATATTTTAATTGGTGGAGGAAACCGGAGTGCCCGGAGAGAATAAAAACCTTCGGCATGAAATCTGATAATCTTAGTCAATTGATATGAGTTGAACGCATCTGCCAAGTGCGGGACTTGAACTAACAATCTCAGTGTCGACATGCTCGTTAAACCGTAAATGAACTACGTAGACCACTCGGCCACCGAGTCCCCTAATAATATTGAAATATGCGTAGTGCACTGTTGATAAATGTTCTATATTGTATGAATTCAAAGATAAACAAAATAAACATAAACTTGATTTCGTCTGCAGAAAACCAACAAACTAGCAATATCAAAATGACGAACACAAATAAACTAATTTTAATTCTTCAATCATTAATGAAATTCCATAAAATT
Source organism: Mytilus coruscus (assembly GCA_017311375.1). Classification (NCBI taxonomy): domain Eukaryota; kingdom Metazoa; phylum Mollusca; class Bivalvia; order Mytilida; family Mytilidae; genus Mytilus; species Mytilus coruscus. The sequence goes on from CM029607.1 coordinate 30,371,602, forward strand.
CACCAATCAGTATCCTTGAATTCTTTCAGAACAATAGCATCCTCTAATTTAATATAACTGATTGTTTAGATATCAAAACAATCAAAGAGGAGGCGCGCTTAGGGTTCAAATTAGTCCCAAAAATTGAAGTATGGTATAAGTTTGGAAAAAAGTAAGATCTTTGAAAAGTAATGAATATTCAAGGAGATTTGACGGTCGAAGAATAATATAATTAAATTTTTTGTACTAAAAATGACGAAATTTGCATATTTTCACAAATGATTATGAGTGGAAATCAAGAACCATAACCGTATTTACGCTTTAGGTGTTGATATAGTCAAACATTGTGTAAATTATTTAGCTGGTTCTATATATGTTTTATAGATGCGAGTCGGAAATCTATAAGAAAATTTACACGTATAAGAAGTCCTTTTCCGTGACGTCACAATTGGACATTTAATTTCGTAAAACCTCATCTTCAAACAGAAATATATTGAAATCTTAAATCAGTTGTTCTATTTTCAGTATAAAAATAGGCCAAATAAGGTCATCATCGCACCTTGTCATAATTTATTGAATTATATTTATTTTGATAACGTTTCCATTTTAGATGCGCCTTTTATTCTGATGGCACTACCATCGACCCCGTCAACAGGTGTCGCTGGTCACGCATGGTTATCCGTTACTGATAAATGTGTACTGCATTATCAGATATTGCTGTCAGGACTAAGAGATCATACTACAATTACAGCTCTAATCACAGGGAAATATGATTCAGCTCCATCATATAGTGGAAATGCAATTTACACAATCATCATTACTGATTTTAAAAATGGAATAGTGAGTATTTGTAGATTTGCGAAATACATATACACGTTAAAGAAACGATATCGGCAAAGCATTTTCGTGACATTCAAATTTCATTTTATCTACATTTACTTAGTAACGTTGTTTTTATCAGTTTTTATGGATTTTTCCTGTTTGAATTTACGTTGGAATATTTTTGTTATTCTTATTTAGAAACTGGGTCCTATGACCAACACTGCAGTCCGATTAATTCGACACATTATACCATGCACATTGTATCCTTTTTTTCAATTTGTTGTTTTTGGTTTAAAGATTAGATATGAAAAGATAGAAAGTTATTAACCAAGGGAAAACTTAATATTCATATTTTTAAGCGAACAAAACACGAATTATAGCAAACAAATTGCCAAATAGTCATTAGCTTTTAAAAAAGTTCGTCCAGTTCTAATAATATTATAGTCTTTCTAATTTATCAGCTGCTGCTTAGTCGAATGATATCTGTGAATCATTATTATATAATTTGTTGACTAACTTTTTTGCCTTAAGGCAATCTCTCACAATTGCAGTACATTGTTGTCATGTGCTAGTTTATTTTTGAATATGATTTGTCATTTAGGCAAGCGGGCGTATTTCTGATATCTCTAGAGAAGTATTTCAAAGTCTTGACAGAGGGACTTCCTTCATGCAAATAGACGTTGTAGGTGTGACTAAAGGGAGTATATTTTCAAATGTAAGTGCAAATTTAAAAATCAAGTTGTCTGTTTTTATACAGTTATTATATTACTGATATTTAAAGTTAAACATGGCGATGAATCGTAAAATCTCTCACAGTACATTTATTTAAGACTGAAACGTCAATTTCAGGTATGAATGGCCTGACATGTTCTTGGTTAAGTTAAACCAATTAAGTGTTTCGTTTATCAATTTAAGCATAAATAAGGCTGTTGGTTTTTCTTTATGAATGTGTCAAATGTTGTCAAGCCGCGACCTTGTATGGCTTACTAAACGGAATAGCTTTTGCTCATTTTGAAACCTATAGTACATCCTCGTCCTTTGGTCTCTATTTGGTAGTTGTCTCATTGCAATCATACCACATCTTGTCGTTAAATATATATTTATAATCATTCAGTCTAAAGTCTGGAACTTGTAATTCAATGTCTGTCGGTGGTAGCTATCTGCCATATTTCTTTTTTTCATTAAGTAATTTTAGCAATAATCTGGCCATTGGATTTCTCTTCAATTGTTTAACTTTGGGATGCCGGGGCCTTTGATAGTTTATTATACGGTATGTGATATATCGAAGGCCGTACGGTGCCATATTGTTGTTTACATCTCTGTCTTTATGTCTCTGGTGGATTTGTGTCTGTTTTACAATCATACCACATCTCATAATTTATATAGAATTTTTGCCTGCAGTCACTGTGATCTATTCAAAAGTGTATTATGTAGCAATATTCCTCAGCACAAATTGCATTTGGAGTAACCAAAATGAACTGATTGCATCTCTTAGTGTTGCAGTTTTTCATGCCATTTTGGTCACTTTACTACATTAGGACATTAACTTATTGGATACACGGATGATATTTCTTTTTTTTTAAATTAAAACACACAAAATTTATCGATATACTATCATACTTCAAACAGTGACAGTAAATGTCTTTCAATCTCTTAGTAAGATTCTAATATTTTGTTACATTTATTTTTATTTTTGGCTTCTCTACGATGTTAGTTTGAGTCAAATATCGTTTTGGATATGGCAATTGGTGGATTTAATTTCAACAATTAGGATCAACTTTTCAACTGTATACATTAGTGTATGATTATTAGGAAACTTTGACATTCGTTTGTTATCTTAAATGAAGTAATCACTAAATAGTATTGTATTAGTTGGAAAATGATGGGTTGATAGAATTCCGATTTTTTAAAACAATTTTTAGGTATTCATTGACTGTTTTCATGTACTAAATCTTATGTGGATAAATTCTCAGTCGGAAATAATTATCAAATTGATAAAACAAAGTTTAGTATATTCAATCGACTAAAAACAAAAGTTAAAAACCATAGAATTAAGCGTGTTAGTGAACAACAAAACTGACAAATCAGAACCCCAAACACAAAAAAAAAAAACACTAAAAGGCTTGGACATAACAAACTTCCCTTAAATTCATCTAAAAGTATCCTTTGATTCTTTAATTTGATAAAGTAAACAGAAATTGTACAATACCTCGTAGTTGGATTTATTAAATTGTTATATGATATATTAGGTTGGAACCAAACCAAATATTAAAATGAAGTAGATACTTTAGTGTTTTGAAACGTTCTTCTTATATATTGTGGCAATCAGTTATTTACAAAAAACAAGTGTCCAATACACAAAAATTGTGTATCATATTATTTTTTTGATTTTGTTGGCAGTCGATGATGATGATAATATATTTTCTGTCTTTTTTCAGTTAAGCATTGTAAATGATTGCTGGCAAAAAACCAATGGAAATAATTATAACATGCTTTTAGATGAGGGCTACAAAGTGCGGGATGGAAATCCTATCACGTCTTGTAATTATGAAGGTCGGATTTACAATGACGGATCAACATGGATTCCTGTGGGAAACGATTCATGTTACACATGCACGTGTCAGGTAAAAAGTTAAATCACAAAAATACTGAACTCCGAGGAAAATTCAAAACGGAAAGTCCCTAATTCAATGGCAAAATCAAAAGCACAAACACATCAAACGAATGAACAACAACTGTCATATTCCTGACTTGGTACAGGCATTTTCTTTAAGTATTTCTGTTTAAAATAGTTGTGATTGCATTTTTTTGTCTGTTTGCTTTATGTCTAAAAACTATTTAGCATGAGTACGTGTCCGATATTTAACACACAGCTGATCACTGCCCGACTTAAGCGATGGATATTTAAATTGGTTTTGTTGCAGAACATGAAATACAATTATAAGATTGAAACTTGAAATTTAACATCAACCTCTTATTATTGTAATACCCCTGGATTATTCTTACTTTTATTTATAATAATAAAGTGTTTCAAAAGGAAGACATGAAAGTTAAAATTCAACTGTTACAGAAAAAAAGATACATTTAAAGATGATTGCACTGTTAATGCTCAGTTAATGTAGAACGGACAATTTAAATGAACTTATCCGATTAAAAGCACTTCGTATACACTTTGTTTTTATTAAGAATTGAGTGCAACTGAAACAAAACTATTAAACAATAAAGTAGTATTTACAGCATGGTGTCAAAGGTTGGTTTCATCAAATATCAAAAATATGAATGTACTTAAATACAGCAAGTATAAAGCTGGGTCAATTGCCAATTAAATATTTTCATTTTTTTTTATCTTTTTGGGTTCATCTGTCTTTCAATTTGTATGTCAATCTAAAAAAAAACATCTTCCAAGCAAAAACCGCGCTTTTTGTCTTTGGTTTTGGTTTGTTAGAAACGTGAAGCGATTTTTTTTCATACACTGATGCACAATATTCATCCTTTTTCTATTGAAATAGACATTAATAAAAGTCAATATTATTTGTTTCTATTAACAAATTATTCAAATTGATATTTTTAAATCAGTTTCTAATTACCTGAAAATAGTACATTCCTTATTTTTTAGATAAGTTATGGGGTATTGTATTGGACTCGTCTGATACTTATGTAAATCTAGTCAATGAAAATTCTACCGTTCTCATTGCAGTAAAGGTTTTGAAACACATAAAGCTGAGGGTGAAAACACTTGTGTTTACAATTGTTTTTCTTCTCGAAAAAACTAATGTCGCCTTAACTCATACCAGTTTTGTTTTGCGATATACAAGAGTTGACTGAAAGTGTTTTTTACTTTTGCATAGCCAATATAATTACAGATATTTTTAACGTGTATGCATATTGACGTTTCATTAACAAACTAACGTATGTATTCATATATTTTTGTAAAATTTTGTCTTTTTTAGCAACAGAAAATACTGTGTGATGTTGTTGTCTGTCCTGACCTCAAATGTGAATATCAAGTCAAAGTTCCAGGACTTTGTTGTCCTAAATGCGCAGGTTTGTTTTCATTTTTTATTATTGATTGATTATATTTATTTTTTATAAACTACGATACGATATCGTTAATACGCAAAATAAAGCAAAAGATAAAATACGAACGTATTCAAATTAACGTATTTATTCTTGATTCATTCAACTTGTTTTGATGCATTTTCTAAAAAAGATAAATGTTAAAATGTTGTAGTTTGAAAATATTACGAAAATGGGACGAAAACGCTTTAAAATACCAGCTCATTTGGTACGATCGTTTCGTCTACAGTGACACTCGAATCAAAAGTTATCCAAGGCCAAATCTAATACGAAGTTGACGATCTATGCCGGGGATATATAGAATAATGGCATTTTTGTTTTTAATACTGACTTTATCAGCAAGAATATCAAGCGAGCCCGCTAGGGCGAGCTGATATTCGAGCTGATGAAGTCAGTATCAAAAATTAAATGCCATTATTCTTTTTATCGGCAATCTGTCTTAACTCTATGTCTTTTTGTAAAGAATAAGAAGTAAAATGAAATAATAAGTAAAACTACTTTTATGCGTACAAAACGTTGGGTTCGTTGTTCGGTTGTATGAATGAAGTCGCGTGCATTTCATTGATAAATTGAAGCGGATGAACAAGAACATGTGACGTTACTGCACTGATACTTGACGTCATTGCCTAATATTTTCGAGTATCAAGTCCTGTCCATGATATTGAAAATATTAGGCAGTAAGATCAAAGGGGAAATGTTCTAATTGCCGATAAAGAAAAACATTAGTGTTTCGAACATTTCAACATTTCATAAAAAGAAAATTTACCGAAAATGAAAATATAAATGTTTTTTTTGTGTCAACACAGAGCTGCTGACTAAATTAGTATGTGTTTTCAAATAATTCCGAACCCAAACAATACATATTGATAATACCATATAAACATGTTTGTTTTGCAATCAGTCTTCAACAATTCTAATATTTTGTAAAGAATTGTAAAAAGGGAAATAATTTACGAATGTTCAAAAGAGCATATCATCTATTTATGACTTTAACAAGTTGTTAAACAGGTAATTTGTAGTTTGTGTATGGCAGCTTCTCATGAAAAAAAATCTTGTTGATTTAAATGGGTATGAATCATATCACCCTGTTATGTTTAGAATGGATTGTTAACTCAGTATAAGAATAGAATATGCTTTTTCTAAAAACGTTTGTTTGTTATTAATAATATTGTGTAAATTGATATGAGCTATTGTTTCAGAAAAAGGGTTAAGGTTTGGTACCATTAAAACGTTTAAACCCGCTGCATTTGTTTGCACCTGTCCCTAAGTCAGGAATCTGATGTTCAGTAGTTGTCGTTTGTTGATGTGGTTCATAAGTGTTTCTCGTTTCTCGTTTTTATATAGATTAGACCGTTGGTTTTCCCGTTTGAATGGTTTTACACTAGTAATTTTTGGGGCGATTTATAGCTTGTTGTTCGGTGTGAGCCAAGGCTCCGTGTTGGAGACCGTACTTTGACCTATAATGGTTTACTTTTATAAATTTTGACATGGATGGAGAGTTGTCTCATTGGCACTCATACCACATCTTCTTATATCTATATATGAGGTCGGTTTGCAAGCATTAATGATACGAGCAACTGACAATACATGAACAGCATACAATTATTATTACAGACAAACCAGACAAAACGCGTATACCATTTACCTCACAGAACAATACACACTCTGAAGGCTCCTGTTATTATGACGGTGATAAACGATGGCATGCCGCTGGAACCAAGTGGCATCCCTATGTGCCACCATTTGGCTATGTCACATGTGCTGTTTGTAGCTGCATGGTAAGATATTTATGAGTTTGAACACACAAGCACTGAATTCGTTTATAAGATTGTCTCTGATGCTGCTTTGACACATTTCAAACCGACAGTAGTTAAATATTCAACATTGTTTTTCGAGAACAAAAGTCGGAACATCCTCTCAAAGTAACAATTCGAGGAACACAGTAATTCTTTGTGGCAAAGCTCTGCCTTTTTTCTGTCTTTTTTTAAAGTGCAAATCTATCATGGTGTTAACAACAGTCATGGCTTCTCTTCAAAAGTGGTTATACATAAACACATAAATAAATAAATATATAAACGACAAACACAGCACTATGAGTATGTTAAGCATAACCTTGCTTTATATAAAGCAAGTACATATAATTATCAAAACCAGGCAAAAAGGTACAAATACATCGGAAAAACAGATGCATTATTTATTAGCAATGACGTTTGCATACATGAGACACCGAGTATCAGAGCAAAAGAGAGGCGAAAGATACTAAAGGGACATTTAAACTCATAAGTCGATAACAAACTGACAACGCAATGGCAAAAAACGAAAGACAATCAAAGACAAACACAACATGCAAAACAAAACACAGAAAACAAAAGACTGAGCAACACGAAAACCACCAACAGTCTTTTGTGTCACAACTAATCAGTTGATTGAAAACGATTTTTTTTTTACTCAGACAGATGGTAGTTATGACTGTAAAAGATCTCCGTGTCCGGTATTAAATTGTTCTAAATCTGAGGCAGTTCGTATCAAAGCAAATGATTGTTGTCAGGTTTGTCCAGGTATGAATTTTATATAGCAGTATGAATGGTATTTCTGAAGGTTTATAAGGTCTTTAATTTTTTTTTGGAAATTTCTTACTCATTAGGCCAGAGGATATGTTAAATGCACCTGTTACTATTCTTATTCCTATTCTCATCTGAAACAACTTAATTCCAAATGTCGTTGTGATTGTTAATTAAATTTTCATTTTTTCAAATTCTGAAATACAAAAGCGCTGAAACAAAGTAAACTTTATTGAGTTTATTTTTTCAAATTCTGAAATATACAAGCGCTAAAACTAGAGTGCACAATATATCAAACATTATGTAAATACTCAGTAAACGTTATCAGTGTGACAAATATGTTTCTGGTATTTCTGTACATTGTAAGTCTTTAACAAAGAAGCGTAGTTTGTTCATGAATCATTTAAATACCTTCAATTCATCATTCTATTTCAGACAAAACACTTGTCATACCAAATAGTGAAAGCCAAGCTGACCACGCCGTTGCATCAAAAGAAAAATGTACGTATATATAATCCATAGACGAAGATATTTTTTAAGTAAAAAAAAAGACGAATTGTGAAATAATTTTTTTACCATTTTTAGCTCACCTGACCCGAAGGCTGCATGTGACAATAATTAGGATCGATCAGCTAATATTGTGTAAACATACATCGTAGACATACAACACAAAATACCCAAATAATTCAAACAAACATACAATTGAATTGCAATAACATGCGAAATAGAAAAGCATTGCTTAACATAAGTCTTTGTGATTACTTTTATCATATCTACTTTGTATTATAGCTTGTAAATTTGGAGACGAAGTTTTTCCGCATAGAGCGAAATGGCACCCTAAATTGTCTGATAATGAAGAAGTAGCGTGTGTGAAATGCAGATGTAAGGTAAAAGTATACATTTCCTATTATGTCTGTTTGTTTTGTTCACACATTGTTGTCAATATAATGGAATTTTATGCGACTGTCATACAAGTGAGAGGTTTAGCTAGCTATAAAACTAGGTTTAATCCACCATTTTCTACATAAGGAAATGCCTGTACCAAGTCAGGAATATGACAAATAGTGTCACTCACATTTTCATTATCTGCTAGCAGTGTTCTATTTCTTTTTCAAATGCATTTGAATAAAATGTTTTACACATTATATAAGCAAGAGACAAAATAATAAGAATGTTTATTCCCGAATGAAGGAATACACTTTTGTTTTGTTGATTTTCAGAATGGGAAAGTAAAATGCAAGCGGAAGAAATGTACACCTGATGATTGTAGAAGAACCAAAAACAAAAATGTAGAGAAATGTTGCCAGTGTCCAGGTGTGTAAAATTATTTCACAATTGTTATAACGATTGAAGATTAATTATTTTCTCCAGGTAAACATTGCCAAAAACATAAAAGAATTGATGAATGTTTAGCAAATAAGTAAAAATGTTCTCTATTACTAGCTTTAAAATCTTCCCTTCAAAATAATTTACAAAAAAAAGCTTACTCAAATAAGTAGAATGTCGTTGCTCTGTTCTGGAAATCATACAAGATGCACAGGTTATCACACATTATAAATAGCAGACGTACAGTAAAACCAGAATTAAAATTATTCAGACGAATTAAGAAATACAAATACAAAAGGACATGAAGCATAATCTTAACAAACACTGTGAAGAAAAAAAAAAACGCATACACTGGTGCTTATGAAAGATTAGCATTTGTAATATCCCTGTTTATATTGCTACTGACCACTGTCCATATGGTTATTAGTAATATTGGAAGTCTTTCAATACATTGTTGATATACTTAGACTATAGCATTTTCAAATGCTTATAATAGATTAATTTTTTTGACCAAACACTTTATGAGATTTTTTTTACTAAATACTTTAAAATCGTCATCGGGTATATGAATTCATTCAACGTCAAAAACACTTTAAAATGCAGATCTTAGAAAATTGGTTCAATTCAGTTCAAAATTTTTTTGTAAATCTTCTTTTGTTTTTCATCAACAAATACATTAAATGACAGAATGATAACCACGTGATATTTTACAGGTTCTCACAGGAAAAGTCGAGGAAGAAGTAAAGGCAACCGATAATAATACCTTTCATTATTTGTTATCTATTTATTTTTACATTCCATTTTTACTCATGTTAATATTTTTACATATTTGTTTGAGTGCTTGTTTTCATTATGTATAAATATGTTATCATAAAAGAATGTGATATTTTTATATGTTCCATGCTGGATTTGTGTAAAACACATATCACTTGAAAACGTTAATGTTTTAATTGTGTTTGAATCGAGATACTGAGGGTATTTTTGTTTAGTGTACAATGGAATAATCTATGAAACTGTGTGCACTTTTTCTCATATTTTGCTTTTAAATGTTATAATATGAATAATTCATTCAATAGTTTGTGGTACCAATGAAATCTTGTATAATTTTTATGAAGGTGTGATATTGTTTTATTTCAATTATTGCCACATTAACAAATTGTCTATTTGGGTTGCTCACCCAATTTTGTCAACATAACAAAACTATAAACAACTGTCATACAAGTTTAGGGTTAAGCTAGCTATAAAACAAGGTTTAACCCACCATTTATTCTGTAAATGCCTGTACTAAGTCAGTTATATGACAGTTTTTCATTCGTTCCGTTGGTTGATAGAGTCTAGCGTTTGATTTTGTCAGTTTTTACGGACTTCCCCTTTTTGAATTACTCTTGGAGTTCGATATTTTTGTTAATCTTTTTTTGACAGGGAAGATGTTGATTAATATTCTGATTTAGGATAATATTTTATGGTAACAAGAATAATAATATATACGAATGAGTAAAGTAACCTTGTTTTTAATAGACGCGCTTACGTATCACTTTTTGAAAATAGTTTAATCGAGTCTGAACAACAAACATTTCAAGTAAATATAGAAATTTAGTACTAAGTATTCTCTTGGTTTATGGATTCTTTTCGACAATTAATGCGGTCGCCTCAGGCATTCATTATACTATATACAAATTACGTCCAAAATTGTTTTGCAAAAAGTACAATAACATGTACTAATTCCTTATCTCTTGTTTTCAAATTGTTTGTCATGACTGAAAAATTGGTCACAGTCTGAATAGCTACTCAAGTATTTAAAAGAATTATGATAAAATAATATTAAAATAATTGACTTAAATATTTCTGTCTTTTCTTTCCTAAATGTTCTTTGTTCACATTATATTTAATAAACGGATGAACAATACTGCATACCTGAATTGTGATTGCTTATCTTATTTTTGTATTTTTGTTTTGTATCAGTTTTTTATGTAAATATTGCTATTTATTTTAAGATGTAAATCAGACTGGTAATTGATATTTTCACACACATAAATGCTTTAAAGAAATTAAAAAAGTTTTATTTATTACTGTTGCATTTTTTATTTTTAAGTTGCTAGCGAATGATTAAAATAGCTCATTATCAGGATAGTTATACATTTGTTCAGTTTAATAGAACCTCTTGCCGACGATAGAAATTCAAGGAACCCATTTATTACCCTTGAATTGCACTCCTCGACTTCGTTGTTTTTTTGTTTGTTTGTTTGTAAAGAAGACATTATGAAATAACGTATCCTCTCCTGTGACTTGACCACACCTGACTATTTACAAAATGTCCAGGAGTCGATAAAAACATGTTTATTTTGTACAGGAAAGTTAACCATTGTCCCTATAATAATAAGAAACATTGAGAAAAACCCATACCGTATAGCCTGAGGAAAAAGACCCCAACATACAAAATATAAACATAACTCACACCACATCTTCCTATATCTATATAAGAACAAACAATGAAATCAGTTGAAAAAGACTTAATTAATAAGATCAATACAAAGCACATAAAACAAAAGGCTGATTATAATAAAAGGTGATGTGGTTTTTTACCAGTAAGACGGCTATCCACCAAATTAAAGATCAATACTAGGAAGGGGATCAACCTCATGTCACCGCACTGCATTTAACAATTATCAAAACTTAGGCCATGGTAGGATGAAAAAATTAGAAACATTTCAAAAACAATAACGGAAAAGCTATTATGGAAGTCAGGAACCAATGACAACCACTAGTTTATAATTTCCTTGCTTATGATACTCATAGAAAGAATATTGCGAGTTAACATGTTAAAATGCGTTCAACCCTCCCCTTTACCATTGACAGTGGTAAAAAAGCACAACATATGAACACATTGCCATAAGTATTTGTAAAGGGTCATGACTCTTATTTATTATGTTATGAAACTCACTAGTAGGAAATCTTCAAACTGTCAATAGTAATCAAAGGTACCAGGATATTATAATTTGATACGCCAGTTATCCACTGATAACTGAATGGGTTGATAAACTCTGGTCACTTATTACGTCATAAAACGTTGAAATGAAACGGCAATGTTAGCACATAGATTTTGGTAAAATTAGTTATGACCCACCGCCTTATCCAAAACCATATTTTACATAAGGTTGACAACTTTGTATGAAACATCTTGTGGCAAAATATGTTGAGGGTAAAGCTTAGACACATATCTAAATATCAACAAGATCTCAAAATAAGCATATGGAGTCGGATTTGCACGAAATGGAGGAAAATTGAAGACTTAAACACGTGTTTAAAGAAATACGTAAGACAAAATTAAAAAATATTAATATTCATTATTCATATATGATATTCCAGATCAAGGGTCCAAAAAGTTGTTTTATTATACCGTCTTCCGTGTAGGAGTGTTTAGTCTTTAAATAACATTTTGGCAAAACGGCTTTGCAAACTGAAGATTAACATGTGGAATAGGATTTGCTTACCCTCATTAAAATAAACAGAAGATGCTACGGGTTTTGTGTAATCATCTCATCCTGCAGTTGTCAACCCAGATCCCTTACACCGCACAGACAGTTTTCACATATACAGAGTTGTGTACCTACTGTTTTAAGATGTGAGTCTTCAAGACTTTTTGTCAGCAAAATTTACAAAAGACCTGCTGGAATTAATAAAAGAATTTGGAACTTGAGTAATTTTTCAACAAAATTTGCAAAAAGTAAAATAACAAAAACACCGAACTACAAGGAAAATTCAAATCGGAAAGTCCCTTATCAAATGGCAAAATCAAAAGCTCAAACAAATCAAACGAATGGAAAACAACGGTCTTATTTCTGACTTGGAACAGGCATTTGTAGAAAATGGTGGATTAAACCTGGTCTTAAAGCTAGCCAAACCTCTCACTTGTCTGGCAGTCGCATACAGTTCCATTATATTGACAACAATGTGTGAACAAACCAAACAGACATAACAGGTAAATATGTCAGAAATTGGGGTACAGCAGTCAACATTGTGTTATAATCTTAATCACTATAAAAACCAAACTGCAAATGACAGCACCGATTGAGTGTAATCAACTCCTCCTACAGTTTCAAAACATATCCTTGAAACTTCATAGTCAGATACATGTAAACAGGTAAATAGATTGCAGACATATTGATGCATAATTGTGCACCTGCTATTATGGAATTGTTTGAGGAATTTTCCCTATTTCAAGACTTGCAAAGATAGTCATGCAGGAGTCATTTCAAACGATGAATGAATGGATCCTTTATTCTCATAAACAATGTTACAGAGAACATATACATATGAACAATATAAGAATGTATGATGATGTGTGAATTAAATGCAAAATAAATATGTGTCTAACCTGGAGGAACGACCTTCCCTTGTACGATCTTAATAAATAGAGAAATTACCAAATTTTGTTTCCTACTCAAGTCTCTGGAACTTCACAAGAAGTTTACAAACCTATTTAGATTGAGTATCTTCATTTATGGAGTTGTTTGAAAAAATTATCCCAGTTATTGCATTTTATATTTCCGTAATGTTCACAAATGTTCAGTATAGACGATGCTCCTTTGTTTATGGAACAATCTACGCAACCTGGAAATATGAATCTATAATTTATTTTTAGACTATGTTTTACGTAATAACAAAACTCTTTAATTAAGGAAAAGGTGATACACGTATCAACTGAATATATTCAGTATAGAAATGTTAATGATAAATTCCAATTAAAAGCGCTATAATACAAAACAGTAGCACCACTAACACATTTAACATATTTTTTATAGTATTGTTTTCAGTGAGAAATTCTCTTCTCTCGTTCATTCCAAATTCTGAAGATTTACTAGAAGTAATTTTTCCAAATAGGAAATTTGTTATCCGTCGAAGAACTGGGAGGCTGACTTCTTCACTTACTTCTGAATAATAGAAATAATATTAATAATAATAATCATACTAATAATAATAATTGTAAATTATAGGTTAATCATCATTATCATCATCATCATACTCATAATCCATAAATACAGAGACTAAGGTTATTTTTTTTTACAAAAGAAACGATCAAAATTGCAACATTTGCCGTGGTTTGTCATATTTAGATTTGAATTTTCCTTGGAGTTCGGTATTTTTGTTATTTTACTTTTAGATAGAAACATTAGTTTAAAGATGCATTTATTATCCTGTTGGTTGTTTTTGTTGAAGATTGAAACACAAAAATTAACTGACCTTGCTTATTATTTTTTGCGATGACGGCAATTTTGAACATTGTTCTAGAAAAAGATGCCTATAGAGATGTTTTTCCTTTTTGCAATAATATTAGTGTTTGAGGAGTCAAGACATAATATTATACAAACCTTTTGGCATTGAAGCATCAATACGATCTGTAAATGTTGATTTATTTTCGCCTTCTGTATTAAGTATATCCATTTGAGTAGAAAATACCGTCGTATCTGTTTGATCTGCACACCTGATATCGTACCGGTTTGGTTTAAGTCTTGTCCACCAAGTGCAGCCCTGTAGCTGTACCAATAAACATATTTTCTGAGGATTTAATGATATATTAAAAAATAAAAACAAATAAGAATGTTTAACTTCTTCTAAATGCTGTTGGAAATTTACGTTCTGACCTTTTTTGAGAGGAATCTTTAATGTAAATTTCAGTGGGTTTTAAATTTTTTCAGAGACCGTAACCTTTTTTATGATATTGCACTACATGTTTATCCAAAAAGTAAAATAACAAAAATACCGAACTCCAAGGAAAATTCAAAACGGAAAGCCTCTCATCAAATGGCAAAATCAAAAGCTCAAACAAATCAAACGAATGAAAAATAACTATCATATTCCTGACTTGGTACAGGCATTTGTAGAAAATGGTGGATTAAACCTGGTCTTATAGCTAGCTAAACCTCTCACATGTATGCCAGTCGCTTATAATTCCATTATATTGACAACAATATGTGAACAAACAAACAGACATAATAGGAAAAAATGTCAAACATAGGGGTGCAGCAGTCAACATTGTGTTATAATCTTAATTTTCAATTCATCGTATTTTCTACTCTATCTAAATTCCTTTTTAAGCCTATATTTTTAGATCTAAAACGTCAGAAGTGAGATGAAAATGTTACAATCCTCCTTCTCCTCCTCCTCCTCCTGCTCCTCGTCATCATCATTTGCCACATTTTGTGTTCGTTTTGGCAGACAAACACTGCCGTTGTTTGATGTTGGTACTTCACTGAAATACTAAGTTCATGAATTGGAGAATGTTAAAACCTTCTACTTGTTCAGAAGAAGGGAACATATGTGAAAACATTTTAAAAGCGACTGAACTGCAATCTGTGGAGGCCTTATGCGAATTCTGGCGCGGAGAGAATTAAGGTTAAGGTAAGGAACTGCAGTCTGCTATTCATCGTGAACCAATTTATCTCAGTGTCCATTATGTATTTGCTGCCCTGATAACTCAAGAAACTTAAAATTCAGATTGATATCTGCATCAATTTTATGTTCAACTACACATATTTCGATTCTTCTGACAAGTACGCTTATAACCGTCGCAGAAGTCGTGGTCATATATTGTGCCAAAGCTAAAGTTAGTAGGGGTATTAACTACACAGTATTACAGCAGACTTTTTGAAAGTCTTGAATAATATAAAAATATGGAAATGAGACAACTATCGACCAAAGTTCAAATAAAGTGGATGTAAGCAATTATAGGCAACCGTACGGCCTTCAACAATGAGAATAACCCATACCGTATAGTCGGCTATTAAAGACCCCGACATGAAAAATACGAAACAATTCAGCTGAGAAAACTAACGGCCTAATTTATAAAAAAACAATTAACGAAAAACAAATATGACAGATATGAACCAACGATAACCACTGAACTACAGGCTCCTGACTCGGGACAGGCACATGAAGAATGTGGCGGGGTTAAACATGTTTGTGAGCGCTCAACCCTACCCCGAACCCGGGACAGTGGTGTAACAGCACAACATAACAACAAACTATAAAAATCAGTTGAAAAAGGATTAGCTCATCAGATCGATACAAAGCAGAAAACATCAAACATAAACACAGACCGGACGTGGCAGGGTATATATCCATCCTTCATTCCTAACAACAAAAAGGACACTTAGTAAAGATCTGAGAGTACTCGCAGTTACTGACAGCTAGTTCAAACCAATAACAACTAATAAAAAAATCGTGTATCTAAGACTAAAATATTAATCAGTACAAATCCAACATCCAATATTTAATGTAAAGACGTCATTAACAGTCAGAGAAAACATGACCGTGTGCAATGCCAAAATAAAGGTATCGACAGATTGTAGTACCGTTAAAGTGCATATGTGTATAACAAAACTATTTAGTATGATTTTAATTTACTGATAACAAAATCAATATTTATACCAATAAAAAAATATTCATAGATCTATTTACAGTATTGAATTGGTAACCTTTTAGAATTAGTTTATTTAAAGGCTTGATAAGTTTACCAGGATCGTACGTAAATTTCCAATCTCGGAAAACAACATCACAGAAAAATTTAGAATCTGAAATAAGTTTTTTTTACACGTACAGCCAAACTTGCAAACCAAATCTTTGTATCTATGGAAGAATTAAGTAAAGGTTTTAAGTAATTTGTGGTAACGAAATCCCTAACTTAATAATTTACCAGTAATACATACAGTACGCTCATTGAAATCCAAAACGTCGCTACAGACATGGGCATAACAAACGAGTTGGGATATATAAACACCGTATGATGGTGCCAGAGGAACACCACTGTCCAAGAAAGGAAAATTAACAATAGGGAAAAAAAAATCATCCCTTTTTGTTCTAAATTTTTGTGTAGAGTTTCTGGTGTAAAGCTGAAATATCTAAATCTAGGAAAGGACACTTATTTCTGTTAATGTTTGAAATTTTCAAAGTAAGCTGCTGTGGGTAAATTTCGACAGTATATTTAGAGAATTCTTGATTATTTAACGAAAAAATATCATAAAGATAACGGTAAGTATGTGGAATTTATCAATTAAATGGAATTTAGACGAGTCTTTACTGAGTTTGGCCATAAACTGTGATTCATAACAGTACAGGAACAAGTCTGCTATTAAAGGAGCACAATTGGTGCCCATAGAAATGCCTACAATATGTCGATAAACTTTATTGCCGAAACGTACATAATTGTGTCAAGGAGAAAATTTGTGGCTGTAATCATCTCATTACACCTCCAGTAAGTATATCTAGCATATCTACCTTTCTCGTTTGAGAAACGGCTTTATATGAGTTGCAGCAAATAAATTTGCAATTAGATTTATCGAACGACCATTTAATTAAGTAGGAAAAACTTTTGTTTGATAAGATTGTGTGGAAGAGTAGTGTAAAGAGTGGAAAAGTTCTAAAACATCCAAAGAATTTTTTACACTCCAAAAATGGATAATTCCACTATTTTCATATGTTGTATTACAAAGATTAATGATCAGTTCTTTGATAGTAGTTGAGGAACTCGTTAAAAGCACTGAAATTCTAGTAGTAGAACACTTACTAGAGGCCGAGATGGAACGATATTTTACGGATTTTTAGTGTAGTTTAGGTAACCAATACATAGTGGGGACTTTCAAATGTTCAGAAGAGTCATTAAGCTGAGCTGTGGTTGTGACATGATTATTTACTATATGACTCTAAGTTATGCTCTTGTTAATGTTTGTTAGCCTCCGTTGACAGTTATCATTTATCTGCCAAGCATACTATACTACCGCATAGTTTTATCAAACGAAAATATTTGTATTCGATTAAATAGTCATTCTAAAAATCTAAGTGTACCTCATCTTTGATATTCGATTTAAAGCCCTTTTTCGTTGATTAAAGTAAAATAATACACCCTGATGAACTTTGAATGCAATAATTTTAATAATAGTATATTTTGATAGTATTTACTTTCGATTTTTAAATAAAGTATACCGCTAAATGGTTGGTACCCCGATGTGGACTATCTCTCCCTCTAGTATGGCCAATTCACTTCTTTACTGTCATTAATTACAGTTTACGGCTTAGTTTTATCAAGACAAGACGATTTTTTAAACAATGTTTGAAAAAAAATTCATGACATTCTCTGTGTATTCTCACGTCTCTAAAAAGATACAGTTTTGGTAAGAAACGTTACGATTCAAAGCCTAACTTTATATTGTTGAAACCCTGTGTTGACCTCAAGATTTCTTTTGGGTATTCTGAGTAGCTGTATTTTGTCACGTTATCTTCTACCCCACATCTACTTGAATTAAAAAAAATCAACATTGGATATAACATTTTTTTCTATATTTAAAAAACAAAAGACTTGAATAAGTGTTTTCTTTTGGTTAATATTCCATACCTCTTTGTCTGTTCGTCTGTTACATTTTGTCATGAAACTAATGCTGATAATTGATAAAATAGTAAAAATATTGATAATAACACCAAAGTACAAAAAATGAACTTTGGAGAGGAAAGCTGGTCTTCCATCATGGTCTCCACAAGCAGGCTCGGGATATACAAACATTAATATAAGACGAGCAACTCCAACACAATTTGCTAGAAGCAAACCATAGAAACAACCCTGTAATATAACGATTATCATTGATATATTTTAGATACTCACTTTTACGTTTTTTATGTTGTGTTTGTTTTGTTTGTCCATTCGTTGCTTTTCGTTTTTTGTCTTGTCGCGTTGTCAGTTTGTCTTTGACTTGTGAGTTTGAATATTCTTTGGTAACTTCCGGCTCCCTTTTTTAACTGTTGACGTTCATCGGTCGTAACCGTATGAATTTTAGTCGAGATAAAATTTTGTAGAAATTTTGTACAGTTCATAATTTTTTTTCTTGAATTCTTATTTTGATTTCGGAGATTGTATTATTCTGTGTATTTTGGGATGTCCATGAAAAAAGGCAGGACGGAAAGCAACATTTTTTTTTTCAAGCTAAGTGACTCCTTTTTTTACATATTTGTTTCAATTTCGAGATATAGTTTTATTTTCACAATTTTTTAATTGATCAACCTTTTGGACACATTCTACCAAAACACCACACATTTAGTGGGTAAATTCGACTTCACATACTAAATATATGAAGACGAAGAGCATTTCTGTGTTGACATGAATTATCATTGGTATAGTCATAATTTTAAATTTAACTATTTACAAAACTTTCAATTGTTCGAAATACTACAGATTTTCTACCCAAGGAATACATTACCTTAAATGAATTTGGCAAAATCTTTCGAATTTTTAGGTCGATCCTCAATACTTTTCAACTTAGACTTTATTTGAACTTTTTAACTTTTTTTATTCGAGCGTCACTGATGAATCGTTTGTAGACCAAACACGCGTCTGACCTTCAATTTTTTTTTAGTCCTGGTATCTATGATGAGTTTGTTGGTACAGTCTAGGTAACTGTGGGGTGTATATTATATTAATTTATATTGTAAAAACAATTTGTGATCAAATAAAATATCCATTTCAAATGTTTACAACTACAAAAAAATGTAACTAACACTACAAACCAGTAAAAGTCTGAAATGGCCTATATCTGTACTCGACTGTACTGATTTTTACTCGACCAGTCTGAATTGGTCTGAAATTTACTTAATATTACTCGACTGTAGTCTGAACCACACTTAACAGTCTGAACTTGTACTCGACCAGTACTTAACCATTTTATACGAGTCTGAACTATAATCAACATAGTCTTAACCATTCTCGACCAATTTGAACCATGCTCGACCTAGTCTGAACCATACTCGACCTAGTCTGAACCATACTCGACCAAGTCTTAACCAACCTGGAACCTATTTTGTATCTATCTATTGTATTTCAATATGATCAAAGGAAGTAATTTCTGGTTGGATTAAAAAAAATATCATGCAATAAATTAAGTTTTCGTTAAATAAATTTTTATATACATGATATCATGTTCATATTGCTTTACGTACATCAAAAATACTAGAACTTTCAACCATTATTCAAATATCTGAACTGTTATTCAGTTTTTTAATCAATAAATATATAAAATAGTATAGAGAGCAACTTAGTAAATGTTCACAATGACACCTTTGTTTTCTAAAACCAAGAATTTAATATAATGATAATAATAAAACGTTCATAGCAATCCTTGATAACCTTTTAAAAAAGGAAATGTATTTCAAAGTTGCAGTAGAAATTTATTTTAATTAAATTTAAGTACTTTTTGTCAAAATTAAAGACTTAGCATACAAGAAGCACTTTAATAAGTTTTAATTACCTTAGTTCAGGTGTGTTTTACAGGTAAAAAGAAAACCTTTTTTTTAAACTCGTGTATTACTTATTTAGTGAATTCAAAGGCCTTGTGATTTAAGTTTTACAGGATGTTGTATAATTTTCAATGGATGTTATTTAAAATTAAATTACACTCTGACCAGGTATGATCATAGTGCCCCAAGCAGGTTGTATTACTTTATAGTTTACCCTAATCAGAAGAAAATTTTTATTCATTTCTTTAATTTTTTATCCCTTTTAAAATATATATATAATATATCCCAAATTATAATAAGAATAGATATATTTCTGATATATAAAGGTTAAACAATGTCAGTGATTTTGTTTGCTGTTGTTACCTCATTAAAAAGATAGTTATATAAGGTAAACGGACAGAAAGTCACAGGACATAAAGTCACAAATTTGATAGGACAAAAGGTCACAGGACAAAAAGTAACAAATAGTTTGTTGACAATTGTTTGAATATATAAGAGAAAGATCTAGAAATATTTTCTTTTGATAACATATATTCATTTTTAAGATTAGGAAATTGTTCATAATCCTTGATAAATGAAAATTTATTAAATTTTAATCGTGCAAAGGATATATTTCTTGGCCCCATGAAGCCATTTAAGGATCAAGCCTCTTTGACATTTTGTTTTCATAACAATTATTTGATCATTATTGATATTTATTGCATAAATTTTAATTACAAAGTTGCTTTATATATAATAGTTCAAGAAAAAAAATATTTTTTTTAATTAGTGTTTTCTTGTTCAAAGAAAAATAATCTCAAAACTGAATTGTGACTTTTTGTCCTTTGACTTTTTGTCCGTGACTTATCGTCCGTATATAACTATTGTATGTAACCATGAAACCTATGTAGTTTTTATTTAGTAATTTAGGAAAATCAATTTTTGTTTAAAATAAACACATGCCAAACAAAAAGCACCTTAATAAGGTTTTATTACCCTCAGTATAGTTGTGATTTCAATTTAAAAAAGTCTTTTATTTAACAAGACTCAGACTTTAAAATTAGATAATTAACCTATCTCGATTTGATAAATCTGAGAATCATGTAAGGATGTAAAAATCTGTTTTTATATATATCTTTATTTTATTGTGGCTGTTGCCATGTCAGATTAAAAGAAAGTTATTTTACCAATCAAAATTATAAAAAGTAGAGGTTATTTGGTCGAGTATGGTTCAGACTGGTCGAGTATTGTTTAGACCTTTGGTCGAGTATGGTTCAGACTGAAAAAATAGGTCGAGTATGGTTCAGACTGAAAAAATAGGTCGAGTATGGTTCAGACTAGGTCGAGTACAGGTCGATAATGGGTTAAGACTGGTTCAGACTATTTTCAATAGCAAAGATAAGGGTCAAGTACAAATCAGTACAGTCGAGTATGGTAAAGACTGGGTCGAGTAATATTAAGTAAAATTCAGACCAATTCAGACAGGTCGAGTAAAAATCAGTACAGTCAAGTACAGATATAGGCCATTTCAGACTTTTACTGGTTTGTAGTGTAATGATCACGTAATATATATAATAAGTTTGACGTAAATGTATGTATATTCCTTAAATAAAACACTGTCATATAAAATACCTGTTCGGTTGCGCCTGTCCAAAATATGGACATAAGAAACATCATGCCGATGGGATATGCCAAAATACTGTCAACTGCATTTATGTAAGCAAAAACCATTCCACCTTCGGCAGCTTTTACAAGAGGTAAAAACAAGATACTTATGCCACACATAAGTGTAACAAACAACCTGATAAAGTGCAAATTATTGATTTTTTAAGATCAAAATAAAAAACCATATATGGTATACAAAAAAAAAAAAGGATCAATAATGAGCCCATTTAAAGTGGATTTCATAGCTGTATATTTCTTCCTTTAAAATGTTGAATTAGAAGTAAAAATAAAACTCGATTCAACTTGAGATAGAAGTCAAAAGTATCATTCAGTTTGAAATGTAACCAAAAGATGTGCTTTCTTATTGTTCAACCATTTTTTCCGAGCTCATATTACTCATAAAGCAAACAAATCTTAAAACTGTCCTTTATTTTGTCTTTGAAAAAAAAACCCCATCATGTACCTTCTCGATAGTATCCAACGGTCGCTCTCTCTTAATTATATATTAACATGATTTTAATGAAATTTTTTAAACTGTATTGAAATTTGGGATACAATTTTATTTTTGACATTGTTTATTATCGTGTTTTTTCTGCACTGTTCATGACGTTGAGGTATGAATCTGTTTGAAATAGACCATTTTCAAATTATCACCTTTATTCAAAATTCTTCAAAGCGATATAACTCATTAAGTCGGACAAGCTGAACCTGCCTATTAAGTAAGACCTTATGACAGGAACATACTTTTTTGCTGTTAATGCATTCCGCGGTCACCTATTTTGCAATCTGGTAAATCAGCACTTACGAGGTAATGATTATCGCCATATTGAAATATTAAGGATGTTCTACTCTAGGAATAGATTACCTTAGCTGTATACGGCGAAACCTTTCGGAATTTTGGGTCCTAAATGCTCTTTAACTTCGTACTTTTTTTTTTGTTAACTTTTTGATTCGAGTTCACTAATGAGTATCTTCAGGCAAAACACGTGTCTGGCGTACACAATTTTAAGCTTAATATCTATGATGAGTTTATTCGTACATTACACATTTATCGTTCCATAAGTTTGATATAAGCGTTTTTAGTAAAATGGCGTATCAAACCGATTTTCGTGGTCATGAAATGTATTTCTAGAATACCTTCAACAGGTACCATCAAGACAAAAAGTGTGTAAAGCAAAACTATACGTAACGTTTCAGAGTATAAAATTGATATTCCTTAACGAACATCTAAAACCCTCTTACATGAACTAGTACATATAGGTAATTTTATGCGAGGTATTTACAACCTTAGCTTAAGTACAGATACATCATAATTAGAAGTTATTGCCCTCAAACGACGATTTTGTACTATTTGTCTTAGTTTTTGCCTATTATCTCGAAAACTATATTAGATAGGTAGAAACTGTCAACATCTTTGACAAATTAGCAATGCAAAAGAGAAAGATATCGAACATCAGAATTTAATAATATTTTTCGATGAAGTTTGAGTAGACAGTCTCAAATATTGTTTAATCTTGGTCCACTCAACGCCGCCAGTAAAACTGCATTTGTGACTATCAAACACCCAATTGACGGAGGCAACTCTTCCAATACATTACTGTTATTCCTTATTTGACAACTTTCAAAATTTTGACTTGTCGTGAGTGAAACAATAACAAGAGAAAAGGACCTTCTGTCAAAATGTCCACATAATTCATAAAATTCCTTTCAATATTGTATGCATTTGTAAATTTATACCAAATCAGGTATAAATTCATACCTTCCAACTAATAGCAACTCTCTTTCTCCTGCCGATTTTCGTATTTTCCGCCATACGTCAATAGTAAAGATTGTACTTGCGCTGTTAAATATTGAAGTGAGGGAACTCATAATAGCTGATAGCATCACAGCAATCATAAAACCTCGTAGTCCTGAAACATTTAAAAAACTACATGATAGCATCACAGCAATCATAAAACCTCGTAGTCCTGAAACATTTAAAAAACTACATGATAGCATCACAGCAATCATAAAACCTCGTAGTCCTGAAACATTTAAAAAAACCACATGATAGCATCACAGCAATCATAAAACCTCGTAGTCCTGAAACATTTAAAAAAACCACATGATAGCATCACAGCAATCATAAAACCTCGTAGTCCTGAAACATTTAAAAAACTACATGATAGCATCACAGCAATCATAAAACCTCGTAGTCCTGAAACATTTAAAAACACATGATAGCATCACAGCAATCATAAAACTCGTAGTCCTGAAACATTTAAAAAAACCACATGATAGCATCACAGCAATCATAAAACCTCGTAGTCCTGAAACATTAAAAAAACTACATGATAGCATCACAGCAATCATAAAACCTCGTAGTCCTGAAACATTTAAAAAACTACATGATAGCATCACAGCAATCATAAAACCTCGTAGTCCTGAAACATTTAAAAAACTACATGATAGCATCACAGCAATCATAAAACCTCGTAGTCCTGAAACATTTAAAAAACTACATGATAGCATCACAGCAATCATAAAACCTCGTAGTCCTGAAACATTTAAAAAACTACATGATAGCATCACAGCAATCATAAAACCTCGTAGTCCTGAAACATTTAAAAAACTACATGATAGCATCACAGCAATCATAAAACCTCGTAGTCCTGAAACATTTAAAAAACTACATGATAGCATCACAGCAATCATAAAACCTCATAGTCCTGAAACATTTAAAAACCACATGATATCATCACAGCAATCATAAAACCTCGTAGTCCTGAAACATTTAAAAACTACCCTCGTAGTCCTGAAACATTTAAAAAACTACATGATAGCATCACAGCAATCATAAAACCTCGTAGTCCTGAAACATTTAAAAAACTACATGATAGCATCACAGCAATCATAAAACCTCGTAGTCCTGAAACATTTAAAAAACTACATGATAGCATCACAGCAATCATAAAACTTCGTAGTCCTGAAACATTTAAAAAACCACATGATTATCTGTTGTTATATTCACACTCCCAAACGTTCTATTATCGCACTTTGGGTAAATTATGACGTTGTGATTGGTTTAACGCCGTCACGTGGTGACCCCCTATGGATCCGTATGGGGTCAGTAGATTTCCTATATTTTATCCCTGGCTATAGTTCGAGGTGAAATATTTTGCATAAATGGTCAATCCGAGGTAAAATCAATATATATTTAGGCTCCCATGAATTATTTACGGTTTTTGCCAACACTAAGTATTTTTAATCCCCTCCCAAACCTGAATAATCAATTCTGTTACTTATATATAGTTCCCAAAAGAGTAAAGACCAAATTAGTACATGCTACATGTGATACTAAGATTTAAAAATGTTGCCGGCAAGTTTATTTAGTGCTGTTTTTTTTTTTTGCATGGCAGCAGACAAAAATCAATCAATATGTTGAGGTCTTGTCACGCTGTTAGTGGAAATCCTGAAAATGTGTATTATACAAAACTAACCATTTGGTAAAATTTCCATAACAAGTTTAGCATAAGCGATATTTGAACACCCAACTTCATTATCACACACTTTTTTACACACTTCTGTGTCTGCACAACCAACTTCATCTGATAAAAGAATATATAATGCTAAATAATTCATACATGTCAAATTATTAGTTAGAAGTTGGGATTATGAAAAACATATAATTGAGTAAAGTATTCACATGTATTACATGTAAGCTTTTCATATCTGAGGGGTGTTAGTATCGAAGATATGAGACGATTACATCTGATTTACATAGAAGTAATAAATAAATATTTTTTCTTTTCTCTTGCTCTAAAAAGAGCAATTAGTTTTGATAAAACAGGAACAGTGTCATAAATCTCAAATTGTCCAGGTGCAGTAAAGGCAATTGTAGTATACCGCTGTTAAATATTCATAAATCGATTTAACTGAAACAAATCCGGGTCACAAACCAAAACTGAGGGAAACACATCAACTATAAGAGAAAACAAAACGGAACAACAGAAACACTAAACTGCTACAAAAACAAACGCCAAGATACATAGAAACGGACTATGTGATAACAACTGCCATATTCCTGACTTGGTACAGGACATTTTAAGAAAAAATGGTGGGTTGAACCTGGTTTTATGGCTAGCAAACCTCCCGCTTATATGGCAATGTTAAAAATACCGCTTAAATGACATATAACGTGACAGGAATACAGTACAAATAAATGCAAGAACATTCAGGACAGAGGAATACATAAATAAATAATAAAATAGTACATTTCAACATGTAAACCACAGAATGACAACGAACACCTAAAATTAATTTACGACAGAACACAAATACAGCACAATAGAATAATGAACTATGCGTCACACGAATGCATCAACGCCACAAAAAGTGACGTCACAGGTAAATTTCTAAAAATAGAATATAAAATTGGGATTAAGTTTGTAATGGTGTTATTTGATGTATTTTCTAACCATTACAAGAATATTAATAGATATAGAAAAGTGTTAGTAATGGTGTAATTATTTGTATTTTATAACCTTGTCGGTTTTTCTTCTAAATCAAACTGTAAAAACAAATAAATCTGTAATACTTTCAGAAGATGTTTTGTAGTTATGGATTTGGAACGAAATCTTAATTTCGTCTATTTACTGGCACAGTAATCAAATTGATACCTTATCACTGCTTTTATATGGCAATATTATCGCTGTACTATCTTGTCTTTTTCTGGTTTAACACTTCTAGATATGTATGTAAAAGTATACACATTATCGGTAAGCTCTGAAGTGTTTTATGTTATCACCAATTACGACGCATACGCACATACTTATACAATATTTTTAGGTGTACTGAAAATGTCCACTCGGTCAAAGGCGATTTAAAACAGTTGATTGAATAAGTTTCACATCGAGCAAAACTTTGATGTCATACTGGACTTAAAAGGGTGTTTATAAGTGTATCGTGATTTCCAATGAGACAATTATCCAGAAAAGGATGTAAACACTAGAGGTCACTTTGGTATCTTTCGCCTCTCTTTCACCGTTCAGATAAGTAAATTAGCAGTATTGTTTGGTCACCAGTTGAAGAATATTTTCGACATCCGTATTTTGGAAACCCTATGGGTTGAATTGGGTTAAGAAATATTGTCAACCCTGGACTTCTCATGTTTGGCAGTAAAATGGAGTGTTCATTCAACTGTGCGGGATGTATAAATACAAAGCCACGTTTGGTCAGAATGCAGACGTTAAACCTGATACTTCATGTTGGGTGAATGCGATGCTCTCTGTACGTTAAAGAACGAACGAACCATGCTTTGCAATAACTTTAAGTATTCCAGAATTGTATATGATGTAAGGCAAAATTCATTCCGATTCCACCATTCCCTCGTTTTTTAATGGTTGTCCAAATTTCCCGTCCTTCATCCCGATCGACATCCCATTGTATTAATTGTTCATTTGTTGTCGTCCTAAATATTTATGAAATAATTGCTATTCGACATTAAGCAAGAATCAACCAATTAATCAATCTAATTCCTGGATAAGTTATTCTTTTTATTGTATTGACCTCCTCTGTAGATAAAGTAGTGCATGCAATAAACTTAATTTTTTTCTACGCTACATTTTGTCATTTTGGTTTTCGGACGCTTTAGTTAATTAAGGATGTTCGCTTAACTTGTCTATGACTTTTTGTCAGATTGATTGATTGTTGATTGGTGTTTAATGTCACTTTCAGCACTATTGTGATATTTCGTTGTGGTAAGTTTTTATTTGTGGAGGAAGCCGGAGTGCCCGGAGAGAACCACCGACCTTCTGTAGGAAAACCCACAATCCTTGTCCATTAAGATTGGAGTCGAGCACACTTGCCACGTTCGGAATAGTTTAAAAGAAACAAACATATTACAACGTAACATGGAAGTAATTTGGTGTATATATTCTTATTTAGTAATTCAATGAGAAGCATGCTTAAATATGTAAAATTTCCAAAATAAGATCATGTTTTTCTAGACAACAAGGAAACGGAAACTTAATGGTAAAAAAGTTTTGATTTTACTCTACCTTCTATGTAACTATATAACTATGTATTAATTAAGCTTTTTACTCTATTGAATGTTAGGCCTTACTAACCGAATAATCATAAGGGGCAAAGACATCATAAATTTATCTGAAAAATACATTTTATTTCTTTTGTTCTGATGAATTAAATGAGATATGGGATATACATGTACATCAATGAGAGAGGAACTCAACGAAAAAAACATCCAAAAGACATCAAGATGACATTAATTTTTTAGACATATCTCGTCTAGTAGGACCGCATAATCAGTATCCATAAAGGACAAAAATATCCCCAGAAAGAGACAACAGCTTCTAATAAGTATCAGTAGTTTCAGTTTAACGATATAACTTAACATGAGATCTCACAAAAATTGTTTAACCCCGCCGCATTTTTGCGCCTGTCCCAAGTCAGGAACCCCTGGTCTTTGTTAGTCTTGTATGGTTTTTTTTAAATTTTGGTTCATTTATATGTTTCGGAGTTTAGTGTGACGTCCATTTTCGCTGGAATAGTATACATTATTGTTTAGGGGGTAGTTGAAGCCCACCTCCGGGCGCAGGATTTTCTCGCTGTGTTGAAGACCCATTGGTGGCCTTAGGCTGTTTTCTGTTCTTTGGTCGGGTTGCTGTCTCTTTGACGCATTCTCCGTTTCCATTCTCAATTTTTTAGATCCCCATATGTAAAGTTGTCCTTCATCACATGCTACCTGTAAATAGGATTCTACTAATCATGCCAGGAAAAACCATGGTAAAGAGCGGCAGCACCTTCAAGAAACAAGTCATCAGCACACCACCTTTAGTATGAGATAAATTTTTAGCTGCTATCGTTCTTTGAACCATCACCTGCAAATTAAAGTTTTTGTTCACATACACCGTCGAGGAAGATAGTTTTGTGACAGTCTTAGATCAGTTTATAGATTTCCATTCATTCCATCAAAGATTATGAGATCTATATAAATTATTACTGATTGCTTTACGTTGAAGAACTCATCGTTCAGGCATATTTACAATACGAAAAAAAAAAAAAAAATTTGAATCAATTAACCAAACCTTTGATTTCAACTGACTTTGAACAGTTTCCATGCTGGTCTTTCAGTGATATATTATAGACTCCTAATTACGTAAATTTTAAAACAATATCAATTAAAATACATATAACACTCGGGATTTAATTTGCCGAACGTTTATGACTCTATGCCAGCTATACCTGATCAAAGCACCAATACCATATGCATCCAACTGTTGCTTGCATCACAAGTCCTGGCCATGGAAACACTGTCCCATCAGCATCAAGAAACAAATGAAAGGCGTCACTACGAGGCAAACCACATGTTGAGTTATCATTTCGTTCACTCGGGATAGCCTTCATATATTTTTCTGTCATTGCGCTGTATCCACCAACTTTGTATAAACCTGTAAAAACAATTCATTTCTGAGGCTCAACGAATAAATTTTATTGTTCATGTCTCAAGTTTGATAGATTAAGTTCGAATATTAGAATAACTAGAAGATCTCCGGGAAATCGCGGTACAATTGGGCAAGTGTTGAAACAAAGAGTGTCAAGGGTGCCTGTGTTTAATGTAAATGCTCTTTTGTTCCAACGTTGGAAAGTTCCGGGCGGAAAGAACTAACTAGCCGAAAAGTTCCGGAGGAACTTATTAACTAGTTACTTTGTTCTTCCTCTGGTTTAAAAGTTCCACCGGAACAAAGTGACTAGTTGAAAAGTTCCAACGGAACATATCAGCTAGTTAGAAAGTTCCTTTTTGCCAAATAAGTCAAAACCGGAACTAACAAACTAGCCCAAAAGTTCCAACGGAACTTATCAACCAGGCAGAAAGTTCCATTTGGAGAATTGATGCAAAGTAAAAGCGCAACATATTATATTTGAACCTTTCAAAGGGAAAGCAAGATACTGATTACAAAAGTCAAAAGGAACTTATCAACTAGCCACAAAGTTCCTGTTTAGCAATTAAGTCAAAACCGGAACTAAAAACTAGCCCAAAAGTTCCAACGGAACTTATCAACCAGTCACAAAGTTCCATTTGGAGAATTGATGCAAAGAACCACATGAGGAGGGGGGTATTCTTCCCTCTCTTGAGGGTACTATGAATACTAAATTTGCATGATAATGCGACTTATTCCGTTTTATGTGAGCAATGAAATACAACTTAAATTTTGCATATTTGTCCCCAAAGAAACCCCTTTCAGTGCGTTGGGTATTCTTGTAAATTAATGATTTGCTCTTATATATACTGATACTCATTCTTCCCCCTCTTTCTACAAAAAGGACGAAATATGGTATATTCGGAACGATGTAACTAGTTGTTCTGTTCCGCCAGAACTATTCAACTAGCTACATTGTTCCGGCACTTTTCAACTAGCTACTTTTTCCAGAACTTTTCGACTGCACTCGGAATAAAACAACTAGTTGGAAAGTTCCATCGGAACGAAATAACTAGTTGAAAAATTCCGCCGGAACATAGTGATTTACACATAAAAAGAGGGAAGGATCACTTCGACACGTTCAACGCCCATTTCATTTTTGGACAGTTCTGCACCTGAGTAAAAAGGGTGGATGTCGTTTAATTTAGCAAAATGATGCACTTACAATACAATACAGGATGCTTATAGGCCTAACTGTCCTATTTTCAATCTTTCTTCTTACTTTCACTTAGATTTCGCGGGCAGTACGTCGACTGAGCATGCGCGAAAGCGTACAAGACAAGAGTCTCCGAATTTGGATATTTTCTCAAAAATTGGCGTTTTCTGTGGAAAAAAAAAAGATTGTTTCAAAGACAAATTTAGGAAGTACAAAACACTACATTTATACGTCATATCACAAATATATCCGACTATGTATGGTTTCAGAGGAGTTGCGGCTCAATGAAATCGGTCTCTGCCTTTGGAAGTATAGATACGATAACTTCGTAAACTAACGGGACTTTAGAAACACAACACCAACAGACCATAACATAGTATTCACGGTGAATTCTAATATCCAACCTTTCTTACAACGTTACAGACAAAAGTGAGCGTCAATCAAGAAACCAATGACGCAATTGTCCATATTGAAGTAATGTGGTACACACTTACAGTCTTGTTTTCAGTCTTCAGTATCAAATATGGCATCAATTCCTCTTTAGGACAGCTTCTCATCTTGATCACATTGATTGACAAAGACTTCTGACTGTTCTGCAGGGGATCATTTTGCAATTCCTACTGTATGCGATACCAATTTCATCATGGTTAGTCGGCCGATTTGGACGAAAACGGATGCGTCTGCCCCACTCATCTCAGATGTCTTCAATGGAATTTAAGTCTGGAAAAAGAGAAGGCCATTTACGAACGTCAACTCCATTCACATTTAGAAAATTTAGAGTCCATCTAGTGGTGTGCGCACGCGTATTATCATTTTGGAATGTCATTTAATTGGTCTGACTTCGTAGTTCTGGAACGACAACATGATGCAAATTTTCATCAATGTAGTGTCTATTTGTTAATTTGTCATTGACAATTACTAACCCTATCCGAAAATGGATGTTAATAACGCTCCATATCATTATATCCTTCGCCACCAAATCTGTCTTGTTCTTGCACACATTTATCTGCAAAGTGTTCTGTAGATTTGCGTTCTTCCGGCCACAAATCTGACATTAAACCGTGATTCATCAAAAACAACACGCGGTTCCAGTTTCTTTGCTGCAGCAGTTGTTGTCTGGCCAATAGTTGTCTATTTTGTCTATGACGTGGAGTCAAAATAACTCCTCCATAGGGTCTTCTTCAGTGAATTTGACTAAGTTTCAGTATACGAGACACAGTTCGAGCACTTACTGCTCTGCTATGCTGGTTGACGTTACCAACGTGAATCGATTCCGCAATTTTCGTAGACTTGTGTCAATTTGTTGGCGTGGTGTCGTTACTTGCGGTTGACCAGTTTCATGGCGATCTTTTATAGTTCCTGTTAATCTGTAGCGTTGAAATACACGATCAGTTGTTGAGTTGCAAACATTAAAACGTCTTGCAACAACAGGTTGACTCATCCCTGTCTGTAACATTCCGATGT
Organism: Mytilus coruscus; assembly: GCA_017311375.1. Lineage (NCBI taxonomy): Eukaryota > Metazoa > Mollusca > Bivalvia > Mytilida > Mytilidae > Mytilus > Mytilus coruscus. Next base: position 30,403,386 of record CM029607.1, read on the forward strand.
CTTCATTTGCGATTTTCATCACTGAGCATTGTGAATCCGAAAACGTGATTAAGGCAAGGGCATGACTGTTTCACATCTTTTAGACAAAAAAAAGTGTTGTGTTTCTAAAAGTCAGTCAGTATATTACAGAATAAAGGAATATAGTTTTGAACGACCAAAGTCCAATAACTCTTGAACACCATCAAAATTGAAATTTAGCTTGCAGTAATTGTTTTTATGAAAAAAAAAAAAAAACTCGTAAAAATACCAGACGTAAAATTAAGTAGGCAAAAAAGTTTCGCTACATTAAATCTATCAGTCGTGGTTGATGATAATTGAAAACAAAAAATCCTAAAATTGTGCACCATGAGTTAGAATCATGTATAATGAAAAATAAAAAAATACTCCAGGTATCGTGCAAAATACTTGTAAGACAAATCTGTTAGATTTGTAGGATTAAACCAAAACGAGTTTACTACAAATAAGAGAAAATAGTTAAAATCGAAAAGTATATAAAACCTAACATTGTGCAAACACTACAGAAGGATTCTTCAAAGTACACTTCGGAGGGTGGAGCACACACAATCATGTTAAACCCTGCCTTTGTATGTGCCGGTCTGAAGTCAGGATCAAGTAGTCCAGTTGTAGTCATTGGTTGTCGTCTGCCATGATGGTTTTTAGTTTCATGTTATTTACCTAAAATAATTCCTAGTTGTCTCTTTTGGAATCTTTCACTTATCGCACTTCTGTGGCCTTGTTTAGCTTATGTGTTTTGCTAATTTTTGAAGATGGTGACTGCCGATTTTTTACATACTCGTTCTTTGTTGTATGGTTGCAATTTGTCTCTTTTGCAATTATACATCATCTCCCTTTTTATATAGGGTTATCGTTAGACGTGCCAAAAACGGACAAATCCAAGAACTGACTGAAAGCGGTGAAAATTCCAAATAGAATTTGGACTTATTCAACAGATTTCTAATTTCGCTACAAATCTAAACAGATCTTTAGTATTCATGTGTGGTCAAAGATTGCAAAAGACTCTCATACTACATTGAACCCCAAGCTTAATGTTTAACTGTACAGTTACCGTTTAGGTTTTCACCATTACAGAAATCAACTTCGTACTGGATAATGATTCAAAATGGCCTAAAATCGACGAAGAAAATATTCAGCTGACTTAAACGTTTACTTTCAAATTTACTGAAAAAATGCTCGCCAACTTCATTAAAAATTCTATAATTATTTTTTTTACGGAGGGTATAATTAGGATTGATTATAGAAAACAAGGAGGACAAATATTTGTATGTTTTACCTATTCCAGCAACTATACAAGCTCCGATGTTCATAATTAACGATTGTAGCGTGTCTGTAAACATCACCGCTGTCAGACCACCTAAAAAATACGTTTACTAGTTACATGAACTTTGTCACTAATTTCTCGGATAGTATAATAAAATATTACAGTTTTTATTCACGGGTATCATCTGTAATAGTTGTGGGTTGTTAGTGGTTTTCACATTGATATGTTCTAGTAAAAACGCAGTGTAATTTGTTAAAAAAAAACATTGGTTTAATTTTGTTCTAAAGAAAAGATGCAAAATCTCTGTATGCGCATGTCTTGAACCTTTTCTTTCATGTTCACTTTTAACATTGGCTTGGTATCTTCTTTTTCGGAAATTTACACTTACAGAAATATAGATGTTTTGTGGAATCATAAACAGTTCGTCGTTTCGGAATCTTAAGGACTATTGTAATGTCATTGTACTTACCCTAAGTTGAGATAAAAGAGACAAAAAAAAAAAAAAAAAAAAAAAAAAAAAATGCAAAACAGTTACATGTTTAATTTTTTTTTTTTTATGTCTGATTTGATTTTTTGTAATTACAAATACCAAGTAAATGATCGTATATCTCTTCTTTTTCTACAGATTTGCTATTTTCTTTTTCAAAATATGAAGATTCAATAGGAGTCAAAATTCAAAATCACTTAATTTGTAATTATGATATGTTTTAAGATTACTTTTGAAAGAACTTGTTTGTGTTTTTCAAGCAGTTTTGACTAAGTTTTTTGTGTGTTTTGATATCAAAAGGTGAAAAAGAGTCAATAAAAGACCGACGCTTAAAATTACAGCTCTTTTTACATTTCCATTATTTATATTGAAATAATGTACAACTATTGAACTTTCCCATGCCTACCTGGGTTGGTCGCATATCGCTATTCATAATTACGCAGAGGATATATGAATTTACCTAAAATTGTATAAAATCCGGTAATGACTAACAATGCGATGATTGATACGTAGGTATTCCATCCTAGTGACAGTTCTATAAAAACCGATCCTGCAAATATGCTGACCTGGAAAACAAGTTATTCAATTTCTTTCACTGTTGTGTCTGTTATTTCAAAACCAAAAGACTATCATTTACTATATTTTATGTCATTTGTATTCTTGTGCATAACCTAGTTTGATAGTTCATCAAAGTAACTTGAAATATGAGAAATGGATTATATATGCGACAAGTCATTTTTGCAAATGTTACCAAACTAAATATTATTTGCCTTGTTTATATAAATGAATAACGAGTAATCTTGATTTTATTAATGCCAATAAGCTAGCCGGAATAATTTACTCTTCGGAAGCACCAGTTTTTAATCCATATTTTTAGTATGATACGTTTTACTCTATCTTAAGTTCGGCGCGGGACGTTTGCGCTTTTTCATAGGACATTTGCGTTTTTTTAATGGACATTTGCGCTTCAATTTATAGGACATTTGCGCTTTTACAATATTTGCTTCTTATGAGTCCCCCCCCCTTTCTTTTATCCGGGCTTAGGACCGGCAGGTTTGACCTGCCATAGTCAAAGTCATGATTTTCTTTATAGTTCAAAGTTTAATAGTCATTTCATAGCACATTCGTGTTTAAAAATTCAAAGCACATTGATATAGTTATATATTATAGCTAAAAGTAAACATTCTAAAGACATAAAATACACGTATAGTCTTCACAGGTCAAGTTTCGCTTAATATCTGAAGCCCAAGGAATGAACCAATTTAGCTCTTGTAATCTGTCCTGACTGGCATTTTGCCCACATCTCAAATAAGTATTCTAGTTTCTCTTTCTCAATTCTTGCCCGAGTTGCCTGTTCATCAATATAACGATTTTTAATATAAATAACCGACTGTTGTTCAATGATAAAAATCCATCGTGATAAAAGTCTTTAACATTTTTCCTGTTACTTGTCTCTATAACTTATGAACTCTATGTTTAAGACTGAGTCAATGTGAACTAACTAACGACAAATATAAGTTGAATTTATTTACGTATGTAATGATAACAATTCATTTAAATTACAGGTAGACGATCTAGGTAAAAAAGCGCAAATGTCCGGTCAATTTAATACAGGTGTATAAAAATTTAAAGCGCAAATGTCCATAGTGTTTGAAGCGAAAATGTCCTATCGTGTTACAGGTAAAAAAAGTGCAAACGTCCTGTGCCCCTTAAGTTTCTTGGTATAATGCTATGTAGATTTTCTTTCTCTATATTGTTTTATCCGTTGTTTTCCTGTCCTCCCTACATTAATGATTTGCATTATACTGTTTGCTTTTATAGCTATACCGATTGTATTTGAATAAAACAGTATAAACTATGTATTGTTGCACCATTTTACCCCCTTCCCTTTTTTACTTCTACCAAACACAGCTGAGAACAAATAAAAGGAATAGAATAGAATAGAATATAGAACAGAACAGAACAGAACAGACACTAATGAGTAATCATCTATGATTTATTGGCTGATTGTTGTTTGCTTAACATCTAATCACCTCTGAACTTACCGATAATTTTGTAAGGATGTACATGACCAGGGACATACAGCTGAGATAAGTATTAAGTCTTTTCCCACCGTGTCTTTTTTGTATGAACTGCGGTACAGTAAACACCTTTAAACATGAAATAGATAAACTCATTATACCTTGCGAAATCTTGTAAGGGTCTTCCTAGTAAAAGGAGATATGAGGCATGATACCTCAATTAGACAGACAGAAAAGACACAAAAATATGGAAGTCCAAAGGCGCTTGGAGTATGGACCCCCTTTTTATTATTGTTTGTTTGTTTGTATTTTCATTTTTGGGGATAAATATTCTGTAATATTTTAATTTATTTTCGCTTATTCATTGCTCTTTACCGTACGGTATTTGAATAACAGTAGTTTTTAAATTTTGACCCTCTATTAATATTTTCCACGTGGAATAAAACATATTTTTAACTTTGAAAAACCATTCGGAAATCGGGATTAAACGCAAGAAGCCAATTCAAAATAAATCCAATAGACACACAAGTTTGAGCTTTCTAAAAAGCTATGGACTGCTTCGTTCTATCCTAATTTAAGGTAATATGTGTGCATGTGGTTTTTGATTTAGTATTGGAAATGTGGTATTTTAAGATATCGATTGATATAAAATGGATGTGTTAGACTTGGAATATCAATTTTGTATATATATATTATTTTTCGCGCGAAAACAATTATCACGTGATATTCGTATCACCGACAATTTACCATAAAGCTTACAATGCGAAGCAATAACATATAATTGTAAACAGCAATAAATATTTAGTTTCAGTGAAAATGATGTTGTTCTACTTTAAGAGTGTGCGTTATAGACGAGAGACGAGAAAAGTCTGTAATTCTTTATCTCATTTAAGCCAATAGCTGTTGCTGTATCGTAGCCGCATCATAAAGCAACCAATAAGAATCTATATGTGATAAGTAATTATTTCAAGATGGCATGTATGTCGACTGAAACTAATAGCTCCGCACCGTGATGCGAAGCAAAAACTGATGTAGACAATGGTATGTCAATAAAGTATGTCAATAAAGGTTTTGATTTTGTAAATATTGCCGGTATTTTTAACGACCATTCTGTTAAAGAACAAATTCCTGGATATTTTGATAATACTGAGCTCCCTCTTATTTGTTATATTTACAAGAAATCTACCCGGAAATATGTGTTTAATTATAGCCAATTGTGTAAAGATGTTAATATCAGTGAAAATACACCTACTTCATGTAATTGTAGTAATTCCGAATACATTTATGGACCCATTTCCCATGTTATAACAGGAGATCTTAACATCGTTCAAGACCGAGAGTTAAAATCATTCCTCAGTAAAGGACCTAAACATCGTCCCCGTCAATCATTAATTGGAATGAGTGTCGTAATATCATCCACGACTCACTCCATACGTACTGTTTAAAATGGATAAAACGGAAAAAGCTGACAAAAATCTTTGGACTCTTTTTAATTCAGTAATGAACATAGTTGATATACGTATTCAACATTTTAAAGAACATTTTACTCTTAACTACAACCATAATAAACCTATTTCTCGTATCAAACATAAACTTAAAGAACTAGCCAAGGAATTTGTTTTGTCCCGGCCGATAAAGCTGCTAATAATATCATTATTGTTTGACGTAAATTTTACATTGAGGTCCTGAAAAAGAAATCACCAATTCACCAACATTCCAACTGACTCCATTTTCAGAAAACGACATCTGTAACAAACATAAACTTTTAGCTACCTCTTTACAAGCAGAACCAAATACAATGAAAGTCTCAACTATGTACTGGCTTCCGAAGCTACATAAAACACCTTACAAATATAGATTTATTTCGTCTTCAAGCCATTGTTCCACTACTAAATTGTCTATTCTTCTTACCAGTTCACTTGGTACAATCAAAACCTGATAATAAATTGTTCAAATAAGGCCTTTGAAAATAGTGGAATTAATTACTTTTGGAGTGTCAAAACTCGTTGGAAGTACTTGATAAATTGCATGCTTATATTGGTGATTTTGAATCTGTTCAAAGTTTTGATTTTTCTACCTTGTATACCACATTGCCTCACATTCTCATTAAGAAAAATTCACACACCTAATTAAATGGGCATTTAAAAGTCAGAATGTGAATACATATGTTCTAACTCTTTTAGGTCATTTTTTAGTAGCAATAAACAAAAGAAATATGTCAATTGGACATGCTTTGATATTATATCTGCCCTTGAATTTTTACTAGATAATATTTTTGTTCGCTTTGGAGATTCCGTATATCGTCAGGTTATCGGAATTCCAATGGGACTAACTGTGCACCACTTATTGCGGACCTGTTTTGTATTGCTATGAGTTACAATTTATGACTAAAATCAGCAAAGACCCATCGAAACAACATCTGATACAAAATTTAATAATACTTTTAGATATTTGGATGATATATTGGCTCTCAATAATGACGACTTCAGTATGTATACTAAAGAAATTTATCCTGTTGAACTTACTTTAAATAAAGCTAATACTAACAATGACCACTGCCCTTTCCTCGATCTTGATATCCATATCATTAACGGAAAGCTTAATACAAAATTTATGATAAAAGAGATGATTTTTCATTTCCTATCGTTAATTATCCATTTTAGATGGTGACGTTCCTTGTCACCATCTTACGGTGTTTATATATCTCAACTTGTACGATTCGCTCGTGTATGTAACAACGTTTCAGATTTTAACGAAAGAAATTTATGTATTACTGAAAAATTATTACACCAGGGTTTTCGATATCACAAACTAGTCAAAACATTTACTAAATTTTATCATCGGTATAAGGACATCATTCGTAAATATAGCTCAACATGCAGACTTCTTATACGTTCAGGTATTTCACATCCAATCTTTTATGGTAATATTCTTTATAAAGCACTAAAATGTCAGTATTCACCTCAGAAGCTAACAAAACCTTTAAATAGACTTATTAAGAAGGGATATAGTTACGATACTGTTGTCAGGTCATTAAAGATTGCATATTTTGGCTTTAATATTGATTCACTTATAGGGTCTTTGCATCGGAACTAAACACATTTATTTAAAACCAGTTGTTGGCATGACACGGGTTATGCTCTTCTCATATATTTTATGATGGTATGATACTAAACCCTAACGGAGGGATTGTGCCTGATATTCATATGATGAAGACATAATCTTTCAATCAGTTTAATTGAGGTCTGGAGCTGGCATGTCAGTTAACTGCTAGTAGTCTGTTGTTATTTATGTATTATTGTCATTTTGTTTATTTTCTTTGTTACATCTTCTGACATCGGACTCGGACTTCTATTTAACTGACTTTTAATGTGCGTATTGTTATGCGTTTACTTTTCTACATTGGCTAGAGGTATAGGGGGAGGGTTGAGATCTCATAAACATGTTTAACCCCGCCGCATTTTTGCGCCTGTCCCAAGTCAGGAGCCTCTGGCCTTTGTTAGTCTTGTATTATTTTTACTTTTAGTTTCTTGTGTATAATTTGGAGTTTAGTATGACGTCCATTATCACTGAACTAGTATATATATTTGTTTAGGGGCCAGCTTAAGGACGCCTCCGGGTGCGGGAATTTCTCGCTGTATTGAAGACCTATTGGTGACCTTCTGTTGTTGTCTGTTCTGTGGTCGGGTTGTTGTCTCTTTGACACATTCCCCATTTCCATTCTCAATTTTATTTTTTACAGAGTTTGTCTTTAGTGCCGTGTGGAGACAGTAGAGTGCCTCCCCGTGCTTCAGGTTTATGCTCTTATAATATACTAGATTATGGAGTGTGTGTCCGAGCGAGAACTTCTCTAGTTCATTACTTTAGGAATATTTATCAAAAAGTAGTATTTCAATTTTCAGCCCCATTCTAGTATTTAGTCAGACGTCAGTCGCTACCCTGATATACCCTATCTTTTGTTTTATTTTTCGGTAATTAATGACGGATAGCGTTTGACATCTTTAGCCGAACAGAATTATCATTTTTACATAATTTAATTGATTGTATGCTCGTTCATATTCTGGACGCCAGTCTTTGCTCCTTTCTAATTAAATCCACAAACAAAAAACAAATATGAAGCTTAGAAATGGAAAAATATTAAATACTAAATTCGTTCAAAGGGTATCTACATGTCTCAATCTTCAAAATCGCTTATCTAAAAATACTACCATCGCTAACATTTTAACAATAAAATCGTGGTTACCCTTCTATCGATAAGTGTCATGCCAAAATGACTTACATGTCCCCGTCTTTCCACCAACAATACGGTAAGGTCCACGTTTAATGGTCGCACATTTTCTTTAAATTTTGAAACTGATATAACTTGAAAACAAACAGTATTATTTATTTACTCACATGAAACAAACCGGGATGCGGTATTCAGTACGTAGGTGAAACTGGGCGATTTTATCTAAACGCACGCAAGAACACCTGTATCGTTTTAAAAGACCCAATAAATTCAAAAGTATCATTTATCAACACCTTAAGAAGCACAATCATCCTATTAAATATTTAACAGTTCAACCTTTAGAAGTAGTAAATAAGCAGCCTGGTGAATCTCATTCAAAGTTTGTACGATCACGGAAAATAATTGAATTAAATTGGATTAAAAAATTACAGACAGTCTACCCTCTCGGTCTTAATGATAATATCATGGGAATTGGTAATATATCAAGAACCGATTCTGTTAACATTTTGGATATAGTTTCTAAAACTGTTCGTAAAACCGTTCTCATGGTCGTAGAAAAATCGCAATCAAAGAAAATTTCGGACCAATCATACCAATATTTCGGACCTAATTTCTATTTCAAAAACAACGGCAGACATTATCTGTTAACAAAGCTCTGTTCATTACCGGTTAATAAGTTAAATAAAATTTTAGAGGATTGCAACACAATTTCATATAGCAGTCCTAAGTATGAAATCGTTCAAATTATAATGGCATATTGTTATTCTAAACTGTTTCCCAAAATTGATCGCCCTGAAGATCATAAAAACATTTTATTAAAATAAAGTATGTCAATAAAGGTTTTGATTTTGTAAATATTGCCGGTATTTTAACGACCATTCTGTTAAAGAACAAATTCCTGGATATTTTGATAATACTGAGCTCCCTCTTATTTGTTATATTTACAAGAAATCTACCCGGAAATATGTGTTTAATTATAGCCAATTGTGTAAAGATGTTAATATCAGTGAAAATACACCTACTTCATGTAATTGTAGTAATTCCGAATACATTTATGGACCCATTTCCCATGTTATAACAGGAGATCTTAACATCGTTCAAGACCGAGAGTTAAAATCATTCCTCAGTAAAGGACCTAAACATCGTCCCCGTCAATCATTAATTGGAATGAGTGTCGTAATATCATCCACGACTCACTCCATACGTACTGTTTAAAATGGATAAAACGGGAAAAAGCTGACAAAAATCTTTGGACTCTTTTTTAATTCAGTAATGAACATAGTTGATATACGTATTCAACATTTTAAAGAACATTTTACTCTTAACAACAACCATAATAAACCTATTTCTCGTATCAAACATAAACTTAAAGAACTAGCCAAGGAATTTGTTTTGTCCCGGCCGATAAAGCTGCTAATAATATCATTATTGTTTGACGTAAATTTTACATTGAGGTCCTGAAAAAGAAATCACCAATTCACCAACATTCCAACTGACTCCATTTTCAGAAAACGACATCTGTAACAAACATAAACTTTTAGCTACCTCTTTACAAGCAGAACCAAATACAATGAAAGTCTCAACTATGTACTGGCTTCCGAAGCTACATAAAACACCTTACAAATATAGATTTATTTCGTCTTCAAGCCATTGTTCCACTACTAAATTGTCTATTCTTCTTACCAGTTCACTTGGTACAATCAAAAACCTGATAATAAATTGTTCAAATAAGGCCTTTGAAAATAGTGGAATTAATTACTTTTGGAGTGTCAAAACTCGTTGGAAGTACTTGATAAATTGCATGCTTATATTGGTGATTTTGAATCTGTTCAAAGTTTTGATTTTTCTACCTTGTATACCACATTGCCTCACATTCTCATTAAGAAAAATTCACACACCTAATTAAATGGGCATTTAAAAGTCAGAATGTGAATACATATGTTCTAACTCTTTAGGTCATTTTTAGTAGCAATAAACAAAAGAAATATGTCAATTGGACATGCTTTGATATTATATCTGCCCTTGAATTTTTACTAGATAATATTTTTGTTCGCTTTGGAGATTCCGTATATCGTCAGGTTATCGGAATTCCAATGGGGACTAACTGTGCACCACTTATTGCGGACCTGTTTTGTATTGCTATGAGTTACAATTTATGACTAAAATCAGCAAAGACCCATCGAAACAACATCTGATACAAAATTTAATAATACTTTTAGATATTTGGATGATATATTGGCTCTCAATAATGACGACTTCAGTATGTATACTAAAGAAATTTATCCTGTTGAACTTACTTTAAATAAAGCTAATACTAACAATGACCACTGCCCTTTCCTCGATCTTGATATCCATATCATTAACGGAAAGCTTAATACAAAATTTATGATAAAAGAGATGATTTTTCATTTCCTATCGTTAATTATCCATTTTAGATGGTGACGTTCCTTGTCACCATCTTACGGTGTTTATATATCTCAACTTGTACGATTCGCTCGTGTATGTAACAACGTTTCAGATTTTAACGAAAGAAATTTATGTATTACTGAAAATTATTACACCAGGGTTTTCGATATCACAAACTAGTCAAAACATTTACTAAATTTTATCATCGGTATAAGGACATCATTCGTAAATATAGCTCAACATGCAGACTTCTTATACGTTCAGGTATTTCACATCCAATCTTTTATGGTAATATTCTTTATAAAGCACTAAAATGTCAGTATTCACCTCAGAAGCTAACAAAACCTTTAAATAGACTTATTAAGAAGGGATATAGTTACGATACTGTTGTCAGGTCATTAAAGATTGCATATTTTGGCTTTAATATTGATTCACTTATAGGGTCTTTGCATCGGAACTAAACACATTTATTTAAAACCAGTTGTTGGCATGACACGGGTTATGCTCTTCTCATATATTTTATGATGGTATGATACTAAACCCTAACGGGAGGGATTGTGCCTGATATTCATATGATGAAGACATAATCTTTCAATCAGTTTAATTGAGGTCTGGAGCTGGCATGTCAGTTAACTGCTAGTAGTCTGTTGTTATTTATGTATTATTGTCATTTTGTTTATTTTCTTTTGTTACATCTTCTGACATCGGACTCGGACTTCTATTTAACTGACTTTTAATGTGCGTATTGTTATGCGTTTACTTTTCTACATTGGCTAGAGGTATAGGGGGAGGGTTGAGATCTCATAAACATGTTTAACCCCGCCGCATTTTGCGCCTGTCCCAAGTCAGGAGCCTCTGGCCTTTGTTAGTCTTGTATTATTTTTACTTTTAGTTTCTTGTGTATAATTTGAGTTTAGTATGACGTCCATTATCACTGAACTAGTATATATATTTGTTTAGGGGCCAGCTTAAGGACGCCTCCGGGTGCGGGAATTTCTCGCTGTATTGAAGACCTATTGGTGACCTTCTGTTGTTGTCTGTTCTGTGGTCGGGTTGTTGTCTCTTTGACACATTCCCATTTCCATTCTCAATTTTAACTATTTTTCACAAACAAGTCTTACAAGTACATTCAATTGCGTATTAAAGTTACATGTTCTTGTATCAAACGTTCCTTTGAAAACACTATGAACAAGAAAGATGAAAAATGAATAAAAAAGCTTTGTATTAAATAAAATTCTCTAAATGCGGTACCCATCATATTGTAAACAACAGTTATCCTTGCAATTGATATCTATAAAGCTATGAAGACTCGACACAACAGTATATTACTCATAGAGGAAAAATGCACTACTGGCATATACCACTTATCATGTTGTTGAAAATGCGTATTTGTATATGTTGTATACCAGTAAATAGTTTTATACTCTGATAAAAGTTTTACAAACCTGTTTGTCATGTTTGTTTTTTCGGTTGCTGCAATTGTATTATAGAAAAACAAAGGATATGGGGTATCCATCCATGACACAAAATCAGTAAATGCACAACAAAAAAAAAAAACATACAAAAAGCAAAAGAACAGCGCTTTTATTGCTGTTCTTCATCTCAAAATCACAGTGAGACCTCAACACGGAGCAAAAAAACTTTCACCTCACTGCAAGTTTAAGACGGCCCCTAGCACCGGCTTAAGCGGAATTCTTTGCAAAAATAATTTGGATAGACTTTGTAAGATGTAACACCACCCAATCGGGCCCGGTCGAAAAAGAACATACTGAAAAAAGTAGTACATATTTAAAACAAAATAGTTCCTACGCACAGGTGTAAATCATATATTTTAGTAATTAAGGTATCAGATGAAAGGTGAAGGACTGGTGAACATTGTAGAGCACACAGTTTACTGATAATTTTGAATAATACAAAAATGTATGATTGAATTTTAAAATTGAGGGCATATATAGCCTGTTTCTCAGATATGAAGTGCCTGGTTTGGTGTATTCAAAATTCCGGTCATTTATCAGGTCGTAGGTGTTTTTCGTTTGAATTTTGTCATGTCGGGGAATTTAATAGCTGACTATACGGTATGGGTTTTGCTCACTATTGAATGCCGTACGGTGACCTACAGTTGCTTAAATCAGCCTTATTTAAACTTATTTGGATAGTTGTCTTATTGGCAATCATACCAAATCTCCTTACTTTATACTTATGTAAAAACTGCTGTTTACAATCCTAATTCCTTTTTGCAATAATATTCAAGGGGCCTCGGTGGCCGAGTGGTCTAAGTAGTCACTACTGTAATCACTAGCCAGTCAACACTGAGATTGTGAGTTCGAACCCCGCTCCTGCGGGTGCACTCGACTCCAATCTTAATTGACTAGGATTGTCAGTTTTCCTATCGAAGGTCGGTGGTTTTCTCCGGGCACTCCGGCTTCCTCCACCAATAAAAACTGGCCGCCACGAAATAGCCCAAAAGCGGTGCTTAAAAGTGGCGTTAAAACACCAAAAATCAAATCAAAATCAAATCAATAATATTCATGTGTGCGTAATCATTAGGAAAAAGTAGTACATGTAGTAATCGATGTTCAAATCTCATCAACTGATCGATTAGTAAGAAATAAATCAAGATAAAAATAACAAACAAAAACGGCGGGAATTGCATAAACTCCAAATGAGACTGGGTGCGTCATGGAAATCTTCTATCATGCAAATCTAGCATTTCGACTACTGTGATGTCGTGTGTCATATCTATAGCATTTCATAAATATATTCACTGTTTTCCTTCGCGGGTGACTTAGAGCTTGACATATTGACATGTGGAGACATTTTTATATTGTTGAAATCCGTTTAAGATTAGATTTGTTTTTTGTGTGTTAATTGGTTGCTGTCTCATTGACGTACACTAAACATCTCTTATTCATAGATAATCAAGAAGAACTCAATCATAATATAATTGTTTTTAATATTCAAAATCATCGTCATTCTTCTAGCGTTACTAAGTCATGAAAACAGTAGTTTATTGTGATGAAAACATCTACTTGAAAGCGGCCTGTAATACATGTATATCGCAAAGCGCTAAAAAAATTTTTTCTGTGTTATTTTAAAAAAAATTAATAGATTTCTTGTCGCTTCATGATTGATTGATTGATGTTTGGTGTTTGACGTTTGATGTCACTTTCAGTACTATTGGATATTTCGTGGCGGCCAGTTTTTATTGGTGGAAGAAGCCATAATGCCTGGAGATAACCACTGACCTTCGGTAGGAAAACTGGCATTCCTTGTCAATTAAGATTGGAATCGAACACACCTGCCATGTGTAGGATTCAAACTTACAACCTCAGTGTTGACAGGCCAGTGATACAGTAGATGAACCATTTAGACCACTTGGCCACGAGGCCCCTCATGTCACTTCATAATGTTAAATAAGACGTTTTGTCGATTTTTGACGCTTCATGTCGCTAATTAGTGATACCCATTTAAAAGTAATATTTATGAGGGTGCGGATGGTGGTTTACAGAAAAGAGAATAATGGGCAAAAAATATAAAGAATAGAGAAAAATGCACCAAAAAAATTAAGAATAGAGAATAATGAGGTGCTAAAATAGAAAGAATAGATAAAAATGGCCTAAAATATTAAAGAATACAGAAATGAAGGACCCCATCCAGACCCTCATTCAGGAATCCAATGCTTTATAAAAAAAAAAAATGTTACGAAATTATCAATATTTTTTATTATTGAAACCATGCTTTAGGACAAATATAATGTAACGAAATAATCAACATATACGTCAATCTTAAATCATTTCTTGTTTCCCAATATAATTAGAATAAGATGGAACAAAATATTGCAAACTGTTAGTAATCAAATCATCAACCAATATTGCAACTATAAACTAAGAGGCTATAACTGTTACAGTTTACGAATATTCTAAACTCGTAAATCCATTTGAAACAAAAACGCCAGCCAATAAAAACAGCTGAGATAATTGCATGATTATAAAACGGAGTGAAACCGAGGCTGTCGACTAGATACGCGTCTCCTATTATGTAAAAATAATGAGATATGATATGATTGCAAATAAACAATTATCCGCCGTAGAAAAAAAAATAAATATGTTAACAATTATAGTTCACCATGTATACAACACCCATATACGATATAAGACTCGATAAAACATGAAACGACAAGGATTTGGACACAATTAAATAATAGACGAACATGTCAATGTCTTAGGAACTACGACAATATTTACATGTATTTAACGTCGACATGTTATCAAAATAACAAAAGTAATACTTACACCGGCTGATATATAAACTGGAACAAATATCCACCCTAAAGCTACTATTTGGAAAGTAACCTGAAATCATGCTCTAGCTTTATTGATATACTCTTAATGGATTAAAACAATAAAATATATTCTAAACATCATTTAAAAGATTCTTATGAATAATATTATATGCATCGGTCTTGGTTATTTGCTCGCCTTTAAATGCGGGATGTGGTGGGTTCGATCCCTGGTCACACCCAATAAAAGCATTATAATTGATTTTTACTGCTAAAGCACACGATGGAAATTAGGAGTAAGAGTAACAACTAGCCTGCTCGAAATCTGAATTATGTGTCAGAGTTAGGTGACATGTCATCCAGTAGACTATCTTCGAAAGTTGTATAACCGTCATAACAGCGATAATGACTGAACCGTAGGCGAGGTCATTATCCCTGTCGCAGTCAATACCCCTGTCCTACGGACTGTCCACGTATCACGATAATGACCAGTTCTTCAATAACTATTATGTTTATTTCATTGGGGAACCATGTTTTTAAAAATTCTCATAAATTCAAATTGTTCAAAACAAACTCGAGTTATTGTACGTTTTCTGTAGGAAAGAGATAAGACCAGTCATAGTGATAAATATAGGTCACTGTCGTTCAATAAAGTGCAATTTTAGTATATTTTCTGTAGGAAAGAGATAAGACCAGTCATAGTGATAAATATAGGTCACTGTCGTTCAATAAAGTGCAATTTTAGTATATGAAAACAAAATAAAGTTTTCAATAATTTTATAATTAAAGAAAACATATGGTCAGTTGATGGTAAACAATTTAAGAACTTCAATATAAAATTGAAATCAAGGAAATGTTTTATAAAGGGACATCTCTCTAAACAAAAAAAAAAACAAAAAACGACATGTAAAAAGTCTGTTCAAACCACGCCCCACCGGTCATTAATATGTAAAAGTCTGTTAGAACCACGCCACATCGGTCATTAACATGTAAAAGTCGGGTAAAACCACGCCCCACCGGTCATTAACATGTAAAAGTCTGTAAACGACCGGTTTTCTGGTCTGTTTTTTTTTTCTGTTAAAGACCGATAGAAATTATTACTGAAGAATGAAGAATGTCATGTGGCCCCTTGTTATCCAATAAGAGAAGCTAATTATTAACCGATATGAAATAATTATTTTTACATCCCAGGGTTTCAAATGTTCCTGACAAGCTCTTCGAACGCACACAATTTACAAAGTGTTTTTTCATTTGAGAGCATTTGGTGGATACTACTGCTGGTGGACTGTAAGTCCCCGAGGGTACTTTCAGCTCAGTATAGTCGTTGCTTTAGTACTTTATTTCGGACGTGTTTTTAATCTTCATTTTAAAATATTAACGTTAAAAACGATTAAGAAACTACGGTTCCAATTCCCTCGGGCATAGTTGACTTCTACAAAAATTTGACTAATCTTTTTTTAAATCCTTGCTTTGAAATGTTTAGGTTTGAGCGTTCCTGATGAAAGTAAATTCAGAAAAGCTCTTAAGCAGCCATCACCACCACCACCACCACCACCACCACCACCACCACCACCACCACCATCATCACCATCATCATCACCACCACCATCACCACCACCATCATCATCATCACCATCACCATCATCATCATCATCATCATCATCATCATCATCATCATCATCATCATCATCATCATCATCATCATCATCAAATTTGATATGGTAGGTAAATTTACGATCACTAGATTGTTATCTACGAATTGTATAGCCATAAAAGGCCGATTTATCCAGCGTAATATCAACCAATAACAGATGTTGATAAATGATGATTTTAATGTAGTTTACGTTAATCACCTGTCTTTTCCATCGATATTAAGATGTTATCTTCATTTACGTGTTATAGATGAAAAAAATAAATCAAAATATGTATAAGTTTTCAGTTTTGATTCCAAAATAATATGCAAATTAAAAACAAAAACCATTGTAAAATCATTAACCAGTTCATATTTGCTTTTATTTTTGATTTGAAGTTTATTGTACATTTCCTTGAAAGAATCGTGACTTGCTACTTACAAGCCATTCAAAAAGTACAAGTGCTATTCCGGATGCTGCTCCAGCGCCAGCCAAACCAATAAAATGTTCACTTCCTATGTTACTTCCAAACAAAGACGCCCCAACCTAGAAACAAAAGTCATTTGGAACTATCTTATGTCTGGTAAACTAAGTATATTCTGCCTTTTGTAAAATATTTAATCTGCCAACAGAATACAGGTTTGTATACGGCTATATTATATTGTATACTGTTTGTACTGTTTTTAATATTCATTTTTCGTTTCGATAATATAGACATAAAAGTTATAAAAATGTAGTAAATCAATGTTGAAATTTGACTAATTTGTGCTGAAGCCCCTGGCCTAGTAGACTTTTAAATAAACAAAACCCCAATACATGGTAAATACAAGTATAACGTTACATATGTAGTATAATAAAATAAATTTCATATAAGATATCAGGCTACAATTTATATTATTATTTACCGCAAACCATGGCATAGTACGTCCAGCTAAAAAATAGCTCTTGATATTTCCTCTGTTTGGTCGAAACAATGTCTGCAAAGATGTAGATATTAAAAATTGAAATGTGAAGTTTTACTTTAATGTACAGTATTGATCCAATTTAATCAAATCACAGTATAAGTTGTTGTTCTAAGACATTTATTACCATTTTTACCAAGGTTTGTCGTATTACCTCGGGTTACAAATATAAATTGGAGCACTGAAAGCTGATCTCAGGTGCTCATGACAGGTGAGCAGATCCTGCTACACATGTAGCACCCGTCATGTTGAACATGTAAGTACGAACCCGGTGATACGTCTTACTTGTTAGGTACATTCGAGGAAAAGAGGTCGGAATTGTGGCTACGACGAATAGAAACCTTTCCGTTGTCATTTGCGAAACAGATATTTTATAACGGTCAACCAACTCATGATGGCGTCTGTAAAATATTACGAAATGATGACTTAAACTTCAACACTTAAAACTTTTGGTTGAATAGCTTCCTTGCAGTCAGGTTTCTTCGTCGTCAAAACTATCTCCCCATTAAGCCAGCTAATGTTTACAATCGTAAAAATGGAAACCATTGTAGGGATGACGCGCTTCTAATTTAGCTCTTGAAAACCGATATATTTATCCACATAGCACCATTACGATCCTAATATGCCAGTTATAGTTTAAAAAAACAAATGTATCACTAGCTATTGAGCATCATTTAATGTACTTTTCTGCATTTAGTCAACTTAAAACTATTGTCTGATCTGTTGTCAGGGTGAATTTTCGAAAGTTCAAAAAAATATTAAAAAAAATCTAAATAAATATTTCGTGGAAGGGCAGACTAAAAAATTTCAGAGATTGAAGACTAATAACCCTTGATAACACACACAAAAATTAAGTTTTTTTGAAGTTATGCATTTTTAAGATCCAGTTGTAAAGTCTGTCGTCAAGTACTTTTATCAAAAATTTGTTATTCGAACACACCTACTCTGTTGTTATGACTCATTTGAAAGGTATTGCACTTGACCCATATATTTCATATTTTAGTACTGTGAATTTTAATTGATATTAAGTCAACATGTAGCCTAAATATATAAAAATAATAGAATCTGAAGCGAGATGATGTATCAAATATTTTTGCTTTATAAGTTTTCAAGACAGAATATTCATCTCAAACACGCCCGGACATAAAAAGGTGTACTCAACTTCTTTCTTTTTTCGGTGAAATTATTGCCCAATTTTTAGAATTTTTTCTCAAAAAACTATCGCCGGGGGCAGAGATGCAACTTAATGCTTTGAAAAGATCAATCTATTATCTTTCTGTGGAATTTTTTTCGGCGGAATTTTTGCTTATGCACAAATAAGATCCACATGTATTTGCACCTACCACAATCGACTGTTTTATGAAAATGTGTCTGTAATTTAAAAGTTTACAAATATCTCGAAGCTCCATACTATAATTTAAGTAAAAACACTTACATAAGATGCATAAAATCCTAAATTATGCACCTTCATTTAACTTTAAGAGCCCATAGAAACAGATGTAAACAATTCAAATATACTTATTTGGCCTTTTTTACCTTCTCTAACAAAGAGTTCCATTTCATTTGTTTAATTTCAACTGGGTATTCGCCTGTTGTAATTAGCAACCCTTAATCATGGAAATTATGATAAGAAATGCAAGCTCCCGAATATCGTATTAACTGGGAAATTTATACTCCATATGCAGGCGCTGTTGAAATGTTGTTACATAGAAATGGAAAGTTCCTGTAAGAAGTCTGCCTCATATAAATAACAAAATAAGTCGGCAAAACAGGAGCACAGTTGATTCCAATGGGAATACCGATTGTTTTTTGAAAACACGTCCTCCAAACGTAACACATATGTTGTCAATCAAGAAATCAAGTATTTTGATAACTTATTGTGTGTGATATAAGTGGTTTTACAAAGTACGATTTACCTCTGCCTCAAATAAAATATTTGTATCTACGTTGGCTATTCTTTTTTATGAAACAAATCAGGATCAATCTTTCAACTTTTCTTTAAGTTTGGAATACTTGTGTAAAGGTAGAAAAGTGAAATGTTTTAACACTTTTGCAAGAGGAGAGATACTTTAGTTGTATGTACTCTAACAGGTCTTATGAATGTTTTAGTAACCACATCTAATTCACACCACAACTAGAGAAGGGAGTCTCACAATAACTCTGAAATCCGTTTTCGATTGCTGATGAAATTAATGTTAATGATTTAGAAAGGTTTCGTGGAGCACTTGGAAGACCAAGCAATATAACGTTGTTTGTTAGGTCACTTATGAAATTTAGGTATCGAACAGTACAGTGAAGAAAGATCAAGTGCCCCATATAGACATGATTATGAAAGACATTCTCCTGGGCCAGTGTCTTGGGCCGGTATACGTTGAGTTTCCAAGTGTGTTAATACCTAATTCCTTTTTCAAGCAGTTTATGTAATGTGACTTACACATAGATCCCAAGTCTATCAAAAAGATACAAATCAAGGCAACAAATAAAAACCGAGAAAATAGTATGAACGCTAAAAGGAGTGTGCTGCTCTAGTTTACGTGAACAAACTGTTACGTGTTGCTTCATGGCACGCGGATAAACTGTTACGTGTTGCTTTAATAGCGTAAACCTCCCACTTATACCATATACCATATCCCATACCACCATGCACCATACACAATTCCTCTTTCGTCTTACCCATATTACAATGAATCATACATGATTTGCACCATTCGAAATTATCAACAATGAAAAGCGTTTGAGGAAAATTCAATTATAAAACAAACTAAAATTCAAAACAATACAGTATTCCTCATGCACCATACACTATTTCCCATGGATCATAAACATTATACCTTAAACCATTACACCTGACACGTTTTCTTTTCGGAGGTTTACACCATTCCTGGACTGTACATAATCTTTAAAGGTACGAGAAAAAAGTAAAATAACAAAAATACCGAACTTCAAGGAAAATTCAAAACGGAAAGTTCATTATCAAATGGCAAAATCGAAAGCTCAAACACATCAAACGAATGGAAAATATATTCCTGACTTGGTACAGACATTTCTTTATGTAGAAAATGATGGATTAAACCTGGTTTTATAGCTAGCTAAAAACAGTCTCCGGGACAAGTTTGCAATTCCGCTGAGTGCAAAAGTTGACACCTTAATTTTTGGAGGTAAGTCAAAATGAAGTTGATAACTTGGTTGGTTTTAGTTTCCTGATATTTGTCCTAAAAAAATGGTTTTAGCACCACTGTTGAAAAAGTTATGCCCTTTTTTTTTTTACAAATTTCCTCAGAGGAAAAGTTGTTTTCCTCAAGGGAAATCAAATTTACCTAATGGAAAAATTTTTTTCCTCAAGGGAAATTTTTTCTTCCTCAAAGGAAAAAGATTTCCCTTAGGAAATTCGCTGCATTGATTTTTCCTTTGAGGAAATTTGCTGCATCAAATTTTCCTTTGAGGAAATTCTTTTTCCTGTGAGGAAATTGTGTCAACTACCATTTCTTTTGAGGAAATTTTTGACAAACATTTTCCTTGAGGGAAAATTTAAGACAGCAAATTTCCTCTAAGGAAAATATTGATCTCCAAATTTCCTCCATGGAAATTTCTGTACATCGAATTTCCCCTAAGGAAATGTTTTCCCCTATTTTTCCTCTATGGAAATTTCTTAACAATACAAACAGTATGAATATAATTTTTGCTAGACTGAATAAATGATACAAAAGATATTTAAAACTTTAATAAATTTTTGACTGATGAGTAACATGACATACAGAAACAATACAGTCTGACTGTTTAGGTCTAGGTATTGTACATACTTTATATGACTTTAATTTTGATTCATAAAATATTTTTTGTAGCAAAGTTTTTTGTTTTTGTTTTTGTTTTCTTTGTTATTGTTTCATTGCAATACATTAATAAGCAACCGATATGTATATCATACCATTTGTGGTGTTCTTAATATTGTGTTCATATTTGCAGATTAAATAAAACACTTTTCATGTTATAAATTTAAATTTTCTTCAGTTTCAGCTGCTGTGTACAATTATTCAATCCACTATGTAAGAGTTCAGTGCATAAATCATTCCATCCACTAGACATTTTCCTTCAATTCTTAAAGAAAACATTGTTGCAATTTGTTCTTCAAAGATCTTCCTCTGTATATTTGATATGAGGGAGCGATGTAAATAAGTGGATAAAGCAGGTGTTCATTTCGACAACAAAATACTATTTTTTTCTACATTTCTCCCTTCTTTCAACGAATATTTATGTTGTTGTATTTACACAATTGTGTTTTTTGTGCACCTATGATAGAACTCCATTTTGTTTATTGCCATTATCATGTGATTATGTTGAAATTTCCTATTTCTTTTGGAAGGAAAGCATACATTCCATTTCACATTAATCCAATTAGCGCACAATGTAGAAAAATATCAACTTTAAGTTTCCTCTTCAGTATTGACCTGTTGATGATCATGAAAACCAAGATGTCTGACTTATAAATACACAAAATAAACAAATAAAATGTTATAAACTGAGAGAGAAACAGTAATGAAAAAGCTTATTTTCTCAGTAGCTGTATATCATATTTGTTTTTCATTTATTGCTTTGTACATAAATCAGGCTGTTAGCTTTCTCCTTTGAATTGTTTTAAATTTTTGTCATGTCATTGCCTTTTATAGCTTTATATGTGGTATGGGTTTTGCTTGTTTGTTGAAGGCTGTACAGTGAACCATAGTTGTTAACTTCTATGTCATTTGTTCTCTGGTGGAGAGTTTATCATTGGCAATCATGCCACATCTTCTTATTTTTATATTAACCTTGCCATTTTCTTAATGTGCCTGTCCCAAGTTGGGAGCCTGTAGTTTAGTCTGACACTAAACTTTAGTGGTTGTTGTTGTTACATGTCTCTCATATTTATTTTTTGTAAATTGTTTTGTTATAAATTAGACAGTTAGTTTTATAGTTTGGATTGTTTCAAATTTTTCATCTTCGGGCCTTTTATAGCTGACTATTATGACTATAGGGTATGGGTACTAGTATTTCTCATTATTGAAGGCCGTCACTGGCCTATAATTGCTTTCATTGAACTCTGATCGATAATTTTCTCATTTAACATACCACATCTTCTTAATCTTATAATAGTCATCATTCAAGGGCAATAAATTTTATAGAAATGGCCTTACAATTTAGGCTTTGTTGGCTTCCGCAAATCTTGTTTCGCCTTTCATTTCTGCTGTTTTTAATTTCGCTTTATCTTCTGTAGTGCTTGCTCTGGTCCGTGTATATTTGCGTCCATTCGTTTTTCGTTTTGAAATATCAAAAACAAAAAACGAAAAACGAAAGTGTTTTCATTTTTCGTTTTTGATTTCTCAAAAACCAAAATGAAAAACAAAAGTGTTTTCGTTTTTCGTTTTTGATTTCTCAAAAACCAAAACGAAAAACGAAAGTGTTTTCATTTTTCGTTTTTGATTTTTCAAAAACCAAAATGAAAATCAAAAGTGTTTTCGTTTTTCGTTTTTGATTTCACTAAACAAGAAAAGCATCTACATTTGGTTTCAATTTCTGTATTTTGCTCTAAAATTCTCGTTTTACGTTGTACAATGTTTTCCTTTCGTTTTATATAGCCATTGATACCCCGGTGTATTTACTACTTAATGTAGACAGAATAGACCGCCTGACTTATTATTCGAACTAAGGTGATTAATGAATCAAAGACTTTCAAATTTCCTTGTTTTTATCTATAATAAAATATCAAATTATTATATTTAAATATCAAATGAATCACAAATTTGAATAATACAATGAAATATTATATAAAGATGGTAAAAATAAAACGATTGATTACAACATCAAATTAACAAGGGAGGTTACTACTTATCTGATAAGAAAACTAGCCCTGTCGTTAAAGTATGCACAGCGGTTATCAGATCAATAGTATTTAAATCGGAGATAATGACGACGAATGGAAAAGACTTTATCAATCTGAACAAAAAGGATGCATGATCTTTACTTTTAAGTTGTGAAAGGTTAGTAATCTAAGATGATTAAAACTGATGACCTAGGTCCATCTGTCAGTATTAGTACTATTACACGATCATTCACGACGATAATCTGTTTTTTTTTTTTTTTTTTTTTATTAAGATCGTTTGATTGAAAAACAAATACCGAAAGTTCACAATTCAAAATGGGATTAGCATTCAATCATTTTGCCATTCGGGCCTATTCGTGATGACTTTTACTCCTTTGAGAAGGCTATATGGTGACCTATACTAGAGTGTGTGCACGTGTTGGTTACGGAATAGAGAATAATGGGCAAAAATATAAAGAATAGAGAAAATGGACCAAAAATTAAACAAAAGAGAATAATGCGGTGTTAGAATATAAAGAATAGAGAATAATTGGCAAAAAGTATAATGATTAGAGAAAAATGGCCTAAAACATTAAAGAAACCCCAATCCAGACCATTATAATAGTTGCCTATACCAACGTTTTCTGTCTCCAGTAGATTGTTATTGGTAACCATACGTTTTCTCTTTATTCTTATGACTATCAATTAAGACGTGAGCTTCAATAATTTGCTAGCATATGGTTACTTAACTTCTTTTGCTCCTGGTGACGAAATGGAAAAATTTTATTAATTGATTGCGTCCAAAGCACTTTTCTGGTTTAATCTTTATCAGGAGGGTTAGGAGGGGGACAAACAACAGTACATGTCCCCTGTTGGTACTGTAGCGTCACTCTTCTTTCATTTTCTTGTGCCTGTTTTTTTTTATTTACACCAGGTTAGACTTTTGATTTTCAAAACCTGTCTATCCCCCACTACTCCCCCGTGCAAAATAATATAATCTTATTAATGGTGGCCCTTTATGATTAACAATAATTGAAGAAAAAACAAAAAATATGCATACAGCTACCGACGACAACAACAGAATTAAAGGCTCCTGACTTCAAACAGGCCAATATATTCGAGTTCATGATATTCCCCAACTCATACCTGGTTGGTGTAAAAATCAGTTCAAAAGAACAGAGTTGTCTTTCACATGAAACCACGTCAAACATTGGTTAGTTACTTCGGTATAAATGATCGAGAAATTAAGAAGGTAAAAACAAAACAAATATTAAAATTAAGACAGTATTCATGCAATAACTACAACTTGGATACATTCACTTTGTTCAGTTAAGAGTTTGATTTTGACAAATAGATTTCCGATAATTGTTTTCTAAACGTTTTTTGGAACCCAATGACATTGCATACTGTTGCAAACTGTAACGTGAAGATGTGCATGAAATTGCGGAGGTTATGGGAATTTCAGTCTGGTCAAACCAAAGTTTTTAAAATTATTTTTGCTGCTTCTCTACAAGCACGCGGCATTAATAAGTAAAAGCAGAGACTTATCGGCTCGGAGTCAAAATATTGAATCCGCGTAGGATAACATGTCTTCCTGCGAACTATAACATCGCAAAGTAGGACGTCACGCTCAGTGTGTCGGTTTAATCCAAAGCAGGGTTAATAATTCATATTACAATAACATGTTCTCGTCCTGAATATGCATTTAATTTGCCACTGGACATTAAAAAGCCATAGTTCATTACCATCTCGTGCACAACCTTGCATAAAAGACTGATTTTGCGGTCGTACAATGGTATGACGTTTGTCGTCGTCTTCCGAAGACATTTGGTTTCCAAACAATACAAAAACTGGAGTATACATGTAAGTGTATGGATCTTTATGAAATTGTACCACAAAGTTTCATACTACATAAGGAAGGTTGGAATGGATTTGAGGGTTATTGTCCCAACTTTGTAGGAATTAAGGGAAAAACATTTTCTTGTTTCAGGACAAAATAACTTAATTATAATGGATCTCAATGAATTTGTACCACAAGGTTCCATACTTCATAAGGAATGTTGAGACTGATTTTGGGGTTATGGTCCAAAACGTTCAAGAATTACGGACCAAAACATCGGTAAAAAACCTAGGATTTTCTGGTTTCGGACAATAACTTCAGTATAAGTCTAAAATGAATCGTTTTAGGAAAAGGGTTTAAAACAATACTTTTCTTATACTTTGCATACGTTGCGCATATCTTGACCAATTCAATGGGGTTTAATTCATAGTCTTGAATTCTTAGGGTTTTTTTTATATGCAGAATCTAACCGTGTATTTATAGATTCTTATTTTGGGGTCCGTTTTCAATTTGGTCCACATGAAGGTCCAAAGGGTCCAAAATTAAACTTTGCTTGATTTTAACAAATAAAATAGACTATTATGGTTCTTTGCTTTGGTGAATCTAACCGTGTATTTAGATTTTTGATTTTGGGCCCGATTTTCAAATTGGTCCACATTAAGGTCCAAAGCGTTCATAATCAATTTTAGTTTGATTTTAACAAAAAATGAAATCAAGGGGTCTTTTGATTACTTAATCTACGCATGTATTTGTATGCTGGATATTGGATCATGATAGCTAAATATCCAATTTCATTTTTTACAGCGGATGACCGTGAGGGCATTCCGGTGTTATGTTGCCACAGACATTTCTACCCACATGACTTGCGTTTTTGATTGATAACCGAACGTATTTCGTATAATTACGCGGATATCATCGAGTGCAAAATAACACTCCTTATCGCTTGTTATATACTAATTTCATCAATAAATATTCATTAAAATAATTTTAAGAACATAGATAAATGAAAATGTTTTGTCTTGAGAAATATATTTATCATATACTTGTAGAAAATAATGGTTTAATTGTACCCCTTAATAAAACTTATTTGTGCATATATTTATTCATTAAATTTGAAGAATTGGCCTTTTCAGAATCTAAAGGACTATGGGTAATCTAATTGTTCGTACACCAAAAAGAAAATAATGTTACGTCATTGGTTCAATTTCCTTTGTTTAGGACGTTTTAAACCAATCATAACGTTTTGGTGTACGCTTTTGAAAATATTACCCAGAATGCATTAGATTCTGAAATGGCGAATTGTCTTAGCCGTGTGATATGACTTTCGTTATCAACTGTTTCCGGTATATATCAACTGCTTCCGGTATATATCAACTGCTTCCGGTTATTATCGTATGCCTTTCTTTAACGTTATCGCAAAGCATTTCGACGTCATTCTGTAAATTCCGGAAAATAAAACCTCAGTGGTACATTTTAGTGAAAACATAACTAAGTAGAATAAAGAACGAATATTTAGAAACAGAAAAGTTTTTATATTAAAAAAATGAAAAATAAATAATACAATAAATGAATTTTATAAAGTTTTAAAAAGGTTTTCTTGTCTGTATGGCTTCTGCTGAAGTATATGATAAAAAGAACATAACATGTCATTTTTCATATCAGACCCCTTATCAGCCTATGGTTAAAATCATCCCTCGAGCCTGTCGGCTCTCGAACTGATATTATGACCTATTGCTGATAAGGGGTCTGATATGAAAAATGCCATGTTATAATCTATATATATCAATAACAAATCAATACCGAAAATTTATGTTAACGTATTCGGAAGAATATCTAAAGAACGTTTTGCAACAAACGTAGGAAAATATGAATGCCTACTCAAATCCAATCTATTAGAAAAACTAATTATTACAGAAGAGTGTCCACCATGCACTTGCACTGCACTATCATTAGAATAGTAGAATAGAATGATATACAAATGGATGAAAATTATATATAACTGTTTTAAAAATATTGATATAATATATAACACCAAACCAGAGTATACAAATAACAAATGATTATATCACTACAATATAACAGTTATTATGGTGAGCTTGAATTTCCTGTTATTTATTCATCATCCACACTAACTTGTCTCAGAAAAATATATATATCTATGTACCTTAACCTTACTTTCAGGTATAGAGATGTGATTTTTTCTGAGACAAGTGCTGTGACCATCCACCAGAACTTGCGGTCATCCGATGTTCAGTACTTCAGTACTTTGATATAAGTTCTTAGACCACATTCATTCTGTGTCAGAAACCTATGATATGTCAAATATTTAATCACTATCAAAATTCAGAGTTGTATTGCACAATTGATAGAAAGTGTCAGTAGATTCACAGTTAAAATAGATACCAATAGATATAGCATTAAATTTTAATTTTATAGAAGAAATTATGTATAAATATAGTTTGAAATTTTCTAATCAATAATAGATCGTTTTAAAAATAATTAAAGGTAAGTTTTATGGATTTTTAAAAGATATTGTATTAATGATGAGTTTTAAGAACTTGGTGGTAGGTTTGTTTTATTCTATATAAATTAATTTTCAGAATGATATATATATATATATACAACTCTAAATTGAAAACAACGTTCAAACCTATGGTTTGCGTTGGATAAAAACCGCAATTTTTATACGTGTGCATGTAAAACAAATTTCTTGGAAGAAGGGTCTAAATACAGCACAAACAACATTTTCCAAAAGACCAAAAAGTGAAAAGTGTATTTTAACAAAACGCATTTGACTAACAGGTCGAACAACTGATGTTCTTAAACCCTGCTGACTGCCATTGGCGATTGCCAAATAAATTGATCACCAGATGTTACATGGATCTTAATTATCAATTTTAATACCAAACAGAAAACAATAAACTTGCGAAAAGATGGTATATCGTTTATTTGGCAATCGCCAATGGCAGTCAGCAGGGTTTAAGAACATCTTTTGTTCGACCTGTTAGCCTATTATCTTGAAAACTATAAAAGATACAGAGAAACATTTAAATTCAAAAATGATCAGCAAGAAAAGTTCTACAAATTAGTTCAATTGTCGAAATCGTCAGCCGACTCCTTTTTAGAGTTATTGCCCTTGGATGATGATTTATACATTTTTTTGCGTTTTTGTGTCTTCAAAATTATAACAGATAGATAGAAACTTTAATATGCAAAAATGATCAGCAAGACAATATCTACAATTAACAATATTGAGGAAATCGTCCGACGTCTCCTTGGAGTTATTGCCCTTTAATGAAGAATTTTATCATTTTGGGGTTTTGCTTTACATGATAAAACTTATAATAGATAAATAGACACTTTAAATCTCAAAATGACCGATAAGGCAAGATCTACTAACGAGTCACTTTCCTGCCCTCTTTTGTGTTTTGAGCAAAACTAGAGAAGATGGAGAGAAACTGTTTTTTAAAGCCGACTAAATGATTAGCAATACAAGTCCAAAAACAGATTTTTGTCATGAATTCTATTCTCTTCTTCTATGTTGGAGAGTGTCCTTTGTTGAATATGCACATAGACCTAGGTTAGCGGCACAGGCTCTTTAGAGCCTCTAGTTAAATGTATATCAATCTGCGACTAAATTCTTACCACACGTATCGCAATCAATGTATGTTCTCTATGGTTGTAACAATATAATGGGTACTTCTTAAACAGATTACAAAACTATAAACGCCTAAAGGGTCTGCAAATAGTCCAAACCGGAAAATTTTGAAAGATTTTGGCAACGTTTAAGTAGTTATCGTCAAAATGAATAAACAAAAATATAATAGTTAACCAAACCAAAACTCTTGATTTATTTCAAACCAGGGCCATTTACAAAAGTCTATCAATCTTAAAGTTCACTTAGATTCATAGTACCACATCCCAAAGTGTACACTCTAAGAGTTTTACAATATGATCGCTTAATTTCAAACGTATCACCAACTTATAAACGCCCAAAGATAGCTCAAAATTGCGATTTTTGCACATTTTTGCTCTTTAGTATTTATTCTAAAACGTACAAGAAGGTCATCGTTAACCAAATCCAAAATTGTGTTAGAAGTAAAGCTATTCATTGTCTTTCACTAATTCATTTTGGCTATCGACGGCCTTCGATGCAAAATTTGACAAAAACATGTAAAAGCAAATTTGTATCTTCAACAGCATGCAACATGTAACGCTGAACTAAACACTAAACTCCGAAACAAATTTTAGATTTTGAGTGAAATAAGTCCAGGAAAATTGGTCTCGTCACTTTCAAAGACCCCCTTTTTTTCTTCCTAAAATTGGAAGAAAGCCACATGTTTCTTAAGTGCCTGTGCTTATGGTTATTTCTGTTGTTGACCCAACATGCTGCCAACAATTAAGTTTCGATGCTTTACTACTTGAAAAAATGGTCCAACAAGTTCACGGTTATGAATGGTTATCAAACTATCGTTATTGCCATCACGCAAAGTCAAAACGAACAAAATAAACCTGGTGACTCATAAGATGGCATCCTAAACCTCGACTTGGAGTGTGAACTTTTTTTTTGAAATAATCTAAATAGCGTATACATATTACCGTCATAAATGCTAAGTTTGAATGTTCGTGTAATATTCCTGGAATGGTCATTATTTATCAGCTGAGGGGGTCGGTTCAAATTTTTCACATAAAATTTGTTGTTGTCTACTCCCCATCATTCTTAAAACCGCAAAATGCCCCCTAAACAACATAGTTTCAAAAGTTTGACCCCAAAAAAAAAAAAATTCCCATCAATTAACAGTTGTGAAAAGTAGATGACTACCAACTACATAGTAACGGGCTTTCAGAAATCCTGAGTATAACAAAGAGTTTTTCTTCTTGATGGTTTTTTTTTTTTTTTTTTTTAGTCAAATAAGAATATCCGACACGTGCATGTAGAAAATTGACAAAATAAGCTTTTAATGAGAAAAAAATATTACAAATTAACTTGAGCCTTCATGTACAGAATGACGTCATACCTACACATATTGTTCCTGATTTTGAAAATGCTAATGCTTAATAAGTAAAGCTATTAAAGTCACTATAAACGAAAAATGAATGGGATGACGAAGAAAGAAAAAAGAAATTTCTTTTTCCAATTTACATTATTTTACTGCAACCTATAATTCTACAAATTTTATAGAGATAAACTTTCAATAATGATTTCTACTCTTTATTATGAATCAGTGGCGGATCCAGAATTTTTATAAGGGGGCACTGACTGACCTAAGGGTGGTCCCGCTTCAGTCATGCTTCAGTGATTCCCTATATAAGCAACCAAACTTTACCCAAAAAAGAGGGGGCCGGCAACCAGCCCTCCTCCCCCTTTTGGATCCGCCTATGGAATGAATGTACATTTGCTTACACAGTATAATTTGAAAATGAAAAAGATTACAAAAAGTCAGTATTCCATTATAGGAAGTGTAATTTGAATAACACATTGCAAATTTTACTGATTTTATGGTTTATTAAATATGTACAAGATTTATTTGAGATAAAGAAATATATATTCAAGTCAGGAACCTCTGGTCGTTGTAAGTCTTGTATATTTTGTATATTTTTAAAATTTTGGTTCATTTAGAGTTTAGTGTGGTTTTCTCTGAACTAAAAATGTACACATTTTGTTTAGGGGCCAGCTGAAGCCCGCCTCGGGTGCATGATTTTCTCACTAAGTTGAAGACCCATTGTTGGCCTTAGGCTGTTTTCTGCTCTTTGGTTGGTTTGTTGTTTCTTTGAAATATTCCCCTTTCTCAATTTTATTATAATATTTCAACGTGAAAATGTTTTACGTGTGTGAATGCCATGGTGCCCATCAAGTATTCTTATGAGGGTCTGGATAGGGTTTTACAGAATAAAGACGAATGGATCAAATCTATGGAAAAATAGACCCAAAAAAAGAAGAAAGAATAGAAAAATAGAAAAATAATAAAGAATAAAGAATAGAGAATAATGGGTGTTAGAATATAAAGAAAAGAGAAAATATAAAGAATAGAGAAAATTACCTTAAAAATTAAAGAATACAGAAGTGAAAGACCTACCATCCAGACTGTCTAATATTCTTATTCGATATCTTTGTAATAATTTTATAAAATAATGATACCTATTATCAAGTGATTTAAGAATATACACACCTTCTATCCCAAGAATCACATCAAAATGATTTAAACACTATAGAAAGTTGACTATGCGTGTTCAGAAACTTTCCTGTGGTCAAAACTAGGTTAAAATGTTTCATGAAGTTAAGTATCACTAGAATTGTAAATTTACACATCCTATGGATAATGAACCATAACAGATGACTGTGATATAAAGGATTGATCGGATTCACTGCCTTGAGAGATTATGCATCCTGCTGGTGCTTTACACTATCAAAGATTTAACAATGACACTCACTTCAATATCGTCAACAATCTATATATATACTGGTCAGTCATAAAAACTTTTAAATTAATCGGGTGACCAAGTGGCGGATCCAGAGGGAGGGGGGTTCCGGGGGTTGGACCCACCTTTTTTCTTGACAATCAATGCATTTGAATGGGGACATATAGTTGGAACCCCCCCTTTTTAAAAATGGCTGGATCCGCCCTGTGACCCCCACACAGTAAAAATATATTTTTAATGGTAACCCCCCCACCCCAACCAGTGTGATATTTTTGGCAATGAACCCCTTCAAATGCACCAACCCCCTCAGTTGATAAATAATGACTGTTCCCTAATGGCTGATTGGCCTCAGTCATCATGCAATTCTAATAATCTTAGATAACCAACTTTTTAAACTTAAAAGTAAAGATCATGCATCCTTATTGTTCAGAGTTATAAAGTCTTTTCACTTCGTCGACATTATCTCCGATTTAAATACTATTGATCTGATAACTGCTGTGCATACTTTAACGACAGGGCTAGTTTTCTTATTAGATAAGTAGTAACCTCCTTGTTAATTTGATGTTGTAATCAATCGTTTTATTTTACCATCTTTATATAATATTTCATTGTATTATTTAAATTTGTGATTCATTTGATATTTAAATATAATAATTTGACATTTTATTATAGATAAAAACATGGAAATTTGAAAGTCTTTGATTCATTAATCACCTTAGTTCAAATCATAAGTCAGGCGGTCTATTCTGTCTACATTAAGTAGTAAATACACCGGGGTATCAATGGCTATATAAAAGGAAAAGAAAACATTGTACAACGTAAAACGAGAATTAAATAGAGCAAAGTACAAAAATTGAATCCAAATGTAGATGCTTTTCTTGTTTAGTGAAATGAAAAACGAAAACACTTTTGATTTTCATTTTGGTTTTTGAAAAATCAAAAACGAAAAATGAAAACACTTTCGTTTTTCGTTTTGGTTTTTGAGAAATCAAAAACGAAAAACGAAAACACTTTTGTTTTTCATTTTGGTTTTTGAGAAATCAAAAACGAAAAATGAAAACACTTTCGTTTTTCGTTTTTTGTTTTTGATATTTCAAAACGAAAAACGAATGGACGCAAATATACACGGACCTTGCTCTACACATAAAAAGGGTGAACATTGTTATTTAATGACATCTTGCATCAATAATTATTTTGCTGTTCAATGTATATTAATGCGTGTTTACTAAAGAGCTGCGCCATGAGTGCATGATAAGCCTATTGCCCTTTTAGCTTGTCTTTATGCTTTAAATGAATTTTAATGATCAACTAGAAAAATTGTGAGCACTGCTCAAAAGGACCCCCTTTCGAAAAAAAAGACATGCACACACAGTGGTATCCGTTGACACAAAACATGAATAATTTGGCTCGATTTAGGTTATCTCAAGTGTATATAAGATTGTGGCCTTGATTTTTAAACCAATAAAATTCAATGATTTTTCAACAAATACAGTTCCATAACTCTGCAATTTATAAAAAAAATAAATTATAAAAATGAAAAGGGAGTTTACGTCAATAGATAAAAACAATTCACCAAAGTTTCATGAAAATTGGTGAAAGCATTTTTGAGTTATTGTCTAAAGTCCCAATAGTAAAAAAACTAAAATCAGAAATTTTTAAAAATTGAAAGGGAAATTATGTTAGTA
The DNA here is from genome assembly GCA_017311375.1 of Mytilus coruscus. Lineage (NCBI taxonomy): Eukaryota > Metazoa > Mollusca > Bivalvia > Mytilida > Mytilidae > Mytilus > Mytilus coruscus. Next base: position 30,436,457 of record CM029607.1, read on the forward strand.
TATATAAACAATTCACCAAAGTTTCATGGAAATTGCTCAAAGAATTTTTGAGTTACAGTCAGAAAACTGGAATATTCCTCCTTTTTTTATGAATAAAATCCCATTACTCGGAATTGTAAAATCTCAAATCTATAAAAATCGAAAGGGAGCTTACGTCAATAGATAAAAACAATTCACCAAAACTTTATGAAAATTTTATGATTAATGTATTTTAATCACATTGATAAAATTCAAAGACTATCGAAAACACTATATGGTTTGCTTGAATTCCAAAATTGGAATTAAGTGCCTGCTAAAATTCAGGGGCGTCGGATCAAAACTGACTAACTTCAGACAATAGACTACAAAAAAGGAATTTTGTTTTTGCTTTTCTTTTTCAGCTTTTTTTTTGTTAGCTATGTCATTAATATCCACTAAACTAAGCCAATTTAAATTTCCATAATTGTTTGTCTATTCTCTCTAATTAATTAACATTACGTTGTCCACAAATGGAGTCCCTAGTGTGGACAGTCATGACAGTGTATAACTTGCAAATTATTTTCATACTCCTTCCAAATTTATTTCATTACATTTTATGGATAAAAAAGTAAGTAAGGGGATGAAATTTCATGGGAAAAAATTTGTACCCAATTTTTTGGTAAAGTAGTGATTTAGTATAGTTTGAAAAGGTCAACAATTAGTATGTCTGAAGTTGTCAAACTAAATTATAAACCCCCAAACATAAAATTGTCCATATTTTGAGTTATAGCTAATAGACTTTTCTATAATTTTGATATGATCTGTCCCAAAAGTAGTACACTACACTGTAAAATTCTTTTTGGGATAGAGCCGATGCAATTTTTTAAATTTGCCTTTTTGGTCTAAAAGAAATGCACAACGTAATAACTGTGTTCTCGGGCCTGTTACCTATATCTTTGGCAAAAACTGTAATAGGTAAAAAAGAATTTAACAGCAAAAATGATGAGTAAGACTAGATCTACAAATGAGTCAACATTGCCAAAATTGTCAGTTGTCTACTCATAGTAGTTATTGCCATTAAATGATAATTTTTACCTTTTTATGTTTAGGGCAAGAACTATAGAAGATAAAGAAAACTATAAACAGTAGAAATGATCGGCAAAACAAGATTTACAGAAGACAACAAGACCTAAATTGTAAGGCCACTTCTATAAAAGTTGTTGCCCTTGAATGATGACTATTATAAAAATAAGAAGATGTGGTATGGTAAAAGAGAAAACTATCCACCAGAGTTCAATGAAGTGGATGTAAGCAATTATAAGCCAATGACGGCCTTCAATAATGAGAAAACCCATACCTTATAAGTCAGCCAATAAAGGCCTCAACAAGAAAAAATTTCAACAATCCAAACTATAAAACTAGCTGCCTAATTTATATAATAAAACAATTTACAAAAAAACAAATATGACAGACATAATCCAACAACAAACACTGAATTTCAGGCTCCTGACTTAGCACAGGCACATGCCCTATAACAGAAAAGACACAAAGTACAAATCTGTTAGAACTCACAGTTACTGACAGCTAGTTCAAAGCCAATAACAATTAATAAAAAAAATCATGTCTGTGAGCACTCAACCTTACCCTAACCTGGGATAGTGGTTCTAACAGCACAACATAAGAACGAACTGTAAAAACTTGCAAGTGGCTCAACTAAAAATATCACTGCAAGACACAAAAACAACTAATATTAAACCGTGGACACAAAGCACTGAAATAAGAGTACTCACAAGTAAGAATATCAATGAAAGTTTCTCAATATGTTCATGATAAAATAAGCTTTTTTTTGCTGTTTTTTCCTCCATTTATAACATTTTTTTTATTTTGTGTATTTATAGGTCAGACATCTTGGTTTTCATGATCATCAACAGGTCAATACTGAAGAGGAAACTTAAAGTTGATATTTTTCTACATTGTGTGCTAATTGGATTAATGTGAAATGGAATGTGTGCTTTCCTGCAAAAAGAAATAGGAAATTTTAACAAAATGGCTATAAACAAAATGGAGTACTATCATAGTTGCAAAAGAACACAATTGTGTAAATGCAACAACATAAATATTCATTGAAAGAAGGGAGAAATGTAGAAAAAAAAGTAGTTTGTTGTCGAAATGAATACCTGCTTTGTCCACTAATTTACATCGCTCCCTCATATCAAATATACAGAGGAAGATCTTTGAAGAACAAATTGCAACAATGTTTTCTCTAAGAATTGAATGAAAATGTCTAGTGAATGGAATAATTTATGCACTGAACTCTTACATAGTGGATTGAATAATTGTACTGAACAGCTGAAACAGAGATAGTTTAAGTTAACATGAAATGTGTTTATTTTATTTAATCTGCAAATATGAACACAATATTAAGAACACCACAAATGGTATGATATTCAAATTGGTTGCTTATTAATGTATTGCAATGAAACAATAACAAAGAAAACAAAAACAAAAACTTTGCTACAAAAATATTTTATGAATCAAAATTAAAGTCATATAAAGTATGTACAATACCTAGACCTAAACAGTCAGACTGTATTGTTTTTGTATGTCATGTTACTCATCAGTCAAAAATTTATTAAAGTTTTAAATATCTTTTGTATCATTTATTCAGTCTAGCAAAAATTATATTCATACTGTTTGTATTGTTAAGAAATTTCCATAGAGGAAAAATAGGGGAAAACATTTCCTTAGGGGAAATTTGATGTACAGAAATTTCCATGGAGGAAATTTAGAGATCAATATTTTCCTTAGAGGAAATTTGCTGTCTTGAATTTTCCCTCAAGGAAAAATGTTTGTCAAAAATTTCCTCAAAGGAAATGGTAGATGACAAAATTTCCTCACAGGAAAAAGAATTTCCCCAAAGGAAAATTTGAGGCAGCAAATTTCCTCACAGGAAATAGAATTTCCTCAAAGGAAAAAATTATGCAGCAAATTTCCTAAGGGAAATCTTTTTCTTTTGAGGAAGAAAAAATTTCCCTTGAGGAAAAATCTTTTCCTCTGAGGAAATTTGTAAAAAAAGGGGCCTTACTTTTTCAACAGTGGTGTTAGAGTCCATTTTTTTTAGAACAAATATCAGGGAACCAATACTAACCATGTTATCAACTTCATTTTGACCTACCTTCAAAAATTTAGGTGACAACTTTTGCACTCAGCGGAATTGCAAACTTGTCCCGGAGACTGTTTACACCTCTCACTTGTATGACAGTTGCATAAAATTCCATTATATTGACAACAATGTGTGAACTATATAATAATAAGAAAAATAATGTTACGCATTACCTTAGAGTATATCAACCAACATATGTATTGCGACCCTATTGTCACTTCATATCTATAGTATTTTTTTTTTTTAATGACGAAGGCAGGAAATTCAATTTCGCTAAGGTTTGGTAAATAATTATTCCTGATATGAACGATACAGAATGAGGAAAAAAAACCAGACTAATATTATTTGTATGAAACTGTTTAACCATAATCTAAATGTTCCATTAAAAAGTATAAATAAAGATACCTATCCATTATCATATATTCAATTTATATAAACATCACTTCAAAGCTATATATACAAAAAAGTATAACAAAAATCCCGACATCCAATGTAAATTCCAAAAGGGGAAAGTCAATAAAAACTGACAAAATCAAACCGAGTGGAAAATAAACGTCATATTCCTGACTTGGTACAGACATTTTCAGAAGAAATCTGGTTTTAAACCTAGCTAAACCTCCCACTTGTATGACAATTGTTTATAGTTCCGTTATTTTGACAAAATTGGGTGAGCAACGAAAACCGACATAATAGGTTAATGTGACAATAATTTGGATCCAGCCGCCAAAATTTTAATTTATAGAAAAACATTACTCATTAACAATTACAATTCTTACCCATATTCCAACTCCTAACACTGCAATTAAGTACAGCAATATAATGAGTATATCTGCCCAATTTAAAACTTTCATTATGTCTGTTACGTCCAGGAATATAAGGTAAACATTTTCTTCTGTAGATTTAAGATAATGTTCAAGGTCTTTACAACATGTCACATGCCCTTACTTCTTACATAAAGTTCAAATGTAAATGTAATGTAAGTGTGACGAATTTAACAAGCTGTGCACTAAAGATCTTTACTGTGAAAAATTTATAATGACTACTAAACATCAGTGTATGCATAACTTTTCAATTCATTCTGTTTTCATTACATGTGTATATCTTGAAGCATAATTAATATAAAAATAAGAAGATGTGGTATGATTGCCAATGAGACAACTCTCCACAAGAGACTAAAATGACAAATTTGGATTTAGGTTACTTTATTGCAAACATTTTTTCCTTTTTTTCATAGTTAACATAAATTAAAAGCAACTGTATAGAAAAAAAATGTGGTGCTGAACTGTCTTGGTCCCGAAATGTCCGAAATTTAAGCGAATTGTCTTTTGACCAGTGCCGAAATGTCTTGTTACCATCATGAAGTTAGATGCAATCTTTTACTTCAGGGGACCCTGTACTAAAGGGTAACTTGTGCAGTGTCCTCGTATGTCCAAAATAGAAGACCACCTTACCCCGTCACCTTGAAGCTGCGCCCCTCTGCCCTTACACTTTAAAAAAATGTGCCATAAGGCTTGTTTTCCTTTCCATAGACGAGTTTCCAATTTCCTTTTTATGAATGAACTGGCTCGGTTGACTCGGGGTCATTAGCGGGAAAATGCCTCATAGGTCAATGTAACTTGAAAGTATTTGCTTAATGGCGTCAATTTTTTCCGGTAAAAACACCTTTTCGACCCCAATGGCTACAATGTTTTATTGACCAACCATGTCGAATGGCTTCACATATTTTCAGTACTTTTTTTATTAAATTTAAAACAAATAAGGCTTGATTGCATTTGATAACTTTAAATGTTTAGGTAAGCAGTAAATTGTACAAATAATCATGATGATTGCATTATTGTAAAAAGTGACATTAAAGTTCAGGTAATCCTTACCGGTTCATTGACCTCATTGTAAGACAGCTCATCATACCGTTTTTGGCCCAGTGATTTTGTTTCAAATCACTTTTAAACAATTAGAAGCCATTGCATGTACATATAGTATAATAAAATTGTAGAAAAGCTGTTTATACAGGAACGAATCTTTTATTAATGTAGAGTTATTTCCCTAAGACGGGTTTTGTTTTTAGAAAATAACTGATAAGATACACCAATCTGTTTTACATTTTAACTGCTTAAGATAATCACTATTGATGAATTTATTTTGGGTGGGTTTAAATGTTTGATTTTAAAATACTTATGATGGAAAAAATTTCTAATTAGACCACTGTTTTACATTTTAACTGCTGAATATAGACATTTCAATGAATAGTGTGCAGTCATTTGATTTCTTACTAGACTAATGATAAAGGTCATAAACATACTGGATCCAACTGGTTAAGAGAATGAGGTTGCAGTTTAAGATATCGTAATATCTAATAACACTGCTGTCCAATTTAGAGTATGAGGTTGCTGTATAGAAAGCCAAATACCCAAGCCAGCTTACTACAATCCTAGACATCTATACACCTGGCTAAATGACTGTATCTAGACTATTAACTATCCCTTGATCCTAGACATCTATACACCTGACTAAATGACTGTATCTAGACTATAACTATCCCTTGATCCTAGACATCTATACACCTGGCTAAATGACTGTATCTAGACTATAACTATCCCTTGATCCTAGACATCTATACACCTGACTAAATGTTTGTATCTAGACTATAACTATCCTTTGATCCTAGACATCTATACACCTGGCTAAATGACTGTATCTAGACCATAACTATCCCTTGATCCTAGACATCTATACACCTGGCAAAATGACTGTATCTAGACTATAACTATCTCTTGATCCTAGACATCTATACATCTGGCTAAATGACTGTATCTAGACTATACGTATTCCTTGATCCTAGACATCTATACACCTGGCTAAATGACTGTATCTAGACTTTAAGTATTCCTTGATCATAGACAACTATACACCTGGCTAAATGACTGTATCTAGACTATAACTATCCCTTGATCCTAGACATCTATACACCTGGCTAAATGACTGTATCTAGAATATAACTATCCCTTGATCCTAGACATCTATACACCTGGATAAATGACTGTATCTAGACTATAACTATCCCTTGATCCTAGACATCTATACACCTGACTAAATGACTGTATCTAGACTATAACTATCCCTTGATCCTAGACATCTATATACCTGGCTAAATGACTGTATCTAGACTATAACTATCCCTTGATCCTAGACATCTATACACCTGACTAAATGACTGTATCTAGACTATAACTATCCCTTGATCCTAGACATCTATATACCTGGCTAAATGACTGTATCTAGACTATAACTATCCCTTGATCCTAGACATCTATACACCCGACTAAATGTTTGTATCTAGATTATAACTATCCCTTGATCCTAGATATCTCTACACCTGGCTAAATGACTGTATCTAGACTATAACTATCCCTTGATCCTAGACATCTATACACCTGGCTAAATGACTGTATCTAGACTATAACTATCCCTTGATCCTAGACATCTATACACCTGGCTAAATGACTGTATCTAGACTATAACTATCCCTTGATCCTAGACATCTATACACCTGACTAAATGTTTGTATCTAGACTATAACTATCCCTTGATCCTAGACATCTATACACCTGGATAAATGACTGTATCTAGACTATAACTATCCCTTGAAAAAAGATAAAGGAGCATGATAAGATATTTTTGTGGATAAGGCATTGGAAACCTCACATATGTCTGTAAGAAGTAACTTAAGTTGAAGTATTAAGGTCAGAATAAAGGGGCTATTTATATTTGGCAATGAAAAAGAAGTATCTGTTGTAAAAATGCTGGCCGCACAAAAGTTTTGTGTCTCTCTGCCCTTTGTTTCTAGCTGGACTGATTTGCTTAATAGAGGGATAAATCAAAACATAGATGCTTATCAATAATTACTTAATCTTATATCTATGCTGCATAACAGATTCACTGAGGCAATATCAAAGCGAACACTACCTGAGTTATTTCTGATCTTTTTAGTTAAGCCTTGTTCAGTTGTCATTTATACTTTTTAATACGTTTACTCTGTAATATTAATGTACAAGGTTAAGGGTTTATTTATAGTTATGGTAAGGTAAGGGTCTGGGTTAGTTTAGTTTTATGTATAATTCTTGTTTGGGAACCCCTTAGTAAAAGAAGGATTAAATTTTTGACAGAATGGGACCACACATACATTCCCAAAATGGGATATGAATTTCAAAAAATCCTAATTTTGGATTTCAGCTTTAAATTTATAAACAAATTGCATTTGTTTAGATTAGCATCTTTGTTGCTGACTTTTTCAAAAACCGTATATGTTGCTATAATTCCTTTGAATATTTTTTTCAAATGGATCTGAAGACCTTATCACTATTTGAATATCTCTGCACTTGACATATTGACATTATACAAATGTACAACAAAAAACAGTATGACATCCCAATGTATCATGACTCAAACATACCCATATTTGCTCATTGTTGAACGGTGTATGGTGGCTGTAGTTGAGGACATTCACGACATTTGGTATCGTGTGGACAGTTTTCTAATTTGTAAACACACCTCCTTATATGTACATGTACACTTAGTTTAACACTATAATACAACAATGACTATCCCCATTGATCTGTGTCCACACTTGTTTTAAAAGAACAGTATGAGTTACTATATATTATTCTTATGTTCCGTTTCTTTCGTATTCGTTCTTTGTCAGGTTGAAGTTACAATTATCATATATGGGTTTTTTCCAAATCGTTTTCCGGCTTCCTATATAAAGAAAATTGCTTTTCACCAACTTTAAAACGAAGGTATTTCTATCGAATCATAATACAAATTCAAGCTTACTTATATTTGTACATTATAACGGTTATTAAAGTATATAAAGGAGAATATTACACACATTTTTTTCACTCTTTCTCATCATGGGATGATAATAACACACTTTACTATAATCGGTTTAATACCAGTGCTGTACAGAAAGCAATCCGTTATCCGAGACTACGTGACGAAAAGGTTCGATATATGTACAAAAATAACGAAAGTTGATCGAAAGAACATTCGTCCAAAACAATTTTCGAAGTTGGATATTCAAGCGAAAAATCATAAGAGTATAAAAAAACCATCAGAATAAGATTAATTTACCTGAGCTGCTTCAAATTTCGGCAACCCTGCAGACCTAAAAGAGAGGCGAAAGATACCAAAGGGACATTCAAACTCATAAGTCGAAAATAAACTGACAACGCCATGGCTAAAAAAGAAAAAGACAAACAGACAAACCAAAGACTGAGCAACACAAACCCCACCAAAAAATGGGGGTGATCTCAGGTGCTCCGGAAGGATAAGTAGATCCTGCTCCACATGTGGCACTCGTCGTGCTGCTTATGTTAGTACAAACCCGGTGATAAGTATAATTCGGTAGGTCACATTCGGGGAAAAGGGGACGGGATTGTATACGTTATTAAGACAACTGGAACATATCCGTTGTCATCTGTTAAACAGATAATCCGTAACGGTCAACCAACTCGCGATGGCGTCCGTAAAATTTACGAAGGGATGATTTCAACTTCACCACTTGGAACTGTTTGTTTAATAGCTTCCTTGTTAGCAGCAACCCTCCATCAAGGAAATCGTGATAGGAAATACAAACCCTGGAATATCGTATCAACTGGGAGATATATACTCCGTATGCAGGCGCTACATAGAAATGGAAAGTTCACAATTGGGAACTGATATCATCTCTTTTGTCGAAAAGATTTGTTTTCAACCAACCCTCATTGTCAATTTCTAGATGTAAGTCAAGATATGAGGCAGACTTACTGTTTTTTATCCTTTATCTCAAGTTCGATGGGATAGATGCGTTCAACATAGTCACCAAATATTGAATTATTTAGTGAGAGAACAAACATCATCTATATAGCGGAAAGTGAAGTTAACCCTCTTGCTGCCAAAGGGACATTTATGGCTTCTACAAACAAAACTTGTTGATTGTGAAGAACGTCAAAGGTCCATGGTAATGCACAATACAGAGGGGCACTGACAACGTCAAAAGACGGCGCCAAAAGGACGATTTTGGCGGGAATGAAGCAAACTGAATTAAATGCATTATTTGTATACTTAAAACCATTTGATTTTTTTTTTGGGCGGGGGCTAGGATGAAATTTGAAAAAAGGCAGGACAGGAGTTTTGAGTAAAAAAAAGGCAGGATGAGCAGCTTGGCAAAAAAAAAAAAAAAGGCAGATGACAATTTATGTAAAAAGTCAGGATAAACTAATAATAAAAAAGGCAGGACCGAATAGAGTGAAAAATAAAAGGCAGGACAGAGATTACAACTAAAAAAATGCAGGACAAAATTTTTCAGCCATGCATCACAGATCTTTTACTTTGTAGGACCTACTGTGCAACAGATTTATTGTACATTAAATCTCAGACGTCCTTAATATTGCATGAAATACCTGCCACTGAACGTTGAGCAGAGAACAATTTATCAATCAACGAATTTTAAAAGATATTTCGTGTATGCCAATTACAATGTGTATTTCATCATAGAAAATGAAAATGAATAATGATTGATTCGGGTTCACATACATGTAGACAATAGAAATTAATTTTAGAGAATTTCTTCCCTCGTTTTTCTGTTTTTCAAATTCGTATTTTCCGATATTTCTCTAAAATTTTGAGCAATAAGTGGTCAACAAAATAATAATAAACATGATTAAAAAATAAACAAAATGAATATGGATAATAACGTTTATAAAAATTCTTTCCTCGTCTACCGAAACAAGGCTTGGAATGAAAATTTTAATCTGACACGTATGATACTTTACAACAAGAAGTAGTTCATAAAATCGGCTGCTCGATTTTTTTTTTTTTTTTTAATTTTTATTTGTACACGCATTATTTTTATTTTCAGTGGGTGCCGTTGTTTTGTTTATATATATTATAATTATTTGAGAGATTCTTTACGGTATTTATCAATTATAACAAGGTTTACTAAGCTAATCAGATAACAAGGATAAATATATTCTAGTATTTTAGAGGTGGTTAAGAATCAGTTATGCATTTCACTTGACAAAGATAAAACAAAAGCGCTTAAAAAGCTATTAGCAATGAGTATATTATTTTCATTTTGTTTTAAAGATAAGAAATATAAAAAAACTATATTAGAAAGTTAAAAGTTGTATCTTTAATAATATTGTATTAAAAGCATCGTTTATAACAAACTTAGAGCAATAATTTTTTAAATTACTTTTCTTCGCTTTTCATAATTACGGCTACATTGACGCGGGAAAACACTGTTCTACATAGAGGCACAAGTTTTGCAACGTCACAAATATGAAACGTCAAGATGCTTTTGGCGCGACAAAGCAAGAAAAAACTCGGCAGCAAGAGGGTTAAAGGATACTGCTAACTTCTTTTCTTTCTTCCTTAGAAGTCAGCCTCATATGAATAAACGACCAAGTCGGGAAGAAGAGGAGCACAGTTGGTTCCGAATGCCCATTGTTTGTTGAAAAAATATGTCTCCAAACGTAACAAATATGTTGACACTCAAAAATCTAGCATCTTGATAATGTCAGTTTTAGAGAATTTTTTGTTTGAATCATAGTGATTTTTTACAAAGTACGATTCATCCCTCCCTTAGACAAGATACTTGTATCTACGTTGTACATTCTTTTTATGAAACAAAGCAGAACCAACTTTTAGTTTGGCAATGTCACAAGCCAGAGTGGATAAAAAAGTTTATTTATATATAAAAGAATTCGCCAATAAGACTGATAATAACTAATCAAAGAATCAAATATCAATATATTCAACTCGTGACCGAACAACACTGATAATTAACTCATGCGCTACGCGCATTCGTGAATTAATGTGTTGTTCGGTCACTCGTTGAATATTTTTCTCAATTTGAATTCTTCGATTAGTTATTCTATACAGTCGGAAAGCAAGCCTTTAGAAACGACCGTTGTTGCTACTTTCTTAAGACAACAATGGGACTGGTATTAAAACCCGCCATTCTGAAATTGCCTTAATTTCGCGGAAAAATCATTTGGCGCCAATTTGGAATTTTTCTTTTTCTGTTTCTTACTTGCCATTAGGGTCAGAAATAGATTTCTTTCGATTTTCAAGCATGGTTTTATTATCAAAGAAAATAATACTTAAACATGTTATAAATTGTCCGTCTTTTAAAAATAACGTAATGCCTTTGATCGTCGTTTAGGAATTATGCGAAATTGTCTGTTATTTTTTTTTCTTCTTTTTTCCAGATAAACAAAGAATATACAAACTATATAAAAATGTATAAGTATCTCAAAGTTAAAACAAAATCAAGTCTAACGTTCTATCACCCCTTAGGAAACCCTGTTCGAACTAAATTCCAAATGAAAGACATTTTTGACATTGTAGTTTTTATCTTACACATCGATGTCAACTTGCATCTTTACACAATGTAAACACATTTATACCCCGTTCACACTATGCCTTTTTAAACCGGGTTCGACCCGAATTAGTTAATCCGGGTTAAATTTAGGTAGTGTGAACGCCTTAACCCGGGGCGAACCCGGATTAAAATTACCCTCATTTTAGGTGGAGTTAATGTGGGGCGAACCCGGGTTAATTACCTCGCCTTCTATATGTGAACGCAAAGTGGAGTTAATGCGAGGTTGTTGCTATGGTGACACATGCAGTTTTGCTTAAATCAGGTCTTCAATGTAACGTAATTATTGGATGACGTCACATAGTGAATGACGTTATATTTTGACATTTTACGTCACAGACGTCCAGCTCCCGTATTTTCTAGCACACGAAATATAACCATATTTAAAAATTAGCGGCAGCAAGAGGGATAAGTGTATTTAGCTATTTTGAAAGACCTGCATAATGACAAATGACGAGAATACGAACTGTACAAAACCTTTAAGATTTCCGTCGCTTCTTAGGGGGCAAAATGGGTGCAATTTGGATAAAATGACGTTCTTTGAAAACACGGAAAGTGGTTGATGTGGAATTCCTCCGAAGCAGTCGAACAGGAGTGCGGTGAAGAATTTCAGACTTTGAAATAATGCAACTGTGATTAAAAAGAATGTAAATATATACAGTGGACTGATGCGGGTTACAATTTTAGCGCTTACATTTCTATTTTTGTTGAGAGGGAAAATCCCAAACTGGGGTAATTTTTCATTAAGTGTGAACTGGGGTAATTAATTCGGATTAATTATCCCGGGTTCGACCCGGAGCAGATTTCATAGTGTGAACACGGTATTAGTGTGTTTGTTTGAAAAGCAATGGCGAGTTCAGCTGTGAATATTTGACTGGATTAATTATTCTCTTTAAGTCAGTGAATTGTTTGGCTTTACTAAAACAAGGTAAGGAAATCGTATACTGTCTTTACACAACCTTAACCAAAACTCATTCATTGTTTATAATATTATAAAAAAAATTGTGATGAAGTAATCCTGCAAAACTGCCAAAGGTAAATGAAAAGTCTTGTCCTAAATATGAACTTAAAATAATCTCTTTCAGACTAGCATTTAAATCACTCTTATTCAAAGCATGTTCATACTGACTTGAAGTGTGACTTACTTTATGACTTGTGATCTAAAACATAATATTGTTGACTTAGCACTCAGAATCTGCTCTGAAATACTTTTATATAAATATAAAAATGCATAATTGTTAAAAAAAAATTAAATAGAAGAAGAAAAATATTAGACCCAGTCTTTTTTGTTCTTATCTATTTTCAAGTTCATGATTAGAACCATTTATTTATTGGTTTAGTGCTTTTTTTATAATTTGAGTCCATTCATTAGAATCTGCATGGAATCAGTGAGACAAAATTTATTGTTATATTTAGTTTGTTCATACAAGAATTGCAAACTAATTTCCTTTTATTTCAAATAATGAAGAATTTACATTCAGAATACTTTCATTATGGTCTCGTTTAAGTTTAAATGAAAAAGGTAGGATCAGGTATCAGTAATGAAAAGGAGTTCCTGTATTTGATAATTTTAATCCTGTCTTGATCCTTTATTCATGAATATTTTGGCTACCCTTGTATGATTAAAGTAGAAATTTATTTCTGTGTTGAAATAATTTGGTTACAGCAGTATAAATACTTACCAAAATATAAATATTGAATTAACTCTTGAATAATAATATTATGGCACATACTGACATACAACTTCCAAGCAAGGACCGAAGCTCATAAACTCGGCAATCAATCCTTGCCGTCACCGGTATTTTGTATTTTCTGCGTCACTGATCGTTTATGCGGACTTGCTATTTTGTACTGTGACGTCACAATATAGAAACTGTCAGTTTCTATTGTAATCGACAAGCGTTAAAAGGGACACTACTCTTTCTGGTCGGAACTACTTTGGAGTTTACACCAAAGACCCAAAAAGGAAAAAGAAATGACATTGACACTGAAAATATACGATTCGATTTATTCAAATTTCAATTACCTTTTTTGACTTTTTTATATGATTTCTTCAAGTTTGCATTTTATTAAATGTAGAGTGAAATGCATTATTAAAATGAAAAGAAAAAAAAATCTTGACCATTAAACTCTCACTTGTTTATCTTACGAGGGGGAGGGGCAATACCTTTTTATGTTAACCTGTTTTGGCCCTTTTCAAGGTGTTGTTAACTGTTATCTGAGATAAATTTAAGCTGTTTACTGTTTTCAACCAACTTTGTTAACTGTTATCAGCATTTTTGCATTTGTTGTTAACATGTTAACAGACCCGCTATTGCCCCCTCTCTTACGGATACTTCCAAGAGCACGACAGATTACAACTGTCAACTTTGCTCAAGTGAACAAAAATTGTCGACCGGGATTTTGTTAGAAGGGCAAAAAATTGGTGGCCGGGATTTTGTTAGAGGGGCAAAAAATTGGTGGCCGGGATTTGTTAATTGTTTGAACGTTGAACAACAGATGTAGTAGCGCAAAAGATGTTATGCTAGAAATAACCTTTGTTTTCATATATTAATATCTATTTTGATTGTATGTTGTAAGAATCTATAATCCTCGGCGGGGGATTAATGGATAATTGTGTGAGTGTGTGAGATAAACTAGTAATTATTATTTGAAATATATTAAGAGTCACGGGTCTCTGCTAGTGTCATCACTTTGAAACATGTATGTTTATTTTTAAAGCTACATTTTTATGCATCGCAAGTGTTCTTAACCAGTATTAAAAAGATAAATATAACATCCCCGCCTACAATTTCGAAATTTCTAAAAATTTCTTACTGGTAAATGAATTACGGTCTAGTAATAGCACCACCTCCGATATCCACAGAAATGTTATTTTATCAACGAGAAATCCATGTAATTCAAAAGAAAAAAAATATCCAGGAGAAAAACAAGCCATTGTGAATGGATTCCGGCAACGTCTATGAAATTATACGAGTTATCTCACCGTTTTACATAGTTACAAAACACTTCAATTTGATGAAATATCCAATTCACAGAAAATTAATATACAGAGTAGAGAATTCAAAATATAACTTAATTTATGTCCTCCACCATGATAGATCCGTGTTTTACTCGCTCGGATTATTAAAATTAAAAACTATATCTTTCTAATTATTTTGTATTCTCAAAACTACATGTGTTATGCTACAAATCTACAACTCCAGTGTATGGCCAGTGGCGGATCCAGAGGGGGGGTTCCGGGGGTTGGAACCCCCCTTTTTTTTGGACGATCAATGCATTTGAATGGGGACATATAGTTGGAACCCCCTTCCCTTTATCCTGGGTTGGGAACCCCTTTTAAATGGCTGGATCCGCCCCTGTATGGCTACACGTGCTGATCTTATCTATAAAGTCATGAATATGCATTAGCTATGTAGGCGTGTCAAAATCGTATCATACGCGATAATGACCAGCCAGTACACACTGTATTGATTTCATTAACCAGTATTGAAAAGATAACAAGAGAAATATGCTCTTTCGTCGGCTTTATTAAGATATTATATTCAGAGCCGGCAACATAGCCACTGTCTTAATAAAATTTAATAAATAACTATATGTTTTTCCGTGAACATGTGTTTGAAATCTAAAGGCCCTTTCCATGCATGATGGGTTATATATATTGTTGCCTTGATGGGACGTATAGGAGTTTTTTTTAAACAGTCTTCAAGTGCCCAAAATTGTTGCTGTTTATTCTTTTCCTACGATTAGATGCCACTTTTTCGTGTCAACACACACAGGCACTTGTCTCAGAATTTTTCCCCCTTTATACCTTAATATCAATATTTTTATTAAGGTAAATAGGATTTTTTTTTATCTGAGACAAGTGCCTGTGTCAACACACCGTTAATATCTTTCCAGAGCTTATAGTGTTTCTGTAAAACTCACCGTATAGATAATACATATGCAGTCTAAAATCGTTAGTAGATTTACTTATTTACTTACTATAACCACTGTTAAAATACCCTAACTTGGGATATGATTTGCCGTAGCAGGGAAGCTTCAGTACTGTCTACTGTTTGTCAATATCTCGGCATTCTAACTACTTATGATTTAGAAATAAAGAATGGGTTCTCGTTACTCCAAAAAAAAGTTTACTGTATATAATATGAGACACTGCTGTTTTTCATATATACATCTTATGAGTCAAGTACAATAGCAGGATATTTTCATATGGAATTAACATGTGATCATCCTTTATTTAAAATAAAGATGTAGTATTTTTGCCATTTTGACAACTCTCTACCGGAGACCAAATGATACAGAAGTGAACAACTATATGTAATATTTATCGCTGGACGTTAAACACTAATTATCAATCAATCAAAACTAGTTCAACCAAAAAATCTCAAATCATCTGTCTCAAATGACAGACCTTGTCCCCTATGTTTTGTTCATTATCAAGATGATGATGCTGGATGGCTGCTCAACGTCCACCGCAAATTTATGTGCTTAGTTATTCAAGACGAGAACATAATAATGTGATATAAATATTTACCTTGCTTTATACTAGACCAACACACTGAGCCGGATTTTTCACGTGCTACTACACAAAGCAACAGTCTTCAGGAAGACATGTCACCTTACCCGGACACATTATTCTGACCCCGAGCAGACCAGTCTTTGCTCTTACCCCTTAATGCTACGTGCTTAGTAGAGAAGCATCAAACACCTATTTTACAGTCTTTGGTTTGACCCAGACGGGATTTGAACACACGACCCCGAGACGAACACGCTACCAAGAGACCATTGTCCATATCTTACGGCAATATTGCTTAGGAAGATGTTGTATGATTGCCATTTGGACAACTTTACATATTAAAAGAGACCTAATGACACAGAAATTAACAGCTATTTGCCACCGTACTGCCTTCAACAATGAGCAAAACCCATACCGCATAATCAGCTATTAAGGCCTCGAAATGACAATTGTAAAACTATTCAAACAAGCCGAAAACGGCCTGATTTATGTTCAAAATAATGAACGAAAAACAAATATGATATATGCAGCAACAAACGACAACCACTGAATTACAGGCTCCTGACTCAGGACAGACACATACAGAGTGGAAGGGTTAAACATGTTTGCTTGCAATATTGCTTTTTGTGTTACAAAAATGTGTGAAACATTTAGCCAATTTTATTATTATTTACTGGATTTGTTTTGCTCATTGTCGAGCCTTCGACTTTAGTCGAAAAAGCGAGACATAGCGATCCTACATTCCGTCGGCGTCGTCGTCGTCGTCGTCGGCGGCGTCCACAAATATTCACTCTGTGGTTAAAGTTTTTGAGATTTTAATAACTTTCTTAAACCATCCTGGATTTCTACCAAACTTGGACAGAAGCTTGTTTATGATCATAAGATAGTATCCAGAAGTAAATTTTGTAAAAATAAAATTCCATTTTTTCCGTATTTTACTTGTAAATGGACTTAGTTTTTCTGCCGGGAAATATTACATTCACTCTGTGGTTAAAGTTTTTAAAATTTTAATAACTTTCTTAAACTATCCTGGGTTTGTACCAAACTTGGACAGAAGCTTGTTTATGATCATAAGATAGTATCCAGAAGTAAATTTTGTAAAAAAATAAATCTATTTTTTCCTTATTTTACTTTTAAATGGACTTAGATTTTCTGCCAGGAAACAACACATTCACTCTGTGGTTAAAGTTTTTAAAATTTTAATAACTTTCTTATACTATTTTGGATTTGTACCAAACTTGAACAGAAGCTTGTTTATGATCAAAAGCTAGTATCTAGAAGAAAATTTTGTAAAAAAATAAATCCATGTTTTCCGTATTTTACTTTTAAATGGACTTAGATTTTCTGCCAGGAAACAACACATTCATTCTGTGGTTAAAGTTTTTAAAATTTTAATAACTTTCTTATACTATTTTGGATTTGTACCAAACTTGGACAGAAGCTTGTTTATGATCAAATGCTAGTATCTAGAAGGAAATTTTGTTTTCTTCCAGTTAACATTACATTCAGTCTGCAGTTAAAGTTTTTAAACATTTATTAGATACATAAACTATCCTGGATTTTTACCAAACTTGGACAGAAGCTTCTTACAATCAAAAGATAGTATCAAGAGGGATATTTTTATTGATTTACTTCCTCATTTTTTTTGAGCTTACGATTAACAGAAAAAGTAGGCGAGACACTGGGTTCCGCGGAACCCTTACAAATTTTTTTGTCTTATGATTGATGTTATTAACTTTTTCATGTTCATTCCAAAGCCATTTTTGTATGCCCCCGCCATAGCGGAGGGGGCATTAATTTTTACCCTTGTCCGTCTGTACGTACGTACGTCCCAAAACTGGTTTCCGTTCTCTAACTTGAGTTTGCCTCAACCAAATGTTATGAAACTTATACACAATGCTTATTACCACAAAACACAGATTAAGTTTGAATTTTGGTGGTGTCACTTTAACCGTTCTAGAGTTATGCCCCTTTATAAATGGAAAATTGCAAAATTTTTAGTTTCCGTTCTCTAATTTAAGTTTGCCTCAACCAAATGTTATGAAACTTATACACAATGCTTATTACCATTAAATACAGATCAAGTTTGAATTTTGGTAGCGTCACTCTAACAATTCTAGAGTTATGCCCCTTTATAAATGGAAAAATTGCAAAATATTTAGTTTCCGTTCTCAAACTTAAGTTTGCCTCAACCAAATGTGTGAAACTTATACACAATGCTTATTACCACAAAACACAGATTAAGTTTGAATTTTGGTGGTGTCACTTTAACTGTTCTAGAGTTATGCCCCTTTATAAATGGAAAATTGCAAAATTTTAGTTTCCGTTCTCTAATTTAAGTTTGCCTCAACCAAATGTTATGAAACTTATACACAATGCTTATTACCATTAAATACAGATCAAGTTTGAATTTTGGTAGCGTCACTCTAACAATTCTAGAGTTATGCCCTTTATAAATGGAAAATTGCAAAATATTTAGTTTCGCTCTCAAACTTAAGTTTGCCTCAACCAAATGTGTGAAACTTATACACAATGCTTATTACGACAAAATACAGATCAAGTTTGAAGTTTTTTGTCACTCAAACCATTCTAGAGTAATGCCCTTTATAAATGGAAAAATTGCAAAATTTTTAGTTTCCGTTCTCTAACTTAAGTTTGCCTCAACCAAATATTATGAGACTTACACACAATGCTTATTACCATAAAACTCAGATCAAGTTCTAATTTGGGTAGCGTCACTTTTACCGTTCTTCAGTTATGTCCCTTTATAATTATATAATATGCATTCGGAGGCATCATCTGTGTCCACATGTGGACACAATCCACATTTATTTCTATATGCCAATGCACCATAAGAGTTTGATCCCGGGTAGAAGGTTCAATATCAAATATACATATACAAAAAGTCAAGGTCAGATGAACCATGCCAGACAGAAATGTACACCTTACAATCATACCATACAATACTCCAAATATAGCTAGCCAGTTGCTTATAGCATCTAACAAACTGAGTCTACTATTTATTAGCGTAATAATAAATTTATGGCACATTATCAAAAAAAGATTGGCCATGCAATTTCAAACTCTGTTTACGTTTGACCTAAACACCTAAAACTCAGTAGATTTCCATGTATTTTTAAAATGTATTCTGGTTCAATAGCATATGCTAGGCTTTTAACTGAACTCTCAATTGCATTGTTTCATACTTTTTCATTTTAGGCCTTTTATAGCAGACTATATGGTGTGGGATTATTTCTCACTGTTGAAGGACATATGGCAGTCTATAATCGCTTACATCAAAATTTACTAGTTTTTTAATAGGAACTTTGTCCATAGATTGACTTTTAAGATTGACTTAAAAAAAAACAATAAAAGAGATGTATTTTTATTTCCTGTGTCTATGATAATTGTTTGAATTACAACATGTATAAAAGTCCTTGACTCTGGCAGTCTCTATCAGCACACAATATACAAAGTTTATTTTTTTCAAGTCAGCTTCTCTGTGTTACAGTCTCATATAATATGTCCATTCTAGAAAAAAAAAAATTAATTAATAAATTGATAATACATGTACTGCATTGCATGTCATCTAAAATTAGTTTGGTATTTTCTATTTGACTCAAATAAACTGTTAACACAGAGATATGTCTCGCCTATTTGTTATTTTGATAATGCAAATGTTGAACTTAAAATAGCAATACTTTAACATGTAAGTTATGCAAATATTTAAAGTCAATGAACCATGACTGAAGGTACAGGGCTAAGCAATCTCCATGGAAATCAGATGTGCCAATGCTAATACAACTGCATACCAAATACCATTGACTTTTCATAAGTCGTTCCCTTTAAACAAACCTAAACACAAACATTAACTTGTAAACTATGCAAAAGTTTCAAAGTCATTGAACCATAATGAGGGAGTGGGGTTATATAATCTCCGTGGAAATGAAACTTGCAAATGTATAACCAAATATCAATGACTTAACATTAGTGGTACATCATAAACTGACCTAATCACAAACTAATACATGTAAACTAAGCAAAAGTTTCAGTCAATAGACTGTGACTGAGGGGTAAGGACCAAATATACTCCATGGAAATGAGATGTGTTAATGCTTATACAACTGCATACCAATTATCATTGACCTACCACTAACAGTTCCCCTTAAACTGACCTAATCACAGACTAATACATGAAAACTAAGCAAAAAGTTCAAAGTCAATAGACCATGACAGAGGGGGCGTGGCCAAATAATCTCCGTGGAAATGAGATATGCCAATGCTTATACAACTGCATACCAATTATCATTGACCTACCACTAGTGGTTCCCCAGAAACTGACCTAATCACAAACTAATACATGAAAACTAAGCAACAATTTCAAAGTCAATAGACTTTGACAGAGGGGGCGTGGCCAAATAATCTCCATGGAAATGAGATGTGCCAATGCTTATACAACTGCATACCAAATATCATTGACCTACCACTAGTGGTTCCCCAGAAACTGACCTAATCACAAACTAATACATGTAAACTAAGCAAAGTTTCCAAGTCAATAGACCATGACTGAGGGGGCGGGGCCAAATAATCTCCATGGTAATGAGATGTGCCAATGCTTATACAACTGCATACCAAATATCACTGACCTACCACTAGTGGTTCACCATAAACTAGACCTAATCACAAACTAATACATTGTTGACGCTGCCGCCGGAAACAGCATACCTATGTCTCGCTTTTTGACTCTGTCAAGGCGAGACAATTATGAATGATCAGAACAGTTCATCCAAAATTAAGAAAAAAACATTTCATAATGATACATGAACAATTAAATAAAAATACCTATGATCAAATTCAGAACATATCAGGAGATCATGCGCAACAATCTACAACAATCTAGTAAAATATAACATATTATTTTGCATATCTTTGAAGCTATTACATATATTGATCTGATCTCCCTGTACAACTTCAAGGGAATATATTTTAAAAGCTTAAAGTATATTTCAAAGTATTTTAGAGCTTCATTCAAAGAAAACTAATTTGTAGAATGCATAAAAAACACCATTCTAGATGAAATAATTCAAAATTTAAATTTGGACATTTTCTTAGCTATTTCAGAAATGATATCCATCACCTTTCGCATGACAATTACATATTAAAGCGATATGCATACAAATTAAAAAAAACATATCTGATATTTGATATATATATGTTCAATAAAATCAAACATGAGTCTGTCTATTAAAGTCTTTGTTAAGTGCATTTTATAGCCATAACAGGAACCCACTGAAAAGAGCATATTTTCAGCCAATATTTAATTTTGACAAATGAAGTCTCAAAATAATTTTACTTCAACCCATTCAATTTTTCAGCTCTAAAATAACTTTTTCATAAAGAAAATGTTATATATATATATATAAAAGCATTTTCTATGTATTATAGACACCCAAAACTTGGCATCAGAGATATGCAGAGATATTTTTATACATGTATGTGTACAGTGGCTCAAATCTCCAATTCTCTTCAACTTCAAATCAAGAAAAGGCAAATCACAAATAGATATATGTGAAGAATACAAATGAACTAGTAAAATGAATATACATGATCAGTGACAAAATTCAATCTTGACATGAAACCTTATAAAACAGTGTATTGAACTATTTTACAATAAGATAACATTTTGGTAAGTTGCCATAGAAACAATAAATATGCTATAGTTTGCCAATTTTTGCCAAAATTGAATATATTATGAATGAAAGCGTCAGATCAGCAAGTATTGCAAAAAAAGCTTATTTTCTTATTTAGAATATGGAACACACTCTCTAAATAAAAAAAAATCTCAAAATTAGCTGATTTCTCATTTACAGTCTCATATAAAATTGCACATCACAATCAAACTGACTTTCAAGTACAAAAGTAGGACTGTTTGACCTTAACTGTATATGATCTAGCAGCACAGAAATAATCAGTTTTATTGATGACTATGTTTCATGGTCCAAAATTGTCTTTTTGCATCATTTTTTTTTGTTCCATATCAAATTACACATACTTTAAATAATAATAAATGAAGGTAAACTGTACTTTTTAATGAAAAAAATGGAATAAGACTGCCAGTATATTGCTGTCTGACATATGAAACATCTTTGCAGTCAATATTATGAAGTTTAAACTAAATATCTGCTCAAACTATTACAAGAAAATCTTGTATAGTTTTTTAAATATTATTACATAATAGCCTGCAACATGACACCAATATGATACATATAAAAAAATCTTTATAATTCTCCAATATTTAGTCAATGTCTATCAATCAAACCACAATTTGAAGTTTTTTGTTGCTCAATTCCTTCAGGTGTACCTCCTTGACAGGAACATGGACCCAATTCTTTCCAAAGTACTTCAAAGCAATTTTGGGGCCTCGGTGGCCGAGTGGTCTAAGTAGTTACTACTGTAATCACTAGCCAGTCAACACTGAGGTTGTGAGTTCGAACCCCGCTCGTGCGGGTGCACTCGACTCCAATCTTAATTGACTAGGATTGTCAGTTTTCCTATCGAAGGTCGGTGGTTTTCTCCGGCACCCCGCTTCCTCCACCAATAAAAACTGGCCGCCACGAAATAGCCCAAAAGCGGTGCTCAAAAGTGGCGTTAAAACACCAAAAATCAAAATCAAATCAAATCAAAGCAATTTTATAACTGTAATTGATGGGCTGATTTTTTATTCCCTATATATTAGTCATGAATTTCAATTACTTTCTCATTTATTACTTATAACAAAATTTTCTATCCAATATACCCTCATTTCCCGTGGCAGTCTAAATTTCTCCGACCTCAATCCCAGAGGCCTCTATTACAGAACCTACCTATGTATTTATTGTTAATTTGTTCTCGTCCTGAACATGCATGAAATATTTGCCACTGGATGTTAAGCAACCAACAATCAATCATATAACAAAATTTTAATTGCCTTTTCATTCTAGTAGCCCCCTTTATGGTTTCTTGGTAAATTCTTGAAGGGTCAAGACCAGCATTTAACAGCAAGTGTTGAGCATAAATACATTACATGTTAATAAGGACCCACAGTGGTTCCCAAGGCTTTGAGAAATCAACTGGACATTCGGTCCAGCATAAAACCATTCTTCTTAACTGGACCAGACTCTTTTACAGGTCATTTTCACATATGATTTGGATAAAGTTAAAAAATTTATTGGTCATTTGGTCCAGTAATGCTCATCACTTAACTGGACCAAACCAATTTTTACTGGACTTTGCCCAATGTCCGACGACCTTCGGAATGACTGGACCCAGCCATAGATCATGGCCTTCATGGAAATTTTGATTCTGGTCCTAAAAATAATAACTGGACATGTTTCGAAGAATGCAGTTTCTTAACATTTAATATATGACCACAGTTTTTTCATAAAACCTAGCTAGACTGTCAGATCACTGCATATGTAATTTTTTTAAAACTAGCTACTTAATATACACTATAAATATAAATTCACTAGTCTTATTTTTGAAAAAAAACTGATGTTAAATATATATATGTAATTATTTTATATATAAGACTAAACTCACCAAAAGATAAAATACTATTGAAATTAACATATCCTATCTGTTAGAAATTTAACTGCTAACTTCTAATCTCCTGCCTGTCCTGGCACCTCATGTTATGACAGTGTCATGATAATCAACAACAAGAAACCTAAAAAAATAATTATCAGAATCAGCACTATATACAGCTAGCCAACAAAAGAGGGGTGCTGATCATGAGTTCCCCTCTGCACTTTTCTGTGTCAAACTTCAGCCTACATGTATACTGCATGTCTCAAAGGAAAAATAAAATATTTTAACCACGGGAAAAGACGGGGGATCAAAATAGCATAAATTCAACAAAACACAAATATTTATTCATTGATCACAATATTGATTTTAATAAATAAATATGTTCCTTTCAAACAAAATACCAGTCTTAGGTGTCCTTCATTCTAAATTTGTGCCTTGCTTAAGTTCTATGCTTAAATTACCTACATGTAGAACACTGGTGTATGATTGGTATTAAATCTTTAAAAAATATCATTAGATTAGTACATTCATTTGCTTAATAACCATGATAACTAATGTGGAGTTCCAACTAGGCTCAATTTTATCCGAGACATATATAATATATGCTTAGTGCTATAATATAACAGTATTTTATATGCCTGGTTTTCTGTAAATTGGCCATGGGTGGATGATCCAACAGATAAATGGAAAATTCATATATATAAATTGAATTATATAATTTTATTATATGTAAATATGAAAATTACAAATAAATTCATTAATTATGATATCTATGTTTTTTCTTATGAAATCCCTACATGTACATGAACAATGTACATTGTAAGAAAAATGGGTGATTATATACATTTTTGTAAATATTTACATAATTATGATTATGATTCTGCTGGCACTATTACACTATTACACTATAATAGTCCCAGGATTCTGGCATCTGAACATTACTATTAATGGTTTAGACATAGACAAAAATACATTAGCTAGGTTTCAAAACCTGTGAAGTAGATTTGTTTTACTGTGACATACATAAATGTACATGTACAAAATGAATATTGACACCATAAATTTCATAGGCAACCTTTGATTGCTTTCTCCTATAAAATGCAGTGGTTTTTTTTTTTTTTTGGGGAGGTGAGGGGTACAATTTTAATATCCAGCAAACTCTATTCTTTGTCCATGTATAAAGTTATTTATGATACCGCAGCTAGAATAAAGTATGATACGTAACATGTACTTTTTGAAAGACCCCTCCCCCTTTTTTTAATTTCTGGTACATTTTGCTATCAAGCAACGGGAATTTTGTACAAAAGTCCACTGGCGATCAGACCTTACATCTATACAATTGAATTCTGTCATATGCAATGTTTAAAACAGTTATTTCGTTTAATATAAGTAATACTCATACCTGCATGGTTTGTACACTGGCGGTCGTCAACTTGGAAAACGTAAACAAAGTAGTTCGCATGTACGCACTTTCAACAGAATATGATCAAACGGCTACAAATTGTCGTAAGTTTAAAATTGAACCGTTAAAGTTAATAAAACACAACGTTTTAAATATCGTTTTATGCAATTAACGTTAAAATGTATGCATGCGCTGCGGATGACTACGTTCTGCAAGATCTTGCACATGTGAGTACGGCTGAAGGCAAGGGTGTTAAACGCAGGACTTCGGGAAAGTTCGGAGAGCCGACAACCTTGCTTCGGAAGTTGACTGACATAGGGCCTATTTGAGTATTTCACTGAGACTGAGTTCTGAAAAGTGATAAAATGTGTTTCTCTAATTTTTTGCACATGTCTTTAGTATCAAAATATATTCAATAAAATTATTTTAATAATATCCTCATGTAATAACAGCAAGGATTTGTATAGTTATACAAATCCTTGATAACAGCATATGGTGCTTAATATAATAATAGTTTGATCATGAGAGTGTCAAACAAAGGGACGTAACTCGTAAATTACTATCGGCCCCGCTTCGTCAGAAATATCGACACAACGAAGTGGCACATTTGCGTATTACAGCGTATTAAGTGGCACAAATTTGACATATCATAGTCAAAGTTATGTTACATAACATAATTTAAATTCAGCATAGCTTCCCGAGAAATTAAGAAAGAAAATTACGATTTAAATTTCCAGTGACCGATTTTTTGGGTCAACACCTAGACTTTGAAGACACATTTTGAGAGAAAAAATTAGTTTATTCCATAATTGAGTGGATCAATATATTTCTTATATACTCAAGAATGTTCACTTAAAAGCAAATTAGTTTTAATTCATGCAAAAAACTACAAATTCCAAAACACGGGCTTCACTTTTTTTGGTAAATAAATGCCCATATATGGTAATCACATGACTTCCATTGTTGCTTTAAGAAATGGGGTCAAACCGGGTCAGCTTTCCGACTGTATAAATATTAACAATTCATTCAGTGCGATGCGTGTGTGAGTGATATATAATATGTTATGACGGATTAATGAGGGTCTGTCTATTTTTTATAATTTAGCACCCCATTATTCTCTATTCTTTATTTTTTAGTCTATTTTTCTCTATTCTTTATTTTTCTGACCCTTTATTCCGGACGTTTTGCAGTATTCTGTAAACCCTATCCAGACCCTCATATATATAATATGTATTATATAGATCTATCAATCTGTTGATCATTTTGTGTATCTATTTATAAACTTTCCTATTGTTAATGAACAAATCTTGTGTGTACAAAATGGCACAGAATGCAATGGAAATTTGTGAGATTTGTACCCAAGCTCCAGGAAGCTGGGTATGCGTTGAATGTGAACAAATATTTTGCCATAACTGTAAGTCGATGCATCTCAGGATGAAACAATCTCGTAATCATACTTTTAACGAACGAGGACATCAGCATAACATACAAAACGTGTGTGATTCACATCATTTGGAATATATTTACTTTTGTGAGAATTGCAACACATTAGCGTGCAATACATGTATTGTTAAGAACCACAAGGGCCACGAAATGGCTACAATTTCTGATGCTTCCCTTGATAAGAAACGTGAAATTTCCGATATATTAGCCTTTTATAAAGAGAATATTAGGAATCAACATAAGGTCGGCGATACTGTTAAAGAAAAATTGGCAAGTCTTAAATCGGAATGCGACAGAATTGCAGACGGCATCATTAACCGTTGCAGCATGCTACATTCCAAAATAGATAAGGTCAGAGATTCAATGATAAATGAAATTGGCAACATGTTCAATAAGGAACAAACAAAAGGAAATATGTACATTGATAAAATCAAAAGTATGGATGACGCGATGAAAGACGTATGTCAAAAATTTGATCAGATCGTGGAAGAGAAAAACAGTGTAGCATTGCTTATGTTTTCACAAACGTTCCAAAACGATCATGTAGCAATCGGTCATAACATACCAGAGAAGCCAAATATTTCAAGAATCAAATATGATGAGGAAACAACTGATGAAAGCTGGATTCATTTGACAATTCAAAATTTATTTGGAACTTTAGAAATTACTAATGAAACATTAGCTGAATCTAAGCCTGGTGACTGTAAGCAACAATGAAGATCACGGCCCTTATGTGTATAAGTAAAAAAAAATGTATGGTTTGTTTATTAAATTTTGTATTATAATCTAATAATTCTTATATCATAATTTGCATATCTACAAATAATTGAATCGGATTGATTCGTTAGATTTTTTTTTCACTTGGTTAACACTTCGATAGACCATGATGTCGAAACTAATTTCGTAACCTAATGAAAACAACATGGCGAAATTCATTTTAATATATTCACGGTGTTGGTACAGTTTCCCTTCTGCTAAATATAATTGTTAAAAAAAAAAATGCGTCGACTTGAATTAAAGGTCATTTCAATAAAAAAATATGGTAATTTTATGTTGAATTAGGTTGCAAATAGTGAAAAACAAGTTGCTTTCTTTAAAAAAAAAAATGAAATCGTAAACCTAAATGCCTGTTTGTTATATACGATTAGATAATTGTTATATCAGAAGATGTAGACAAACTGATATGGATTCTTAATAAAACTTCTGTTTAATATTGGGCATAATTTTCTTGTTAAAGAAAGAATTTCTCTCTCCCATCCTCTCTTCTATGCAAGCGCATATGGTACACCCTTGTAAAGTTATTTTGTTGCAAATAAGTCGGAATTATTAGTTATGTTGTGTGTTAAAAGCTGGAATCAAATCATCATGAGGAGTCAACTTGTCGGAATGATAAAGAAAAATTGCATTACAATGTCGACTTGCTAGAATAAATATAATGACAAAGTAATAAGAAGTCGACATGTTGAATTCAACTTATTAGCTGATTAAGTCGACAACTTGCTTATTTGATGATGAGGTAAAACCTCGTAACCATTTTGGAAAAACATAGGTCTATTTTAAATCGATGTCAATATCAGTCGTTTTTAATGTGCTTCGGGTGTTTGAAGCTATCCATTGAGTTCAAGTTCAAATTAAAGTTCGAGTTGATGTTCAGATCTATTTGGTATGAAAAGGGATACGGCAGTCTCATATCAGAAAAAAGTTCTGAAAAATAACAATATTTCGGTCATAAGGGGATATACCCTCATCACTTAGTCCGGCCGTTTATTTTCCTTAGTTTTCAAACAGAAGCAGTATCATAATGATAATAAATTCGTGGATCCAGAAGATTAACACCTATACAAGTTTCATAACAATTCGTGGAGGTTTGTTTACTTGTCAGGATAAAACAGTTTTATTTACTGCAAAAAAAAAAAAAACTGTCCTGTTCCTAGCTACATGTAGTATCTATGTAGAATCGCAGTGAATTATATACAAAGGAAGCGAACGGGAAGGATCCGCTAGCTAAATAAAAATAAGAAAATGAACAAAACCTTTAACGCACTGATAGACCATCATAGTAAGCTATGAAGAATCCGAAATGAAATATAAAACAACTTAAACGAGAAACCTAACTATCAAAATGACGAAGACGCCAACGTCACTAATAAATAAAGTAAGGAGATGTGGTGGTGGTGATTGCCAATGAGACAACTAGCCGCCAGAGTTTAAATAAAGAGGATGTCAGCACTCGGTATTACTGCCCAATATAAATTCATCAAAATCCGGCGTAGATCTCGATGCTCCGGTAGAGTAAGCTGATCCTGCACAACGTGAGTCACCTCTCGTGTTATTCGTGAAATTACAAACCCAGTTATTTGGTCTAATGTGGTAGGTCATCCTCGAGGAAAAGAGGACGGAATTCTGGTTACGAAAATTGAAACATATATTATCCGTCGTTTCCTGTAACTTGAGTGAGAGGTGATTAAAAGTGTTTTATTTGTTGACAATGAAGTTCAAGTCATTTGATTAATGTCACGGAAATGAGAAACAACAAACCTTTATTTCGTCGTCGGCGTCTTCGTTATTTAGATCGTTACGTTTCTCGGGTTTTTTTACATTTGTCATTTCGGGATCTTTCATAGCTTACCATGCGGTGAGGGTTTTGCTCGTTGTTGAAGACCATACAGTGACATAGAGTTGTTAACTTCTCCGTGATTTGCCACGGTATGTGGTGGAGAGTTGTCATATTAATACCACATCTCCTTTTTTTTTTTTTTTTTTTTTTGCAGTTAATAAAACTTTTTGTCCTGATAAATGTGTAACTCTCCATGAATTGTTATAAAACTTGTATAGAAGTTAATCTTTTAGATCAAGATAAAGAATCTACAAAAAAAACTATTTTTCAAATCTTGTATGTTACAGAGATATAAACTTTTACAGTCAACATTACAATTTTACACAGACATCAGACATCAGCAATCGAAGGCGAGACAGAGGGTTCCGTGGAATCCTTACCGAATTTATTATAATACTGATTCCATTGAGAAATGTATTTTCCGCATTTCGGAGTATAGCGGGAAAATGTTGTCTAAAAGGAACGTTTTTAAGAACGGTATGTTATGGCGTTTTTTTTATACGACCGCAAAATTAAAAATGTTTGGTCGTATATTGGTATCACGTTGTCGTCGTCGTCTGCGTCGTCGTCGTCAGCGTCGTCCGAAGACAGATGGTTTCCGGATAATAACTTTAGTATAAGTAAAAAGAAATCAATAAAATTTTAACACAAGGTTTATAACTACTAAAGAAAGGTTGGGATTGATTTAGGGGATAAATGTCTCAACTGTTTTGGAATTAGGGGCCCAAATAAGCATTTTTGTAGTTTCCAGACAATAACTTGTGTAAAAGTGTATGAATCTCTCTGAAATTATACCTACAAGTTTCCATACAACAAAGGGATGGTTAGGATTTACTATGGGGGTTATGGCTAAAACCATTTAGGAATTAGAGGCCAAAAGGGGAAAACAAGGTTTTTTCTGATTAAAGGACAATTAAGACAATTTAAAAGCAGTCTATGGGAGCTAATCCAATCCCTATTTAAAACAACAATATTTGATTACCTCCCTTACACTGCTTGTAAATTATGAATTAAGAAATGATGGTTATCTTGAGGTGATTAGCTGTCAATTTATTTTTAAAAGTTAAGTTCTATTAATCAATATTAATTTTAGCCATGACTTTGTATGTCATTTTATATTTTAAGACTTGTATGATGTATTTAAATGGGTAATTATGGTTGCAAACTTTATTAAAATTCGAATTAAGATTATGACTTTATCTTGAGGGAATGATTTTTTTTGGAAAAAGGGAAAAGGGGAGGTGAAAAAAAATGGGAAAGGGGGGTGAATAAGAATTTGTGGGGGGACTATTTTTTCTCATTTCAGATTTCAGAAATTAAAAAGAAAATTTCTTCAAATATTTTTTTTGGGGGATTAATATTCAACAGGATAGTGTATTGCACAAAAGCAAAAAAACGGGGTCAATTTTATTTAGGGGGAGGGGGTCAATTTACAACAGCATAGTGTATTGCACAAAAGCAAAAAATTGAATATATATTCAAATCATATAACCAATTTTTTAAGTTCTTTGACTACAGTTATTCTGTGGCAGAAACCTATTATGTGTCAAATATTTAATTACAATCCAAATTCAAACCTGTATCAAGCGTGAATATTGTGTCCATTTTGGTCCCAAATTTCAGGGTTGGACATCTGCGGTCGTATCCAGCTGCGCTCAGCGAAGCAATTTATATTATGTGTAGTTCTGAACATGGTTACGTGGACCAATCATTTGGATTGTGTCAATAAGTATTCTTATGTTAATGAGGTGAAAGCGGGTTTTAACATTCTTTTTTGTTTGAAAATCATTCTAGCCGCAGACGTTCAACACTAAACTTCAATATTTTATAATATTTGATATTTATATATTATTTTGTTTTTGATGAAGTTCGGCATCAATGTCCTGAGGCGTGCCTTGCACTTGCTCCGTTAGTAATCTTTATTGCAAAATTACACCCATAAGGGTCAAGCAATACAATCAAACAATTATATACAATACAATGCAATACAATACAATGTAATACAATACAATATATAGAATAATAGAACATATTTTAAGAGTTCAATTATAAATTTATGTAAAAAAACACCATCATAAGCTTGTCTCACATGAGTCTGAACCCCTCAGTTCCAAAGACTGCTTAATGAAGACTCCAATATGACAAACAAGTTCAGGAACGGGGTTTAGAATGTGTTTTAGTTTATCAAATGCATCAAGATGTTGAAATAATGGTACATAGTCTTTTAGATAAGCAAACAAATGAGAACGCAATGATATAGATATAGGAAGATGTGGTGTGAGTACCAATGAGATATGTTTATGTCACAATACAGAAAGAAATAAAATTCGTCATCTAGCATTCCACATTTTTACATAATCTTTGTGCTCTTGAATGTTTCTGTACCTTCCCAATTCAATGCCTAGGGAATGATCACTAAGTCTAAATTTTGAGATTAACTGCTTATGTATAAAATAATTGCAATTTAACTGACAATTATTATTTTTTATTTTTTCATAAAGACAAAGTTTAGATGAGGAATCCATTTTGAAAGTTTATTTAAAGTAGTTTTTTTCATATTCCTCTGAAACACACTTTTTAATGTTACATTTTAACACGTTTTTTTATTGTTTATAAGGTACATTAATATAGAGTAATTTTCTTGGTTTATTTTCATATCTTTAAAATTTTATCTGCAAATGAGTACCAAGAATAAATTCCTGCGGAACGTAAATTTATGTTTGTTTGTAGAGATTCTTTAACCAGGGGATTAATTTCAAAAATACATGAATGTTTGAGTTTTTATATAAGAGTCCAAAGTAAATCTACCTAATTCTGTTCTAGCACCTATGTTAGTGGCTGTCTTTTTCAGTCTACTGATAATGCTTTACAAACTTTAGAATTAACCTTCTCAAAGGGATATTTTTCTGCTAATGCAAGAGTATCACAAAAAGTATTATTTACAGCAGCTCTATTAGATGCCATAAAAGCTGACTGAAAATTATCCATATACCAAATTTCAGAGTTGTATGTCAAAATAGGTCTTATAAGAGTATCAAATAATTTACATGACAAATTAGTGGGGGAAAAAAATTAAAATAGTCTGCACGGCTAAATGCATTGCTTTGTGTTTGTTATTATTGTAGTGTATGTAAGATCTAAGGAAAATAAACAGCCGGACTCAGTAATGTGGGTATATCTCCTTATGTCCGAAATATTGTTATTTTTTTAGTACTTTTTTCTATTATTTGACTGCCGTTCCCCTTTTATAACAAATAACTCTGAACATCAACTCGAACTTTAATTTGAACTTGAACTCAATGGATAGCTTCAAACACCCGACGGACTGATATGGACATCGATTTAATAATAGACCTATGTTTTTCCAAAATGGTCACGTGGTTTTACCTCACCATCAAATAAACAAGTTGTCGACCTAATCGGTTAACAAGTTGAATTCAACATGTCGACTTCTTATTACTTTGTCATTACATTTATTCTAGCAAGTCGGCATTGTAATGCAATTTTTCTTCATCATTCCGACAAGTTGACTCCACATGATGATTTGATTCCAGCTTATTACACACAACATAACTAATAATTCCGACTTATTTGCAACAAAATAACTTTACAAGGGGTGTACCATATGCGCTTCCATACCTCTCTCTTCCGATAGATAACATTACAACATGCTAAATAGGAGGCAACAACTGAATGTTCCATTCTGAGGTGCTGTTTTGAAAATTAGAGGTAGCTTCCTGGCTAAAGTCGACATGTAAATGTCAAAACAGTCTTTGTTTTGAAGAAGTTAAATGAATCATGATCATTTGTTTTTGTAGCAAGTTTGAAAATAGTTCAAAACCCTAAGCTATATTCTTATTTGTTAATCCCGTACTAAAACCATTCTGGAAACCAGTTACACTTGTTTGTATGGTTTGATCATTGGCTATCATATGTTTGCTCTCAATTTATTTATACCCAAGGCAACAAACTCCAATCAGACTTTTAGAGTAGAAACAATTTGAAACCTCAACTTTATACTTGAATTAGTTTGTTCAAACAAATCTCACTTTTTCATTTCATAACTTGTCCTTTTGTAAATAAATCAAAATATAATGAAGTTGTTGATTTCTTGTTATTATTCGATTGTGTGACAGACAGAGGAAAGCAGAAATAACAGTGCCAATTCAGTATAGCTCATGTCCAGTACTCAATTTAAAAATCCTGTTTTGCAATCGCATGTCCGTTGAATACGGATATTGATTTTAAGAAAAATAATTTACTACTGAGATGTGCTATTTTTTGCTTATGAATACAAATGTTTTTGTATCGCCTAATTTGTAAAGATATCGTCATACTTTTTCGCTAAAAACGCTCTAGGCCTCTTTGTTGTTAAGGATGAGGGATCGATGAAATACCCTGGCACGTTCGGTCTGTGTTTTTGTTTGATGTTTTTCTGCTTTGTATCGATCTGATGAGTGAAGCCTTTTTCAACTGATTTTTATAGTTTGTTCTTATGTTGTGCTGTTACACCACCGTCCCAGGTTCGGGGAGGGTTGAGCGCTCTCAAACATTCCCGCCACATTCTTTATGTGCCTGTCCCAAGTAGGAGCCTGTATAGTTCAGTGGTTGTCGTTGGTTCATGTTTGTCGTATTTGCTTTTTTTTGGTAAACTGTTTTGTTATGAATTAGACCGTTAGTTATCTCAATTGAATTGTTTCATATTTTTCATGTCGGGGCCTTTTATAGCCGACTATATGGTATGAGTTTTTCTCATTGTTGAAGGCCGTACGATTGCCTATAATTGCTTACATCTACATGTACTTCTTTTTAACATTGGTGGATAGTTGTCTCATTGGCAATCATACCACATCTCCTTATTTTTATATATATCCTATAATTTCGCTTATGAATACAGGTTGCCTCAACTCCTTGAAAACAAAACCGATTCTTCTTCAGGCTGGACACGAAGTTGTACACCTACTACTTTAACTTTTAGTCTGATATTTTGTGTATGTGTTGGGTTGGGTTTTTTTTTTTTTTTTTTTTTTTTTTTTTTTTTTTTTTTTTGGGTGGTGGTCAAATCCAACAAAGAATATCACTCAGTGTGTCTGAAAATCGTTCATATTAATAGAAGTATTCTAAGAACTCAAACGCATATTCATTTATGGACTGAAAGGTGCCTTGAAAATTTTATCGCAATTTCCAGGGTTAATTTGCATTTTTAAAAAAGATTAAGTATGGTTTTTTTTATATATAAAAAGAGGAAGATGTGTTATGATTGCCAAATGAGACAACTCTCCACCAGGGACCAAATGACGTAGAACTGAAGTTAATAACTATATGTCACAATACGGCCTTCAAAAATGAGCAAAACCCATACCCTATAGTAAGCTATATATGACAAATGTAAAACAATTCATACGAGAAAACTAACTGTATGATGTCATCGAGTTGTCGTTTGTTATTGCTTTTGTTTCCTCACTTATATTTTGATAAAAATGTAGAGCCTTTTAAAATTACTATGAATAGAAGTTCATTATATTATCTCTGACTGTATCTGTCTTCACTCAGTCTCTATAAAAGACATTCGTTTTTTAGCTCACCCGGCCCAAAGGGCCAAGTGAGCTTTTCTCTCACTTGGCGTCCGTCGTCCGTAGTCCGTCGTCGTTCGTCGTCGTCTGTTAACTTTTGCAAAAATCTTCTCTGAAACCACTGGGCCAAATTTAACCAAACTTGGCCACAATCATTATTGGGGTATCTAGTTTTAAAAATATGTCCGATGACCCCGCCTGCCAACCAAGATGGCCGACATGGCTAAAAATAGAACATAGGGTAACATGCAAGTTTTGTCAATTATTTTGAAACCGTTATAAATAGAGAAAATCTGACGGGGCAGAAATGTTCAGAATAATGAGCTCTTCCAATAGTCCATATGCGTCAAAACTGTAAGACGACTTCTGATAGAAGTAATTGCCCTTACATGACAAATTTTACCATTGTTTTCATTCATTTTTGCCTATTATCTTGAAAACTATAATAGATACAGAGAAACTTTTAAATGCAAAATGATCAGCAAGACAAGTTCTACAAATAAGGCAAATGGTCGAAATCGTCAGTCGACTATTACGTATTAGAGTTATTGCCCTTTGATGACGATTTTTACCATTTTTTGCGTTTTTGCCTTATATCTTAAAAATTAAAATAGATATATAGAAAGTTAAATAAGCAAAATGATCAGCAAGACAAGAGCTACGGATGGAGGAAATCGTCCGACGACTACGTATTGGAGTTATTGCCTTTTAATGACGATTTTACCTTTTTTCGCGATTTGCCTTATATGATAAATATAAGAATAGATAAATGGACACTTTAAATCACAAAATTATCAGCAAGGCAAGATCTACTAATAAGTCAAATTTTGCCGATATAGTTAGTCAACTATCACTCTTTATAGAAGTGGGTGCCCTTAAATGAGGATTTTTTACCCTCTTTGTGTTTTGAGCAAAACTAAAGAAGATAGAGAGAAATAAAACAGACTAAATGATCAGCAATACAAGATCAACAAAACAGAGATTTTGTCATGAATTCTATTCTCGTCTACATTGTTGGAGAGTGTCCTTTCTTGAATATGCACATAGACCAAGGTGAGCGACACAGGCTCTTTAGAGCCTCTAGTTTGATCTCTGACCCTGTATTAGTATGTCACCACTGCTGTTGCATATGCATAATATCAGACATCACACCCAAACATTTAATCTTTCAGAATCGTCATCGTACCGCTAAAATATTTTTATAACTTAAAAATAAGAAGTTTCTTTGTAGCATCTTATATCTGCATTTTACACATCTCAACGATTCTCAGGTTCGGTGAGTTTTTCTCTAATCTATTTTCTATTTAATTTAATTTGTATTTTGATAAAGATATAGGAAAGTTTGTTCCGATATTTTACCAATTAAAGAAATGGACTTCTGACATGTCCAATAATAATTCCATTTTTGCTATTTCAAATGAAAAAGGAACAACTTTAGAAGCTCCTTGTTTGTTCGCATCTTTCCTGGCCATAGAATTTTAACTTCTGCTTAAACAGACTTTGCTCTTTTTTAATCACGCTAAAATGGCTCAGTTTTTAAACGCCCTATCCATTGATCGTCACTTGATCTGCAATGTAAACCCAGCTTGTAATTTAGAAAGCTTAACATATGCGACGCTAATTTAATTAACTACTGATGTAGGATATCAATACGCCTCGATTAACACTGATCTCTATAGCAACTGTAAAACGCTAGTGCATATTCATTAGATCAATTAATTACCTATTACGCGGGCGGATATAGAAAAGAACAGGTGTATTTCGAAAAGACAGGAGGCATTTCCGGTATTCCGAAAGACTACAAAATCAACCAATATTTATGCGTGAACCCTCAGGGGTCAGTGTTCACGTAACCCAAATAATTCAGGCGTTATATTCCGCTGATCTACGATTACTTCACTAACAAGTAGTAGAGATCGATTACGGGGAGGGACTGAATTATTCGGGTTAGGGTTCACGCAATAAAAATTCAAATTAAAATATTCAAAATATAATACTCGATTACTTTAATTTTACCCAAAAGCTTGAAAATGGCAATGCAAGGTTAGCAAATATGAGGTGGTTTGTTCTACTATATCGTGAAATTCGAAAAAACTGAGAAAGTACATTTAATGTTTTCCCGGTTCATGGTATTTTCTTGCAGAAAACATAAGTATTGATACCACAAACTTACTCCAAAAAGCAAATCCATCTTGTCACAACGGAAAAAAGAACGAGTTATTATTTTAATCGAGATTTCGACCGGCCGTATATCTTATAAGAATGGTTAGATTATATAAAATAAAGTAATAGTACACACGTCTTTCTGAATGAAGCCTAATATTTTGTTAGGTTTAAGTTGGAAAACAAAATTTTCATATCATTTCAAAAAGTGTAGTCGTTTGTCACAACGTCCACAGAGCGTAATTGATGTCTTGTTCGCGTTTCAAAATTTGGATCATAATGAAATCCAGAGGGTAAATTAAAACAAACATTACCAAATGTTTTTGTTAAATATAATCAGAATAAAACACATTTATTCGAGAAGTTTTTGATGGGTAAACTGAACTGCTGTTCCAAAACACAAATGTGCTTCGGAAATTTTTCGTTTGATTTTTTCAGTTTGTGAGTAATTCTTTTCCGTTTAAACATCGATAATGTCTAGAAAAAAAATGTTTTTATTCCTATATTATTTTAAGGTCAAGGTAAAGTAAATGGGCTAAGTCACAGATGTTGTAAAATTTTGCGTACAACTTTGGTTCGTTGACCTATATAATAACTGATAATCGAAAAAAAAAAATCGTATTTTTTTTGTTTTTGTTTGAAATATTACTGAATTCATCTTTAAAAAAAATGTGGATGCACATTTGTATAGAAAGTACATAAAATCGGCGAGACACGTTCTTCAATATGTTTTAACATCATCAAATTTCCAATAACAAATCCATAGATTTTTCTTAAAAATTGATATCCTGTTGATACATGATACATAGCTATTTCGATGATGTAAAATAATAATTATTTGACTTACATCTAAAACCAACCAATAAGGGTTGGTTGAAAACAAAGTTTTACAACACTAGAGATAATTTTAGCTATAGTACAGGTGCTATTTTTGGTAGCGTTTGAAGTGTGTTATTTTTTAGTTTTTCGAGATAAATTTTATTCCACATCGGAATAGAACCGAACTAATCCGGAAAATATTAGACATTCCTGTTGAAATTTTTCAATCATTGAACAATCAACTGTTTTATGTTTTTTAAACACGACAACATCATCCGAAAACTGTTTATTATTTCCCAAAATTGCACCGATTGTAAGCTTGATTTTAATTCTTTTAGTTGCTCAGGCTCTTACTTGACCGAGTACCAGAATGTTCTATCACAAAGCAGCTATACTCCGGAGTCAAAAGTGTTTCCAATAGTGAGAATGTCCATTACCCTCTGAATTATGAAGGAACTTGTTTGCATAACGCCAAGAGAAAACCGGGGTTGTAGCAAATCTTGTAGAAAATAGCTAGCTCATCAAACTATTTTAAAAGATTGCTATATTTGTAAAATAATTGATATACTAGTAAAAGTATCAATGCTCAATGTTTACTTTTTTTTAGTACTGCCAGTTACTTGTCAATGAATGGCTGGAACATTGTCTTAAAAATATTGCCAGTAGTCTTTGAACTTGCCATAGTTGGTGGGTTTTCAAACCAACTTTTGTGCATCGAATATTACACATGTATCTCATACCTAAGTTTCAACACAGATACAGTTTTATCTCAGCATTCCTTTTTCCAAATGAACGTGCAAATTGATGGCCGAGTACTAGTGTAACAGGAATAGATACCTAAACATCTACAATTGTAACATGTCATATCGATTGTACGTGCGATATATATCAGGTATCGTCATCTCTTTGAATGGTTGTGTATTATTAGGAAACCTATTCTTATCGGGCATTCCAATCGGTTTTAGTAAACAAATTAGCTATTATACATGCCATCTGTGTGGCGTTTTATGAAAAAAGGTAGACGGAAGTTTTTACTAGGCAATTTTTCTTGTTCTTGTTGACTAGTTTAAATAAAATGTTCATATAGATCCTATACATGCTCATGATTTTTACGCTTCATGACTTTAAGTAAGGTTTCAAATTTCTTTTGGGTTGAAATAACCTATGAGCTTCACCATTGTTTCACTATATGTTATTTTTCAGAATCTTTGATCGAGTGTTAAACTGTATGCCGTTCATCCTTGTTATTCATTTTTATGTTAACCAAACGTCTATATTGCTTATCTAAATCTAACATTTTAATATTTTGGTTTATAAATTTTCGAGGATGAAGATACATTAAGTCATCTTCTCACATGCTTGAAACGGGAGTATACTTCTCAATGTCTGGCAATCATGTGTAAATGTAGAAAGCTAAATTCAAACAACTCTCAAGAACATGATTCTATTACATTTATTTTGTTATCATGAAAGATTTCCGAATAATGGCAAAAGTGTGAAACTCCCCCTTAATTTTACCCTTTGATCACAATTTTCAAAAATCTGCACCACTG
Source organism: Mytilus coruscus (assembly GCA_017311375.1). Lineage (NCBI taxonomy): Eukaryota > Metazoa > Mollusca > Bivalvia > Mytilida > Mytilidae > Mytilus > Mytilus coruscus. Next base: position 30,475,652 of record CM029607.1, read on the forward strand.
AGGCACCTGATGACAGGCTTTATTCCGAAAGGCATTCATTATAGTTCTATTCAAAATAAGATAAAATTAATCCGTGAGGTATTTCGGTCCAATATAGCCTTGATGTCACCGTACTTGTGTACATGATAAAAAATAAAAACAACACTTTTTTATTGTATGCGCCCTACACGCTTTTGGGATTTACATTCACCAGGAACGCTCAAAGCAAAATATGAATGCCAAGGTTGTATAAGTAACGAAACACGTAGAAAACTCTATGACCAAAAGGGATTTAAAATAATAACCAAATGCATCTAAGGTCAACTTTGCCTGAATAAGTTGGAACCTTAGTATCTTAATCATTTTCCAAATTTTAAACGGACAATTTAAGAATGGTATGTTATAAATCATGTCAATACCGAATTGCTGACGCTTAAGCTGACGATACAATCGGGGACTAATAGTCTACCACCATAGGTATCAATCCAGTGTTAAAAAAATGAAAAAAAAAAGACTTAATTATTGAATGAGCTCGAAGCGCTTTTCGATAAAGCCCATAGTCAAAGAAACCAAAACAAATACCTCTAGCAAATTTTCGTTCTGTCAATGATCAAACATTAAACATTATCAAAATAGTACAGTAAAACTAAAGCAGAATTCGAAATTTCGAATTGTTTGTTTAGAGATTGCAAAGTGTTGTTCATGCGTATCATTGATGCAAATAAAGCTGACAAATTGCTATACAGAAGGAGCGTCGGTGGCCGAATGGTCAAGGTAATTCCTCCATCGTACGCGTGATCACTATAGCTATAGCCTGTCAACTCTGAGGTTCGCACCTTAGCTCGTGGCGAAACCTTAACTGACAAGGATTGTAGGTTTTTGCTGTAGAAGATAAGTATTTCTCATGGGGTACTCCGGATTCCGCTACCAATACAAACTGACATGTAGCCATCACGCTGAAAGTGGCGTTAACACCAACAACAAGAACAACCCTGCACTGAATAAAACTTTAAATGAATAAAAGAACTTGGAATATATTTTGTAATAGTTATGTGCATGGTTGTTAATGCTGATTAGACAATAACATAAAATACTGATTGATTGATTGATTGGTATTTTAACGCCACATTCAGTTCTATTGTGCTATTTATTGGCGGTCAGTTTTAATTGGCGGAGGAAGCCGGAGTGTCCGGAAAGAACCTCCGACTTTCGGTAGGAAAACTGACAATCATAGTCAATTAAGATTGGAGTCGTGCGCACCTGCCACGTGCGAGATTCGAACTCACAACCGCAGTGTTGACAGGCTAGTGATACAGTAGTCCGACTACTTAGACCAATTGGCCACCGAAACCCCTAACGTAAAATTAGTCAATCCTCGGAGGAAAATTAACGCATGCTTTATTATTCAATAAACTACATAATAAAGTAATTACATTTTTCAAATAAGCTTGCATATTTTACTTAGATGACATGTCAAGCTTAACATGAGAAAAGCTGTACTCAATAAAAGTTTAAAGGGACATAAGCTGTCAAATTCATTTTCACCGATTTCACTTAAATTCTCATATTTGATTTATGTGATATACTAAATCCGGTAACTATAACCAAATTACAAAAAGTCCAAAAGAAAAAAAATAACCATGCATGAACTCATTATATTGTATAGGCATTTCGTTTTTATTGTAGACTAGACGCCATCAAGTTAAGAATGGAGATGACCTCCGAGGAATGTTGATGGTCATATGAACTGATGTAAACATAAATATAAATACGAAGACAAAGACCGTATAATGACAGTTTTTTAGGGGGTCTGATTGATGTCATGTCAAAGATTGAAAAAAATGCAAATATCCGTTTTGAAGGCCTCACTGTGACTTTGAGATTAAGAACATCAATTACAGGCTGTTCCCTTGCTTTTTGTGTGTTTTTACTGTGCATGTACTGATTTTGTGTCATGGATGGATACCCCATATTCTTTGTTTTTCTATTATATTTACGGAGTTTGTCTCTCGTGCTGTTTGGGGGCCACAGGAGGTGTTACATCTTGCAAAGTCTATACCCGAATTATTCCAGTTTGCAAAGAATTTAGCTCAAACCGGTGCTAGGGGCCGTCTTAAACTTGCAGTGAGGTGAGCGTTTTTTTGTCCGTGTTGAACGCCTCACTGTGACCTTGAGATGAGAAACATCAATTAAAGCACTGTTCCATTGCTTTTTGTGTGTATTTTACTGTTAATGTACTGATTTTGTGTCATGGATGAATAGCCCGTATCCTTTGTTTTTCTATTAAATCATCATTTTACCTGTATAAAAATTTTTTTTTTGACAATATCTATCAGAGAAATGGTTCTTCCCGGTGGCTTTCATTGTTGACATTCTTTTCTTTATAATAACTGAACATGCTTAGCATATGCATGCTTAACCCATGTTCAGCTAAGTTTCATTTCAAAGGTCGCATGAATACGGATTCAAATGAGGTTGAATTATTTACTTGGAAGCCAAAAATACATCAGCGATGTTTTGAATTATTTTGACAAAATTGAACCATACAGATTGCTAATAGCGAAATATTATTCACAATAGCGATATATTATTATGTCAATTCCGCTTTTATAAATGGTTGAAACAAAAAAAAACATCATATTTTAATTTGGTTTTGTTTTGTTTTGTTAATTCAGTGGACTTATCACCGGATTTGTACTAACATGAGCAACACGACGGGTGCCACATGTGGAGCAGGATCTGCTTACCCTTCCAGAACACCTGATATCACCCCAGTTTTTGCTGGGGTTCGTGTTGCTCAGTCTCTAGTTTTCTATGTTATGTTTTGTGTACTGTTGTTTGTCTTTTTCTTTTTTAGCCATGGCGTTGTCAGTTTATTCTCGACTTATGAGTTTGAATATAAAAATAAGAAGATGTGGTATGATTGCCAATGAGACAATTCTTCACAAGAGACCAAATGACACAGAAATTAACACTTATAGGTCACCGTACGGCCTGCAACAATGAGTAAAACCCATACCGCATAGTAAGCTATAAAAAGCCTCGAAATGACAAATGTAAAACAATTCGTCCGAGAAAACTAACGACCTGATTTATGTACAAAATAATGAACGCAAAACAATTATGATATACAGCAATAAATGACAACCACTGAATTACATGCTCCTGACTTGGGACAGGCACATACAGAATGTGGCGGGGTTAAACTAGTTTGAAGACGCCACCCCTCCTCTAACCTGGGACAGTGGTTTAACAGTACAACATAAGAACAAACTATAAAAATCAGTTGAAAAGGGCTTATCTCATCAGATCGATACAAAGCAGAAATACATCTAACAAAAACACAGACTGGGCATGGCAGGGTACTTATACATCCCCCACAATAAAAAGACACTAAACACAGAGTGGACGTGGCAGGGTACTTATACATCCCCACAACAAAAAGACACTAAACACAGAGTGGACGTGGCAGGGTACTTATACATCCCCACAACAAAAAGACACTAAACACAGAGTGGACGTGGCAGGGTATTCATACATCTCCACAACAAAAAGACACTAAACACAGAGTGGACGTGGCAGGGTACTCATACATCCCACAACAAAAAGACACTAAACACAGAGTGGACGTGGCAGGGTATTCATACATCTCCACAACAAAAGACACTAAACACAGAGTGGGCGCGGCAGGGTACTTATGCATCCCCACAACAAAAGACACTAAACACAGAGTGGACGTGGCAGGGTATTCATACATCCCCACAACAAAAAGACACTAAACACAGAGTGGACGTGGCAGGGTACTTATACATCCCCACAACAAAAAGACACTAAACACAGAGTGGACGTGGCAGGGTATTCATACATCTCCACAACAAAAAGACACTAAACACAGAGTGGACGTGGCAGGGTACTTATACATCCCCACAACAAAAAGACACTAAACACAGAGTGGACGTTACTGACAGCTAGTTCAAAGCCAAAAACAACTAACAAAAAAATCATGCATCTAAGACTTAAATGTCAATCAGTACCCATTCAAAATCCAATGGATTGAGTATAAAGACGTCATTAACAGTCAGAGGAAAACATGACCTTTTGCAATGCCAAGATACAGGTATCGACAGATTGTAGTTAGAGCTATGAATGTGCATATGTATATAAAAATAATATTTACTTTGATTTTAATTTACTGATAACAAAATCAATATTAATACCAATAAAACAATATTCAAAGATCTAAATAAATTATAGTGTTGAATTGGTAACCTTTTAGAATAAGTTTATTTAAAGGATCGATAATTTTACCCTGATCGTATCTAAATTTCCGAGCTCGGTAAACAACATCTCCGTTAAAATTATAATGTGCTATCCCGTTTGAAATTAGTTTTCTACAGGTACAACCAAACCAAATCTACATATCTATGGAAGAATTTAGTAAAGGTTTTAAGTAATTTGTTTTGACGAAATCCCTGACTTAATAATTTACCAGTAATACATAGATTACGAATGTCCCTTTGGTATCTTTTGCCTCTTCTTTAACATTCCTATCGGTCAATTTGACAGATAAGCCAAATTTTTTGACAACTAGTTTGCATGAAGTCTTGTATCATTGAAATTTTTTGACGTACAGATGTGGTTGAGGGCTCAAATTAATACTCAGAATACCAGCAACATGATTTATTGTCCCTGAAACTAGTAGCATTCAAATGTGTCAATTTGCCCTCTTTTGACAAGAATATTTTTTTTGAGAAAACTGTTTATATTTTTATTTTATATAGAATATTTTCACATTATTTGTAAAGTAAATCATTAATTTAAAAACAACAAACCAAAACATATGTCTATTTTTTATAACAGTGCCGTGTTTTTTTACAAGAATACTATTAAAACCTTTACACATACAAAATATTTGTATCATAGAGTATCAGTATTAAGACAAACTCAAAACGCACTCAAAATTCATGTTTCTCTATGTCAGTTTTTTTGGCGAAAGAGATGAAAACATCTAAAATGTCCTGAAAATTATAAGCGGAGTTGGAATAGCAGTAACAAAACTTTGTTTCTTTAATGTTTGATTATGAGGATGTTGGACACCATATCGCTTAAATGTCATTGAAGAAATAGTTACATATCAATGTAAAATACGAACATTTCAGAAGTTGAATGATGTTCTTCCATTTTTTCTTTTCTTCCAGAGAAGTGGATTTCAATACTTAGATTTTATAACTATGGTTTCTGCTGGGGTCGAAAAAATAATTTCCTATATTAAATGCAACTTAAATTAACTTTGCTTTCAATTTCAAATAAGACAACTGAAATATATGCTAAAGTTAAGTTAAGAAAACTATGTTTCTTATGAATTTCGGTGCCTAACTGCCCTCCTCCTTTGTTTTTGTTACACTCCTACCCTGGGTACCCAACCATACCAGATTATCATTGTATATTCAGTGAATATTCTTTCGTATAGGACTCATTCTGTTAACAATTCTAATTAACGTATTTTTTTTACAGAAACTTATGCCAATTATTTGACTTTGACAAACATTCTTCACAAATTCGTTATGTTTGGATGTTTCGAGCATCGATATTTCGACGCACCTGGCACGTTTTTCATCTTTCTATATAAAGTTGGCACCTAGTACGTTTCTAAAAGACTTCGTTCATTGCTTTTACACTAAAACTATGTTCTAAATGCCTGAACAATAACTTTTCCGCTTGAATTGTATCTTTTTCTCATTTTTTCAGCAAGTCACTTGACTTTAGAAGAGATACCACGTGACCAAGGAAAGGGATATTGTCTTTAAATTAAATTTTCTGGAAACTTCAATCAATTATATGTCAGATGAGTCCAAGTTGGCCTTTGTATGAACTTTTGATAAAATTTCTAATTGATTGAAATTGGACGGCGTTTATTCGGGTAGAAGACGTAAAAATGTTAAAAAGGGTTATACATAGCAAAATAAAAAAAACAAACAAATATATAAAGATGAACCAACGACAACCAATGTACGTATACTACAGACTCCTGAATTGAGACAGGCGCATAAAGAATGTTTGACATGTTTTGTTAGCACGCAAGTCTTATAACTGTGCCCCGATATCAAACGGATGGGATATAATCACTTTATAGACAAAATAATCCTTGATAACAGAATCGTATTAATTCAAGTCAAAAACATTGAAAGAAAATGTTTTAAATGGTATATCAAATACAAATACACCTTTGACCATTGCAAAGAGAGTTTAACGACCATTGGATGAAAAACAGATCCTGTGTCCAAGAATCTGACAATGTCAATGTTCCGTTCTACTTTTTGTTTTAAAGACCTTTCGGGATTCTCTGATTTTGTCGTAATAATGCACATCCTAAAATATTTGAAGGCAAAAATGTCATTGGCTGGTGTGATAATTATCAGAACAGAAAGTAAAACAGATTGTTGTGAGATCCTTGTAAACGAAGCGTGAACACATGATCTGTATTTCAATCAGATTGGTATAATGTATAGAACCTAAATCAAATACATTCATTAAAACATACAATTTTTATTTCAAGATAATTTATTTGGCACACGTTGGGAACACACCACACAAACTGATACAAAAGGAAAACACCAATCTGAAAAAGAACAAAAGCATATATGAGACATGTTGCCTATCAAAATCACAATCGTAAAGTTATGTGAATCAAGTACATATGAGAAGTCGGGTCAAAAGACCACTTTCGAGTTATGTCATTCACCGGAAAAATTCGTCCATTATGCGCGCCTTTATGACGTCATTTACCAGATAGAGGGGACCGCCTGTATCCCTGCACTATTAAAGTTCATCAAGCGTCGTCGTGATCGTCATTATGCAGGATAAACTAAAAATAATGTTTGTTCCGTAGGTAATTAATCACAATTCTCTAATTACAGCAGTGCTGATTATCAATTATAAGAATTTAATTTGTCGAATAATTCGTGAAATATAGCATCATATTTTTTCAACCGCTCGCTCAACATGGGAAGGAAGTGACGATGCCCCTAAACGCACGAATGATGTTCACTAAAACCAAAGTTTTTGACGGAATTGCAACGAAAGTGGTCTTCCAAAAGGTTAAGTCCCGAATCAGTTATCATTCGTTTGAAAACTGAAATTTCTGTCATTAAATTGATTTTTACAACTCCAATAGTTATAGAATAACTAATCGAAGAATTCAAATAGAGAAAAATATTCAACGAGTGACCGAACAACACATTAATTCACGAATGCGCGTAGCGCATGAGTTAATTATCAGTGTTGTTCAGTCACGAGTTGAATATTTTTCGATATTTGAATTCTTTGATAACTTATTCTTTTTATTACATTGGCAAATGGTCTTTTTTCTGAAATTAAACTAGAATATGTAAGGAACTATATTTTTTCTAAGCATTCACAATTTGTTTTGATCCGACGTCATGACAACGCCTACTGTTGTATGACTTCAGAGGAGTGAAATAACCACGTTTATTTCACATGTGAAATTATCGGTTTTTATTTCACTTGGAAATCAATGTAATTCATTACAACCAATGTAATAATCGAGTTTATCCCATTTTTCGATGCCTTTTTATAAAGAATAAGTAGATGTGGTAGGATTTCAAATGAGAAAACAATACCAAACATAGTCCAAATGACATGGATTTAAACAACTAAAAAGGTCAACATACAACCTTCAATAATGAGCAAAACCCAAACCACATTGTAAGCTACAAAACACAATTTATTTGTTCGGATATATATAAGGGTCTACATGGGATATTCATAATAGAGAATGATGCGCCAAGACTACAGGAAATGGACAAAAACAATAAAGAATAATGAATAATGGCAAAAAAAATAAATAATGAAAAATAGACAAAAACGGCCCAAAAAAATAAAGGATACAGAAACGAAGACCCCCAATAAGATCCTCATGTATAGAATGATAGCACCCTTAAAATCTTCATATTAAATGGCAACTTCATGACGTAAATTTATACAGATTTGATAATTTAGCAAATTGAACATCTTTTATCAAACGTACGTTTTACAGATGGAAGAGGGCCATGATGGGACTAACAGAATAGAGAATAATTGACAAAAGGTGTAGAATAAAGGGAAAAAAAGAAGAATAGGCAAACACTAGGCAAAAAACAGAAATGAAAGAAATAGGGAATAAAGGGGTGTTAAAATATAAAGAATAGAAAAAATTGGGAAAATACATAAAAAATAGAGAAAAATGGTATCAAAATTGAAAATAAAAAAAAATTAAAGAAAGGACTCCCATCCCCCACCCCCCGCATCCAGACCCTTATAGAAAAATAACAAAAGAGATGGGTACATATATATCATAAAGAAATAAATATAGGTTGAAGGGGGGGGGGGCAACATTTTTCATATCATCCCCTGTCCTGTCTCGTTTGTATTTTATTAATTCAAAATACCGGTATATTTTTTCTTTTAATTTCATATATAAAATGGAGACATCATAACCCCGTTCGGATGTATAGAATAATTGTCAAAGGGAGAATAGAGTTAACAAATCATAACGGTTATTCCTACTTCTACTAAAAAGTAAAATAACAAAAATACCGAACTCCAAGGGAAACTCAAAACGGAAAGTCCTTTATGAAATGGCAAAATCAAAAGCTCAAACACATCAAACGAATGGAAAACAATTGTCATATTCCTGACTTGGTACGGGCATTTCCTAATGTAGGAAATGGTGGATTAAACCAGGTTTTATAGCTAGCTAAATTTCTCACTAGATGTTCGATACTAAATCAATCAGAAGATTTCTGAATATTTTGAATCGAGCTTTATTTCTGAGTGTTTTTCGTTATGTTACGAAGGAGCGAAGGCAGACGTGATCGTTTCTTTATAACAGTAACAATATTTGTTATTGGATTGAGTTAAGCTGGATGAAATTTTTATTAATCTTTTTTAATCAAATTTCCAAAATACTCCGATGAATATGTTAATGCCTTATCAACAAAAAAATTATTTCATTAACATGTAACACTGCCTTCATCGAAGATCACCTTGATGCTAACAGTGCTTGCAACTCCATATTAAGTTATGAATTACGTCTGATACAAATATACATTAGAAACTGTCTATTTTTTTAAGAACTGGCCAGCTAAGAAGTCTTCTTTCATACATGTAGCTGTTGTTATCGGTACACGTACACATCCTTCTATTTTTTCAAAAAAACAAGAAGCATCGAATACAACGTTAACGTGTGACCGTTTCGTCATTTACCACATAAAAAATAACACTTGATTGATTGATTGTTGTTCGCTTAATCCCCAGTACCTAATATTTCATGTCTATTCAAAACCAGAACAAATAAACAAAATAAATAAAAGGTAGGCACTCTAAAGTGAGTCAACAGGAATAAAGGGCGGGAAAATAAGAGTATTTTTGTACAAAGGTAGAAATTTCGTCTTGCAGCAAGCTGCGATCGCATTGCTCAAAGAGTTTTTTTTTTAAAGGGTTCTGTAACATACGGAGAGAGTGGCACTTTCTTTGAGTAGGCAGAGAACCCATGAAGTGCCGAAAGTCCAGTTGCTTTTATGTTTTTGCCGAACAAAAAATAAAGTAGTTTCCTGGTTGATATAACATTCCGAATAAATTTAACTCGTATTTCTAGTCGTTATATTCCGCTCACTTTGACCACTCTATTCTCTGGAGGACACTGACCGTAAAAGGGCACTGCATTATTCGTGGCAGAATCAATTTACTATATCGTGAAAAAGAAGACAAATTTACCTTAGTTATCCGGTCATACTGTTCCTGCTGATGTCGCTGCTGTTGATGCTGTTGTTGTCGCTGTTGTTGTCGCTGTTGTTGTCGCTGTTGTTGTCGTTGCTGTTGATGCTGTTGTTGGCGCTGCTGTTGTAGTTGCCATCATCATTGTAGTAACTGGTAATATTGCAAAAATACCAGAAAGATATATAAAATAAATAAATTGAGGGAATGAGTAATTAGAAATTAAATCCATCCTGCCACATATATGTTAACGTATCAAGTGAGAAACCACGCAGTATTTGCCATTGTTTCAGACCCTGTAAAGGATTTGGTGTAAATGGCTGATTTTTGGAAGTATGTTAAAATGACGTGCAAGTTGTATAGATTCAGTACGATTAACATCCTAAAATATGGTTTAAACACCTTTTGACCTCAAGATATAACTCCGTTACAGGTTCATGTGTCTGTATTAAGTAGGTACCTCGTCGGGTGGTTTTTTTTTATATCTTAATAAATTCTCGGGCGATTTTGAGCACGGCATAATTTTTGTAAGCGAAATACACTTGTCTGTTCGTTAAATGAAAATAACTCTTTATTGATTTCGTGCTTTTCTGAATATGCTTCCACTGGGAACGCTAAAACCACCAGCTTTGAAAGCCAGGAATGTATAAAAACGTAGAACCGTTTGTAGCTATATGACCAAGAGAGTCTAAAAGGTAAAATTTCTTATAACTCAATATATCATCAGCGTGGAATTTAAAAAAAAAATATGTTGTAAATCATGTCAGTACGGATACACTGATTACTGATTACTGAGCTGATAATATCCTGGGGAGCTAACAGTCCACTAGCAGTGGTATCGACCCAGTGCTAGTACTAGTACATTTTGTAAATGACAATAACACTGAATAAATTTCGAACGTCTGAAGCGCTTTTTTGGATTTACCTTCATCAGTAACGCTCAAAACAAACCATTTGAAAGCTAGAAATATATAAAATTTTAGAAACGGTCGTTTAGACTGTTTGATAGATATAAGAAGATGTGGTATGAGTGCCAATGAGAAAACTCTCCATCCAAGTCAAAATTTATAAAAGTAAACCATTATAGGTCAAAGTACGGTCTTCAACACGGAGCCTTGGCTCACACCGAACAGTAAGATATAAAGGGCCCCAAAAATTACTAGTGTAAAACCATTCAAACGGGAAAACCAACGGTCTAATCTATATAAAAGTCGAGAAACGAGAAACACTTATGAACCACATCAACAAACGATAACTACTGAACATCAGATTCCTGACTTAGGACAGGTGCAAACAAATGCAGCGGGTTTAAACGTTTTAATGGTACCAAACCTTCACCCTTAACTCAATCAAAGGACATATTAACACCAGTGAACGATGCCTTAATATATGATTTTATCCGTATCTTTGGGTTCTTGTCTCATTGGCGTTTACGGGGACTCGGTGGACGAGTGGTCTAAGTAGTTCACCTAACGTCACAGTACCCAAATTGCACCTATTCAACAAAAAGCGGTGCCGGAATCTTACAAGTTTTCTTTGAGACTAAATAATTTGTAATTTTGTGATTTGACATTATACACGTCTTTCAACAAAGGTAAACATATTTAAATATACACAAAACGTTCACAGTATATATCAACAGATGAAACATTCACTGAAAAAAGTAAATCTACGAAAACGTCGCCATGCGACGTTCACAAAAAGTCATCTTTTAAAAATGATCAAATTAAACATGTTACAAGCATCCATTTCTTAAAAAATGAATAGTAAGCATAGACTAATGTCAAATTGTTCTAAATATTTGAGGAAATATAAAGCAAAACATCTGTTATTCGATTTTTAAGGATGTGAATTTAAGCATGGATGCAATTTGGGTACTCCTCATTACAGAATCATAGATCGTTTGGAGGTCGGTTCAAACCCATTTTTTTATGATTCAATATGGATTCAAAATTAAATTGGTGGAACCATATAGTAAATAATGACACATCTACAAAATAAACACAGAATGGAAACTTTTGTCTGGATCATAAATAAACGTAGGTGAAAAAAACTGTCAAAATAGGTGCAATTTGGGTACCGTCACGTTACTGTATTAACAGTCTTTAAATACTGAGGCTATTGTGAGTTGAAACCCTGCATGTGGCAGGTGTGTTCGATTCCAATTTTAATTTCGTAGGATTGTCATCTTTCCTGCTGGTTGTCGGTGTTCTTTTCTGGTTTCCTCGGCTGGTCTTTTTATTGTGTTTTGGTTCGGTTTTGTTTGATTGCTGTCTCATCAACATATACCACACATCTTCCTTATTGATATTTTTGTTAAATTATTAGACAGACGAATGAGAATAGATATTTATGATTTCATTAAATGTGCAACCAATGAAAGTTTCCAAACTTTCATTGGTTTTATTGTAACTCAACACATGCAAATTTCAAGACACACATAAAAATCATATGGATATGTTTATTTTCTCATTGATATTTGTCATCAGATTCATTTCAAAGCATCGGTTCGGTAGGAACAATCTAGACTTAAGGGTTCAATCTTTCTATGTGAAATCAATGAAAAGGTAATCATTCTTATAGGGGAACGTTAACAATGTACCAATGCTTGTAATTTTACTGGGATAAGCAGATACAACTCATCCTAACTTGTTCAGTCGAAAAGGGATTTAGAATTTTGCTTGCTGTATTATTGCGGTATTTCATAAATTTGGTTTTCTTTTTAATAAATTGTTTGATTCTAAACTTCTTGAAAAAAATAATTTCAGAAGGGGAGTGGGGTTGGGAGAGGGAAAGGGGTTGGTTGGTATAAATCAGCATCAAATTTCAAGAAAAATCAAGTTCCTGTAAATTACATTATTGAAAAAATATCATGTGTTTTATCTATGACAAGTTTTTTTTAAAGACTTGGAAAATTGTTTGTCCCTAGAAAATACATTACCCCCAACACAGACACAATAGATGAATGGTCAGTGCCTTATCCATATATGTCGCACCATGTGAAATGTGTGTTTTGTCGATTATTTTCCTAAGAGTGAACGTTGTTACATGTAATGTAAAAACAAGGAGCCAGTGAAACAACTATCCACCAAGTTCAAATAAGCAGATAAGCAAATATTTATAGCTGACTACCTAGTATTAGCTACCTTCTTAAAAATAGCTCTCTTAATTATTTTTGCCATCTTCAGCTTGAAAAAGGTGCAAAGAACCGACTCATAGTTCTGATATAAACCTGAGTGGGGGAGGGGTATGCCTATTATGTGGTATTGATAGCTAATGCACGTAATTTACTACCATATTAATCACAGCCATATTTATTCTTTTTCATGCCTTTGTGTTCGAGTATACCGGTAATTTACAGATTTTGTTTTAAATAATTGTCATTGATTCGTCACTTACTCGACACTACAGTTGTTGTTGTTGAAAGCAACCATTTTGAATTTTTTTTAGGAATGAAAAAAGAACAAAGCATTTACCAACTTAAAGAATAAACCACTGTACATAATGTGTGATAGACATACTCACTCATCATCATAAACGGTATAAAAATTAGTAAACTAAGCGAACCGCCACCACCAAACAAATTGCCACCAGTGTTACCGGCAACACTTCTACCACCGGTTTGCAGTACTCTAATTCCACCTGTTTGTCGTGTTTCAGGCATTCGAACATAATAAGGTACGGGTATCACTTGCGTTAGAGTCCCGCCATGACTGCGAATCCCTCCATAAGCACCGTGAGAGTAGTGACCTTGACCTGACGAAACAGGAACAGAACAATAGATAACTATTCCTAAAACTGTGAGCAGGATGGTTCTATATAACAACGCCATTCTAAAATAAAAAAAAATAAAAAAATATTCGTAAGAAACCTGAACATCTTTAAACTTTTCATACGGTTAAAACAGTCATATGATTTTATCTTAATAAAAGTGAAACCTGAACAACTTTAAACATTAAAAAACAGTAATGTGATCTTTTGTTAATTAAAGGCATTTCATTACCGTATTACTGATGGTATTAAAATATAGGTTTTGTTTGATGTCTGCACTCCATCGAATTTCAACAGTTTGATTTTCGATGAGATGAAACTTGTCAATGTATATTTGTTCCACCTAACAGAGGTTCCCCTGGAAACTTTAATATAAACAATGCCCTTTATTCAATAAGGAACAAATACTGTAATACTTGTTCCACTGGAAATAATATAACAACATTATTCTTCCGCATCAATACTTAAAAAAAAGATATGTCCTATACAAAATTTTAAGAGTTCTTATCCGTTAATTACGTACGTGCTCTGCAATATTGACATGTTTATCTATTATGTCTGTTTGTTTTGCTCACACATTGTTGTCAATATAATGGAATTCTATGCTACTGTCATACAAGTAAGAGGTTTAGCTAGCTATAAAACCAGGTTTAATCCTCCATTTTATACATAATGAAATGCCTGTACCAAGTCAGGAATATGACAGCTGTTTCCGTTTTAAATTTCCCTTGGAGTTCGGTATTTTTGTTATTTTACTTTTCACCCTAATACTTAGTGAGATAATACGTAGTATGGAACGGAACGGATATGATCTCTGCGCCAGAGATTGAACTAATGACTTCCTGTAAATTTAAGATGATGAGTCATATCCGGTGATTTAGCATCACACAATAGCTAATCAAGTCTCTCTGATCTAAGTAAAAAACATTACCAAATTCCTTGACCGTTTTTCATGTCAATTTTCTAACAAAAAGAATCAAGACGAACCCTTTTAAACAAAACTACAGTGAAATCATGTCCTCTGGAAGGGTAAACAGTTTCTGTTTCACTCTTTACGAGGAAAGACGCAAGGACAAACAAAAGTCCACAAAATACTTCAGAGATCAATCGTATATACTAATTATAAAAATGAGATGATGTGGTATGATTGCCAATGAGACAACTATCCACCAAAGTTCAAATAAAGTGGATGCAAGCAATTATAAGCAACCGTACGGCCTTCAACAATGAGAAAAACCTATAAATGTTTCTGATCAGTTAATACCCACCGTATGTTATTTCAGACAGTTCCTTTACATACATGTTGATGTCTCTAAATCTATTTTAGCCTGGTGGTCATCAGGACCACAAAGACTACGAAGCTGGTGGTCCAAGGGAAAATTTGGCTGTCCTGCTATCAATTATTTCAATACATGTGGGTTTAATTATAATTATATAAGACCAGTTCCCCCAAAATTATATGGTTCCATGTAAAATGTTGATATAAATTGTAAACAGAACATATACTGAATATCAGACAGCAAAAACAATACCGTCTAAAAATTATCAGTTGGAAAGCAGGAATACCACTACAAGCAAAACTGGTGGACCTACCTGATGTTTGGTGGTCAGGATCTGCTTTTTAATGTTTATTCAAAGAAATTAAAACTTCTCTGTTAATGTATTTATGGATACAAGTTATTTTGACAAAATTTTTGTGAAGTTCATATGAACACACAGATTAAAAACCAGTTAATTACGGGTGAATTAGCGCAAACGTAATACCATTTGCTTGCGCAAACGTAATAACTGTCAAAATTAAATCCGCGTCTATGTCCCTCATTTGTTTATCTATAAAATAATCTATTGATTTATTTGACTATTCATCATCATCATCATCATCATCATCATCATCATCATCATCATCATCATCATTATTATTATTATTATTATTATTATACTATTATTGTTGTTATTTATGTTATCAATGTTGTTACCATTTTTACCAATAGAAAAATTTGCAATCAATGTTTCTTTGTATCTTCTTTTCACAAAACTTTTATTAACTAAAAGATCTGGCTAATGCGGTAATACAGTATTTACCTCGCTACCTTTATCCGGCAGAGATTCTTTCTATGAAAAAATCTAAAACGATTCCTTTATATTAGACTAGAAAAAACATTTACATGAAACGGAAGAGATTCTTTTGCCACCAGCCAAAACGGTTTTTATCAGGAAGAAAAGTAAATTTTGATATCAAACTAAGTGTCATGTATATCCTATACCTATATTTTTTGTTAAATGTTTTGCAGGTATACATGTTTCAGCCTTAGGGAAAGGTATAATGTTGACATTTGCACGCAAAACATTTGTTTTCTGACATTTAATGAATCAAAGTTTATTGAAGTCTTGTAGTGCTAATATCACTATAATAAATATACTATATAAAATTACTAGAATATACAAAATATTGAGATTGAACTAATGACATCCAATGTGTTACTCCTATTAGTTTAAGATGATGAGTCATATCCGGTGATTTAGCATCACACAATAGCGAATCAAATCTCTAATAAAACCCTATAAAATCACTAAATTCATTTACCTTCAGTCATCTCAATAACTCTTGTGAAAGTTGAAAGCGTTTTTAAGGACAAAGCAAAAACCTGACTGATATACCATTTGAAAGAGCAAAGACATTTTCAAATGAAATTGGATAAAAAAAAACGATACTGAAAGCACAATCAGAAACACCAAGAAACCATTTAAAACAAAACTACGGTAATATCATGTCCTCTGAAGGGTAAGTAGTTCCTGTTCCACAAGTGACATCCGTCGATTTACTCATTGCGAGTAAAGACACAAAGACAAACTACTAGTCCACTAAATACTACACAGGTAAGTCGTATTCGATGATGTCTCTATTGTGGTAAAAAGGATAGGAAAGTGGCTATGACAAGTGGGAAAAATCCTTTGTAATCTATGACATCGATATTCCATAACGGTCACCAAAATAATTATTGCGTCCGTGAAACTTTCAAAGGGTTGACATCCTTTGTTTAAAGTTCAATGGGATAGATCCGATCAACATAGTTAGCAAACTTTTGATTATTAAGTAAAACGTATCATCTTCAGAGTGAAACGTGAAGTTTAAGGTTAATTAAAGCTTCTATTATTTTATTTTTAGAATGTTCTGTATGCAGACTGCCTCTCTAAACAAGTCGTAGCGAGCCGGAGCACTACTGGTTTCCATAGGAATACCGATTGAGTGTTACAAAATATACATTCAAACATACAAATATGTAATGAATAACAAAAATAAAGCATCATGTTGATATAGGTTTTCAAATTTATGTTTGAATCAGAGTTTTGTTTTTTAACAAAGTATGATTTGCCCCTTCCTAAAAAACTAAGTTTTCATATCGGCGTTGGTCATTCTTATTTATGAAGCAAAGTTTCTCGTCACTTGGTCTCTGGTTGATAGTTTTCTCATTGTCAAACAAACCACATCTCCTTATTTTTAAACTTGACTAATGTTTTCAATCTGATTTAAGATAAAATGAGGGTAAAGAAATCAATTTTTTTTATACTATTGCACAAGGAAAGGGACTTTAATTGTTTGTTCTCTTACAGATCTTTAATATATTTTAGTATCCAGTATTTGGCAAATTAAAGTACATAAAAACCATATATTTTTGGAATCAGTGCAAAGAAAGCTATCATATGAGACCGGAGGTGACATTTTCTTCACCATAAGTGCAAATCAAGGCAACAAACAAACCCTCAGAGAATCGCATGAACTCCAAAACTAGCGAGACCAGGTGCGTCGACGGTATAAGCGTCTACTGATATGCATGCATCAACAGCCACGCGAATTCACACTCAGTCAAAATGTCACTATATGGAATAGGACACAATCAGTAGAATAAAGATCAGACGACTACACTGATATCGAAAGATATAAGACCGCGAAAGCATATCGCTAGTGAGTTGAGAAACCGACACATCTTTCTGGACAACCACTTAGTGTTTGTAATTGTAAAAAAGGTAGAAAATCGTTTATGTACAGCAGTTATGAATGTGTATCAACATATAACCATTGAAATGGATTGAATTATGTCAGATGATTAAATATTTAGTGAGGTTGCAAACAATATTACGAGTTTATGTTTTCTGATTTAAACCAGAAGAATCCAATTCTACTTTTACGCTAACCTTTAGTCCGCTCTAAGTTCAGATGAGATGTATTAATGTTTTTATTTTAATTTACTCATTTTCATATAAAAATTATGATTTCTGAAATAAAACAAAAAGATTAAAATATTAAATAGATAAACTGAATTGACAAGGTGACAATCAACTTCAGTGATGGCATATTCTATCTCTGCAAGACAAACAATGGGGAAAAGTTCTTAGTAATAGATGGATATACCTTCTGTTCGTGTAGATTACGTGAAAAATTTAGAGACATACCAAGAAAATTTACATAGAAATGTAGAATTAGTGACTGTAAATATCTTATATACTAAGAATGTTTCTTTGTAGTAAATACCCACTTTATTTTATTTAAGAATGTTCCTTTGCATACATGTTGAGTTCTCGAAATCTATATTTAGCCTAGTGGTCATATGGACCACCAAGACAACAAAGCTGGCGGTCCAAGTTAAAAGTTGGTTGTCGTGCATTTGCAAAAAAGAATTATTTCCATTCATGTAGGTATAAATAAGATACGGCCAATTCCACAAATATTTATTGTTCCATGTGAAATATTGATATACATTTTAATCAGAACCTCTACCGAACACCAGACAGCCAATAAAAAGCCACTACAATTTGTAAGTCAAATATCTGGACTACCACTACATTCGAAATTGGCGGACCTACCTAATGTTCGGTGGCCACTTTTTGAGAAAACTGCATTTAGTGTTTTTCAATGTTTATTCAAAGAAATAAAAATCTCTGATTATATATTGTAGATAAAAGTTATTTTACAATCTTTTTTTAACTTCATGATATTTTCAGTATTTACAAACAGATAAACGACCAGGTAAATAGCGCAAACGTTAAAACATTTGTTTGAGGAAACGTAATATCTGTCAAAATTTTAATTCGCTTAAATATAGGTCTCTCATTTGCTTATCTATGGACTAATCCATTTTTTTTTACTATTTGTCATCTCTACTGCTATTATCATTATAATTATTAATTATTATCATTATAATCATTAATTATTATTATCATAATCATTAATTGATATTATTATTTATTAATTTTTATTATTAATAATTGATATTATTGTTTATTATTATCAAAAGTATGATTATTATCATTATCATTAGTATTATTATTATTCATTATTAATATAATTATTATCATAATTATTATGATTTTATTATTATTATTCATAATCATTAATTGATATTATTATTATTAATTTTTATTATTAATAATTGATATTATTGTTTATTATTATCATATGATTATTATCATTATCATTAGTATTATTATTATTCATTATTAATATAATTATTATCATAATTATTATGATTTTATATTTGTTATCATCGTTATTACCATTTTTATCAATTGAAAAACCTGCTTTGAATGTGTCTTTTTATCTTCTTTTCACACAAGTTTATAAACTAAAAAAGTTTACTAATGTGATGATATTGTATTTACTTGTTACCTTTATCTGGCACAGATCTTGTCTGCGAAAAAGTATAAAATTTCTTTTTTGAGGCCAGTAAAAAAGCATTTACATAAAACGGAAGAGACTCTTTTGCCACCAGCCAATATGTTTTTCATCAGGAAGAGAGACAATTTTGATATCAAACGAAGTGTCACATATATATCTTATACCTAAGTAATATATTTTATGTAAAATATTTTGTATGTATACATGATTAAGCTTTAGGGAAAGGTATGATGTTGACTTCTGCACCAAAAACATTCGTTTTCTGACATATATAAGTAAAAGTTATTGAATATGCTACAAGTGTGAAGTGCAAACAAGTCTTTTAGTGCTAATAACTTATCAGATTTACAAAATTCTACACAGATAAGTGATATTCGACTAAGTCTCTATCGAGGAAATGAGGATAAGATTGTGGCTACGACAGGTGGAACATAGCCGCAGTCGTCTATGTTATAGATATTCCAGAACAGTCAATAAAATAACGATTCCGCTCTTGAAAATTTCATAGGGTATTATGTTCATGTGAGCTATGCTATCAACATAGTTAACAAAACTTTAGATTATTAAGTAAAACATTTCTTCTACAGTTTAAAGTTAATGAAAGCTACTATTATTTTATCTTAAGAATCTCCTGTATGGAATCTGTCTCTCTGAACAAGTTGCCAAGAGCAGGAGCAAAGTTAGTTTCCATAAAAATACGGATTAATGGTTGAAAAAACATTGCTCTACACGTACAAATGATACAAAATAAAGCATCGTGAACGTGGCGTGGGAATGAATGTAAGGTTTCGATGTGAATTATTAATATCTATTTTCCTTGATCAAACAGTTTATATTAAATTTGAAAACAGCACTTTATAAATTTCACGCGTCCGAACTTGCGCTTTTTATATCTTACCTTCATCGGGAACGCTCAAAGCCGAATATTTGAAAGCCAGGGATGTATGTGAACCAAAACAGTTGAAGAGCTTAACAATGTAATTTTAAAACAAAAACGATATTGTTTGGTGATTTGACTGGGGACAATGACATATTTGAGATAGGACATGGACTACGAAACATTTGGGTGTATATCAACCAAATTAGCATTTACTTATTTGGAAATTTATTTACGTGTTTTTTTATGTTTTGTTCATTGTCTGGCATAATAATCTACGGAATCAAATAGTATTTAAAAGTATATGATCTGGCATAATAATCTACTGAATCAAAGAGTATTTTAAAGTTTATGGATATAAGCTCATGGTATTTCGGCGCTCTGGTTAACTCATTTCGTAGAGAAGAGAAATATTGTTAACAATTTCAAGATCACACTAGTTATACCGTTGAAAGTCGGATAATAAATAAAAATTGGACCAACATTTATTTTTTTCAATTTCAAGAACAAAAACATATTTATTATCATACCCCCAGTTCACAATTAGCCACTCTCAAATATTCGGCTTTGAGCGTTCCTGATGAAGGTCAATTCAGAAAAGCGCTTCGGACACATAAAATTTATATACGGACGCATGAAATTTATATAGTATTGTTTTCATTTTTTCCTTAACATACATCAGGGTTTTACCAAAAAACTGTATGGCCTCCATAAAAAAATAAAGATATAATTTCTTGCTTATTTCATCACCATCTATATCTATGACCATGGGTTCGATCCCCGGCCGGGTCAAAATCAAAACTTGAAAAGTAGTATTTACTGCTTTTCCGCCCAGAACGCGACATTAAAGGGTAAGAACAAAGACTGGTCATGCAGGAGTCAGAATAATGTGTCAGAGTATAAATACAAAATGTTCTTAAAAAAGAAGGGATTTCAAACATTAATATCTAGTTTAATCCCGCCATAAATTCATCTGCCTGTCCCTAGTCAGGAACCACGATAGTAGTTTTCGGAAGCGTTTTGTTTTATGGATAATTTGGTCTTGACATACCGTATGGATTCATTAGGGCCATAGGAGCCAGGAACAAGGGGGCTATTACTGCCACTTTCCAAAGTTTGGCCAATATCTTTGACAGTTCATATGTTTATGTTCATAACGTATTGAAAATGTTCTTGATATATTTGTTGCAAAATATAAAAAACAGATATAAAAATGTACTGACAATGTAAAGTTTACCTTTACACGCACGTTAATGAAATAGCAACCCATCTACACAAAAAACAAAACAGGTCTCATGTCCAGACAGCAGTCTATACTTGTATTTGTATTACAAACGACCAAAATAAGCAGCAATTTCGTTATTTAATCCTAGGAATATTTGCAATAATTTGTAAAATGAAACATGCAAATGGTAGATGATATGTCAATCTCAAATCCTGGATATTGAATGAAGGTTTTCCAATTTTATAACAAATAATTCTTAAGCATAGTTATAAGAATGTCTACCCGTCGAGAACTACTCTTTTGCCAGCGAGAAGAAAATAAATTAGGCGACAGTAGTTTACTGATGTTCAAATCTCGTAAATCGATGAGAAGAGACAACACAATGCAACACACATAAAATGAGGGAATCATATGAATCCCAAAAGCAGTAAGACCAGGTGCGTCGACGAAGTAAGCGTCTCTTTGAATGCATTTATCGTCCACCATGCAAATTTAAATTAAATCAAAATGTTACAATCAGGAATAGGACGCAGTCGGTACAATTACAGATCAGACGACTTTACTGGTATCTAAAGAAATAAGACCGCGAAAACATGTCGCTAATAAGTTGAGATATCGACCCATCGTTTCGATCAACCACTTCTCGTGATGGTGATCGTAAAACTTAAGTAGTATCGATTTCAATTTTCCTACCTCATAACTCTGTTGGGGCAGATTTTGTGTACGGAGCTCACCTTTGTAAATATATTCCGTATAGTAATAGTGAAGTGAAGTTTTCATTACTGGAGACATTTAAAGCAACTGTCTCTTCGCGACTACTAAAACCTAGCGCATACCTCAAGCGCGCATAAGATGAACTCATCATCAGACATTATTCCTGGTACTCTATGGATACAGATACAGATTAATCTATGAATCGTTTATGTACAGCAGTATAATGCATGCGTATCAATATATAACCATTTATATGGTTTTAAATATGTCAGATATTTAGATATCATGTAAGGTGGCAAACAATATTTCGGGTTATGTTTTCTGAAATATATCGGTAGAACCCTATTCTACTTTTACGCTAACCTTTAGTCAGCTCTAAGTTCAGATAAGATGGATTAATATTTTTATTTTTATTATTTTCTGAAATCAAACGAAAAGATTAGAATTCTAATATATAAACTGAAATCACAAGATGAAGATTAACATCCCTGTTTGCATTTTCTATATCTGCAAGACAAACAAGGGACAAAAGTCCTTGATATTCGATATACCTTCTGTACGTGTAGATAACGAGTAAAAAATGAAGACACACCACGAAAATTTGCATGAATTTTTTTTTAAACAAAAATACCGAACTCCAAGGCAAATTCAAAAAGGGAAAGTCTATTGAAACTGACAAAATCAAACGCTATCAATGAACGAACGGAACAAGTGAAAAACAACTGCCATATTCCTGACAGCGCCTTCATACGGAGTATATATCTCCCAGTTGATACAATATTCAAGGATTTGTATTTCCTAATATGATTCTTGATAGAGGGTTGCTGCTCACAAGGAAGCTATTAAACCAAGTGTTGAAGTCGAAATCATCTCTTCGTAAATTTTACGGACGCCATCACGAGTTGGTTGATCTTTATGGAATATCTGTTTCACAGATGACGACGAATATGTTCCAATTGTCGTAACTATGTTCCCTTCCCCTTTTCTGCGAACGTGACCTACCGAATTAGACTTATCACCAGGTTTGTACTTACATGAGTAACACATTTGGTGCCCCATGTGGAGCAGGATCTGCTTACCCTTCCGGAGCACCTACGATCAACCCATTTTTTGGTGGGTTTCGTGTTGCTCAGTCTTTAATTTTCTCTGGTATCTTTCGCCTCTCTTTTGGTACAGGCATTTCCCGAAGAAAATGGAAGGTTAACCTGGTTTTATAGCTGGCTAACAACCCACTCCCCCCCCCCCCCACTTGTATGACAGTTGTTTATAGTTTTGTTATATAGACAAAATTGGGCGAGCAACCCAGTGTAGGATTAGAACTGATCGTGCATGTAAACATTTCATAATGTTTCTTTCCAATAAAAACCCACTGTATTTTATTTAAGACTATGCCTTTACGTACATGTACATGTTGAGGCCTTGAAATCTATTTAGGGCCTAGATGGACGAGTATTCTAAGTTGTCCAACTACTGTATCCCTAGCCTGTCAACACTGAGGTTGTGGTTCGAGTCCCACACATGGTAGGTGCGTTCGACTCCAATCTCAATTGACTAGGATTGTCAGTTTTCCTACCGAAGGTCGGTGGTTCCTTCCGGGCACTCCGGCTTCTGCCGCCAATAAAAACTGGCCACCTCGAAATATTCAACAGTGTTGACAATGGCGTTAAACACCAATCAATCAATCGAAATCTGTCATTATGACCAGTAAGACTACGATGCGGTGGTCCAAATGAAAATTTGGTTGTCTTGCATTTGTAAAACAATTTCCTATCAATTATTTCTATACATGTAGGTGTATATAAGATAAGGCTAATTCAATAACAATTATATGGTTCAATGACAAATATCACGAACTATAAAAATATGAAGATGTGGTATGACTGCAAATAAGACAACTCTCCACAAGAGACCAAATGACACAGAAATTAACAACTATAGGTCACCGTACGGCCTTCAACAATCCGCATAGTCAGCTATGAAAGGCCCCGAAATGACAAATGTAAAACAATTCAAACGAGAAAACTAACGACCTTATTTATGTACAAAATAATGAACGAAAAACAAATATGTTACACAGCAACAAACGACAACCACTGAATTACAGGCTCCTGACTTTGGTATACATTATTTTTTAGGGGACAGCTGAAGCCCGCCTCCTGGTGTTGAAGACATATTGGATGGTTTTGGGCTGTTTTCTGCTCTTTGATCGGGTTGTTGTCTCTTTGACACATTCCTTGTTTCCATTCTCAATTTTATTTTCATTGTAATCAGAACCTATTCTGAATACCAGACAGCCTAAAAAACCCTCTACAAGCTTTAAGTTGGACATCAAGACCACAACCACATTCGAAATTGGCGGTTCTTCATGTACTTAATTTTTGGTGGTCAGGACCGATAGGAATGCCACTTTTCGAGGACACTGTATTGAATGCTTTTTTATGTTTATTAACAATTAAAAACTTTTCTGAATTTATATTTATGGATACAAGCTATTTCTAACAAAATTTTTGAAAAGTTTTTTTTTCAGGATTAACACACAGATATAAAAAAAAATAATTACATGTAAATAAAACTCATCTTAGATACCAGGGTTGATTTATTTTAACGCCAGACGCATGTTTCGACTACAAAAGACTCATAAGTGACGCTCGAATCAAAAAAGTTGAAAAAGCCAAATAAAAGCTAAATATGTAATTTAGCGCAAACGTAATACCATTTGTTTGTACAAACATAATAACTAAAAATTTTAATTTTGATTCTTTGTATCTTCTTTTCAATCAAGTTTTAGAAACTAAACAGGTTTACTAACGTGGTTATATTGTATTTACCTTGTTACCTCTATCTGGCGCAGATCCTGTCTGTGAAAAAATGCTACAATGACCTTTTTATATAAGACAAGAAAAAAGCTTTTACATGAAACGGAAGAGACTCTTTTGCCACCAGCCAAACTGGTTTTTATCAGGAAAACAGTAAATGATGATATCAAAGTAAGTAATATGTTTTATGTCAAATGCTTTGCTTGTTTACATGATTTGGCCTGAGGGAAAGGTAGGATATTGACTTTTGCATCCAAAATATTCGCTTTCTGACATTTTATAAGTCAAAGTGTTTTGAATGTGGTACATATATCAAGTATTTTTCAATTCGTTTTCGCTTTTGATTTTGCCATTCGATAAAGGACTTTCCGTTTTGAATTTTCCTTCGAGTACGGTAGTTTTGTTATTTTACTTTTTAGTGCAAAAAATAATTAGGATACAAAACGCTCTAAACAACAACGCACTTCTTAGTCTTTGGTCATGTCAATAGCATTGGCGATGACTATTGTTAACGTCAATACCTAATTTTATTTTTTGTAGTATTGTATATTGATTTACTCAAAGATAACAAATTTTTTTGGCAGTGAGACTACTAACAGATTTGCAAAACCAACCACTACACCCTTTATAGATGGAGTTAACCAAAAATTCAGTTTGGCCTATCGAATGTTTGACAGCATGATTTGGTCATTTAATTATTAGCAGACATATGTAGAAAAGAGCTCTGCCAATTTTTAGGGTAATGACTGGTCTTATTATATGAAACCAAAATCGGATTTCAGAAACCGCCAATCAAGCCCAGCTACAGGATTTTTCGAATTCACGATGTCGGAAAAGGACCTTTTTCTCTTGGACTGCCAAAACAGATTCTGTATCGTATCATTACTTTAAATATTAATGTGTTAACTATCCTTATAATTGATAAGTTATGTTTTTCCGGAAAACATGTTGACTACTTTATCATTTCTTGTTAATCGGGAAACAGACATTTATGAAAATGTCAATCAGTTGATGAATGCATGTGAATATTTTCACCATGTGCTTTATTTCTGATAGGTAAGAAATTTTCAGCATGCGCTCTTATAGATTTAAATGGATACATTTATATAAACAAATACAGTGATAATAAAGAGCTCTTTCTCTCCAAAGATCATCAATGGCTGAAAACAACTTAGAATAGTGAAGTGAACTTTTAAAACAACATTAAAGTGCTTGTTGCATTTGTGGACCAAAAACAAAGATTGATTTGCATTCCCAAGAAACAAAGAAGAAAATTGTTTGGTGGAAAATAACTTTAGATTTAAAAAGTGAAGGTTATAACTTCAACGTTTATCAGGTTGACACATAGAGGGAAAATCTAACCAAAAATATCGAGATACCTTTTATACTTATGATAAGAGATTAAAAGCAAACACACATTACTATTCAATGAACTGTCTGACATTTATGATTGCAGACCAAATGCTACTCAAGTCGTAACCATAAGTGCACTTTTTACAAAACTGGCAATGGCGTTGACACGACACAGAGGCTGTAAAATCTCATTAAAGATAACAGACTTGTTATTGGAACGCCAGACGCGCGTTTTGTCTACATGCACTTCAGCAATGGCGCTCGATTAAAAGTTGTCGAAAGGTCAAATCAAGTGCGAAGCTGAAGAACATTGAAAACCAAAAATTTCAAAGTGATGCCAAATATGGCTAAGGACATCTATGGCTGGGGTTTAACCATCTGTCGTCTGCTTATTGCCATTCTTCACTAAGATTCTTACATATGATAAATTTGTTTTATATTGATGAACTTTCAAAGCTATTTAAAACTGCATATCGGTTGTAAACACACTTCTCTCAAAATCCACTCCCTGTTTAATAAAAAACTCAAACTATATAAAATACCTTAAATCAATGGTGTAGATAAAAGTGAAAGAAAATGTGTGGGGCATCAGTGAATCATCAACCAAACGAGACACAAAAATAAGATCTGCTCCTCAGGATTAACAGATGAGGGTTTGACTCAAATTTTCTATCAATCTATCCAGTTCCATAAAAAACAATTGCAAAATTTTCCATGAATACCACAAGTATGATAAAGCAAAAACTTTTATCAGTAATTAACAATTACATATAGAAAATGAAAGATGTTTTAGAAAAACATAATATTCAACACGACTGATGGAACAACAAAATTACCAATGAAACCAATGCATGGTATTTATATTTATAATTATACATACTTAAAATTACTTTATTCGATATGCATTCAATATAGTCATTTGTATGTGCGCATGGCATAAAGTAAAACTTATCACTCCTATTATTTCAAATGAAAGAAAACAACATAACACTAAGTAACTATATTACATTGAATGTAGAAAACAGGTATGACCAATTTCTTCCGAGTTTATTTTAAAAACTATTTATTTTCAAAAGTCTTTTATTACTTTCATTGACAGTATCATAGATTTATATATATATATATATATATATATACTCAAGATATACTAACAAATAAATTTGTTTTTAAACAAATAACCGAATTATAAATACTTAAACATGGCTAGCTGAAAATGTAATTATGAAATATTATTAAATAGAGAACAAAAGCCTTTACACCAAAAGCAAAATAATATCGGAAGTAAACCAATGTGTTGTCTTCAAGATACCAAAAATATGTGTTGGTTGACCGTTGTGGAATAACCGTTTCACAGATGATATCGGATATGTTCCTTATGTCGTACCTACAATACCCTCCCTTTTCACGAATGTGACTTACCGAATTAGACTATTTACCGGATTTGTAATAACATAAGCAACACGACGGGTGCCACATGTGGAGCAGGATCTGCTTACCCTTCCGGAGCACCTGAGATCATCCCCAGTTTTTGGTGGGGTTCGTGTTGCTTAGTCTTTCGTTTTCTATGTTGTATCATCTGTACTATTATTTGTCTGTTTGTCTTTTTATTTTTGGCCATGGCGTTGTCAGTTTGTTTTCGATCTGTGAGTTTGACTGTCCCTCTGGTATCTTTCGTCCCTCTTTTAGATTTGTAATATCATAGCTAAACTGTCTTTAACAGAATTCATTATGTAAACCACTTAGTAACATTTTCATTTCATGGGTTCATGTATAAATTAAGGCCACAGTAGCGTAGTTTCTCGTTCGAATTGTTTAACTTTTGTCATTTCGGTGCCTTTTATAACTTACTATGCGGTATGGGTTTTGCTCATTGTTGAAGGCCGTACGTTGACCTATAAGTGTTAACTTCTATGTCATTTGGTCTCTGGTGAAGAGTCGTCTCATTGGCAATCATACCACATCTTCTTATTTTAGGAAGATACAAATCAAGGTAACGAATTTAGGAGCACCGTTTTATGCATGTCAATAAGGCTGTATGATAATCATAATCCACTTTCACTTTTTGATGTTGACCCCATGGATATAAATAATTCAGGTTAAACTGGGTATACATCTCTGTCATTTTCGTCTTAACCTCGAAGTTAAATAAAGCGCTAGAAATATATACATTTGTTCTTATTTATTGTTTGTTGAAATAAATATATATATCTTTGACCCTTGGTAATGTCCTGTCGCAATTATTTAAGTGTGTCAAGAAAGTTGTTAAGACGCTTTCTCGCAAAGATATTTTCATATATTAAATTTATCAGCAACAACAAATAAGGCGAAAGACACACCGGGGGCATTAAAACGTCAGGAGTCGAAGAAAAACTCGCAAATGCTTACATTAGTACCAGTGGATTATCGGATATATCCAATCAAGATATTTAAATTATCGATAATTTTAGTATCGAGATTGGATAAATCCGATAATTCACGAGTGACTATGTAACAATCTATTTCTCAAATGATCAAACTAGTAAATCAATTTTGATTTGAAACGGTCATTTTGCTCCTAATAGACTGAATGATAAATTATGAAGTCAATTCCAGTCTTTCAGTCAATTTTTAGACTTATCTACTGCGGTATATTTAGGACTTTCTTAACAACACACACACAAATGATATAGTTTTCGTTAGTACACAACACGTGTCTCCAGAATAACCTTTATTGGGTTCGTTCGTGATTCGGAGAATTTCTTATTGACCTCGGTAGGGAATCAAGGGTGAAGACTTATATGTCTAGGACACGATAATGAAAATTGTACTACTAAACAAAATAACATGATTTAGTTTACAGCTTTGAAAAGGATGAGAGAAAAAAAGGTTATATTCTCATACTTGCTTCAAGGTAGGTTATAATGTCGATAGAAAAATATTTTTGGGATTTCATCAAAAGATTTAATTAGCTTTCAGAGCATACCGAAGGTATATCTTCTTCGTCACAGCATATATAAGGGTTGGGAATTGAACCTTTCATGGACAGGACAACCGGCGACCATAAAGATAAATTAAATGTAACTATAACCAATAAAACTAGAACTATGAACAGAACTCCTTGAATTCAAAATATTATTTCAGAAACCTTTACTATCAAATACTGACACAACCAACAAATAATTTAGATCAAAATCGTTTTACTCACATCCGAATTATTTAATTGTTGTTGATATTAGAAGAACATGTTATTTCTTATTTTTGATTCTAAGATACTTACATAATAACTAATCACAGAACTAGATTCTCGAAAAATATTCAACGAGTAACAAAAAATAATCAAGTCACGAATTTGCGTAGCGCATTAGTTAGTTATCAATATTGTTCTGTCATGAGTTGAATATTTATAAAATAACTAATCAAATAATTAAACTGTGGAAAAATACTCAACGAGTGACCGAACAGCAAATTAATTCTATTAATTTTCAGTATTGTTCGGACACGACGAGTTAAATGTTTTTCGATATTTCAATTCTTGAATTATTTATTCTTTTTATTACATTGACCATGGACTTATATTAATTGAAATAAAGAAGAAACTGGAGAAAAATAAATTAGTTTTCCTCGCGATCTCGTTTTGATGCAACGTCATCGAAATTTTTTGACAACACCTCTTATTGCATAACTTTAGAGGAGTGAAATAATAGGTTTTCATTTCACTCGGAAATCACTGTATTTTATTGCAACCAATGTAATATTTTTCGTGTTTAAATTTTAGGATCAGTTATTTTTTTTTTACTTTTGATGTATTGAAAGTAGCAAATGCAAGAAACGATATTTTTTCTTCTCGTTCTCACTTTGTATGCAACTTCGTTGACAACACATAATGCTTTTATTGTGATAATAACTCATCAAACGGTACTTAGCTACGAAACAATTTTCTTTAGACTGTCTGAATATTGTGGATATTTTGTCACGAATGTGACCTACCGAATTAGACTATTTACCGGATTTGTAATAACATCAGCAACACGACGGGTGCCATATGTGGAGCAGGATCTGCCTTACCCTTCCGGAGCACCTGAGATCACCCCCAGTTTTTGGTGGGGTTCGTGTTGCTTAGTCTTCAGTTTTCTATGTTGTGTCATCTGTACATTTATTTGTCTGTTGGTCTTTTTATTTTTGGCCATGACGTTGTCAGTTTGTTTTCGATCTGTGAGTTTGACTGTCCCTCTGGTATCTTTCGTCCCTCTTTTGTGCGTTTTGTGTTTGTGTTGGAAGACAAAACAGCCACCAATGTGGTATTGGTATGACATAAATGGTACACGGGAGTTGTTAAGAATGAAAATATACATTCATCTACATTTAACGCCGTGCTATGCACAGAGTCAAATAGTAAATAATCATGTCACGATCACAACCTAACTTAAAGACTCCCCTGAACATTTTATGGTCCCTACTATATACTTGCCTCCTAAACTACATACAATTCGGCTCTCTAGTAAGTGCACGTGCTTTTGATGGTCCGTTCAATTTGATCAACAGTTATGATTTTTCGACAATGTGGACTACACTTACCGCACAATCTTATCAAATAGATATTTTCTTATCAATTTAAATTGTCCTTTGAAAAATCTGATTGCAGATTAATTTGTTGCAACTCATATAAAGTCTTCTTCTATAATGAAAAAAGAACATATGCTAAATATACTTACTTGAACTATGATGAGATGAGTAAAGTTGTAAATTTTTTCCTTGACAACTTCTTCGTATGTTGCGGCAATACAGTTAATCGACAGGTTGTAGGCATTCCTATGGGCACCAATTGCACCCCTTTAATAGACGATTTGTATTTTTATGAATCACAGTAAAGATCCGTCTGAATTACATTTAATTGAACAAACAAAAAACAAACAACAAAAAAAACCGTACCGTTTAATACTTTGATGATATTTTTGCTTTAAATACCCAAAGGAACTTACTGTAAATAAACTCATCATGGATACCAGGATTATGTAAACAAATTTAATACAGACAGCAGTAAATATCTTTTTTAGATTTCGATATTTCAAGGGAAACTCTATACCAAATTTACAACAGGATGGACCATTTCCTTTGTTGAAAATAAAAACATTCACAGGTGTAGTCAGATACGACAAAAATGTGAAAAATTACAGGTCAGCATACGGCCTTTAACAATTAACAAAGCGCATACCTTATACTATATAATTACGAATCATCACACAGAATGACAACATCTGAAACAATTTGAAAAAGAAAACAACGAGCTGAAGTACACTAAAACAATAAAAGAATCATAATTATGGTAAACACCAACCAACGAAATCATTCGTCAAAGAGACTTTTAGACGGCACATAAATTTAAGAATGTTTGTGAGCGATTAACCATTCCTCTAACTTTGACAGGGTGTAACAACAAAACATAAGAACAAACCATAAAGATCAGGTGAAAAGGGCTTGATTTATAATTATAAATTCCCCCCACCTTAGCAGCATTATACTAACTTCACATGCATATGGGATATGCATTTCCCAACTCATTCGGTATTCAAGAGCTTGCAGCTGTTACTCAGACTTTATAAAACGTCACCCGTGTCCGACTAGAAAATGATGAATAAGAGTTATGTAAAAGAACGTCTCGTCCTTTTTCTAAAAAAAAAAAAAAAACGCTTATCGGAAGATACCAAGATCTTGTTTATAAATATTCCGTATTTATTTCACAAATATTACATGATGATCTTGAAGTATAGATTCTAGGTACTGACGATGTTTATCATCTTAATTACGTGTTATAGCGCTCTTTTTATTTGTCTTTGTATATTTCTAACCTTTACGTTCTTGATGCTGATTGGTTGAATTGTTTAGGTGTCACCTTAACAGTAATTTCTTTCTTTAAACTACTAATATTTCAACATCTTAGGAAGTCAAATTATAACTAGACTTATTGCGAATTGCTAAAATTTTCAAATCAAAATCAAGATATTGACTGTAAATTAATTAAACGGCAAAATGCCATTTCTAAAAAAGAATACATAGTGATATAGTGTTTCCTACTTCTGACAGGCATAAAATACATTTGCAGTGTCTATTATATAATAGGTTTAACTTTCTTTGTCGATGCAGGATGTAGTTGAAGCAACATAGAAAACACCATTTCTAATTTGTAGAAGTGAATTTGAAATTCAACTTTCCCTTAATCAGTTTACTAGCTATATAATTATCTATAAATGTATCTAGTTTTTGGTGACTAACTTAATGGAAAAATAAAGGCCGTTATTTTTGTTAATATTAATCATGAAATTACAAACACAATGACAAGAAAAGACGGAAGAGTTTTTGTCATGTTAGCAATCAAAATACCTATTGAAATATCAAAGTTTTGCTCCCAAAATTCTCCCTAAAAGCCCGAATCCCGCACGAACTATTTCTATTTGCATTTTTGCAGTTTTAAGGTTTGTGTTTCTGGGGCCTTATATTGACTACTTATCGTTTTGTCACGTAGAACAGGTATAAAGCTATCCTTTTGCAGATGGTGGTATTTAAGGCAACTGTATGAGTTGTTATGATTGGCTGTTTAATTAGCAGGATGCGTGATTGCAGTAATTTGATGATGTAAAAAACTTCCTTAGCACTAAATGAAATATTTACTACTTAAAATGTCCTGTAACAAATCAGGAATATGGCAGTTGTTATCAAATAGTTCGTTTCTATGTATGTTGCATTGGCGTTTGTTTTTGTTGCACTTCAGTGTTTCTGTTGTTCCGTTGTTTTCCTCTTATAGTTGATGTGTTTCCCTCGGTTTTAGTTTGTAACCCAGATTTGTTTTCTCTCAATCGATTGATGACTTTTTAACAGCGGCATACTACTGTTGCCTTTATTTTTTTGGTTATTAAAAACTGAATCACTGACAAATATTTAGGTTTTCACTCATTTTTATCATTTTTACTGGAATTTCTGAAATAAGGCGCTATTTGTTAAAAATACGGCATTAATATTTTAAAGTGCGCTTGATGAGTGACTATTAACCTCTGTTCTAAAAGTTTGTCATATTTCCATCCGTAGTTTTATTATTTAAAAGACAGAATATGCAAATATGTTAACAATACTTTTCTCAAACGTTTACTTTTGAACTTTGAATTCTTATTGAAAAAAATACAAACCTTCATTTAAGTAGACATTCTGTTCATTTTACCATTATCAATTAGAAACTAACTAACAATGTAAAAATAAAAGCCAATAATGTGGAAACTAATAACAAACAGTAGTATAACAAACAGCCAACTATGTGGTAACAAACGGTCAACCATGTGGTACCTAACAGCCAACAATGTGGAAACAAATAGCCGACAATATGGTAACAGCCAACAATGTAATACCTAACAGCCAAGAATGTGGAAACAAAAAGCCAACAATATGGAAACTAGCAGCCAACAATGTTGTAACTAAAAGCCAAGGATGTGGTAGTAAACCTCCAACAATGTGGCAACAACTGGCCTAGAATGTAGTAACGAAAAGCCAAAGATAGGGTAACAAACAGCCAACAATGTGATAACTAACAGCCAATTATGTTATAAAAACATCTAGTAATGTGGTAACAAGCAGCCAACAATTTTATTACAAACAGCCAACAATACAATTGTGAAATGACGTAATACTAAGCGGAAGATCCTAAGAATGAACAATGAATAGTAGATTATCAAATCATTACCACATCTCAGCTCAAGGTTTCAACTTAAAATTTAAATGTCCTTGCAATGGATTGGCTACCTAAACTACACAAAAAAAAAGTCAAATGTCATTTCATCCAAGCTGTACTACAACTAATCTTTCAGATCCTTTTACTCATGTTTACATATCATAATTTTTTGAAAAAGCATACAAATAATGAATTGAGTTTTTATTGTTCTTTGGATATTTTGGATGAATTAAGCGGTTCTGATGGTCCTATCAATTCGGTTGACATTATATGACTTTTCTACTTACCATCTGTAGTATCAAAAAATAATTTTCGTCACCTTGATGACGTGTTTGCATCAAATAACAAAAGATTTTCTCAATGTCAAAATTTTTGCCCGACAAACTGACATAATCACAATAAAATTACGATGATCAGTCAATTGGGAAAATGAGGTGATGACATTGATGCATTGTTATGGATGGATTGCTGTTTAACATCTATTTGCAAATTATTTGTATATTCAGGACGAAACACGTTTATATGTCCCAGCTATTAACCCTGTTTTCTTCTGAAATGATACAATGATCAGAATTGAAAAAAATATAAACCTTTTATTAGTTAGTCATTCTGTTCATTTTACCATTATCAATCACAAATCAACTAAAAGTGAAAGCATAACAGCCAATAATGTGGTAAATAACAGCAAACAATGTTATAACAAAAGCCAACAATGTGGTGACAAACGGCCAACAATGTGGTAAATAACAGCCATCAATGTGATAACTCACAGCCAATAATGTCGTATCAAACAGCAAACAATGTGGTAACAAACGGCCAAAAATGTGGTAACAAACAGCCAAAAATGTAAACAACAAACAGCCAACAATGTAGTAACAAACGACCAACAATTTGGTAACAATCAACCAACAATGTGGTAACTAACAGCCAATAATGTGGTAACAAATAGCCAACAATGTGGTAAAAACGACAAACAATGTGGTGAGAAACGGCCAACAATGTGGTAACTAGCAGCCAACAATAGTATAAAAAACATCCAACCATGTGGTAATAATCATCCAACAATGTAGTAACAAACTGCCAGCAATGCGGTAACAAATGTCAAACAAATGTCAAACAACAAGTAAGAAACAAATAGACGACAAAGTGTTAACTATCAGCCAATAATGTGCTACCTAACAACCAACAATATGAACACAAAAAGCCAACAATGTAGTTATGAACAGCCAACAGTGTGGCAACAAACGGTCAACAATCTGGTAACAAACATTTAACTATGTGATAACTAACAGCCTTCAATATGATATCAAACACTTAAAATGTGGTCAAAAAACGGCCAAGCATGTTATAACTCACAGCCAGCAATGTGGTGACAAACAGCACACAATGTTGTAACAATCAACCAACAATGTGATAACTTACAAGCAACAATGTTGTAACAAACAGCCAACAATGTGGTACAGACCTTCTAAAATTCAAACTGACCACACGCACGATACACGCATGCACGATACACGCACGGTGAATGCACGATGAATGCACGGTGAATGCCCGATACACGATACACGCACGATGAGCGATGAGCGTTACACGGAGGATTAACGAAAAATGAATGATGAATGATGAACGCACGATACACGCACGATGCACGATGAATGATGAACACACGATACACGCACGATGAATGATGAATGATACACGCACGATACACGCACGGTGAATGATTCATTATCGAATGAACGATAAGCGCTTTATACACGATTTTCAAAGCCATTTTATTTGGAATTGCATTTAAAATTGATGTATGCTAATGAAAATATATAAGGGTATATAAATTTTAGATATCTAGCTTTCCGTGTTAAGTGGTCGACAATTTTATTAAAAACATTCCATGTCTTGAAAAAATTAATTGTCGTATATCCTTTAGTGTATTTACAATATCAATGAGTTTTGTCAAATTATAAAACTCATCGATTTTTATAATTCTACTTAATATTAAAATAAGATAAAAAAAATATTTATAAATTGCTACATTTTAAAGAGTGCCGATTCCAGCCATTTTTAAAAAGAGGGTTCTCAACCCAGGATAAAAGGGGTGTTTCAAACCATATGTCCCCATTCAAAAGCATTAATCGTCAAAAAAGGGTGTTTCAACCCCCAGGACCAACCTCCCCCTTTTTTTATCTGCCTTAATTTGTAACCTTAACTAATTGTTTATCATTTGTTTACGTTCAGAAATTTATGAAATATTTGCATGTTTCGAAGTTTAGTATGACGTCCATTATCACTGAACTAAAATACATTTTTGTTTAGGGGCCTGCTGGAAACGCCTTCGGGTGCGGGATTTTCTCGCTGTGTTGAAGACTTATTGGTGGCCTTCGGCTGTTTTCTGCCGGTACGTCTAAACACTGCTAAGGACTCTGTAGTGCACTAAGGACTTATAATATGTCACTGAGGACTAGAAGGGGTGGTGTTACTTGTATACTGTTTTCATATTATGGTAGAGATAGATTTTTAATACGTATATAATTAATTATTTTTCATTTTTTTAAGGTAATCGTGTAATCAGTTATGTAATTTGACACGTGTCTTATGGTTCAGTGATTTTCGGTAAAATCAAAGAAAAACCGGCACGTGCCTAATATAATAAAGAAGATGTGGTATAATTGCCAATGAGACAACTCTCCACAAGAGACCAAATGACACAGAAATTAACAACTATAGGTCACCGTACGGCCTTCAACAATGTGCAAAGCTCATACCGCATAGTCAGCTATATAAGGCCCCGAAATGAACATTGTTCAATTATCATTTGCGATTGTTTTATTTATTAAATTTGAATTCATGCATTAAATATCAATCTCTACCATGATATGAAATTTGTTTACATGGTATAGCACCCCTTTCAGTCCTTAGTGGCATATTATAAGTCCTCAGTGCATTAAGGAGTCCTTAGTTGTGTTTAGACACACCCTTTTCTGCTCTTTGGTCGGATTGTTGTCTCTTTGACACATTCTCCATTTTCATTCTCCATTTTATTCAATTGGTTGTCATTCTCTTTATCTTTCTCTATGATGTTTTTGCAGACAAAAACAATTCGCAGAATTAATCTAAATAAGCAGACATTAAACTCTTTCTTCTAAAACTTTTAGCATTAAAACCCAATTGCATGAAATTGAATTAGGATGACCTTAATAATATTTACCTATACAATGATTTTTTTACAGAATTTTATATAATTGTGGAATTCTTTCTCTTTATCGACACATTAATTGATGCCGTAAAATGTTATTTTTCGCGACGTCAAACTGAAATATCGGGAAAAGAAACATTTTTCGAGATTTAACCATTAGCTTAAAAACGAGCAAATGGACCCCTCTTTTTAAAATGACATTTGGCTTGATACTGTATGAAGATTATTCGTTCCAAATTTTATGAAGAAATAACCGCCTCTTTTTTCAACTAGATAAATATACAACAAAAATGCCGGTTTTTTTTTTCTAAAATCAATTTCTTTTAACAAAAATTAATTATTACCAAAGAATTGTAAGTACACAAATGTAGAACCCAATTTTGTAACAAAGATATTCCTAATCTCTTTACCGAAATCCGCATATGTTTATCTTTTGAAACAAAAAAGTTAAGGATGTCTGTTCAAAGGACAGAAATGTCCAAGAAACCGAAATTTTTAAGTAAATGTCGAAAAATTCAAACCCATTTAACTTTTAAATTTAGCACATGAAGATATAATTTTTATTACATATTCAAATTGATTTTTGTAAAAAATAGCTTGTATGTGAACTTTCGTAAAAAATCACTGTGGGTTTAAAGCTGTATCATATGCCCATAATTGCCCTAAAGCTAAATGTCATCGTCAGATAATGAGGGTTTGAATGGTGTTCTATCATTTTAGGCATTTTTTTCTATTCGTTATACCATAGATATAATAGCTATTATATCTATGGTTATACCTTTTGCCGATCATTCTTTATTCACTATATTCTAGTACCTCATCATACTCTATTCTATATATTTGTCTGGTTATTTTCTGTATTCTTTATTTTTTTTGTCAATAATTTTCTTTTCTGTAAACCCCCATCCACACCCTTATGTATAATGGAAGACGATAAACATTTTAATATATATACCACCCGTTGTCACTTCTCACCTGACATACAAACCACATGTTGTTATTTCTCACCTGGACACAGGACTTATATATATATATTACGTAATAGTAACGAATGTAAAATTATCGATATAGTAAATTCAGAAGAATATAACCTGTATCAACGCACTGGCTTGTTAAATGTATTTTGATCTGACAACACGAATATATTTGTTTATCATATTTTAAGTTTATTCAAAATTGAGAATGGAAATGGGGAAATGTCAAAGCGACAATAACCCGAAAAGAGCAGATAACAGCCGAAGGCCACCAGTGATATTTGATCACGTTTGTTTTAGTTCCGAAAAAGGCAAAAACTATCGTATTTTCAAAAAAATCTCTAAACGGATGATGGAAGTTTTAACGACCTTGACTGGCTATACAGCCCTCGCACGGTCGGTCTCTAAAAGTTGCTGAAAAGTTGCTGAATTTAAGAGCCTATATCAAGAGATAGGCTTTACCTAGCTTTAGGGATTTAAAAAAAAATAACCATTTAGGAACCAGATTGAGGTTACATCACGGAAATATATTTTAAATGAAAAGGTGCAACTGGATGCATCCCTAAAATCAAATTAAAAAAATATATATATAAAATGACGGTATTCGTCAATCAGACAGCAATCCAACATAAACACAAGTGGGTTACATGACATCTAGAATAAGAGGTTTAAGCATAACCCCGCTGGTATCAACTTTCTGAGTTCTGAGTATAATTCAATATACATGTAGGACTCTGAAACGTGAAATATACGAAAGTTTTTTTTACATACGATTGAGAGTGGCATTCCCTAAATATATACGGGTCCACAAACTATTCTTGTTATAATATAACGGTAAATGAGGATCTCATTAGAGGAACAAAGTAAAGATACATGTTGAAGCAAGAATAATTTCCACATGCAGAACATTAAAAAGAACGATCTCTCAATTAGTATATGCAACTGTAACAAATACATCCATAGACAATGACACTAGTAAATGCTTTATATACTGACATTGAAACAAATATACTGCTCATAATAATTGCACATCTGTAGACTTTAATCTAGGTATCCCGCGTTATATAAACCATCGCACACCATCGAACGGCTCATCACATTTTGGCGCAGACCAGCGCACTTCACGCGTGACCATCAAACTTCATGATCCCCATTGCACCTCCGAGTCATACATATATATACATTTCTTTTACTTGATTTTAATAATTGCAAACACTTTTATACTGATTTTCTGATAATGGTTTTTATTGTATTAAAGTAATAATTTTAATTCCCGCAGGTATTGCCCAAAGAAATCAGGTTTATTAAGGGTTTACACATCTTCATAGCTAAAATATTTTGATACTTATGTCACGAACAGATATCTATGACAAACATTTCTTAAATTGTCAGTATATAAATTTAGATTTTTTTTTAAGAAACGTAGGTTCAGGTACAGCAGACTAAGTTGGCCTTTCATGGATTGAAGGCTTATGTAAAAACAAGAAAATGTGGTATAATTGCTAGTGAGACAACTATTCAAGAAAGTTCAAATCAAGAGGAATGTTAGCAATTATATCTATACGACCTTCAATAATGAAAAAATACGGAAACCGTAAAGTCGGTTATTAAAGGCCCCGCCCCGACATGAAAAAATATGAAACAATTCAATTGAGCAAACTAACGGCCTTCTTTATAACAAAGCAATCTTGCCACAAAAAAAAGCCCAAATATATAACAGAATTGAAGTTATGACAACCACCGAACTACGTGCTTTTGACTTTGGACAGACACATATATACAAAGAATGTTGTGAATGTGTAGGTCCTTTATTGGTCATATAGTTCTACACTGTTATCTTTTTTATACATTCTTTGGCTTTCAAATATTTAGCATTGAGCGTTCCTAGTGAAAGTAAATCCAGAAAAGCGTTACGGATGCATGAAATTTATAAAGTGTTGTTTTGTGAGGGGATCAAAACGTAGGGATTTGAATGAGTGTTTTATATGTGCAATAATATCGGCCTCCTAACTTTAGTGCAAATCTGCAGTTGTTTCATATATTTGATATGCAAATTATCACAAAACTAAAAGGATAAGATGGATGAATTAATAGTTGATCGTTTAACGTCCAATGGCAACTATCAGATGTATTATTAGGGGAGAACAATAATCACGATATAATTATGAACATTGGCAATCATACCACATCTTCTTTTGATAAGGACGTACATGTGTAGATTTTCGTCTTTTACTGTAAACGACAGTGTCCCCGGGAATCAAAGCCGAAATTAAATTTGTGTAAATTTCTGAAACATACATTTCATTATTTAACCAATGTATAAAGCAAAACAAATAATACCGTTTTGAGCTATAAGGATACAGACAAGACATAACGGTTCACCTTTTATAATGTGGAACCAATTTGAGAGTCAAACGTAAACTACTACATGCATATTTCATGGATGAATCATGTATTTTGTATTATTCCCAAACAATGAGAGCTCGGATGAAAAGGAATTGGAATGATTTAAAAACACAAGTTTATGATAAATGTACTCCATCTCATTCATTGGTGATTAAGTTGAATATCATATGGTGTACTTTTTGTACGTATTACTAGATAAAAGTTGCATACGAAACTTCAATGAATTGTTTGTATTTTTCAAAATAACTAAAAACGAAAAAAAAAAATCTATCGGATAAATTTCTATGAGACAAAACTTATCCCTATTGGAGTCAAATTGGTCATATGGATTCGTAAAGGAAAAAAATATCCTCAGTAACGGAACAAAAAATAAACCCCATGGTAAAAAAAATCCGCCATTCTTTAATAATCCTAGAAGGTTAACAAAGTACTATTGTAAAAATTATTTTTTCGGATATCAATCTTTTAGACAAACATTAAAAACGGTGTCTCGGATATACATCATAGCACGATGAAAAGTGAATCCGAGAAAGTGTTACATGCTTATTTTATTCAAATAAAGAATTGTTATGATAATACCATAGATTTAACTATTTTTTCAGAAAATTAAAAAGAAACTGTATTTTAAACCCGTAAACACAATTTCAAGTTAAAAAAGTTCCTCAATTAAAAATCTTTCTTAAGGAATTATACGTGATATATTTGCCTGATCTTATACTTATTTAATTACAAAATGCCTTGAAGCACATATAATGTTTTTTTTTTTTTAATTTGCCACAAAACGTATTTAGCTTAGTTTAATAAAAACACTGTTGAAGAGAAAATACATATCCGTGTTAAATTCGCCTCAGTTTCTTAATTCAAGTTTGACATCTAACTTCTTAATCCGCAATCCACATTTACCCGACATCCTTGTATATTGTATTTTCTTAATGGAATACCCTCATGTTCATGTGACCGTCAGAAACTGAGACAAATATGATATTTGTAATGGTATTTATCAAAACCTAAATGATTGTATAGATTTAAGTAAAGTTTATAGTTTCAATATTTTTAGATTCAATATTTTATTATAGTCTCACCACATGTACACATAAAATGGGATTCACAGAAATAAACATGAAACATTAAAACATTTGCACTGTATATATGCACCAATCTTAAAAAGATTTATGAGAGACTTTTAAGACACAATATATAAATATAAACATATTTTTACTCATTTACATTTAAAATGTACAGTGTCCATACTAAATGAAAATAAAACATTTAAGAACTAGTGAAATAAAATACCGTTTCTTTTCAATAAAATTGTTGATGCTTTTGGCAACTATAGCAGCACATTGTCGTTATTAAATAAAAATATATTTTTTTCGCTATCTGATAATAGGTTAAAATGTTCATTAAAATGTTTAGCTTAATGTATCATGATTTGTCTTAAATCTACATATAATGGACAGGACATGAAGTTCATCTTCAATAGTAGAGCTACAAAACATGTCATCTCGTGGACTTCTTTTCTTTCATACCTTCCAGTTTTAATTTTAGATGAGCTACCCCACATCTAAATCATGCAAAAGCACTTCTGTTTTTAATTGACAGAATATTTGTAACAAGTAACAGTTGTTTAACAAAAATTGTTTTTAGCCTATTTCGCTCAGTTGAATAGAAAATCCAATTTTAACTGTTCTGTCGTAGAAATGTCATCATGTTATTGTTTTTACGTATCTAACATGTATCATTATATTAAGATGTGTCAGTCCCAGCCAAAACTCACTGAATAAACACGAAAGATTTACAGACAGATAAATTGATTTTGCCATTTGATTGAGGACTTTCCTTTTTGAATTTTCCTCGAAGTTCAGTATTTTTGTGATTTTACTTTTTATAAATAAATTTTACACAAAAAGTCATGATTCCGAATGAACGTTATGTACGATGAAGTTAATTAAGAGTTCATAAGAAAGTAAGTAAGAATATAAATTTTATTTAAAGTCGGAACATATATACACTTTAACAGATAATATATAAGCTTTGATGACTATCATATAAAAACCACAACGAATGAACGTTACACGATTAGAGATGAACGATTGACGAATGCACATTACACGATTATACACGATTGATGAACGCACGATACACGGTTAAGAATGAATGATTGATGAGCGCACGTTACACGGTTAAGAATGAATGATTGAAGAGCGCATGATACACGGTTAAGAATGAATGAACGATGCACGCACGTTACACGGAAAACACACGGAATGATGAATGATGAGCGCACGATTGGTACACGCACGATACACACACGCAACACGCACGATACACGATGAACGCACGGAAAAATGGTCAGTTTGAATTTTAGAAGGTCTGTAACAAACAGCATCCAATGTTGTAACAATCAGCCAACAATGTGATAACTTACAGCCAACAAAAGGGTTACAAACAGCCAACAATGTGGTAACACACAGCCAACAATGTGGTAACACACAGCCAACAATGTGGTAACAAATAACCAACAATTTGTAACAAATACCCATCTATGCGATGGGTAACAGCCTACAATATGGTAAAACATACCCAACCATGTGGTTTCTAACAGCCAACAATGTGATAACAAACAGCCAACAACGTGGTAAAAAACGGCTAACAATGTGGTAACAAAAAGCAAACAGTGTAATAACTTACAGCCAACTATGTAGTATCAAAAGGTCAGCCATGTGGTTCCTAACGGCCAACAATGTAGAAACAAATAGACAACAATGTGCTAACTATCAGCCATTAATGTGCTACCTAACAACCAACAATATGGAAACAAATAGCCAACAATGTGGTTAATACCAGCCATCAATGTGTTAAATCACAGCCAACAATGTGGTAACAAACACCTAGAAAACTGATAACTAACAGTCAACAATGTCGTATCAAACATCAAACAATGTGGTAACAAACGGCCAAAAATGTGGTAACAAACACCCAACAATGTGGCAACAAACAGCCAACAATGTAGTAGCAAACGGCCAATGATTTGGTAACAAACGACCAACAATTTGGTTAAATAAACGGCCAACAATGTTATAATTTACAGCCAGCAATGTGGCGACAAACAGCACACAATGTTGTAACAATCAACCAACAATGTGATAACTTACAGGCAACAATGTTGTAACAAACAGCCAACACTGTGGTAACAAACAGCACACAAT
Organism: Mytilus coruscus; assembly: GCA_017311375.1. Lineage (NCBI taxonomy): Eukaryota > Metazoa > Mollusca > Bivalvia > Mytilida > Mytilidae > Mytilus > Mytilus coruscus. The sequence continues at coordinate 30,519,310 of CM029607.1, forward strand.
ATTGTTACAATCAGCCAACAATGTGATAACTTACAGCCAACAAAGTTGTAACATACAGCCAACAATGTGGTTACACACATCCAACAATATGGTAGTAAATACCCAACCATGTGGTTCCTAACAGTCAACAATGTGATGAGTAACAGCCAAAAATGTGTTTACAAACATCCAACAATGTGGTAAAAACCGGCAAACAATATGGTAACAATGTAATAACTTACAGCCAACTTTGTAGTATCAAACGGTCAACCATGTGGTTCCTAACTGTCAACAATGTAGGAACAAATATACAACAATGTGCTTACTATCAGCCAACATTGTGCTACCTAACAACCAACAATATGGAAACAAATAGCCAACAATGAGGTAAATAACAGCCATCAATGTGTTAACTCACAGCCAACAATGTGGTAAGAAACGTGCAACAATGTGGTAAGAAAGACCTAGTAAACTGATAACAAATAGCCAACAATGTGGTAGCAAACAGCCAATAATTTGTTAAAAAACGATCAATAATTTGAAAAGATATGGTCAACACTATGATAACTAACAGCGAACAATGTTATAGCCAACTTCTCACAATGCGGAAACAAATAGCCAACAATTTGTAACAAACGTGCAATAATGTGGTAACAAATACAAATATACAGACCTTCTAAAATTCAAACTGACCTATTTTCCGTGCATTCATCGTGCATCGTTCGTTCTGCGTGCGTGTTCCGTTCATTCATCGTGCATTTAACGTGCGTGCGCTCATCGTTCATCATTCCGTGTTCCGTTCATTCAACGTGCGCTCATCGTTCATCATTCCGTGTGTTTTTCATTCAACGTGCGCTAAACGTTCATTCATTCTCAATCGTGTAAAGTGCGCTCAACGTTCATTCATTCTTAATCGTGTAAAGTGCGCTCAACGTTCATTCATTCTTAATCGTGTAATGTGCACTCAACGTGTGTTAATTCTAAATCGGATGATATTCATTCAGTCTTTAATTCATTTTGTAAGATGACTTTACAGTCTTGTATAACCACTACGTACTGATTAGAAAACTTTTTTTTTTTAATTGCGAGATACTCATTTTCTCATCTTCATGTACATGTATATCATGATGTTATAGAAATGGGTTTAATATTAAACAACTTTATCTTTATTTAATTGCATTATATTTGAAACAGCAAATATCAAATCTCTTGTTTTCGATTTTGGGTTAAAAACTTTACTTAAGTCTATAATGAGTCTGAAAATTAAACCCAACAGTGTTAGAATTAGATTTTTAAGTTGACAAATTTTTATCCCTCAACGGGATTTGAACTCACACCTTTGATACACTATAGCACCAATCACAATATACATGTATATATATTTTGGACATCTTATTAATAACGTTCAAATTGAGTCATTTCTCCAATGTTGAACTATGCTAGATTATAATTCTGAACGCTTATTTGGCAAATTCATATTCTACTTAGACATTTTCAATCATTTAGGTTTTGATAAATACCATAACAGATATCATATTTGTCTCAGTTCCTGATGGTCACTTGTACATGAGGGTATTTCATCAAGAATATACAATATACAAGGTTGTCTGGTGAATGTGGATTGCGGATTAAGAAGTTGGATGTCAAACTTGAATAAACAAACTGAGGCGAATTTAACACGGATATGTATTTTCTCTTCAACAATATTTTTATTCTCTGTTCTTTATTTTCATTTAAACTAAGCTAAATACGTGTTGTGGCATATGAAATAATAATAAACATCGATGTATTTGAAGGCATTTTGTAAATAAACAAGTATAAGATCAGGCAAATATATCAAGTATTCCTTAAGAACGTTTTTATATATGAACTTTTTTTATTTGAAATTGTGTTTACGGGTTTACAGTTATTTATTTTATCATAACAATTCTTTATTTTATTTAAAATAATCATTTGACACTTTCTCGGATTTACTTGCACTTTTCATCGTGTTCATGATTGCAAATCCGACACCGTTTTTATTGTATGTCTAAAAGATTAATTCCGAAAAAAATTAACATTAGAACTTTGTTAACCCTCTAGGATAGGATAATTATAAAATGACTGATTTCTTTTTTTTTTTTATCATGGGGGTATTTTTTGTTCCATTACTGAGGATATTTTTACTCTTTACGAATCCATAGGAGAAATTTGACTCCAATAGGATATATTTTGTCTCATATGAAAAAACGGTAGTTTATTTCCGATAGATTTTTTTTTCATTTTTATCAGTTATAATAGTTATTTTGATAAATACAATAATTCATTGAAGTTTCGTATGCATCTATCAAGATGAATAAAAATCCCGTCCAGCAATTTTGTCTAGTAAAATGCACACTGTCAGTGTGTATCGCAAAACATGCTCTCTCCCTGAAAATGCAAGTCATATTATGAATAAGATTGAATATTGTTTGCTTGCTGCAAAGTGGTGTGTATTATTTGCAAATTCAAAACGATAATAGTCAAACTAATTGTCATGCAACTTAATAACCAATGAATGAGATGGAGTACATTTTTTGCCTGTTTATGTACATCTATAACTTTGGTTTTTAAATCATTCCAATTCCTTTTTATCCGAGCTTCCATTGTTGGGGATTAATACAGAATTATACATGATTCATCCATCAAATATACATGTAGTACGTTACGTTTGACTCTCAAATTGGTTCAACATAATACAAGGTGAACTGTTAGGTCTTGTGTGTATCCTAACCTAAGGATCGCTTTGGCTTTATAGCTCAAAACGGTATTATTTGTTTTGCCTGAGCATTTGATGATTCTTTCTTCTTGATTTCATAATGAGGATAAACTCAGAAATGTGGAGTGAATTCGGAACACTTTTAATTGGTTGAATAATGAAATGTATGTTTCAGAAATTTACACAAGTCTAAATTCGGTTTTGACGCCCGGGAACACTATCGTTTACAGTAAAAGACGAAAATCTACACATGTATGTCCTTATGAAAAAGAAGATGTGGTATGATTGCCAATGTTCATAATTATATCATGATTAATGTTCTCCCCTAATAATACATCTGATAGTTGCCACTGGACGTTAAACAACCAACTATTAATTCATCCATCTTATCCTTTTAGGTTTGCATATAATTTGTATATCAACTACACGAAACAACTGCAGATTTGCACTATAGTTAGGAGGCCGAAATTATTGCACACATAAACCACTCATTCACATCCCTACGTCTTCATCCCCTCACAAAACAAGACTTTATAAATGTCATACATCCGTAACGCTTTTCTGGATTTACTTTCACCAGGAACGCTCAAAGCTAAATATTTGAAAGCCAAAGAATGTATAAAAAAGATAGGAGTGAAGAGCTTTATGACCAAAAAAGGACCTACACATTCGCCACATTCTTTATGTGCCTGTACAAAGTCGGGAGCATGTACTTCAGTGGTTGTCGTTACTTCAAGTCTGTTATTTTTTTTTTTTTGTAAATGCTTTGTTATAAATTAGGCCATTACTTTTCTCAATTGAATTGTTTCATATTTTTCATGTCGGGGCGGGGCCTTTTATGACCGACTTTACGGTTTCCGTGTTTTTCATTATTGAAGGTCATACGATTGCCTTTATATACATGTAACTGCCTATACATCCTCTTGATTTGAACTTTCTTGAATAGTTGTCTCATTGGCAATTATACCACATCTCCTTATTTTTACATAAGAGCTAAATCCATCAAAGGCCAACTTAGTCTGAGGGAGCTGAAACCTTCGTTTCTTAATAATTTTTTCTAAATTTATATACTGACAATTTAAGAAACGTTTGTTATATATATCTGTTCGTGACATAAGCATCAAAATATATCAGCTATGAAGATTTTTAAACCCTTAAATAAACTCTTATTTCCCTCGGGCAATATCCGCGGGAATTACAATTAATACTTTAGTACAATAAAAACCATTATCAGAAAATCGGTATAAAAAGTGTTTGCAATTATTGAAATTAAGTGAAAAGAAGTGTATATATATGTATGAGTCGGAGGTGCAATGGGGACCCTGAAGTTTGATGGTTACGCTGAAGTGAGATGGTCTGTGCCGAAGTGCGGTGGGCCGTTCGATGGTGTGCGATGGTCTATATGACCTGAGAATGTGTTATAGTAGTCTCAGATATGACGCGTGATAGCTAGATTAAAATCTACAGATGTGCAGTATATTTTTTTCAAATTCACTACATAAATTTGCATTCACTAGTGTTATTGTCTATGTATCTATTAGTTACAGTTGCATACTAAATGAGAGATCGTCCTCTTTGATTTTCTGCATGTGGAAATAATTCTGAGTTAACATTTTTCTTTAATTTGTTCCTATCATGAGATCCTCGTTTTCGTTATATTATAATAAGAAAAGTCTGTGGACCCGTATGTATTTAGGGAATGCCATGCTCTATTGTACGTAAAAAAACCTTTCGTTTATTTCACGTTTCCGAGTCCTACATGCATATAGAGAATTTTACTCAGAACTCAGAAAGTTGATACCAGCGCGGGTTATGCTTAACCTCTTAATTCTAGATGTCAGAGAATTTACTTGTGTTTGTATTGGATTGCTGTCTGATTGACGCATACCCGCCATTTTATAATTTTTCATTTTTTGTTTAGGGGTGCATCCAGTTGCACCTTTTCATTAAAAATATATTAACGTGACGTTACCTTAAAAGATTCGTTACTTCAATATTTTTTAATTTTTTTTAGGGAAAACGAAACTTCTTCTCGCATGTCGCACTTTGGGTAATTGTTAACCTTGTTCTCTTTGGCAAAATATGGCCTTGATTTTTTTATATAGATTAGACCGTTGGTTTTCCCGTTTGAATGGTTTTACACTAGTAATTTTTGGGTCCCTTTATAGCTTGCTGTTCGGTGTGAGCCAATGCTCCATGTTGAAGGCCGTACCTTGACCTATAATGGTTTACTTTTATAAATTGTTACTTGGATGGAGAGTTGTCTCATTGGCACTCATACCACATCTTCCTATATCTATTGAATTTCAATTTTGATATAAATATAAAAAAAAGCCACAAATTGGTTACTAAATGGATATTTTTGAAAACCCCAAAAGCTATCTTTTGATATAGGTTCCAAAATCAGCACGCTTTATAGATTTTTTGAAAATACGATGGTTTTGTGCATTGTTCTAACCAAAAACATGAACAAATATAACTAAATAAACTAAAACTAAGATAAACAAATGTATTCTTGTCAGATCAAAATACCTTTAATACATTGCATTGCATTGCATTGATACAGATTATAAAGAATAATGGGCAAAAATATAAAGAATAGAGATAATAAATGATAGAATACAGAAATAATGAACCCCCATCCAGACCCTAATAATCTGGCGATGACATTTAGCTTTAGGGCAATTATGGACATACGATACAGTTTTGATCCCACGGTGAATTTTTTTATTTACGAAAGTTTGCATTCAAGCTGTTTTTTACCAAATCAATTTGAATATGAAATAAAAAACATATCTTCATGTGCTAGATTTAAAAGATAAATGGGTTCGAAATTTTCAACATTTGCTTAAAAGTTCGGTTTCTTGGACATTTCTGTCCTTTGAACAGGCATCCTTAACTTTTTTGTTTCAAAAGATAAACATATGCGGATTTCGGTAAAGAGATTTGAAATATCTTTGTTACAGAAAAGCCTCTACATTTGTGTAACAATTCTTTGTTAATAATTCATTTTTTATTAAAAGAAATTGATTTTAGAAAAAAACCGGCATTTTTTCATGTATATTTATCTAGTTTAAAAGAAAAACGTCGGTGATTTCTTCATAAAAGTTGGAACGAATCATCTTCATACAGTATCAAGCCAAATGTCATTTTTAAAAAGAGGGGTCCATGTGCTCGTTTTTACGCTTATGGTAAAAATCTCTCGAAAAAATGCATCTTTTCCCGATATTTCGCAGTTAGACGTCGCAAAAAATAAGATTTTTCGTTAGCAATTTTTTTAAAAGTGTCTATAAAAAGAACGAATTCTACAATATATAAAATTCTCTCAAAAAATTATTTTATAGGTAAACATTATTAAGGTCATCCGCAAAAGTGATGAGAATAATAACATACGTATTGAATTTCATGCAATTAAATTTTAATGCTAAAAGTTTTATGAGAGAGAGTTAATGTCTGACTATTTAGATTAATTCAGCAAATTGTTTTTGTCTGCAAGAGAGAGAGAAAGAGAATGACAACCACTTAAATGTTTATTATTTAAAAAAAAAAAAAGACTGCATGTAATAGAAATAAAACGATTAATTATTTTACACTTTAAATTTCGATTCTCGAAAATTCGTCCACAGACATTTTTGATATTGAATTTGTCATTGTTTTAAATAGTTCCAATTTAGTGATATGCAATTATCTAGGGACCGTCGGGTTCGGTTTTATCTTTCCAATTAAAAACGCATGTCTTACACTCCCGGTTACGCCTGACCGCATCTAGATAACGCGTATTCGTTGATAAACATACTTACCGTGTCGACAACATCGGCGCGTGCCAACTAATTAAATAGTAATTATACCAGTATATTAAAAAATCAATAGTTATTTGATTTTTTATATCAAGTACAGAAATGACATTATGTAGCATGAAATCATATTTAATAAGTAACAATACACAATGACATGACATGATACAATTTAGATTGAACACATTCTTGTTCAGATCCAGGGACACAGATGTCCAAATAATTAAGTATACACCAAATTCTGAAATAATATTAAATGAAATGGCCATCTAAGACGTTTTGTTTATCTAAGAGGGTTTTCTTTTGTCTCTTAGTATTTTCTATGGGCCGGGAAATTCTCAAGACTTCATTATCCCGTCAAAAATACTAAAAAAGTACTAAGTTTTATAAAATTTTATAAAGAATTTTTAAAAAGTATCATCTGCAATGTTGCATTCACAATGCACGCTTATATATATATTTCTTTTCTTCCAAGTTATTCTTTAATGTTTACTGCTATACTTATATATATTTCCAAACATTTTGATAAATCAACGAATGGTTTAAATGTATAAATGTTATAAAGTTATTATTTTTTTTGACAACACAATAATTATTTGATTATTCAATCTTTAAACATGTAAAAAACATGTAAATGCATATAAGGCATCCCTTGGATATGTGTTAGGTGATTCATTGATGTTTGCGTAATGTCCAGTAGCAAATATTTCATACATTTCTGGACGAAAACAAATGATCAAAAATATGTTAAGGTTACAAACTGAGGCGGATCGGGGGGTTGGAACTCCCTTTTTTGACGATCAGTGCTTATGAATGGGGACATATGGTTAGAACCACCCCTTTTATCCTGGGTTGAGAACCCCCTTTTTAAAAACGGCTGGATCCGCCCTCTTTAAAATGTAACAATTTATAAATAAATTATTTATCTTATTTAATATTAAGTTAAATTTTAAAAATCGATGAGTTTTTATAATTTGACAACACTAATTGATATTGGAAATAAACTAAAAAAAATACGACAATTAATCTATGTACGACATTGAATGTTTAGTAACATTGCCGACCAATCAACACTGAAAGCGCGATATCTAAAATTTGTATACCCTTATACATTTTAATTATCATATGTCAATTTTGAATGCCATTTTAAATAAAATGACTTTTAGAATCGTGAGTTAAGTGCTTATCGTTCATTCGTCAATGAATCATTCACCGTGCGTGTATCGTGCGTTCATCATTCATCATTCACCGTGCGTGTATCGTGCGTTCATCAATCATCATTCACCGTGCGTGTATCGTGCGTTCATCATTCATCATTCACCGAGCGTGTATCGTGGGTTCATCATTCATTATCCATTTTTCGTTAATCCTCCATGTAACGCTCATCGTGCGTGGATCGTGGATCGTTCATTCACCGTGCATTCGTCGTGCATTCACCGTGCGTGTATCGTCCGTGCGTGTATAGTGCGTGTGGTCAGTTTGAATTTTAGAAGGTCTGTAGCTATTAAAGGGATAACTAACAGCAAACAATGTCGTATCAAACTGCAAACGGTGAGGTAAAAAACGGTCAAAAATCTGGTAACAAACATACAACAATGTGATAACTACATGTAACAGCAAACGATGTGGCGACAAACAGCAAACAATGTGGTAACAAACAGCCAGCAATGTGGTAACAATCAACCAACAATGTGGTAACTAATAGCCAACAATTTTGTAAAAAATAACCAACAATTTGTAAGAAACAGCCAAAATGTGATGTAACAGTCAACAATGTAGTAAAAAATAACCAAAATTTGTAAGAAACAGCCAACAATGTGGTTAGAAAACGGCCAACAATGTAATAAGAAACAGACAGCAATGTGGTAACTAACAGCAAACAATGTGATAACTAACAGCCAGCAATGTGTCGACAAACAGCACACAATGTTGTAACAATCAGTCAACAAACGGTCAACTATGTGGTTCCTTACAACCAACAAGGTAGGAACAAATAGACGACAGTGTATTAACTATCAGCCAACAATGTGCTACCTAACAACCAACAATATGGAAACAAATAGCCACCAATGTGATAGCTAACAGCCTACAATGAGGAAACAAATAGCCATCAATTTGTAACAAACGGCCAACAATGTGGTAACACACAGCTAACAAAGTGACAACTAGCAGCAAACAATGTCTTATCAAACAGCAAACAGTGTGGTAACAAACAGCCAATAATGTGATAAGAAATAGCCAACAATGTGGTAGCAAACAGCCATTAATTTAGTAAAGAACGATCAACAATTTGAAAAGAGATGGTCAGCACTATGATAACTAACAGCCAACACTGTTATAACCAACTTCTCGCAATGTGGTAACAAATTGCCCACAAAGTGATAACAAAAAAGCCAACAATGTGATAACTAACGGCCTACAATGTGGTAACAAATAGCCAACAATTTGTAACAAACGTGCAACAATGTGGTAACACACAGCTAACAAAGTGACAACTAACAGCCAACAATGTCGTATCAAACAGCAATCAGTGTGGCAACAAACGGCCAAAAATGCGGTAACAAACAGGCAACAATGTGATAACTAACAGCCAACGATGTGGTGACAAACAATAAACAGTATGGTAACAATCAGCCAACAATGTGATAACTTTCAGACAACAATGTGGTAAAAACGGGAAACAATGTGGTGAGAAACGGCCAACAATGTGGTAACAAATAGCCAGCGATGTGGTAACAAACGTCCAACAATCTGGTAACAAACAGCTCATTCAGTGATAACTAACAGCCTAAAATGTGGTATCAAACAGCTAACAATGTGGTTAAAAACCGGCCAACAATGTTATAACTAACAGCCAGCAATGTGGCGACAAACAGCACACAATGTTGTAACAATCAGCCAACAATGTGGTAACAAACAGCCAACAATGTGGTTACAAACAGCAAACAATGTGGTAATAAATAACCAACAATATGTAACAAACAGCCAACAATGTCATAAGTAACAGCCAACAATGTGGTAACAAATAACCAACAATTTGTAACAAACAGCCACAATGTGATAAGTAATAGCCAATAATGTGGTAACAAACAGCCAACAATGTAGTAATTAACAGCCAACAATGTGGCAACAATCGGTCAACAATGTGATAAAACAAATCCAACAAATTTGTAACAAACCGCCAAAAATGTGGTAACAATGTCCAACAATTTGTGAACAAACAGCTAATAAAGTGGTAACTGAATACCAACAATGTCGTATCAAACAGCAAATAATGTGGTAACAAACGGCTAACAATGTGGTAACAAACGGCTAACATTGTGGTAACAAAAAGCCAACAATGTTGTAACAAACAGCCAACAACGATGTTACAAACGACCAACAATTTTAAAAGATATGGCCAACAATGTGGTAACTAACAGCCAACAATGTTAATATCAACATCCAAATTGTTGCAATAAACGGCCAAAAAAATGGGCCACAAATAGACAACAATTTTTATAAACGGTCAACAATATGGAAACTAACAGCCAACACTGTTGTTACGAGAGCCAACAATGTTGTACAAACGGCCAACACTTTGGTTACAAACAGCAAACAAAGTCGTACCTAACTGCCAACGATATGTTAACTAACAGTCAACAATCTGGTAACAAACGTCCAAACTGCGGTAGCAAAGAGGCAACAATGTGGTAACAAACAACCCACAATGTGGTTACAAACAGCCAACAAAGTGGAACCTAACAGCCAACGATGTGTTAACTAATAGAAAACAATCTGGTAACAAACAGCCAACAATATGGCATAAAACGGCCAACATTGTGGTAACAAATAATTATGGGTTAGTTAACAAACAGAAAACAATGTGGTTATAAACAGCCGACAATGCCGTAACAAACAGCCAACTATATGGAAATTAACAGCCAACAATGTCGTAACAAACAGGCAACAATGTGGTAAAAAACGCCTTACAATGTGGTTACAAACAGCTAACAATGTGATCACAAACACCCAACAATATGGTAAGAAACAGCAAAAAAATTGACAAACAGCAAACAATGTGGTAGCAATCAGCCAATAATGTTTTAACTAACAGTCAACAATGTTGTAACAAACAGCTAGCAATGTGGTAACAAACGGCCAACAATGTAGTAACAAACAGCTAACAATGTGATAATTAACAGCAAACAATGCGATAACAAATGACCAATAATTTGTAACAAACGTCGAACAATGTTATAACAAACATCCAACAATGTGGTAACAAGCAGCCAATAATGTGGCAACAAACCACCAACAATGTGGTCACTAGGCACCAACACTATTATAACAAACATCAAACAATGTGGTAACAATCAGCAAACAATATGGTTACAAACAGCCAACATAGTGTAACAAACAGTCAGTAATATGGTAACAAACGGCCAACAAAGTGGTAACAAACAGCCAACAATGTGATAACTAAGAGCTAACAATGTGGTAACAATCAGCCAACAATGTGGTTACTAACAGCTAATAATGTTATAAAAACAATCCAACAATCTGGTAACAAGCAGCAAACAGTGTGGTCACAATGCAAACAGCCAACTATACAATTGGAGAATGACGTACTACTGAGCGGAAGATCTTAAGAATGAACAATGAATTCTTAATCATTCATGTCTGTGCTTTCCACATAATATCAAATAGTTAATTATCAAATCATTACCACATCTCAGCTTAAAGTTTCCACTGAAAATTTAAATGTCCTTGCTATGGATTGGCTACCGAAAATACAAAAAAAAAAAAAAGTCAAATGTCGATCATCCCAGCTTCTATTAAGTGTACTATATAATTAATATCTCAGATCCTTTAACCAGTTTCCATATAATAAACTTTTGAGAAAAGCATATGAAAATAATGGATTGAGTTTTTTGTTCTTTGGATGTTTTGGATAAATTTTGCGCTTCTGGTGGTTCTTTCTATTTGGTTGACATATATGACATTCCTTCTTACCAGTATAAAACAATATTTTTCCGTCACCTTGATGATTTTTTGCGTCATACAATAAATAGTATCTAGCAGCAAATACACAAATAATTGCTTTGATCCGATCGGGAATTGAACCCACCACCTCCCATACTTGAGGCGAGTATACTTCAAAGATTAGAAAAGCCCGTCACGCGAACATTAGAATCATTCAAATCAACAAAACACAAAGTTAACCGATAACCTTGAAAATGAGATCAAAGTTAAATAAACACCAATAGAGGAACATGTAAACACTACAGCCTTTCTTAACCCCACAAATAGTTGTTGAATCTTTCAATTCATTATGGTAATGCCAGGTGAGCCAGGAAAAAATGGTCAAACATATAATGTAATTATGTGGTTATAGCCGTTTTCAAAACACGCCTTTGAAAATTCACAGAACTATTGTCCTCATATTGAAGCTGTACACCTGTTATTATGATGAAATACTGAAGTGAAACATAAATTAGATTGTTATTCTCTTCACAAACCCTATCACTGGTTTAAAATTAATCAGTCTTTAGTTTTCAGTGACTGCAACCTGGTCAAAGAAACTTTTTAGTTAATGCAAGTTGTCTGCTTTAATAAAACAAATTTTAGCAAACAGTATAAGTTGTGAAACGTACACACCATAGCACATGACAAGAACAACTTTACAATCTAAAAGAGGTGCAGTTTTTGCAGTATATTTTTCCATTTTTTACCCATAAAGGTATGTCACAAAATTGACAATATTGACTATTACCATAAGTTTTATAAAGCTTAATCTCTTTCAGATAAATGTATTCAACATATTTAATAAACCCGTGTTTTCAATTGTATGTGCATTATATTGTCTATTGTTTTTAATCATGTCCACGAATTTTTAAGAAATTTTGATTTTCTATCTTAAGTAATTTTAACGAAAGATGAAGCATGGCCGTTAAGAAAAAGATCAAGGTCAAGAAAAATACCTGAAGCCTGCGAATGTTCTCGAATACTGATTTTTAAATCTTATAAACTTTATGACTAAAGAAAGATAGGATATGTTTGTAGCAGACAAATAAAAACTTGGTTAATCAAAAACCCATTAAATTAGTCTACAAATTTAATGTTTGACCAGAAAATGTGGAAAGATAGTGTATAAGGTAAAGAAAAAAGATAACTACTGATATGTTGTTACACTTCTTTTACCAGCAAACAGGTTTATATCCGCAATACTAGTACTTGGCATGTGTCTGTCTGTCCCAAAGCAGGGCCTGTTATTTAGTGATTGTCGTTTGTTTCCCTGTATCATACATTTTTCGTTTATTGTTTTGTAAATAAATCAGGTAGTTAGTTTTCTCGTTTGAATTGTTTTACATTTGTCATTTCTGTGCCTTTTATATCTTGCTATGCGGAATGAATTTTGTTCTTTGTTGCTGTCTGTACGGCCTTTATTTGCTAACGTCTACGTCATTTGGTCTTTGGTGGAAAGTTATCTCATTAACAATCATACCGCATCTTCTTTTTTTATTTTCACTTAATACTCCAAATATAGTTGACACTTGTGCTAGGCCTAACTGCTGTAAATGGACCCTACTCATACAAAGCGTTAACTTAGTATAGTCCCTTTTGTCCCTCTTCTAATTAGACCGAGGGTCAACATTCGTATCCGAAGCCATTTGTATCAGCATATTATACTGAAGACAGTCGCATCAAGCCCTGAGATTAACATACCATAAGTTGCCCATACACACCATGTGGCAACAAATGTTTTGGGGCCAATAATATAAATTTGAGTGCATCTCAGTTTTCAAATAGACTGTTTCCCTCGACTAGGGCGTTCACACCTCATACCATGGAAATGACAAGAGCAATTCAAATAAAACGCAGTTAGTACAACCCGTAGAATGTATCTATCTTTGCTATTGTATGCATCTCCGTTGAATAAATGGACTAAACCATGATTGATCTAGAAATTTTACTACTTCAATGTTTACAAACAATTTACTCACCAAAAAGATGCTTTCTTTTTATGAATAAATCGTCTGGTTGATTTCTGTGACGTGATTAATGGCGACGCAGAAATTGTCCAGTAAAATCGGATATTTTTTACCGTTCCTATTCTAATGAAACGCTGTTGAAATGATAAACAAAAATTAACATTTCAAATATCCCAGAATCTTTGAATGCGATCGCGAAATGTTGCTAATCACTCCGATTATCAACTGCGGAATGGACGATAGATGTCACCCAATTAAAGCTGGCGGAACATGACATCAAAACACGCATTTGAATATTTTCTTTTTAAATGTATATAAAGCATGAACAAAGATGAAAGCAAGTGCAATAGTATAATGATAATTCCAAGGTTGGTTGATTTCATGTAATAGATAAACACCAAACAACATGTTAATCGTCGTTCTACGTGTGTAAGAATGGATTATTTTGTGAACCAAATCAGTCAACGCAATTTTTTGGCTTTTTTATTATCAAGTTGTCAGTTGTGACATTTTTTTCTGTACAATAGCTGAACATGATGAGGACATGGATATCCAACTCGGATCACATGCATATGGTCGAACATACGTCAGATTATTGATAAACTTAACAAACTGATAATAGCTAATCTGTATTAAAAATACCGTTTTCGTCTATGTTTTGAAACATAAAAATATACCTTTTTTTTTCAAATCACTCTGTCTAAATCGCTGCTTATGCTATGAATGTTTTGTTCTCATGTCGGGTTTTTGTGCAAATGAATCATTTAAAGACGACAACTATACCGGAATATTATAGAAAAAAGTTATTTACGTTATTTTGAGACTGGGGTATTGATGTCAGATCCTCCTTACTTCTTTAGGGGCCTCGGTGGCCGAGTGGTCTAAGTAGTTACTACTGTTATCACTAGCCAGTCAACACTGAGGTTGTGAGTTCGAACCTCGCTCGTGCGGGTGCACTCGACTCCAATCTTAATTGACTAGGATTGTCAGTTTTCCTATCGAAGGTCGGTGGTTTTCTCCGGGCACTCCGGCTTCCTCCACCAATAAAAACTGGCCGCCACGAAATAGCCCAAAAGTGGTGCTTAAAAGTGGCGTTAAAACACCAAAAATCAAATCAAATCAAATCCTTACTTCTTTCTGTTGAATTTATTCATAACTTGTATAGACCTGGTAGGATTTAAAGATTGACATATTATATTATGTAGATGAATATCTATTGTTAAAAACCGTTTATCGTCGTGTAGATATATTTTGTTTTTATTTTTGTCAATATATGAGAGTCAGTCATCAGGATGGGGGTTTTCATTTCTTTATTCATTAATTTTTAAGACAAATTTTCTTTTATTCATTTTTCTTGTCCACTATTATCCCATCTAAGTAGTTGTCGTAGGGGTAGTAGTAGTTGGTGTAGTAGTGGTGGTTGCTGTAGTAGTGGTAGTTGTTGAAGCAGTGGTAGTTGTTGTGGCAGTGGTAACATCTGCTGAAATAGAAAAAAATATATTTTACATCAATAATGACATAGTGTATGAAAAAAGTAAAATAACAAAAATACTCAAAGGAAAATACAAAAAGAAAAATCAAATGGCGAAATCAAACGAATACAAAATAACTGTCATATTCCTGACTTGGTACAATTAGAATGGTGGATTAAACCTGGTTTAATAGCAAGCTAAACCTCTCCCTTGTATGACAGTCGCATAGACTTCCATTATATTAACAAGAATGTTTGAGGAAAGAAACAGACATAATAGGTAACAATGTCAAATATAAGGGTACAGAAAAAGAGAGGCGAAAGATACCAAAGAGACATTCAAGCTCATAAGTCGAAAACCGGACAACGTCATGGCTAAAAAAGTAAAAGACAAACAGACAAACAACAGTACACAAAACACAACATAGAAAACTAAAGACTTAGCGACACGATCCCCACCAAAAACTGGGGTTGGTCTCAGGTGGTCCAGAAGGATAAGCAGATCCTGCTCCACATGTGGCAGCCGTCGTGTTGCTCATGTAAGTACAAACCCGGTGATAAGTTTAATTCGGTAGGTCACATTTTGGGAAAAGGGAACGGGATTGTAGTTACTACAAATTGGAACATATCTGTTGTCATCTGTGAAGCAGATATTCCGTAATGGTCAACAAACTCGTGATGGCGTCCGTAAAATTTACAAAGGGACGATTTCAACTTCACCATTTGGGACTATTGGTTTTGTAGCTTCCTTGTGAGCAGCAACCCTCTATCAAGGAAATCATGATAGGAAATATCGTATCAACAAGGATATATATATACTCCGTATGCAGGTGCTGCTGGAATGTTGCTACATAGAAATGGAAAGTTCACAATTGGGGAGCTGAAATCATTTCTTTTGTCGTGAAGTTTTGTTTTCAACCGACCCTCATTGTCAATTTCTAGATGTACGTCAATATATGAGGCAGACTTAACTGTATCTGTTGTATCCTTTATCTCAAGTTCGATGGGATAGATGCATTCAACATAATCACCAAATTTTAAATTATTTAATGAGAGAATATCATCTATGTAGCAGAAATTGAAGTAGAAAGGTTGATGTTAACTTCTTTTCTTTCTTCCATAGAAGTTCCTGTATGAAGTCCACCTCATATGAATAAAGGAAAGAGTCAGCAAGAAGAGGAGCACAGTTGGTTCCCATGGTAGTGCCGATTGTTTGTCGAAAAACACGTCCTCCAAACGTAACAAATATGTTGTCAATAAAGAAATCAAGCATCTTGATAATGTTAGTTTCAGAGAATTTTTTGTTTGAATCAGAGCGATTTTTTGCAAAGTACGATTTATCCTTCCCTAAGACAAAATACTTTATACGTTTATATACGTTGTATATTATCTTTTATGAAACCAGGACCAACTCTTTCAATTTGTCTTTTAGTTTGAAATGGGGAATACTCGTGTAAAGTGTACAGAAGTCAAATGTTTAATACTATTGCAAGATGAAAGGTCTTATAATGTATATACTCTAAAAGATCTTTTGAATTTTTTAGTATCCACATCTGATTCATAAAGGCAACAGTAGTATACCGCTGTTCGAAACTCCTAAATCGATAGAGATAAAAACAAATCCGGGTTTACAAACTAAAACTGAGGGAAACGCATCAAATATAAGAGGAGAACAACGACACAACAAAAACACAACATTAAAATGTAACACACACACAGAAACGAACTGTAATATAACAATGGCCATTTTCCTGACTTGGTACAGGACATTTTAAGAAAAAAATGGTGGGTTGAACCTGGTTTTGTGGCATGCAAAACCTCCCGCTTTTATGGCAATGTTAAATATAACATTACAATGACAACATTACATGACAGGACTACAATACAAATAAATGGGAGAACATATAGGACAAAGAAACACACGAATAATAGCTAACAAAAGGTACTAGGTTTAAAATTTAATACGCCAGACGTGCGTCTCGTCCACACAAGACTAACCAGTGACGCTTAGATGAAAAAAGTTTGAAAGCCAAAACAAGTACAAAGCTGAAGAGCACCGAGGACCAAAACTTCCAAAAAGTTGCGCATAACACGGCCAGGGTTTTCTGCCTGGGACAAGAACATCCTTATTATTTATCATTATTCATGTCACCTCTAGAATAGGTATATGTTGAGTGCCCATGTGATTCGTCAATACCTAATTCATTTATTAAGCAGTTTATGCAATGTGATTTACACACAAAAATGATGTTGTTTGTGGCTTTATCTGTGAGGACAACAGCATATTTGTCATGGAGGTAGGACAGGTGTTTGCAACATTTGGGTCTTTAAAGATTGATGTAGCATTGGTATTCATAGACCCATTCATTTTTTTTTTAATTCTGATTTGTATCAATAACCTCACAGACAGCCATAATCCATTCGGAAAGAGAATCTACGTCTTTTTTTTTTTTTTTTTTTTTTTTGGCGTTTAACCCATTGCCAGGCATAATCCTCGACTGAATCTATCAGTATTTTGAAGTTGTGTTTTCCATTGATGGATTCGTGCTAACGATATTTCTGTCCTTCGGATAACACATTCCGCAGAGAACTATTACTAACAATGTTTAGGTCACCAGTAAAAACGTGGCCAGTGGGATTATATATGAATGGGGAACTAGCACAGGTGCAATCAGGAGGTTTAGACTTGAAGTCGTCAATATTGAGATCATGCGTCACGTGTTTGTAATTGAAAATTCTAGTTGCAATTGG
Organism: Mytilus coruscus; assembly: GCA_017311375.1. NCBI lineage: Eukaryota > Metazoa > Mollusca > Bivalvia > Mytilida > Mytilidae > Mytilus > Mytilus coruscus. The sequence continues at coordinate 30,537,016 of CM029607.1, forward strand.
TTTGGTATAGGTATAAAAATAGGTACAGACTGATCTTTAAAATAAGGAGGTATTTTCGAACTGATTTATGAAGAAGATTATTGCCCAAGTTGATGGCATCCAAACCTTTGATGGCAAAGGAAAGTTTAAAGAAGGATATTTTCTTCTTTTCATCGTTTTTCAATGCGAACTGGTTTGAAAAGTTTGTGACTTGCAATATCCGAAATGATAGCTGTAAGTTTGTATTGGTTTGAATGGGGGTTTGTAACAGTGGTTTCCAGACATAAGTTGTACAGAGAATGAAGTTTTGAAAAGAGTAATGAATAAAGCTTCGTGCGAATGTGATAAATACCTAATGGCTTTTGTATAAGCAGTCAACATTGTGTTATAATCTTAATCACTATAAAACAAACAACTTTGTCAACAAAGAAAAAACTAAATGGCATATAGACACTCTATAGACAAAGCACATATACAGAAATGAAAGACAAGAATACAAAAAATGACCATAGCACAATACCAAAATGGCGGGATGTGTAAATACCGAGCCACGCTAAAAGGATATTATCAAAAATGGACTTAACAGTAAAGGCGAAAAAATACAAAGACAAATAAAATGAACACTATAACACGTAAGTAAGATGATAAACAACGTCAGTGCCTAGAATCTATACTTCAAGACCATCATGTATCATTTGTGAAGTACCGCTCTAGTACTGAGATGACCTCTTATGTGAGTTTGAATGTCCCTTTGGTGTCATTCGGTTTTTAACATAACCCTAGTTCATCAACTTTCTGCTCAGACACTGGTGACGTTTTATAAAGTCTGAGTAGCAGCTGCAAGCTCTTGAATACCGAATGAGTTGGGGAATGTATATCCCATATGCAGGTTAAGTTGGTACAAATGTATATTGCTGCTAAGGTGGTGAAATTTATAACTTCAAAGTTAAAATCGTCTCGTGTGTCATAGATTCTGGTACTAAGATGACTGCTTATGTAAAATTCGAGATTTGTGGATTATAGCGGATTCGTTATATCCTTTTGTGTTTTACATATATGAGGGGACGAGCATTCCATTTTCTAGAGGAGAAATACACTTTGGAAATTAATGTGTTGACCCGGTAAGAACTGTAACTAAATAATCTAAGACAGTATGAAAATACATATCTTTCCCGCAAAATGCAGGGTATATTTGTGTTGAAAAATAAATTTCCGAGTGAAATAAATAAGTGTGACAGGTGAAATCGAAAACTCCGTCCACGAAAAAATCCTCCTACACTTTGGCCGCCCCCTTTTTCACGGCAAAATGAAACGAAGGTCACCTAACCGTGATACACAACGTTATGCATTACATTCAGTGTTTCATAATGACACTGAAAGTAAAAGAAATATTGACGTTAGTAAGATAAATACCAAATTTTTCACAAAATCTTTGCGTCATTCCATGGAACCAATTATACAGAGAAGCGATGACATTTTAGATTACGACATTATTAATTAAATTTATCTCTAATATATTTTGTAAGCTATAAATTATGCAATTTGCTAGAATAAATAGAATATAATAAGATAAGTTACTAGTATTTTCAGTCCGGTGTTAGTTATAAAAGTCTATGGATTTATTTCGTACTTAAACTGTTCATGTCCTGTACTTACTAGGAACATTCATGTTCTGAAATTGTTGTAATATCTAAATATTTTGGTAGGCGTACATTTTGCACAATATTTTTTTAAGTATGCCCCAAAATATTTGTATTTCAAATATATACATCGGATTTATTTTCCAACCAAACTGGATAACAGAACTTTTATGTTTGTAACTAGGAAACTTGAGTTTTATTATTTTACTATTCAAATTTGCATTATAAAAATTAAATAGTGTAAAGAATCATATTAGAAATGAAATTTTAAAGTATCTTTCTTTTCAGAGAAAATTCATAATAAATATATCGTTTTTTAATTTTTTCCCTTATAATTTCTAAAATTTCAATAACGTTTAAATATAAATTTGAAAATTGTCTAAAATACGCGGGAATTTTTGTATCTGGATATTAAGCAAGCAAAATCTTCTTTGACGTAAGAATGAAAATTAATGGCTTTTTTTTCAGGAAGCAAGGTTCTAAAGGATTTTTTTTAAAGTAAATGGATGATATGGATTTTTAATACTGGGAAAACTTTTTTTTTCCATCGATAAACAGGGTTCCAATTTTTGCTTCCTTTAGATAAACAGATCCCTAGACTTTGCTTTCTAGATAGCAAGTCCACGTTCTTTGTTTTGCAATAAAATGAAGAATATGAACAAAATCCTTAGTATAAAAAAGTGCCAGACATATTTAACTGATCATGGACTCATTTTCCAGGTAACAATTTCCTTATTTTTTTCTTTTCATTTTCTTTATGTCTACAAAAATGATTAACACGGACTTATTTACCTAGTAAATAAAAACTGAGGGACACATTTTACTACCAGACCGAATTTACTGTAACACTTTAACATACATGCCCATGTTTTTCTTATTTTTTAACAATAACAAGTTGGGTTACACGTATCAAATCGTATTTTTATACATCTTGTCAAACCTTATTTTAGCATACAGTTACGTTATGATGAGCTACAGAATGATCCACGGTCATAAAATAAAAGTCTGAATTTAAATACCTGTAACGTAAGTTGTTGTTGCAGTAATCTTTTTATAGGTTTATGCAGATTTTCAGAAAAAAATTATAAGGACCAATTTCCCCTGTATTTTTTGACACCTGACTTATTTTCAAACTTATTTACGTTCGTAGTTTCAAAGCTAAATATGTGCACTTACAGATTCTCACATATGTCGGCTTTTCTCTAAGCAGGTAATCAAATGACTATTTTATATCCAATATCTTATGAGATATGCAGTCCCTAGAATTTTGATCATGTAAGTGATACAAATGCAGGAAGAAATTAGCCATACTCTTTTACTGAATAGGACGACGTGATTAGAAAAGCTAACCGAAGACAAAACAAAGTTTTAAACATACCTGTTGCCGATGTAACCATAGCATTTGTAACAGCTGTATTGGTAGTTACACCTAATGACATAACTACAATAAATATAATATACATAATATGTGTCAAGATGTTTTCATTGTAAAAAAATTAGCGACGGAACATCAAACATTCCTGAAAATTTGACGTTTGTAGACTTTTTAAATCTTGGTTAGCTTTTTATTTTACAATAGCATTTCAAATTTCTAATCGTGTATTCCGGTAGACCTACCTTGAAGAACCCACATTTACCATTAGTTTGTTTTTGTCTTGAAAATAAATGTTAAATGTGTCACTGGATGTTAAGCAAATAGGCGGCCAATCAATCACTGTGTACAATCAGAGAGCGGTTAGATACCTTACGATAATCACTTGGTTACTTTGAAATAAAGGTGATTCTTTCCCTTAATTATTAATTGTAGAAATAGTTAAGGATATCAATAATCCAGTGCGTCTGATAAATAGTAACCTTTTATTTCTTGAAGTGTTTTTATCTATTTGTATAGTATTTGTACTTTATTTGAGAGCTATTTTATTCAACAAAGTCCTTCATTATATTTTTGTTCATAATAAAAATAATAATAATTTCCAGTAAATGAGAAAAAACGCTTTAACAGTTGGTGCGTCCGGAGGTTTTTTTCATTAGGAACGATCAAACATACAAATTTGAAAGACAAGGATGTACAAAGTCTTTACAACTTGAGGAGCTACATGTATATGACCAAAAGGCAAAAAATAGTGAAATTCACCTACTATAATCGCAAAAGAACATCGAATAAGAATTGGAATAGTTGAATTGACACCAATGACCATGGACAACATACAAGTTTTCTTCGTTTGAATAATATTGGCTATGGACGATTTAACATTATCGTTTTTGTTTTTATGTATATTTATGATTTGGCAATCCAAATTATATATATAAATACTATTTTTAGACTCTCTCTATATATACATTTAAGAATTGAATGCTTCTTTTTGTGAATTTATTGGGGTGTAAAAGCGTTGACCGATCGGAAGTACATTTTGTATTACAACCCTATAAAATTACTAAAAGAAGCATTCAATACTTATAACTACATTTTTTGCTAGGATCATGAAAACAAGTTTTTCTTTAATTTACCTGTGCACTTTATTGGGGAAGCTCGTGTTATCAGGAATATTACATTTCATTTTGAAATGAAGGTTAATTTCAGAATGACGCGAGATTGCTGTTAGCCAATCAAAATAACGTATTATAATGAAACATACGTGTAATGTAATTATATATATATATATAAATCTTTACATAAATCATATGTTTTTTTTCTATTAGAAATAACATAAAAGAGAATCAAAATTTAACGTAGGAAATTAAAAGGAAATTATGTTCGTAAAAGTAAGAACGATTGAAATAATGAAATGCAAATATGTTTAACCCTACCATATTAATAATGTGCCAAAAATCATAAGCCTGCAGTCCATTGGTTGTCATGGATTGCACTGTGTTTTGATAGTTTTTCGTTTAATGTTATGATCTTTTGCCTGTCTATTAGTTTTTTTTTTAAGATTGTTTCATATTTGAATATCACGGAGATTCATATACCTTACTATTTAGTGTGGGTTTTGGTCAGTGTTGAAGGCCATACAGTAACCTGTAAACATAAGATATGGTTCATTGTTTTTAGGTGATCATTTCATTTATTCTTTGGTGTACAGTTGCCTCATTAGCGATCATAATACGTCTTATTATTTTTATATATATATCATAATTCTAAGTAAGAAATAATTGTAGAATATGCAAATAATTTCAGGTAGGGGATATAAAGTTCGAAACGTCAATAAACAATATTGTGAATGTATAACCAATACACAATACATTGGACAATTTGATAATTATCATCATTTGTTATAGAAGTACTAACGTAAGAAAGATAAAAATAACAGTGGCAATAACATTTCAAATCCTCCACCAAATCCACCGCTTAATCCACCGTCCTGTAATCCATTGTCATCGACCAGAAGAACTGTCCGTCTTTCATCAGAACGTCTATCTATAACAGGAACTGGTCTAGGTACAGGTACAGGCAATACGTGGAGACTACCACCTTTTGGAACGTAAGTGGGCGGTCCTAATCTCGGTGGTGGCGGATATTTATAACAGCTTACATGCACAGGACCATGCATTAATCCAATAAAAACCATTATGGAAAGGATGGTCAGCTTGAAATACGCCATCTATTAACAAAAATTCTTATTTACATAGGCCTTCTTACATTGAAATGCAAAATAAACGCATTCAAAATAGTTAAATGATTGTGTAAAAACTAATTGTTTACTTTATAAGTTCAACACTAATCTGCATCGTCAGATATGATGAATAAATAATAAACTAACAAGATATCTATATTGAAAACTGTCATTCATTATATCAATTATGAAAATGGCCAATCCCAAAAAAAATGGGTTACATTTACTAAAATAATTACATATTTCATACGATTTTTAACAAGTGTATAAACTATCTATGTTAATTGAATATACAAAAACCCAGTTAATGAAAAAACGAGGTTTTTCATACCTTTTATTTAAATTTGAAGCTTAATCTGAACAAAAATTACCAACTGAGTAATAATGGGATAAGATGCTGGGTAAAAATTCAGTTCCTTAAGTTTTCTGCCACGCTGCATTTATAATGCCTTCCTTCCACCTGAATCATTACGACAAAAAAATAATGAAGGTGTTATTTCCCGCGTAGAGAATTATGCTGTCTTTTGAATATAGCCATGTTTAACAAACAAAAAAAAAAATTATAGTCAAAAATTACCATTTATAATAGTTAAAAAAAATAATCAGACGTTTTCGTTTTTAGTTTCCAAATTGTAAATACTTTTTAAATGTAGAACGAGAAATGAAAACATTTACAACTTTGAAATAAGCCGAAAGTAAATGTAAATGCCTTTGCATCGAATTTTCAAACAGTTACCTGTGGAGTACCTCAAGGTAGTATTTTGGGTCCTTTCTTATTCTTGTACTATGTAAATGATATGTTTATTAGTATAAGTTCCGATTGTAAATTATTATTATATGCTGATGATAGCACAATTTTATTTTCGCATAGAAGCCCAGAGGTAATATCTGAAAAAAACTTGGAAAGGAACTCCTATCTTGCAGTTCATGGTTTATTGATAACAAATCATCCCTTCATTTTGGCAAAACTGAATGTATTTTGTTTATTTCAGGACGCAAACTTACAAAAGTTTACATTTTTCAAGTCAGCTGCAATAACCATATTACTCCAGCTCAAACTTGTGTAAAATACCTGGGCTTAAACATAGACAGATATTTGACTGGGGAAATTATTGTCAGTACTTTTTTTTACAAAAAGTGAATGCAAGACTAAATAGAAATAAGAAGATGTGGTATGAGTACCAATGAGACAACACTCCATCCAAGTCACAATGTGTAAAAAGTTAACAATTATAGGTCAAAGTACGGCCTTCAACACGGAGCCTTGGCTCACACCGAACAGCAAGCTACAAAGGGCCCCAAAATGACTAGTGTAAAACAATTCAAACAGGAAAACCAACGATCTAATATCTATATAAAAAACGAGAAGGAGAAACACTTATGAACCTCATCAACCAATGACAACAACTGAACAACAGGTCCCTGACTTAGGATAGGTGCAAACAAATGCAGCGGGTTTAAACGTTTTAACAGGCGCCAAACTTCACCCTAACCTGAAACAGTAGTGTAACATTACAACATAGAAAAACACAGTTCCTTTACATAGACGTGGTCGATGTTTATCAGAAAACTTTATATACTGCTTTATTGCATTGTCATTTTGATTATGCATGTTCAGCGTGGTATTCCTGTTTGTGTTAAAATTTTAAACATAAGTTACAAGTATTTCAAACTAAATCTGTTAGATTTATTAAAGATACGGAAAATAGAACTTCTGTACATTTTAATGTTCTACATAGCATTGGTGTTTTGAATGTAGCAAATAGAGTCAAACAACTAAGACTCAACCATGTACACTATGCAAACTATTCTATAACAAAAGCCCTTACTGCATGGAAGGCACTTTTACTAAGATCAAAGATTGTTATAATTATTCAACAAGATCTAATGAATACATTTTTTATACCTCCTATAAGAGGGTAACAGACGTAACCATTTTATTATAATGCTGTAAAGGATTTGAACTTGTTGCCAAGTGATTTAAAGAGGAAGAAAAAGTTTGAATCTTAAAAATCTGATGTTAAAGAGTTTCTGTCAAAAAAGGAAATCAAGGATTTTAATAGCAAATTTTTATTTGATTGAAGTGCTTGAATATTTTAGTCAATGTCATCGTCAATTATAATTTTATCATTCGTAGTGTAAAACCTGCAAAAGTCATGATTTCTTAAAACTATTTTTAATATTTTTAAGAATATAACATAAAGGGACCACTTTGGAAATTAGCTGTATGGCTTTGATGGGCAATCCTGATTAGGTATTTATAATTGTATTTAAATTTTATGATTTTAGGATGTTTACATTTTAGTTATTGTTTTAAATTACTTTTGTAATGCTTTTTATGTTGATATTTGATCAAATAAATCTACATTACTTCAAAATCCTTTTGACTTACTCGTTCAGTTTGCTAGTTTAATGGTCCAGGTAACACATCAATAACCTCTAGAAAAAAGCATTTACTCCTATAATATTTGCGTTCGGAAAAAGAATTATGGACTTCGTATATCGTTTTAATAACACTGTTATGTTTAAGTGTTAATCCTCTTTATTCCGATTTTTCGCATTCTCAGCTGCGGACCAAACATTTTGGTGATATTTCTAAATTTCGTATTGTTTTCTGCCGAGACCTTTATTTGCAGTGGGGTCTATGGCCCAACGAAGCCCTTTTTAAAGATCGTTGATGTGCCCCAGCAATCCCTTTTTATCTTAGTGCATGTAGGTACGACATCATCTACCTGTACTAAACATGTGTTAAACACCTTCGTAGATCTGTATATTTGACTATTAAATTCGAGGTATGAAGAAACAACAAATAAAGGATGAAAATTGTCGGATATGATGAAAACGATACCATAACATGATATCAATGACCCTGCATTTGAATAGTTTTACCTTTTCATGTGATTTGTCAATTCCGAATAACTAACTCTTCTTGAATCAAGCTCAGCTCTTTGAAACTTTACATGAGGTTCATACACAGCAAAATAAAAAATCATGCTTTACCCTGGCAGCTTATAATTCCTTTACACTTAATCTGTTTGGGGTATACTAAATGAAATTTTGTCTAAGTAAACATTATTTTTTTTCATAATTGAAATTTGGCTTTGACCTACCTTTCATCAACGTGGAGTAGTTTTAGATCGCTAATTTGTAATCTTCTTGTTTTAATTTTGCCCTAAATGTCGATCTAATAAGTCAAGCCCTTTCCACCTAATTCTTATGTAATAAGGATGGTTGAGCGCTCACAACATTCTTTGATGTGCCGTTTATATACAAATGATTTTTGGCTGGTGTCTACCATAATTATCTTTCTTTTATTGTTGTAGTGTTACTCAAGTCGTTGGTTTCACTTTTACAAATGTATCAAATTGTGTTATCCTGGGCAATATTTGTAATTTAATAGTAGTATGTGGAACGCGTTTTGTTCCTTGTTAAAGGACATACGTTGACATGTAACTATTTACCATTTTTTCATATTTTTCTACACCTGTACATGTTGTTATTTCAACCATATTTTCAACAAAGAAAAGATATTGGGCAGGATTGTTTCTGAACGGTTTTAAGTGGTTGGAATTTTATAAATTTAATGCTTGTTTTTTTTCTGAATGTTGATAAATTAAACTTTTGAATTTCTTTGGTCTGCGGAATCTATGTTTGTTTTATAATACTCCCATACAGTTTACCCTACACATTAAATACAACATTTCTGTTTAGTTTATGTAACAAAATATATGAGGCGTTGGGGTTTCCAAATAATGTCATAGGAAAAGCAGAGATGATGAAGGGACAGTATTTTTTAAAGATAATCTGGAGCATGTTTATCATTTTCTGGCCTTGAAAGGGAATACCTGTAGATATCCACGTGCATTTTCCTTTTATTTATCTAGCTGCAAAGACATTGCTTTCTTCAACACAAATTTGAAAAGTTTTGAATTATGGAGGTAACTTTCAATTAGCGGCGGTTGATTTTATGTAAACGATGCGGTGTTTTAAGCATTTGGATTCGAAGAGTGGAGAAGTTTTTTTTTTTTTACATTTTTGTAGAACTAATAGTGGAAGACATTGAGTGTCTTGATTTCACAGATAAATTTTGTTTCGAAAAAACTTCCCTTATGTTATATGTAACTATATTTTAGGAAACATCATCAAATTAAGCAGTGAGAAATGAAATACGTTCTATCCTTAAGAATTGAAAATACAGTTCAATTTTTTTCATATTTGACAAGAATTCTAAATAAATGTATAAATCCTCTGTTGTATCATGCAAACTATCGGATAATCTTGAATCAACAGGATATTACACATGGTTTACATATGTAAAATTACTGCAAAGGAAGCTCGTGTAAAAAATAGACAATAAAAGTAAAGTTCTTTTATATAAGGCACTAAAACAAAGGATAAAATTGAAATACATTCATATAAAGCATATTTAGATATTTAGATATCATATTTTATTGATTGAAAAAGCAGAAAGAAAACCATTTATGTTAATCCAGCAGTACAGTTATAGAAGAGAAAACTTTTCTTTTGTATTTCAGGTTAAGCTCAACCATTAGACCAGCTTTTATTGAAAAAAATATAACGGCAAATTGTTAAGAAAATTTTAATGATTATGAAAATATCTTCTCTGTCCATCAACACAAAATACTTAGAAAGCATATGTTTCTTTATAAAACAGGTGTTAGTACTAAGGAGAGGGACAAGTTATAGAACTATACACTTCTATATATATGTAAATTATTATACGTAAGTTTAATTAATCATTGAATGTTTTCTTCTCGTCATTTATACATTTTTTATTTATTTTGTCACAAACCATATCGTTGATTTATTTGTCGAAAGTGTTTAAAATTTGAAAAAAAAAAATATTTGTATAATCTAGTCTGAAGAGGTAGTACTGCGCAGTTATTTATTACTCAACAAAGCTTTTCTAGTGTTATACAAATCACTTTTGACTTCTACAGTAATTCTTATGATATCACTCTTAGAACAAGTATACACAAATAAAATGTTATAACAGAGGAGACTAATTCACCTATTTCACAAAATAATTGTTCTCTAATTATATTAGTTTTGTATATTACAGGGTCACTGAAATTCGTCTTCTACTTCTTTTAGACATAAGGGACAAATTCTCTCCTCTAAAGGATTTTATTTGCTGACCTTGTTCAATTTTAAGATCACTACTACTTGTACGGATTTTTGTAAAATTTTCTGAAGGAATTTTATCATGACGACCATATTCAATTTAAAGTTCCACTTGGATTTTTGCAAAATTCCCTTTTACTGTGTTTCTGATTTGTAATTGTCTTTAAATTGTCAAGATTGTCTTAGCAATTTATCGTTCAATGATTTATTATCACAAACAAAAACATTATGTGTTGTCAACGAAGTAGTACCCAAACAAGGTTGGTTACCTCCTTAAGATATTCATTATGCCTTCGTCAATAACAGAGGGATACCAGTCTACACCCAAACAAAGTGAAAACACAAAGAAAAAAATATAAGTTCCTTGTATTTTCTACTTTTATATGAAAAGCCAAAGTAACAAGAAAAAAAGAATAACTGACCCTAGAATTCAAATATCGAAAAATATTAAACACGTGACAGAATAAAACTGATAGATATAAAATGCGCTACGCAAATTCGTGACTTACTGTTTTTGTTTGTCACTGGTTGAATATTTTTCAACAGACTAGTTCTATGATAAGCTATTCTGTAAGTATCTAAGAATCAGAAATAAGAAATAACATTTTCCTTCTAATAACAGCAGCTATAAAAATAATTCGGTTGAGACTTTGAGTTAAAAGAATTTTATTTAGATCTCAGTATTTGATGGTATATTTGCTAAAAATAATATTTTGAACTCAAAGAGTTATTTTTTCTAATTGCAATTTTGAGTGGCAAACTTTATAATCGCATAGTGCAAATTACATTTCACTTACCTTTGTGGTCGCTGGTAGTCCTGTCCAAGAAAACATCGGTTCCCGATCTTTATATATGCTATGACGAGGAAGATAAGCCTCCGGAATACTCGGAAAGCTAATTGAATCTAGTACATTTTGACGAAAACACAAAAAACATAAGTTTATATTGACATTATAACTTACCTTTAAGCAAGGATGAAAGTACACCCTTTTTTCTCATCCTTTTCAAAGCTGTAAGCTAAATCATGTTCGTATGTTTAATAGTACAATTATTCATCATCGTGTATGTAGACATCAGGTCATTATACTTGCTTCCCTACCGAAGTTGATCAGAAATTCTCGGGATTACCAGCGAACCTAATGAAGGTTATCCCGACGACACGTGTTGTGCACTAACGAAAATAATATCATTTGTTGTATTTCTTACTAAAATAAGCATTTGCATTTGTTTCCATTGTCACCATCCCTAAAACCGGATGTATTTTATCGTAACCAAGTAAACTGGATGCCACCAATTTAAGTTTTTGGTTTTCTACTTTTTTATTGTTCGATAGGATAAAGAAACAAAAATTCAAAAAAAGTACAAAAATATTCAAAGAAGGAAAAATCAGGAAAGTTGGAAGAAGACGAACAAAAAAAATCTACAACAGGTGAATTAATAATTTAAAGTTTCCACTTTGTATTAACTATCTCCGAAAGAGGTAGTTCAATTTCCCCTGAATTTGGTTCACGCTGGGACATTTTTCAAAATGTTTTCACTCTTTTCTTCAATTTGCAGAACCATAGCTTACTGTGTACACTTTGAAATTGTAACACTAATATTATATTTCAGAACTTGTAGCCGAATTATAAATGCCCATAAACTTTTATTTTAAACAGTTTTTGTAAATTTCGAGTACTTATATATATAGACAGAATAATAGTGAATATGCAAAGGTATTCTAAAATTTAGACAATTTGTGAAATGTCTAAAGTTTTAGTCTTTTTCTGAAGTGCCTTTACACAAACTTATCAAAGATTCCGGTTCGAATCCGATACCGATACCAATGGTATATGTCAAATGTAGTTTCCGGTATTTACCTGTTACCTTCCAGTAGTTGTTTTATATCTATTATATAATAGTTCACTATAGTACAATATTTAACAAGTCTGTTTTCTTCCACCTCAATACCACTAATGATGTTGGTTAATTAGTTAAAAAATTAAATTTAGTTTATAGTAAGTTTATTGTAGTAAGTAAACCAGGACGGGTTCAAACAGAAAGATTTTGAAAGCAGAGAAAACTGCGCACCTTACCATCAGCATGACTTTATCAGATGACAATACCAATACTAAAAAACCAGGCTTAAAATAAGGCAAAAGGTACTTTAATTCAGTCACGGGTGTCTTCTAGTATATATATATATATATATTGTTCGACCTGCTAGTCAAATGCGTTTTGTTAAAATATACTTTTTCACTTTTTTTTTTGTCTTTTGGAAAATGTTGTTTGTGCTGTATTTAGACCCCTCTACCAAGAAATTTGTTTTGCATGCACACGTATAAAAATTGCGGTTTTTATCCAACGCAAACATAGGTTTGAACGTTGTTTTCAATTTAGACTTGTTTATATATATATATATATATTATTGTTTTCTGTTTGGTATTAAATTAAATATAAGATCCATATTACATCTGGTGATCAATTTATTTGGCAATCGTCAATGGCAGTCAGCAGGGTTTAAGGACATCAGTTCTTCGACCTGTTAGTCAAATACGTTTTGTTAAAATATACTTTTCACTTTTTGGTCTTTTGGAAAATGTTGTTTGTGCTGTATTTAGACCCTCTACCAAGAAATTTGTTTTGCATGCACACGTATAAAAATTGCGGTTTTTTTAGAATTTAGACTCGTATATATATATATATATATATATATATATATATATATATATATATTTCTTCTCAAATTTAGCCCAACAATGTTCGATCTTCAAATTTGCGTTAACAAATTTTTGTTCCTCCAATAGCGGGATTCGAACCCTTGCTTCTGTGACATCGTGGCAACACCGCCTGCACCGTGCCCAGCGCCCTAAACCACTCGACCACCTAGGCTACATAAAAATATAGCTTTCGGTGGTCGATGTAATGCCTTTCTTCGTCGTATTTATCTAGGGTTATAACATAGTACATGAAGTATAGTGGCAAGTAGATGGTGTACCTTTCAGATCAGCTATTTTGTCTGTCGTAAAGGATAATAATGTTAAATACCATGCCGCCACATCAAATTTTAATTTTATTATACGTGTCTAAACATGTGACAACTTTATGACAAACATTCTCCATCGGATAACACGTGGTTATACAGGGCTAACACTATAATGTATATATATAATTCGTCTCAAATTTAGCCCAACAATGTTAGATCTTCAAATTTGCGTTAGCAAATTTTTGTTATTCCCTCCCTCAGCGGGATTCGAACCCTTGCTTCTGTGACATCGTGGCAAATAAAAATAAGAAGATGTGGTATATTTGTCAATGAGACAACTCTCCACCAGAGATGACATAGAAGTTAACAACTATAGGTCACCATACGGTCTTCAACAATGAGCAAAACCCATACCGCATAGTCAGCTATAAAAGGCCCCGAAATGACAAATGTAAAACAATTGAAACGAGAAAACTAACGGCTTGATTTATGTACAAAAAAAAAGGAGAGTCCATTATCCAATATGATATACAGCAACAAACAACAACCACTGAATTACAGGCTCCTGTCTTGGGACAGGCACATACAGAATGTGGCGGGGGCAAACTAGTTTGAAGGCGCCAACCCTCCCCTAACCTTGGACAGTGGTGTAACAGAACAAAATAAGAACAAACTATAAAAATCAGTTGAAAAGAGCTTAACTCATCAGATCGATACAAAGCAGAAATACACAGACCGGACGTGGCAGGGTACTTATACATCCCCACAAAAAAAAGACACTAAGTAGAGTTCTGAGAGTACTCGCAGTGACAGATAGTTCAAAGCCAATAACAACTAATAAACAAATCATGCATATCAATCGGTACACATCCAACATCCAATGGATTTAGTGTAAAGACGTCATGAAGAGTCAAAGAAAAACATGACCTTGCGCACTTCCAAGATGCAGGTATCGACTGATTGTAGAGCCATGGATGTTCATATGTATATAAAAAATAATATTTAGTTTGATTTTAATTTACTGATAACAAAATCAATATTAACACCAATAAAAAAATATTCAAAGATCTAATTTCAGTGTTGAACTGGTAACCTTTAAGAATAAGTTTGTTTAAAGGATCGATAAGTTTACCCTGATCTTATCTAAATTTTCGGGCTCGCTAAACAACATCTCCGTAAAAATTACGATGTGCTATCCCGTTTAAAATAAGTTTTCGAGTTTTTTAAGGTACAACCAAACTTCTAAATCTAATCTTTCTATCTATGGAAAGGTTTTAAGTAATTTGTGATAACGAAATCCTTGACTCAATAGTGTACCAGCAATACCTAGATTACGTTCATTGAAATCTAAAAAGTCACTACAGACACAGGCATAGCGAACGAGGTGTGAAATATAAACACCGTAAGATGGTGCCAAAGGAACATCACCGTCCAAAAAAAGGAAATTACAATAGAGAACAAAAAACTGTCCCTTTTGTCGTAAATTTTAGTGTAGAGTTTGCGGTGTAAAACTGAAATATCATCAAGATAACGGTAAGTGTTGTTTATCAATTAAATGCAGTTTAGACGGTTCTTTACTCAAGTTAGCCATAAAGTGTGATTCATTACAGTACAAGACAAGTCTGCTATTCAAGTGGCATAGTTGTTGCTCAAAGGAATACCTATAACTCTCGATAAACTTTATTGCCGGAACGTACATAAATGTTGTCATGGAGAAAATTTACAGCTTCAATCATCTCATCACATCTCGAGTAATTATATCTAGCATATTTACCCTTCTAATTAGAGAAGAAAACAGTAAAATAACAAAAAATACCGAACTCCAAGGAAAGGAGGCGAAAGATGCCAGAGGGACATTCAAACTCACAAGTCGAAAACAAACTGACAATTCCATGGCTAAAATGAAAAAAGACAAACAGATAAACCAGAGTACACAAAACACAACATAGAAAACTAAACGAGCAACACGAACCCCACCAAAAACTGGGGGTGATCTCAGGTAATCCGGAAGGGAGCTTATCAAATGGCAAAATCAAAAGTTAAAACACATCAAACGAATTGAAAACAACTGTCATATTCCTGACTTGGTACAGGCATTTCCTTATGTAAAAAATTGTGGATTAAACCTGGTTTTATAGCTAGCTTAACCTCTCACTTGTATGACAGTCGCATAAAATTCCATTATATTGACAACAATGTGTGAACAAAACAAACAGACATAATAGGTAAAAATGTCAAAATTAGGGGTACAGCAGTCATCATTGTGTTTCAATCTTTTATAAATCACTATAAAAACAAACAAATATTTCAACAAAGAAAAACAAAATGTCATACAGACAAAGCACATTAGCAAAAAAGAAAGACAGGAATACAAAAAATGACAACAGCACAATAACACATGGCGGGATGTATAAGTACCGAGCCACGCCAAAATAATATTGCCTTATTGAACTAAACAGTAAAGGTTATAATTTACAAAGACAAATAAAAGAACACTATAATACGTAATTAAGATGATAAACAACATCGGTACCTAGAATCTATACTTCAAGACCATCATGTATTATATTTGTGAAGATGATACGGAATATATATCAACAAGGTTTTGGTATCTTCCGATGAACTTTTTTTAGAAAAAGGACGAGACGTTCTTTGACATAACCCTGGTTCATCAACTTTCTGCTCAGACACTGGTGACGTTTTATAAAGTCTGAGTAGCAGCTGCAAGATCTTGAATACCGATTGAGTTGGGAAATGTATATCCCATATGCAGGTGAAGTTGGTATATTACTACTAAGGTGAGGGAAATTGATAATTTCAAAATTAAAATCGTCTCGTTTGTCATAAATTCTGGTACTGAGATGACCGCTTATGTCAAATTCGAGGTATAAGTCTAAAATGGGGCGGAGGAAGCCGTGTCTGTTGTTTTTTTTTTTTTAATTTCTAGTTCTGGAGGAACCCAAATCAGAAAAGTTTGGATTGTTAATGGAAAGAACATCATCAATATATCTGAATGTAAAATTAAATGATCTGGCTTCTTTGATCTTCTTGTTTTTGACAAGTGTCTGAAAGAACTCCGACTCATTTGAAAAAAAGAAGAGGTCGGCAAGGAGAGGCGCACAGTAAGTTCCCATAGGAATGCCGACAATTTGTTGAGAAAGTCTACCTCCAAATTCAACAACTCCAGCATACTGATCACTTGATCCACTGTGTAGCATATTTTACCATTTTGTTCACCATTAACAAAATATGCCTTATGTTATCCCAAAAGTAATAAATTTATAGCGTATGCTACCATTTTTATATTGAAAAGCATTGTGGACTATTTCTTTTAGACGATTTTTCAATTTCACATAGGGTATGGCGATATACAGGGTTGAAAAATCAATAGTTTTAATAGAATTAATTTCAGAAAAAGATCGAAATTTTAAATAATCCAGAAGTTCTTTAGAGTTTTTAGAATCCACATATGGTTAATACCACTACGGGAGTAAACAGTTTCACAGTATTTCTGAAGACCCTCTTTCACTGTGGACAGAATTTTTGTCAATCTAAAGGACAATTCCTCGTACAACATGCGGATGAGCCGGCAATGTGCCGTTGTTTGTACATAATTTTGTGAAGCTTAGGTTTCAAATACGAACAACGTTAGTCCTCAGATTTGCTGTTCAATGTTATGTTCATTGAAGCCATGAAGGACTTATGATTCGCCAAAATCTCATCCTTGTCAAATGATATGTTTTTGTATGTGGGATTACCTGAGTACTCATTTATTCCCAATTCTTTTACAAAATACTCGTAGTAGTACGATTTACATACAAAGACAATATTATTTGAAGCTATGTCCGCAGGAACAACAACATATTTATCGTGAAGAGATGATAGACATTGACAGCTTCTTTATCTCTGAAAAGGGACTTTGGTCGATCATTCACACAGTTTTTCCACTTATGAATTCGACGTTTTATCAGAAACATGATTGATTTGACCCATTCTGACGAAGTGTCCAGTTCAACTTCTTCTCGTTTAGCCCATGCTCTGGCGTGGTCCTCAATAATCCATAATTATTTTGAAGTTATGGTTCCAATTGATGTGTGGGGTTCTCTGAGCTCAGGACCATGAGATATCACCTTTCGGAGATGTTCATGTTGTATTATGTTTAGATCCCCAGTAATAACATGGCCAGAGAGGCTGTAAATATAAGGTGAGTGGGAATATTCACATGTCAGAGGGTTTTTTAGGTATTCTTCTAAATCAAGGTCCTGCAATGCTTGTTTATAATTAAATACTTTATGTGCAATGGTTTTGGTGTAACTGTAGGATACAATAGGAACAGACTGATTTTGAAAATAAAGTGGAATTTTAGATGTTACCTCCTTGTGATGAAGAACGTTGCTAATGTTGATTGCATCAATTTCTTTATTAGAAAACTGAACTTGAAGGAATTTCCCCTTTTCACCATGTAAAGGTTCTGATCTTTATATCAAGGCTTTACTGTTGATTCATTTATTTTCGTGGGTACCAATTTTCGTGGATTGAGGACAACTTGCATTTTCGTGGATATTTGATTTCGTGGTTTTTCAAAAATCTTCATAAATTCCTATACAAAATTTGTTATTCGTTGGAAATTTGAATTCGTTGTTCCCGGGTTACAACGAAATCCACGAAAATTGGTATCCAACGAATAATAATGAATCCACAGTATATGAGTTGCAGCAAATAAATTTGCACACATACTTTTCAAACGACCATGTTATTAAATAGGAAAATTTTTGTTTAATAAGATTGTATAGAAGTGTATTGTAAAGAGTTGAAAAGTCATAACTGTCAACCGAATCAAAAAGACCATCAAAAGCACGTAATTTATCTTAAACATCCAAATGATTTTTTACACTCCAAAAATAATTAATTCCACTACTTTCGTATGTTTTATTACAAAAGTTAATGATAATTTCTTGGATAGTAGTTCATGAACTAGTTAAGATTACTGACAGATTAAGTGTTAAACACTTAATAGAGGTCGAGATGAAAACAATTTTTACGGGTTGAACATTTTGCATTATACAACATTGGTGCAAATGTTTTATTACTTTTACATCAACCTTCGTTTATGCTTTTGTACATTTTTGGCATGAATTCCATTTATATTCATAAGAATTTGTATTCTTTTTTATTCTATTTTGCAGTGTTAGTGTTTTTAACATTTACATCAATAATAGTTAACATTGAAATTACACATTGTAAAATCTTTTATGTTACTTATTATAAAAAGTTCTGATTGAATTGAATTTAACATTTAAGGGGGTACCAAATACTTTGACTAAAATAGATTTGGTTCTTTTGATTTTCATAAAAAATTGGCAAAATATTTACTTTGACCTGATGACAAAAATATAAAAATTTCTACAAATTTGAACCATAAAATTTACAGAAATAATTTCATTGAATATATAGCAGATTGACAAACACTAATTTTAATCATTGTGAAGCTTGATTTCTCTCTACGAATAGTATGTGATTAAAACCTTCAGCTGTTTTTTATAGAGTTAACTCCCTTAGGTGTTCTGTACCCCTTAAAATGTTGGTCTGAAACAGCTATCTTTTCATTTCATTTTGATTTCTATAGTTCTAACCGTTTTGATACAATTTTATTTCCTTCGTTATAAAATGAATTCCTATAAACCTCAATATATGAAACAGTTTTATATTATCTTTACATTTCGAATAATGTTTTGGTCTGTCACCTGATGCGAAAAGCCTACTGATGAGTCTTATTGCATATGACCACTTTTGTGTAAACGGGACGAACTCACAAGGCCAAATAGACTAAAAAAAAAAAAATCATTACGTTTTTGGTATCATTACCAAAAATTTCTCTGACATTCTGAAGTATTAAGGAATTGCTATCCACATCTTGCATTAAATTCAAATTTCAAAAGTTTAACAAACACTTTTATTTTTACTTAAATCCCTTACATTTCAGTTTGTTCTAGGCATGATGAAATCAAATACCAAATGCAAGTTTTATTAAGAATGAGTTCCATAGCAAATTATCACAAACAGTGTAAATGGAATGAAACTGAAAAAGCCAAACAGACGATAAATCTATTTATTGCATTTTCAGTATCATAGTCAAAAATTTTCACTGCAGTATTGAAACTGTTATCTTGCATTAAATTCACAAATCAACGAATCAATCAAATTTTATTTTTTATGTAAATCCTTTAGAACCAGTTTGTTCTAAGAAGTTTAGGCATGACAATTTGTTCTTTTAAATGCCACATATTTTTAGAAAAACATCTATTTTGGTAATTGTTTAATGTTTCTGCGGGAAGATGTCCTTCGTTAGTAATTTTTTACTTCCCAACGCTCTTCAACTTCGTACTTTATTTGGCTTTTTTAACCTTTTTGATTTGTCTTTTGGAGACAAAACGCGTGTACGGCGTACACAATTTTACTCCTGGTATCTATGATGACAACACAGCACAACTTTATATCCAAGAGTTGTATATGCCCCGGCTGGCACCCACCAGAAACCGCTGCTGCATAAGTCATTATCAAAATTCGCCCATCAGACAACACAAATCTGTGTCGACACTTGTTAAATAGAAATATATTGAATTTATTGTTGGAAAATGTTTTGGTGTCTTACCATATTGGAGCAGATGTCCTTTATAAAGAAAAAAAATATCCAATTTCTTAATCATGAGCTGATCTTTTTTTTTATTACGTCAAAAATGTTATATGGTGATTAGGTAGATAAGTCATTGGTAAATCTGCAGGGACACAACACTTGCAGAAACAAAACTGTAAAATAGCTTGTCTGTTTTGAATTGTGACTTTTGTATACATTTGGTTTTACACTTTTTGTTGCAATTTAAATTCGACCTCTTATTAACATTGTATGAATTTAAAATCCAGTGTATATTTATTGCTTTTCTTCTGTTTCTCCAGAATATGCATAGCGGAAGATTAATCGGAGCGATCTGTACTCGATATCCATTGTGCCAATGTAAAACAAAACAAAAACCGTAATATTCATAACATTAAAAGGAATAAATATCGAAAAGTCTTTATAAATTCCATTGAACATAAAACTAATCGAGATCTAAATATAATTTAAAATATTTGTATTTTCTAAAACGAAAGTTTATTTTTTTGGCAAAATTTACAAAAGCTTATTATCTAAATTAACTTTGAGACACTAGTTTAAGATTTACATTGTACATGATATATTATACAAATGTTTCAAATTGCATGTTTAAAACCTTAATTTTATTTCATTTTTCAAAACGAGGACGTTTG
Source organism: Mytilus coruscus (assembly GCA_017311375.1). Classification (NCBI taxonomy): domain Eukaryota; kingdom Metazoa; phylum Mollusca; class Bivalvia; order Mytilida; family Mytilidae; genus Mytilus; species Mytilus coruscus. The sequence continues at coordinate 30,557,664 of CM029607.1, forward strand.
AACATAGTTGTTGATTCATAAACGCAATCGTATGGTAAGTGTGCGTTTGAACTGTACAAGCTATCTGAGGTAGTTAATGCACATCTTAGCTCTGTATTATCCAGATAATAGAACGAAGAGATTTTTCCTTGGCATGTGTTAGTTGGTAGTTCGTTACAAATATTTATGGTAATTTAATTCCCTTGCACCAACTTTTTAAACATTACAATTTTGAATGAAAAATTCCTATATTACGCTTTTTAGCTCACCTGGCCCAAAGGGCCAAGTGAACTTTTCTCATCACTTGGCGTCCGTCGTCCGTCGTCGTCTGTAGTCGTCCGTCGTTAACTTTTACAAAAACCACACTTGGCCACAGTCATCAATGGAGTATTTAGTTTAAAAAATGTGTCCAATGACCCGGCCCGCCAACCAAGATGGCCGCCATGGCTAAAATTAGAAGATAGGGGTAAAATGTAGATTTTGGCTTATATCTCTGAAACCAAAGCATTTAGAGCAAATCTGACTGGGATAAAATTGTTCATCAGATCAAAATCTATCTGCCCTGAAATTTTCAGACAAATCAGACAACCCGTTGTTGGGTTGCTGCCCCTGAATTAGTAATTTTAAGAAAATTTTGCAGTTTTTGGTTCTTATCTTGAATATTATTATAGACAGAGATAAACTGTAAACAGCAATAATGTTCAGCAAAGAAAGAACTACAAATAAGTCAAATGACTAAAATGGTCAATTGACCTCTTAAGGAGTTATTGCTCTTTATAGTCAATTTTTAACAATTTTTTGTAAATTTTTGTAATCTTTTACAAAAATCTTCTCCTCTGAAACTACTGAGACAAATTTAACCAAAATTGGCCACAATCATCATTAGGGTATCTAGTTTAAAAAATGTGTCCGATGACCCCGCCTTTCAACCAACATGGTCGACATGGCTAAAAATAGAACATATGGGTAAAATGCAGTTTTTGGCTTATATCTATGAAACTAAAGCATTTAGAGCAAATCTGACATGGGATAAAAATGTTCATCAGGTTAAGATCTATCTTCCCTGAAATCTTAGACAAATCAGATAATCCGTAGTTGGGTTGCTGCCCCTGAATTGGTAATTTTAAGGAGATTTTGCAGTTTTTGGTTATTATCTTGAATATTATTATAGATAGAGATAAATTGTAAACAGCAATAATGTTCAGCATAATAAGATCTACAAATAAGTCAACATGACCAAAATTGTCAATTGACCCCTTAAGGAGTTATTGCCCTTTATAGTCAATTTTTAACAATTTTTTGTAAATTTTTGTAATCTTTTACAAAAATCTTCTCCTCTGGAACTACTGAGACAAATTTAACCAAACTTGGCCACAATCATCATTAGGGTATCTAGTTAAGAAAATGTGTCCGATGACCCCGCCTACCAACCAACATGGCCGACATGGCTAAAAATAGAACATTTTAAATGGAGAAAATCTGAAAGGAGCAAAAATGCTCAGAATAATGAGCTCTACCAATTGTCCATATACGTCAAAACTGTTAGAAACATTCTTGTAGGAGTTATTGTCCATGATGACAAATTTTACCATTTTTTTCATTTTTGCCTATTATCATGAAAACTATGATATTTAGAGAGAAACATTTTTTTTCCCGTTATGCCTTATATGATTTAAATTATAATAGATAAATAGACACTTCATATCACAAAAATGATCAGCAAGGCAAGATCTATTAAAAAGTCAAATTTTGTTGATATTGTTAGTAGACTGTCACTCTTCATAGCAGTGATTGCCCTTAAATGAGGATTGTTTTTACCCTTTTTTGTGTTTTGAACAAAAACTAAAGAAAATAGAGAGAAACTAAACAGACTAAAAGATCAGTAATACAAGATCAACAAAATAGAGATTTTTGTCATGAAGTCTATTCTCGTCTACAATGTTGGAGAGTGTCCTTTGTTTGATATGCACATAGACCAAGGTGAGCGACACAGGCTCTTTAGAGCCTCTAGTTTCTCTTTATTTTTTATTGTTCATATAGCTTAATAAAAGATTAATCGACTGCTCCAATAATTTTCTCAAACTTTTACTTTTGAATTTTAAATTCTTATTGGAAAAATAAACTAAAGTTAACATTCTGTTCTGATACCATTATTAATAAGAAACCAAATAACAAAGACAAAATAACAGCCAACAATGTATATCCCAAATATGCAGGTGAATTCCTGTTAATAATTGCAAAGTTATTGTTAATGCAAATAATGCAACAGGATGAGTATCGCAATAATAGAAACTCGTATTTTGATATTTAATAATTCTATCTGTATACAGAACCCGAAATCGCAATAATTAATTTCGCATTTTTCCCAGTCTTCAAAAATCGCAGTAATAATGCATGCACTAATTTCTGAATTTACAGTATTTAATTCATTTAGTTTATATAGATCTAATTCGAGATATAGAGATTTTGATTTTCTGTCTCTAAATCTTCATAGTTATGAAATAAGCTGAACGTTCGTACATAGTCATACATAGTCACACGACTTTTTCGAGATATTCATTGAAAAAAAAAAAAAAAATTTACGGACGCCATCACGAATTGATTGATCGTTATGGAATATCTTTTTCACAAATGACGACTGATATGTTCCTATTGTCGTTACAACAGTTCCGTCCTCTTTTCCTCGAATGTGTCCCACCAAATTAGACTTTTCATCAGGTTTGTACTTACAAGAGCAACATGACGAGTACCACATCTGAAGCCATATCTGCTTACCCTTCCGGAGCATCTGCAATCACCCCCAATTGAGTTCGTGTTGCTCAGTTGTTTGTTTACGATGTAGTATGTGTTTAGTGATGTTTGTCTTTTGATCATTTTTCGTTTTATTGCAATGACATTGTTATTTTGTTTTCAAAATATGCTTTTGAAGATCCTATTTTGTTAGTTTTGCCTCTCTTCTTTCATTTTCGTTGTTTGCTGTTAACAAACGAGTATATATAGTTTTTGGATGAACATTATATTCATTTTTATTGTTGATGTATGTTTATAAGGTACATGGGAATGACAGAAAATACCAGGGAGGTCCACTGATTGAATGACAGTTCCAAACTCTCCCCAATCAGTTATGCTTACTCTTGTTTCACACGTTATTAAACTTCTAACGTATTAGGATAAGGCCTGACTGTTGTAACTGGACCCCATTCATACAAAGGGTTAACTTAGTTTAGTCCCTTTTGTCTCGTTTCTAACTAGACTGTGTGCCAACATTCGTACCCGAAGCCATTGCATTAGCAAATCATACTGACGACAGTCGCATCAAGCCCTGAGATTAGCATCCAGTAAGTTGCCTACACCCACAATGTTTTGGGCCAATAATATAAATTTGAGTGCATCTCTGTTTTAAAATAGACTGTTGCCCTCGGCTAGGGCGTTCACACCTCTTACCATTGAAATGACAAGAGCAAACAAAATCTAATGCAGTTGATTCAACCCGTATAATGTATGTATCTTACATATTGTATGCATCTCCATTGATTAAATGGACTAAACCATGATTGATCTAGATATTTTACTACTTCAATATTGACAAAGAATTAAAGCACCAAACGGATGCTCTCTATATTTTATGAAAAGTGCGCCAGTGGATTTCTGTGATGTGATTAACGGCGACGCAAAAAATGTCCCGTGAAATCGGATATATTTTACCATTCCTATCCTAACGAAACGTTGTTAAAATGATAGAAAAATAAACATTTCAAATATCCTTGAAACGTTGAATGCGTTTGCGCAACGTTGTTGATATTCACTCCGATTATCAACTGTGAAATTGACGACAGACGTCACTCAATCAAAGTTGGCGGAACATGACTTATTGCATTAGAATATTTTCTTTTCAAATTCATATAAAGCATGTATAACGATGAAAGTAAGTGCAACAGTATAGATAATGACAATTTTCCAAGGCGGTTTGATTCCATGTAATAGATAAACACAAAACAACATGAAAATCGTCGTTCTACCTGTGTAAGAATGGATTTTTTTGAAACCAAATCAGTCAAAGCAACCTGTCTTCATGATGGCTTTTTAATTTTTTTTTTTCAATGGTGACATTTTTTCTTTACAATAGCTGAACATGCTGAAGACATGGATCTCCAACTCGGGTCACATGCATATGGTCGAAAATAAGTCAGACAATTGATAAATTAAACAAACTGCTTATAGCTAAATCGTATTCAAAATCCCGTTTTCGTTTATGTTTTAAACAAGAAATATACTTTTTTTGTTCAAATGAACCCTTTTAAGACGATAATTATATCGTTTATGAGGTCAGGAATATTCTAAAAAAAAAAAAAAAAACACACGAAGTATTTTACGTTTTTTGAGAATGTGGTATTGATGGCAAATTTTGGTTCTTTCTGTTAAATTGATTTATAACCTGTATAGACTTGGTATGATTTAGAGATTGGCTTATTATGTAGAAGAATGTCTATTGTTAAAGACGATTTATCGCCCTATAGATGTCTTTTGTTTTTTCTTTCTTTATTCTTTATTTTTGGCCCTCCACTTTATGCCTTTATTCTCTATTCCGTAAACCCCAACAGGAACCTCGTATATTGCTGTCTCTTTGAGGAATTCCCCTCCCCTCCCCATCTCGTTTCATTTGTTCAGATATAAAAGAAAAGATTACAGATTAATAATTGTTTATATTAGCACAAAAACACACGTTGGAAACACACAATATATCTTTTCGCATATCCATTTATCAAGGAGCCATAGTAGTGGTTGCAGCAGCGGTGGTTGCAGCAGCAGTGGTAGCAGCAGCAGCAGTGGTAGCTGCAGCAGCAGTGGTAGCTACAGCAGCAGTGGTAGCTGCAGCAGCAGTGGTAGTTGCAGCAGCAGCTGAAATAGAGAAAAAAAATTAAAATCAGTTTTACATCAATACAATCATGAAATGACATAGTGTATGAAACAGATGTAGCGGATTCTTTATTACTGTTAGTGTTTTACAAATATGAGGGGCGACTATTTCACTTTCTAGAGGAGAAATAGACTTTGGAAATGAATGTGTTGACCCGGTAAGAACTGTAACTAAATAATCTACGACAGTACGAAAATACATATTTTTCCAACAGCTTCAGGATAAGTCTGTGTTAAAAATAAATTTCCGAGTGAAATAAACTAGCAACAGGTAAAATAGAAAATTCCGTCCAGGAAAAAATCCTCCTACTCTTTGCCCCGATCCCCCCTCCATTCCTTTTCCCCCGCAAATTGAAAGTCTTCTAACCGTAATAAATACCGTTATGCATTACGTTCACTGTTTAATAATGACACTGAGAGTAAAATGACTATTGACGTTAATAAGATAGATATCTAAATTTTCACAATCTCTTAGCGTCATTCCCTGGAACCAATTATACAGAGTAAAACATGGACATTTTAGATTGCGATATTATCGTTTAAATTTATCTCTAATGTGCTTTTTTAAGCTATAAATTATGCAAATTGCCAGGAAACATAGCCTTTAGTAGAATAATTTATTAGTATTTTTAGTCCGGTGTCTGTTATAAAAGTCCACGGATTTATTTTGGTACTTAAAATGTTCATGTTCCGTATTTTACTAGTAATATTTATGTTCTGAAATAGTTGAAATATCGAAATATTGTTATAGGTGTACATTTTGTTCAATATTTTTTTTTAATATGAACCAAAATATTTGTATTTAAAATTTCTATAATTCTTACCCGATGTATCCTTTTCCTGACCTGTTGATTATTTTTATTTAATCAACGTGTGGTTCGTTTGATCTCAGTTATTCATTGGTCAAAATTCGATTATGACATCAAATTTTCTTGCTTTTCTCTGAATTTTCTATTGTGACATCATGAAAAAAGGCGACCATGCCTGATGCCTATTTTCCTACCAAACTGGATAACAGGAATTTTACTATGTTTGTAACAAGGATAATTGACTTTCATTATTTTACTATTTTATTTTCATTATAAAAATAAATAATGTAAAGAATTGAATAAGAAATGAAATTCTAAAGGGACTCCATTTTCATAGGAAAATTTATAATAAATATATAGACTTAATAACTAGAAACTAGTATTTTTTTTTTTCCTTATAATCTTAAAATTGCCAGAAACGTTTTGATATAAATTTGAAAATCGTCTTAAATACACAGGAAATATTTGTCACTGGATGTTAAGCAAGCAACAATCAATCAATAACGTTGGAATTAAAATTAACAAATTTTTCAGGAGACGAAGCTCTAAAGAATTTTTTTTTAGGTGAATGGTTAATATGGACTTAAAATACTGGGAAAACTGATTTTTTTCCATCGATAAACAGGGTTCCAAGTTTTGCTTCCTTTATGTAAACAGATCCCCTTACTTTGCTTCCTAGATAACTTGTCCATGTTCCTTGTTTTGCAATAAAGTGTGGTATATAAAAAAATTTCTCCAGAAAATAAGTGCCAGACATACTAAACTAACAATAGACACATTTTATAAGAAAAAATTTCTTATAACTTAATGCCTACTAAAATAATTAACATGGACTTTTTTACCTAGTAAATAAAAACTGGGGGACGCATTTTATTACCGCACCGAATTTGATGTTACACTTTAACATATATGCACATGTTCTCTTTATTTTTTAACAATAGTAAACAAATTGGTTTACATGTATCAAAGGGAATTCGTTGTACGTGTATAAAAAATTCGATCTTTTAGAATTGTGAAAAAATATTAGTAGGCTTATACGGGCGCTCATTAGATCGTATAAGTATGAGCAAGACCACACTTAATTAAGATACATAAACAGTATTTCGCCTTATTAAAATAATTTGCATGTGGATTCATTAAGTGATCTGCATGTATTGATCAACTAAATAGATTTAATAAAGCAGCTCAAACCCAAGGTCCAAATAAATTCCACGCTAAAATACACTATAAGTAATTCTCGCTCAATTATGGAAATTTCTCAATCAAACATTACTTTGTAATAACAACGATGTCAAATATCTACCAAATAAAAGAGCCAAGATACGATTGTTTTTAAAAGAGACATTAAAAATACATAGTTTTGTTTATCTATGAAGTGGTTCTATAAGACACTTCTCTAATTTTTGACGACCCGATTAAAATTCCTTGACGGAATAATTACCATTTATAGAAAATATATATAATAGTATTTTTTTTTATATCGTATCTGACCTTGTTTTAATATAAAATTGCGTTATGATGAGCTACAGAATTTTGATAGAATTACCATCCTTCCATATACAAGCCTATTCGTACAATAATATGTATTCATAACAATGTGTCAACTTTTATATCAGTAACGTTAGTTTATGTTTAAGTAATCATTAGACATAAGTTTTAGCAGTTTTACAGAAAAAAAGTATTAGGACAAATTTCCCCTTGAATTTATTTCACACCAGTTCTATTTTCAAATACTTACTAAAGTTCATAGTTTTAAAGTCAAATATGTTTATTTTAAGATTCTAACATTAATCGGCTTATTTCTAAGTGGGAAATTAAATTATAAAAGCCTGATGAAATGCTTTAAACCGCAGGAACTTTATATAAACTGCCTTCAATAGCAACATGTATCGTTAAATAACATTTTGATTAAAAGGAAATATGTAAATTTGTAAAGTTCAATTTTAAGTATATGATATAGACTCTCTTATATTCAATTTCTTGTAAGATTTTCTAACTTTAGAATTTTGATCCTGTAAGTCAAACAAATACAAGGTGCAATTAGCCATACTCTTTTGCTGACAAGGACCACGTGATAACAAAAGGTAACCGAAGACAAATCGGCTAGTAAAGATTAAAACATACTTGTTGCGGCTGTGGACATAGTTGTTGTTCTACCAAGACCTAATGCCATCACTGCAATAAAATATTAATAACTTTTGTTAATACATATTCAAGATGTTTTAATTGCTATAAGAATAGCGATGAAAAAATTAAATATTACTGAAAATTTGACGTTTCTAGATTTTTAAAAATCATGGTTAGCTGGTTTCCTCATACCGTACGGCAATATTGATATTGATTTCAGATATATCTGAAATATGGTAACTAATATGATTAACATGTTCGATTAAATTGATATAATATTTGCATAAACAACATACTCGTAGATGTTGATAATAAAATAGATTAATGGCCAATAGCATCAATATGGATTTCCAATCACAAAACAATCACACATACTTGCATGGTTATTAATAAGTTTATCTACTATCCATATAAAATTTGGAATGTAAATATGATAAAATATGAGACGACTATATCTCATTTACATAGAAGTAATTAAGATTCTTTATCTTTTCTCTTGATCTAAAAAGAGCAAGTAGGTTTGATAAACAAGTAATAATGTCATTATCTCAAATTTGACAAATATAGTTACACCATCAGAAGATGTTTTATAGTATGGATTTAAAAGGAAGCCTTAATTGCTTATCAAATTGATACCTTATCACTGCTTTTGTGTGGCAATATGAATATTGTCTTTTCTGGTTTAATTGCCAAAACCTGATAATTGTGCTGATACATGATAACACATCTATGTAAATACTGTAAACCAACTGATTTATTTTCGCGGATTCTTTATTTCGTGTTTCGCTTTTTCTAGCCAACTTCGCGGCGATTAAAGTTCGCGATTTTCAAATTTTCTTGATGTATTTGAATTAGGAAAGATCCAAGTTTTACATTTTTGCGACGATTTATATTCGCGTTATCTATTTACTCATGAAAGTATCAAAAATAAATCGCTCGCGAAAATTAGTTGGTTTACAGTACTATTGTGCTGAACAACCCTTGAAGAATGCAGTGGACAGCGTGATAATCATCATCAGGTACTATAGAAACGAAAAAATTAGAAAGTCAATAAATGATATTGTGACTGTATAATCATGACAGAATACAGTGGACAGTTTGATTACCTTCATTAGGTACTCATGAAAAATCAAAACGTAAAAACGTTTGTGAGTATGAAAATCTAACAAGTCTTAAACAGAACATACTTTCATGGTCAGCTTTTCGTGGTTAAAATACAATTACATATTTGTTTTACTAGCAAGTTATGGACGCAATAAGTAGGTAGTAAGTATTTGTAATTAAAAGTAGTACTTACATAGAAGGGGTATCATTAACAGTGGCAATAATGATTCAATTCCTCCACCAAATCCACCAAATACATCATCAATTCCATTGTCTTTGACCAATAAAACGGTCTGTCTTTCATCAGAACGTGCGCTTACAGGAAACGGTCTAGGTATAGGTAAAGGCACTAGTCTCATCCCAACGGGTGGTCCTTTTCCCTGTGGTGGTGGAAATTTATGACAGCTAACATGGACAGGAACATGCGTCAATCCAATGAAAACTGCTACGACACAGATGGTCAGTTTGAAATACGTCATCTATTAACAAAAAAATCTTATTTACATAGGCCTTTCTACATTGAAATGCCATTTTTTTCTTTGTTGTCATAGTTGTTTGTCTTTATAGTGATTGAGATAATAAAACAATGTTGACTGTTGTAACCAAATTTTGGACATTTTTACCTGTTATGTCTGATTGTTTTGTTCACACATTGTTGTCAATATGGTGGAATTCTATGCAACTGTCTTACTTATTGTTTTAACAATGTACATTATTTGCAATGAAGTACTGTCATTCCCAGTCAAACAAAACCCGATAATTCATGTGAGACAAATTCTACAATCTCATCTTTGACGTCATCAATAGCATAAAAACACGAAGACAAATATTTCACTGATTTCCAATCCAAAACAAGCACACAAGCACATATTACTTATATTCCCTCCAGGATTAAGGTAAAATAAAAATATTTTAACATTTACTAGGACAATCTTTTGATAACTATAAAAAAAAGCCCTAATAAATGTTTCTAAATATTAATTTTAGGTATTCTAATTCAAGGTAGCACTACAGTCAGACTTTTGGAACTCTTACCAACAGGCTTTAATGATTAATTTATCCAAAACTACTCAATGGATTTTTAAAATCTCTATCTCATTTTAAAGCTGAAATATTACTCTTTCGTAATCTACAGATATTTATTATCAATTAAAAAAATAGCTCATTAACTGCCAAAGGAGTGCTCTCCAAACTTGGACGAAAAAAAGCACATTCAGGTCAAATTGTAGTAAAAATTTGTTTTCATCCCTTTAATTAATCATACACAAGCTACATAACCATGTCTCAGATTTTTTTATATACACCTCCAATTAGAAGATATATTGATTTAGCTGATGGGTGCTAAACATCATTTCACCTTTCATCCTTGGAGACCTATAAATTCATTCAAAAACAAATTATCCAAAAACTAGGACACAGTTTTGTAGAAAAATATTCCCTTCAATCACATATATCAAAGTCAATCCAAAGGGGGTACCTAAAAAGTTTCTATTTTCATTTTTTGAGAACAATTCCAATGAAAATTTATTTTGAAAAATCACCTAAAAACTGAATTTATCCTTTTGAACCCCTATAAGTGCAACATAGATCTAAACATTCCACTGGGAGTGTTCTGACACCCTTATTTTATCAATAGAATCACACAGTTTGTGTCTTTTATACACTTTAACTGTAAATTTTGCATTATTTGTGCACTGTCCATCCCTTAACAACACTAATTAAGCATTTTGCAGGAGTTTTACGTCACATATCTGTATAGATCTAGATAAATATGGTCAAAGCTCCTCCCCTGTCCAGATAGTTTAAGATAAGAGAATATTAAGAGTGACCAGCTGCATATAATCAAAATTTAACATTATCCTCACTATGAAATAATAATTATCGTTCATATCTTAGAAGAAGTATATGGTACTGTGAAATTAATTAGGACACAGAAACTAAAAAATGTACAATAAAGGATATTTTCATACTACCTACACTGTCCTCTACAGAATGGAACAGGAAATTCTTATAGTACAAGTTAACAAAAATTACGATCATGCTTGTGATTTGTCAAGAGTAAGGATTGTTGTGAATGTCACTGTGTGCTGGTGTCAGATTCAGATTTCTTGCCTTAGTAAGAACATTTGTCAGAGACTTTCAAAGCTACTCATACACATTTGTATTTATCTATATAGATTCATTTTAGATTTTTTATCCTCTTTATTTGTTTCTCTTTTATATTTTTTTTGTTGCCCTCCATAGTTATATAAATTAATTATGATTCCAGCATAGTAAGATAAGACCACATTATTTATATTGTGGTCAGAGATAACCAACTGAACACTTGGTATCGACAGATGATTGAAAAATTAGCTCCTCCCATATGCTCTTATATATGAAGTATTTACCATGTGCTTTTATTTACATAATTTAATTATTTATTTACTCCCTGTTGTGACAAGGTAATGCTTCTGGGATTTTTACAAAATGTTTAGATGGATGAATACTTTAAAGAAATGTGATAAAAAAAAATCACCAAGGATTCATTACAAGACTGTAGTGCTACCTTAATGCTATGGTAATCTTAACCATAACTCTGATGAACTATCAAAAAAGGCCCAAAAAGTCATTTTTTTTCTACTAAACAATATACCTATACACAGTAGCATGTAGTTTGTTAAATAGTATTGTAGAACCATTTTGCTAACTACAATTCAGAGGTTACTTATTTGGATACATAATTATCTCTATATACGGCCTACCAGAGAGAACAAGTATCCCATAAAGATATTGCATATCTTGATTTCACAATTAAATCTTGTTTTGAAAATCTTCACATATTTGTTTGAAAATATACTTCAGCAATAGATAAAAATACATCAAATTTAGCATTAAGAAAAATAGGTTCCATCCTTCGGAGTTGAAAATAAAGGTTCACTGTTAACCATATGTGAAAAGACTTTTAAGTACATGTAATTGTTTTAATACTCTATTGTATGAGGCATTCATACTATCCAAGAATCATGACTCATCAGAATATTACAAATGGTTTACAAATGCAAAAGCAATCTCCTGTGCAGAGATAATATCCGTTCCGTTCCAAACTACGTAACACTACACTCAGTGAAATATTGCAAAGCACATATGCAACGGCTATGAACTCTGTGCCGGAGATTGATGCAAAGGAACCTCATGTAGACTTAAATTATCTAGAGGAAAGTAAGAATACAATCAAAATAAATATAGTAAAACTTAAATGAAAGTCAAATTCCTAAATTATTATGAATAATTATATAAAACAATTGAGAAAAGGATGATAAATTGTATTGTGAAGAACTACATTTCATTTACCTTTGTGGTCGCCGGTTGTCCTGACCAAGAAAATATTCATTCGTGCTTCTTATATATGCTGTGATGAGGCAGATAAGCCTTCGGGGTACTCTATAAGCGTACAAAATCTTGTATATTTTGATAAAAATTAAATTCGTATTGATGACATAACTTGCATTTTAGCAAGTATGAGAAAATACCATGTTATTTTGTTTAATAGTACAATTAAACGTAATCGGTTATGAAGACATACAAGTTATTTCACTTGCTTTCCTACGAAAGTTGATTAGAATTTCTCGGAATAACGAGCGAACCTTATAAAGATTATTCCTCTGACGCGTATTGTGCACACACGAAAATCTTTTAATTAGTTATTATAAACTAAATTAGCATTTGTTTCCATTGTCATCATCTCGAAACTAAGGAAAGTGGATTCATTAAACCGTAACAAAGGAAGCTGGTTGCTGCAAATTAAAATTTCTGCTTGTCTCAATGTTTTTAGGATAAAGGTCGAAATCTCCAAAAAAAAAAAAAAAAAGTATTCAAAAAGAAAAATCATTCATGTATACTTTAAAATTTATTCTGAAAGGTGATCAATTTGGCACCAAAATAAAAATCAAATAATGTAAGTTGAAGAGCATTGAGGAGCCGGAATTATGAAAGGTTTTACAAAATACAACAAAGGTAATCTATTCCTGGGTTTAAAATCCTAAGTACGTTGACAAATTCAAGGTTTTGTAAACAGTTTAATTTGATTTGTGACCATATCAATGCTAATTCGTGTCAATACAGAAACGCTGACTATACTGGGATGGTGATTCCAAAATTGATGTTTGTTTAAATACTGTTACGAAAATTTTACATATATGTTGGCATTGTACAAGTTCTAGTTTTATTAGACTGTTTATATCGTCTTAACAATAAATCCATTGGATGTGTACTGATTGACTTGAGTCTGATAATCATCACATAGAAACATCAATTGGGCCGGGGTTTTTTTTTCATTGTTTGAATGTTTAACATTGTCTCATGTCGTGGCCTATCATACGGTATGGGGTTTGATTATTGTTTACGGCCTCACATACCTATAGTTGGTTGATGGCAATCATAACACGTTTTTTTTTTAATAATAACTCCTATAAGGGTTTAATTGAAAATTTTGGCCATGTTAACGTATTTGTAAAATTATGTCTTTATCTATAACAGTATTCAATATAATTCAAAATCATTGCGTGCATTTATTATTGCAAGTTTCAGAGAATGGACAAAAATTCGAATTACATTATTCTTTCGATATTCACACTGTCGCACGCATTATTCGCATCAATAAAAACTTCGCAATAATTTCTGAACAGTAACCTAGCAATGCGAAATTTCCTAACAGAGGACGTCAGGGACAATTACTTCAAATGGATTGTCAGATTTATCAAGATGGACTTGACCAGCAAATAATGTCTACCCCATGTCAATTTTGTTTTAGCTTTTAAGATATCAGCCAAAAATTGCGGAATTTGCTAAAACTTGACATTTCAGGGACAATAAATTCAAAATTGGAAGTCGAGTTTTTCGACATATTCTATAAGAGATAGATCTGGACCTTAACTTCAACAATACTGACACGCCAGTATTTTCCTTGTTTCTTCGTTTTGGACTGGATAAATCAATACTAGCCCATTTGGTGTATTCTTCCACTCAACAATTAATAAGTAAATCATCGTCTGTTAAATATATAACTGAAAGTTTATGTTTTTTTAATATTATAAAAATAAGGAAATGTGGTATGAAGGCCTAACCCATAACAAATATAACAGACATGAAACAACGACAACCACTGAACTACAGGCTCCTGACTTGGGACAACACAAAAAGAATGTGTCGGAGTTAAACATGTTTGTGAGCGCTCAACCCTCCCCCTAACCTGGGACGGTGTTGTAACAGCACAACATAAGAACAAACTATAGAAATCAGTTGAAAAAGGCTTAAATCATCAGATCGATACAAAGCAGAAAAATATCAAACATAAACACAGATCGGACGTGGCAGGGTTTTTATCCATCCCTCATCCATAACAACAAAAAGGACACTAAGTACAGATCTGAGAGTACTCGCAGTTACTGACAGCCTTTTATTGTTTGCATGCAAGAAATGAGAAGACATACATTAGAATAATGATTCTTTCATGAATTTGGAATACATGAGCACTCAGGTAAGCCCACATACAAAATTGTAAGTCCTTCGTGGCTTCAATAAACATTACATTCAACAGCAAATCTGAGGACTTACCTTGTTTGTATTGGATACCTAAGCTTCACAAAATTCCGTACAAACAACGGTTCATTGCCGGCTCATATGCATGTTCTACAAGGAATTGTCCATTAGATTGACACAAATTATATCCGCAGTGAAAGAGGGTCTTCAAAAATACTGTGAAACTGTTTACTCGCGTAGTGGTATTAACAATAAGTGGACTCTAAAAAACTTCTGGATTATATTGAATCTCTATATTTCTCTGAAATTAATTCAATCACAACTTTTGATTTGTCAACCCTGTATACCACCATTCCCTATGTGAAATTGAAAAATCGTCTAAAAGAAATAATCAACAATGTTTTTCGATATAAAAATGGTAGCATACACTATAAATTTATTGCATTTGGATACACTACGGCATAATTCGTAAATAGTGAACAAAAAGGTAAAACATGCTATACAGAGGAACACGTGATCAGTATGCTGGAGTTTCTTATTGACAACATATCTGTTGAATTTGGAGATAGACTTCTTTTAACAAATTGTCGGCATTCCAATGGGAACGAAATGTGCGCCGCTCCTTGACAACCTCTTTTTATTTTCATATAAGACAGAGTTTCTTCAGACGCTTATCAAAAACAAGAAGATCAAAGAAGCCAGACTCAATAATTTCCCATTCAGATATGTTGATGATGTTCTTACCATTAACAATCTAAACTTTTCTGATTAGGTTCCATTAATATATCCTCCAGAACCAGAAATTAAAGAAACAACAGACACGCCTTCCTCCGCCTTATTTTTAGATTTATACCTAGATTTTTCCATAAGTGGTCATCTCAGTACCAGAATCTATGACAAAAGAGACAATTTTAATTTTGAACTTCACCTGCATATGAGATATACATTTTCCAACTCATTCGGTATTCAAGAGCTTGCAGCTGCTACTTTATAAAACATCATCAGCGTCTGAGCAGAAAGTTGATGAACCAGGGTTATGTCAAAAAACGGCTCGTCTTTTTTCTAAAAAAAGTTCATCGGAAGATACCAAGACCTTGTTGATAAATATTCCGTATCAACTTCACAAATAATACATGATGGTCTTGAAGTATATATTCTAGGTACTGACGATGTATATCATCTTAAGTACGTGTTATAATGTTCTTTTTATTTGTCTTTGTATATTGTTAATTTTTACTGTTTAGTCCATTTTTTGTAATATTCTGATTAGCGTGGCAAGGTATTTATACATCCTGTCATTGTGTTATTGTGGTATGGTAATTTTTGTATTCTTGTCTCTCATTTTTGCTTATGTACTTTTGTTTTTCTTTGTTGAAATAGTTATTTGTTTTTTTATGTTGACTGCTGTACTTCAATTTTTGACATTTTACCTATTTGTCTATTTTTTTGGCTCACACATTGTTGTCAATATAATGGAATTTTATATGACTGTCATACAGGTGAGAGGTTTAGCTAGCTGTAACACCATGTTTAATCCACCATTTTCTACATCAGGAAATGCCTGTACAAAGTCAGAAATATGACAGTTGTTTTCCATTCGTTTGATGTATTTGAGTTTTTGATTTTGCCATTTGATAAAGGACTTCCCGTTTAGAATTTTTCTAAGAGTTCGGTAATTTTGTTGTTTTCCCTTTTTTTTCACTCGTACAACATTGAAAATACTTCTGTGTCTTTAAACAAGTAGTTTAAGTAAAGCTGTTGTTTTCTGTTGTGAATTGTTTAGCATTTTGTCATCCTGGGATCTTGTACACCATACAAGACGGTATGGATTCTGCGCATGGTTAAAAGGCCATACGGTAATTTGTGGTTTTGATGGATAGTTTTCTCAATGGCAAGGATGCACCATCTCCCTATTTTTGTAAAAATATAGATTAATTGTGTAATCTGCTTACCCGTCCGGAGCACCTGAGATTAGTTTTTGGTGGGGTTCGTGTTGCTCAGTCTTTAGTTTTCTATGTTGTGTTTTGTGTACTATTGTTTGTCTGTTGGTCTTTTTTCTTTTTTAGCCATGGCGTTGTCAGTTTTATTTTTGACTTATGAGTTTGAACGTCCCTTTGGTATCTTTCGCCTCTCTTTTAGAAAATTCATAGAACAATGTGCTACTAGAAGATATTATAACAACAATATAAAGATACTTAAGGTGGTACCAAACACCGTGACTAAAATTAATTTGGCTCGTTTAATTTTCATAAAATTTTGACAAAATATTTACTTTGACCCTTTGACAAAAATATAAAAATTTCAAAAAACTTGAACCACCCACTTTATCGGAAAAATTTCATTTGATATATAGCAATTTGACAAACACGAAATTTGGTCATTGAGAAGCTTAATATTTCCTTAACAATAGAACGTGATTAAAACGTTCAGCTGAGTTTTACAGAGTTATCTCCCTGTAGTGTTATGTACCACCTTAATAAAAAGTCATGATACCTTAACCATTTTCCATCCCGATATGCCTTTTTAAATAGATTACTTCGAAATCATCAAAATATTAATGATTTTAAAAAGATGTTTAAATTAAATGATATATTCAATTTTGGAAAGACCATCTTTTACAGAATGATTCAATGAAAAAGATTGAATTACGAACTTATTTCAAATTTAAGGACATTTTGAAAAGAGAGACTTATCTAACTGTTGTGAAGAATTTTGAAACAAGAAAACACCTCACACAACTGATAATTAGTGATTATAAATTAGCTATTGAGTATGGTTGTTATAGAAAGATTGACAAAGATAAAAGAATATGTAAATTTTGTTATTTAAATTCATTTGAAATAGAAATTCCGTTTCTGATGGAATTTTTAGCATTCCAACAACAAGACAACTATGTTAAATTCGGCTTTAAAAATATGTGATAATTTCAAAAATTTGAACTGATTCATTTGGCTACTCTCTTGTGAACATGAAAAATAGGCAACGCTGTGACTTTTATTTGTTGTGAATGTTTTACAATAAGAAAACAACTGCTATTGTTAAATCCATATTATCATAAGCATTATCATTATTGTTTCTTTACTTACATCATATGTAACATGCACTTTGTGGGACGATAATTGTTTAAATAAAGTATTCGTATCAGTATTCACGCAAAGTTTTTTGCATTCTCACAAATTTGCCAGAAAAAACAAACCCATTTAACTATCTAGAGAAATTCAATAAATCCAGACGTAAATAATTGAAATGAAAACAATTTGACATGAGTCTACAGAAGAATTTTGTCTGGTCCCCAAATCCAAGCAAGACAAGAAGATATCAGTAACGAGGAACAAGAAGTATACAATATCTAGTGAACATAACAGACCCTTCCAAAACTCATTAGTATGATTGGAACAAATATGTCAATCGTTTTTGAACTGAGTTTTACTGTGCGTATTGCTGTGAGTTTGTTTATTCTACATTGGCTAGATGTAAAGGAGGGTTCAGATCTCACAAAAACATGTTTAATCCCTCCGCATTTTTGCGCCTGTCCAAAATCAGGAACCTCTGGCCATTGTTAGTCTTGTATGTTTTTTTTTTAATTTCGGTTCATTTATATGTTTCGGAGTTTAGTTTGACGTCCATTTTCTATGAACTAGTACACATTTTTGTTTAGGGGCCAGCTGAAGCCTGCCTCTTGGTGCCGGATTTTCTCGTTGTGTTGAAGACCTATTGGTGGCCCTGGGTTGTTTTCTGCTCCTTTGTCGGGTTGTTGTCTCTTTGACACATTCCCCGTTTCCATTCTCAATTTTATTTAAAAGTACTTATTATAAAAGGACATATCAATTTTCAAGACAAAAACATCTAGGGCAAATTTACATCCCTTAACGTATGCTATACCTATCATGGAGAAATGAACTTCAAGAGTTTCAAGCTGATTGTAATGCATATTAGAATTAATTTAAGGAAGTTGTGTCCCTGATCAAAGAGAAATATGAAGACTGTTAGACTTAGGCTGAGGATTTTCTAGCTGCAATACAGCAAATGAAAAGAACGGATTACTAGAGAATATTTGGGCAGTGTCAGCCCTTCCAACGGAACACAAATAATATACAGAAGAACTATCAATAGATCTACACCGACCAAAATCAAAATATAAATCATGCAGACTAGAGTTTTGCAACTGAGATAAAATTGTACAGGTCTTGATACTATGGTATGAAATTTGTGTACAATATTCGTTACAAAAAGTCTCAAGTCACCAACCATGTCATGTTCAGAGGCTACTTGCAGTTTTGTTTGTGGTTTTTCAAAACGAGAGGGAGCTCCAACTTATAGCGTCAATTCGAGGCCACACCGGCACCTCGCTCTGAGAAAAACAATTGTTTGTACATGACATATTGACGTGTTCATTGCATACGCAAGATTTACTACATACACTGTTTTGTGAGAAAGTCAGAGGATACTGGACCTTTAAAATGTATTATAACTTAAGAGCTGTCTCTCATTCTTTATCCATACTCCAAAAGTGATCTGGGTGGTGGTTTGACAATATGAGCAATCATCCAGCATTTGAATGTGTTGTCTTAATGATGCCTGAGATGGAGATAGATTCACTACGGAATCAACTTATGACTTCACTCATAGCATTGAGTTCACCATGTACCAGGTTTGCCTCTGTGTCATAAAGATCAGCGATGAATTGTTTTCACAAAGATGTGTGAATATCTGAACCAGCTAGATTTAATATATTTGATACCTGCATGGTTTTGTTTCAATGCCCAATAAGCTGTCATTTTTTTTCAATACCGAACCCAATAGCATAATATTGCTTAGATTGTGAACACGGGTATAAATCGTCTTGCGGATTTGGTTTGAAAAATGCAACCATTTTGGAGCCACGATGTTTGACATATGAAGAAAGAACTATTAAACACAAAGTAGTTAAGCATAAGTGTCTGAATTGACTTATTTATAAAATCAAAACATCTATTCATTTGCGAACAGAGGCTGCCCAATAAGTCGTATGTCTACCTCTCTCTGTATACTAATCAAATACAGTCGCTGACAGTCCCGGCACAAAGTTGTTTCAGTCATTGGGTTTAAAAGAAACACCCATATAAGAATATTTTGTCACATTCTTGTAATGCAAAACATGGGAGATCCTTGTGATAATTTTCCAAATGAAAAGTATCATTACTATTAACCAAGCAAGACTAATTAATCATAGGGGTAGGAAGAAATTCTAAAGCTGTAGAAGTAGAAACTTCAGATGGAGATGGAAAGTAATCATTTGAAATTTTGGGAAAAAAAAAGGCCACGAATATCAATGAACATTCAAAACTCTTAATCGAAGGATTGTTAACTGCTTTTCAATTTTTGCAGAACCCTGATATATTTAAGGTGTGGGATTATAAACAAAAACTAGTTTGTATTTCTGAAATTTCAAATCCGCTTTCAGCTGCATGCCCGAATAACATCGGAAAGTCAAACACCAACTGGGATACTGCAAATCAAATTTGATTCCCATTGCTTTTATTTTAAGTCTGAACCACAATGGAATCCCAATAATGATTTTCTAGTTTGCACTTGCAGTTTAACAGTTGTATACTTGCTATCAATTTAATTTGAAGGAAAAAACGTGTCTACCAATAACGACATCACAACTTATTTCTGTTTCTATTAGCCTTTAAAAAGCAACACCATGTTTAAATCCATGTGAAGCATCAGGAGCAGGTTCATTTTTCTCGGTTCAGTAAGTAAATGGCAATAGATGCTGAATGATAAATTGCCTTTTCCTTGAAGTTTTCCATGGCGATTGAATCGAATTTGTCACGAACACGGTAATTAACACTGTCTTGTTGCACGAATATTGTCTCAAAACGTGTATTATTCCTCTTTTCTGTTGTTTTTGACAAAATTTTAGTTATAGCAAAGCTAGCGATTTCACCTTTGCCCTTTTTATTGCAACATTTGAAGCCATTAATCTATTTTGGTTAAATGTACTTGCCAAGTTCATGTTTTTTTCTCTTTTTATTAGATTTTAAATCCTAGTTCAAGCATACGTTACGAAACTAAATATGATTGTACACTATTTTTTTTTTTGTAAGTCATACTGCCTCTTTCAATTTGATTTCTCTTTTTGTCTTTTAGACGTCCTTCTTTTTTTTTTTTTACTGTCCTTTCTTCTTTATTCGAAATTAGTGTCTCTCTCCAACAGTTAATAAAAATTGATACCAGGATTAAAATTATGTACGCCAGACGTGCGTGTCGTCTACAAAAGACTCATCAGTGACGCTCGAATCAAAAAGAGGAAAGTACGAAGTTAAAGAGCATTGGGGACAATAGTAGACAGCTATTGTATCTTCAAGAAAGTATCTTTTTTCATTAAACATGCAACATTTCAATGAGTAAAATAAAATTGAGAATGGAAATGGGGAATGTGTCAAAGAGACAACAACCCGACCACAGAACAGACAACAACAGAAGGTCACCAATATGTCCTCAATGCAGCGAGAAATTCCCGCACCCGGAGGCGTCCTTAAGCTGGCCCCTAAACAAATATATATACTAGTTCAGTGATAATGGACGTCATACTAAACTCCAAATTATACACAAGAAACTAAAAGTAAAAATAATACAAGACTAACAAAGGCCAGAGGCTCCTGACTTGGGACAGGCGCAAAATGCGGCGGGTTAAACATGTTTATGAGATCTCAACCTCCCCTATACCTCTAGCCAATGTAGAAAAGTAAACGCATAACAATACGCACATTAAAAGTCAGTTAAAGAGAAGTGTGAGTCCGATGTCAGAAGATGTAACAAAAGAAAATAAACAAAATGACAATAATACATAAATAACAACAGACTACTAGCAGTTAACTGACATGCCAGCTCCAGACCTCAATTAAACTGATTGAAAGATTATGTCTTCATCATATGAATATCAGGCACAATCCCTCCCGTTAGGGGTTTAGTATCATACCATCATAAAATATATGAGAAGAGCATAACCCGTGTCATGCCAACAACTGGTTTTTAAATAAATGTGTTGCTTACATCTCAAATATTCTAGTGAATTTGATGGTAGGGATACTACCGAAAGAAGAAAGTTCGATTTAAATCTTAATCTTTGCCTGGAAATTGCCATGTATAGACAACTTCAAACTAAAATCATAATAAACGTGATGATTTTAACTTTGAAATTGTCAACTTCCAATTTCTCAGCAGTTACATACCCTCTGTTCCATTGCATGACATTTACATATCTCGTGCATGTTCACACTATACAAACTTTATTAACCAGGTAGGGCTCCTTACACAAAATCTTTCTGAGAGAGGTATGAGGAAGAACGACTAAAATCAACACTACATAAGTTTTACGGTTACCATCACGAATTGGTTGACCGATACGATGTGTCGGTATCTCAAATCATTAGCGAAACGTGTTCGCGGTCTTAGATCTTTATATGAATAAACTCATAGATACCAGGATTTAAATTTAGTACGCCAGACGTTTACCAGACAAGTTGTCTGATCTGTAATTCTACGGATTGTGTCTTGTTTTCCAATAATTACATTTTGACTGAGTGTGATTCCGCATTGAGGATGATGCATGTATATCATGAGACGACTGCCTACGCACTCGGTCTAGCTCATTTTGGAAAAAAAGTAAAATAACAAAAATACCGAACTCCAAGGAAAATTCATAACTAAAAGTCTCTTATCAAATGGCAAATTATAAAGCTCAAACACATCAAACGAATGGAAACAACTGTCATATTCCTGAATTGGTACAGGCTTTTCCTTATGTAGAAAATAATGGATTTAACCTGGTTTTATAGCTAGCTAAACTTCTCACTTGTATGACAGTTGCTTAGAATTTCATTATACTGACAACAATGTGTGAGCAAATCAAACATGGTTCAGTAAGTTTTTGTTTTTTACATGAATTTGTCCCTCCCTTATCGATTTGAACATCGGTAAACATGTGTTGCCTTAATATATAATTGTTTTTTCTCATTTTATTTAGTGCTCAAATGTCTTGTCTTCCATCAGTTCTGTCAAGAAGATTATGATTTTGATTTGGACAACATGGCGACATATTGTTTTATCTTTTCCAATCGATAAGTTGATGTTTTGTGTATCTATTCGTTAATTATGCACTGATACATTTTGTCTTTTATTTTCCCCGTGCATGTTAATCATTGTGTATCAAACATGCTTTACTAGCATTTTTCTTTTTCTTCACCCATATTTCACGTTTTTCTCATTCATGATTTTCTTCCTTTTTCTTGTTTTCCCTTTTGCGTCTTCCTTTTCTTCTGCTATATGTACTTTTTACACGGCAGGCCGCCATTATCTCTTTGCAATGAGAGCGAATTAAAGTACTACATCAAAACTTTACCACATTTAATTTCAAGCTGAAGAGTTGAACGAACAATAAATTTAGTTATTATATATTTTTAGTTTCCAATTACAATAAAAAAAATTATTAGAAATTGAAACTTTTGACATTAATGCAATCTGATCTCAATAATCACGAAGAGAATTATAAAGAAATACAAAATAAAATAAAAATAAAAAGTAGCTGGAAATAATTTGGTCGCAAGAGAATCTGGAGTTTTTCTTGTGTCTTGTTTTTCCGTTAATTTAAACAAGAAAAAAATAAGAATCAGTTTTCATACAGAAAAAAATCTTATTTATTGTCAATGACTAGTAACCAATATGAAATATACATTCAACAGATATGTAAATCGACTAAAAAGTACAAGTTTTATTAAGTAACACTACAGAAACTTATGACGGAATAAGTCAAAGAATCGGCATACAGAAAGTTGGTGTCTGACAGGCGATAATAATGACTACACTTTATAAGTCATTACTGAAAAGCTGCTGATAAATTTTCAAGTCAATGTGTTCAGTAGTACTGAAAAATGTGTGTCGAAGACACATATTGAAATAATAATAACATTAGTGGTACATGTATCTATTCTATTGCACCAAATGTTCATTTCGACAATTAAAGTCTCTTCAGTGATGCTCGAGGCCTATATATTCGATAATCCAAAACCGAGTACAAACGTTAATGAGCTGATTAAATGAAGAAGAACCTAGAACATAGCCAAATCTGATCAAGGGATTAGAGTTTTGGACGAGGGAGATATAATTCGTAATTCCAACTGATTTCCAAAATATTATAGAACAGCAACTTTCAATCAAATAATATTCATATTTCTATTCCAGTACCGATCTACTGGCAAATTGGCTGGCGATATCATTTGGTCAACAGTCCATAAAGCAATGATATCGACCCGGTGTGACTGGACAGTTGAACAGACCACACCAGTCATGAATACCAGACTTCTCTGGAGAAAAAAAATCGAACAACAAATGATAAACAGAGTTCGAATGTGTACAAGTTTAGAATGTGGTTGGGTTAAACCAGTTTTACGCGGGAATAACACCCCTTTTTATGTCTATCTAGACTTTATGTCGTGAAAATGAAACACTCAGTAAAAACATGCAGTTTATTTTTCTCATTTCTCGATGATTACTTAAAATATGCCGAAATCTTTTAAAAATTTAAGTTTTGAACCAATTTTAGGTATCTATAATTTGATAAAATATTCAGAAATACGATAAAGTGTTGTTAAAACCTTAAAGAACACAAAGAATTCTAAGGTAGTATGAATTTTTTTTTTCAAATTTAAGGACTATGAAAAATTGGCTCTGCTTTAGAAAAAAAATATATCACGGGAAATGGCCCTATATATCTTTCTTTTTAATTCAAACATGTTTTGATTTTTAGTTTAATTACGAAGCGATCAAAATACTGTTATTGTTCTTATTTTTAACGAAATCATCTACAACAATCCAGGATCTTCCTAGTCCGATTCCGAATATCCCCGAATTCTACTACTAAATGTTGGAGTTCTACTTTGTATTGGATTTAGTATAGATTTGGTATTCCAATTTCCTATGATTTCCAAAATTTTATATAACAGCTTCTTTTCAATCAAATAATATCCGTATTTTCATGCCAGTACCAAACTACTGCAGGATACTGGGCTGGTGATATCATCGGGACTTAAAGTCCACTAGTAGAGGTATCGACCCAGTGGTAGTAATAACATTAACGGTACCAATTTCATTGCACTAGATACTAAATGTCTCTAGTGGGATGCTCAAGACAGATATACTTGAAAGCCCAAAACAATATACAAGCGTTGAAGAGCTTATTTGTAAAATTAAGTGCATAATGTTGATACATAAAAAGGATTACAGGATCTATTAAAATACTGGAAAATTCAACAGACCCCACAAATCATTAATACCTGACTCCTCCGAAAAATAAGATACGGATTAACAACACTGAACAACACATATTGAATAAAAACCGACAAGGAACAAGCATGAACTGTGTTTGGGTTAAACAAGTTTTACTTATGCACACCCTTGTTTTTGTCTATTGAGACGATATGTCGTGAAAATGAAACAATCAATAAAGATCAAAATAACAAAAATACCGAACTCCAAAGAAAATTCAAAACGGAAAGTCCTTTATCAAATGACAAAATCAAAAGCTCAAACACATCAAACGAATGGAACACAACTGTCATATTCCCGACCTGGCACCAACATTTCCTTATGTAGAAAATGATAGATAAAATCTGGTTTTATACTAGGTAAACTTCTCTCTCGATGACAATCGCACAGAATTCCGTTACAATGACAACAATGTGAGAGCAAAACAAACAGACCTAACAGGTAAAAATTTCAAAAATTGGGGTACAGCAAAAAAAATCTTTTTTTCTGGATTTACCTTCATCATGAACGTTCAACCTTAAAATTTGATAGTCAGTGGTGAAACATATATAGACATAAAATGCTATATGACAAAAATCACCAGCAGTGACATCGACCCAGTGCTCGTGAATAGAAATAACATTTTACAGTTCCATCAGTTCGAAGCGCTTTTAACATCCCATGGATGTTTCTAATATATACAGCTTTTGTATTATCCTAGGGTAAATAAAACATACACATACAACTCACAATACCATACTCATAATGTTGGATAAAACGATATTTAATTCTTGTGTTATTTTCCATCTTTTATTTTGTTAATAAAACTTTGTCAAATGGCAAAATCAAAAACTCAAACACATCAAACGAATGGAACACAACGTCATATTTCCGACCTGGCATCGGCATTTCCTTATGTAGAAAATGGTGGATTAAATCTGGTTTTATAGCTCGCTAAACCTCTGACCTGTATGACAATCGCACAGAATTCCGTTACATTGACAATAAAGTAAGAGCAAAACTTTTAACATCCCATGGGTTTTTCTAATACTTACAGTTTTTTATATTATATTACGGTAAATAAAACATTCACATACAACTCACAACACCTTACTCATAATGTTGGATAATACGAAAAATCACTATTGCTAATTGTGTTTAGCAAGTGATTTTCTGATGCTTTCAATCGACTTTACAGAGTAAAATTTGAATTTCGCATATCTTCCTTGAAATCCATTATTCCTATAGTTTACCTTAAGGACAAGTATTTTCCTACTTGACAAAAAACTCTTACAAGTGTCAGAATTCGTACAAATAAGGACAAAAAGAGGATCGATACAAATTCATCTATCACATATGAAATAAGGATTTTTAATTTTTAATTATTCATTTTGAAGATCTATAACTTCAAACAAAATATAACCGATGAGTTGAGAACGAAACAAAAATGTATCCCTCTTTTGAGTTAACAATTTCTTGATAGCGTTGACCATACATGCTGTTGAAACACTAATTTGAAATTATATTCGTATATTTTTAATCATCTGGTGGATATTGTAATTTGAATTTACATACACATTCCTTACTTATGTTTACAAACTGCACTGAAACATTGTAACAGTAATCGTTTTTAACAAGTTGGTTTTTGCAGCATATTGATAAAGATCTACCAACAAATTATATGCATAGACATCTTCATATGAAAATAAGGAGATGTGGTATGATTGCCAATGAGACAACTATCTACAAGAGTTCAAATAAAGTTGATTGTAAGCAATTGTAGGCAACCGTATGGACTTCAAAAACGAGAAGAAACGAATACTGTATAGTCGGCTATAAAAGGCCCCGACATAAAAGAATGTGACACAATTAAAACGAGAAATATAACGGTATAATTTATAACAACACAATTTACGAAAAACAGACATGACACAACGACAACCACTGCACTACAGGCTCCCTACTTGGGACAAGCACAAAAACATCTGGCGGGGTTAAACCTGTTTGTGAGCGCTCAGCTCTAACCTGGGACAGTGATGTAACAGCACAACATAAGAACAAACTGTAAAAATCAGTTGCAATTAGCTTAACTCAAAATCTCGGTACGAGGTCGGTTTAAGGCAGTAAATTTGTTTCATATGTTAATTTTCACGGTATTTTATAATAGTGAACATTGTTTAACAATTGTTTGCTTCAATGAATGTTTTGCTGTTTGTTTGGCGTCCAGGGGCAAGTATTTCATACATCTTTAGGAATTACTCACTTCAATACAAGTACTACTAGTATTTAATCGTTCAAGTGATCCCTAGTATTTTTCCAGCTTATATCACTCTAGGTTAGTCAAATATCATAAAAGGAAGAATTATGTTCATATGAATAATTACTTCCTATGCAATAGAAGTACATCAGAACTATTAACTAGTTTGCACAGTGTCTTGCTTATGATACAGTACATATATAAAGGTGTTTTGTAAATATCTATTTATGATGTCTGACTAATCATCAGATCACGATCTGGAAGTTGTCATCGTGTCATCCTGGTTTGTCAAACAGACCCTCGAGCTTAATGTTTGGTTTATTTCTTAAAAACCATATTTTCTCTTAATAAATTCATATTAATACTTTCATTTTCAAAGATTATTTACGATTATTGATCAAATCTTGATAAAGCAATTTACTAAAAATCGCGACAAATCTCCATTGTATTGCGATATCATGAACAAAGATGTTATTGATCGTTTTCCATTTCCATTTATGACGTATTATTGACCATGCAGTTGTTTCTGCCTTTACTTTTGATTGATTTTACTCTTTCGTTATGTAAGTATAAAGTTTTGTAATTTTTCGTTTGTTTGTATAGGCGTGGCACAGATAGCAAAAAAAAAACATTTACGATCAAATGTAATAACTGTACTTTTTATCTTTGTATATCACTTAAAAGATTTCTTTGATCTTGTATTTGGGGCATTAGTTATATATTAAACTGGAGTGAAATATTCTTGCTGACCATGCAATTTGTTACCTTGACACAGGATATAAATCAGATTGGTTTTAAGCACTCCGTTATAATAAAATTGATTTAGGGATGTCCACAGAGGATAAAGGCAGATTAAACAGACCGGGTACAACCTATTCCCTATGCTGACATACTCGAACATATCTAGAGTGTATGTGGTACGGTGCACACTAATTGCAATATTTACCTCCAACTTTGGTACTATATGGTCCACTTTTAAAAGCCATTAGCATAGATATAAATTATTAAAAGTGGTTCTTATTTAAGATGTGTGGGTTTATTCTCTAGTATAAGGTGTTATATACATATATTGTGAATGCTCCTGTAGTTTTGCACGAGATTTGTCTTTAAACTACCGAGCATCTGTGCTTTTTTACGTTTTCGAATTTAAAAAATGCGTCTAGCTATTACTGTTTCATTAAACATTCTTTTACTATTCACAGAAAGAGAAATGTGTAGGATTTGTTTTAATGAATTATTTCAGTCTTTTTTTTTTTACTTTCATTTTCGGTATGAACAAAGTCTACTGACCTCGTAGAAGACACCTAATGAATAAAGATTTTATAACGCTTAAGAGTAGGAATATTGAATAAATGGCAAAAACAAGTTATAATGATAATAAATTTGCAACACACTGCATTGAACTCATGCAAATTGTTACACGCTGGTCTCGTGAAAAGGCTTGAAACTAGTTTCTTGGTAAAACTTACTTTCAACTACAGCAACCTATTTGTTGGCATCTTTGTCAGTTTTGCTGTATGTCTGGATCCCAATTATTGGCACATTAACCTTTCATGTCTGTTTGGGTCGCTCACCCATTTTGATCAATATAGGGAACAATAAACAACTGTCATACAAGTGGGAGGTTTAAATAGATATGAAACCAGGTTTAACCAGCCATTTTCTTCGAAAATAACCTGTACCAAGTCAGGAATATGATAAATGATAAAGTGTCACGTTTGATTTTGTTGGTTAGTATGCACTCACCCTTTTTGAATTTATATTGGAGTTCGGTACTTTTGTTATACTTTTTTCTTTTCTAATAAATCAACTTTAAAAGTGTTCTCTCTCTCTCTCTCTCTCTCTCTCTCTCTCTCTCTCTCTCTCTCTCTCTCTCTCTCTCTCTCATATGCATGATGAATGTAACAATGATAGACTGACAATAGGTATCAGTAGAAGAAGAAGAAAGAAAAGAAGATTAAAAATAATTGAAAAATCATCAGAAGAAAATCCCAAACAATATATAAAAAAATATAAATTTTGTGCCCAGAATTCCTGGAATACCGAAATCAGCTATATTATTACTTGCATATGTCACATGCAATCGAGGAATTGTAAGCAATTAAAAAGTGTTAACAAAAATACCGAGCTCCAATGTAACTTCGAAAAAGATAAAATCTATAAAATCTAACGATAAACTAAATCAACTTACGGTACAGAGGGAGAAAATGGATAACAACTGTCATTTTAACATGACGGGGATTTGATTAAATTGTGAAAAATTTCTAAATTTACGAGTAACTTCTTTGCCAATAAATTGAGTAGTTAAATGTCTTGTTATTACTAGGTCCTGTGGGATTTTTAATAATTTGGACATAATTTATACTTTCTCCCTCACCTAATATTTTTTTCGAGTGTTTTAAGTTTTCCGTTTGTCGAGGTTGTTTCCATTTGACTCCAAATTGTTTTAGATTTTCTTTGTTTATTGTTATTATCTGGCTAGGTATTTCCATCTGACTGACCCACATTGTTTTTAATTTGTTTCTTATAAAATTAAGAAGATGTTGTATGATTGCAATAAGACACCTATTTACAAGTGACCAGGTTGTACCCAATTCACCGTACTGCCTTCAATAATCTGCAAAATCCGTACCTTAAAGTAAGCCCGACATGACAAAATGTGAAACAATTCAAATCTAACGGCCTGATTTATGAAAATTCTTCAACGAAAAAAAAAAAAAAAACAGACAGCAACCAACGACAACCACTGAATTAAGGGTAAATATTGCCTTTAGTGTGCACCGAACCATGTATACCCCAGATATGTACGAGTATGTTGGCATATGGAAGAAGAGGTACCCGGTCTCTAAAAAGTCTACCTTTATCCTCTTTAAACATCCTTAATACAGTTTTATTATTTCATTTTCAGCATTCAATATTCGATTTTCAACATTCAACATTCGTTTTCAACATTCAACATTCGATTTTCAACATTCAACATTCAAAAATAGCTTTCCTTTTTTTTCAACATTCGGTTTTAACATTCCACATTCGTTTTCAACATTCAACAGTCATTTTCGACATTCAACATTCGTTTTCAACATTCAACATTCGATTTAAACATTCAACATTGAACATTCAAATTTTAAATTTGTTAAACAATCTTTTTTGTTGTTTGTTTGTTTGTTTGTTTTTGTTTGTTTTGGTTTTTTTTTCTCTCTCTCTCAATATTTGATTTCAACATTCAACAGTCAAAATTTCTTTTCTTTTTAAAAAGCTTTTTTTTCCAATTTTGTTTTGTTTATTTTTCTTAATTGTTTCTTTTTTTTCAACATTCGTTTCTAATATTCCACCTCCGTTTTCAACATACAGCATTCGTTTTCAACATTCAACATTCGTTTTCAACATTCAACTTTCGTTTTTCAACATTCAACATTCGTTTTCAATATTCAAAAAATCGATTTTAACGTTCAATATTCGAAAGTCGCTTTCATTTTTTCCTTCTTTTTTTTAACATTCGATTTCAACATTCAACATTCAACATTTGATTTCAGCATTCAACATTTAATATTTTTTTCATTTTTATTTTTTTTTCTTCATTGTTTTTCAACATGCAACATTCGTATTCAACATTTAACATTTGTTTTTAACATTCAACATAAGATTTTTTTTTTCCAACAAGCAACATTTATTTTTTTTTTCAACATTCGATTTTTTTGCTGAAACATTTTTTTTTCCAAACTTTTTCTCTCTCTTTTTAAACATTAGTGTTTGACATTCAACATTCAACAATTGATTTCATAAATCAACATTGAACATTCAAATCTTTATTTTTCTTAAACATTTTTTTTTTTTTCAATTTTGTTTTTCTTTTTAATATTCGATTTCAACATTCAACATTTAAAATCTTATTTTTTTGAACATTTTTTTTTCCCAATTTTTTTTTCTTTATTTTTCAATATTCGTTTTCAACATTTAACATTCGTTCTCAACATTAAACATTGAACATTCAAATCTGTTTTTTTTTTTTTTCCTTTTTTTTCTTTTCGATATTCGATTTCAACATTCAACATTCATAATCTTATTTTTTTAACGTTTTTTTTAATTTATTTTTCAACATGACTTTTTAACATTCAACATTCGTTTTCAACATTCAACATTCGTTTTCAACATTCAACATCCGTTTTTAACATTCAATTTTCGATTTCAACATTCATCATTCAAAATCTTTTTTTCCTAAACATTTTTAGTCTATGGACGCAAGATTTTTTATTATTAATTGTTTTTGGCTTTTAACTAGCTTTCAGTAACTGCGAGTACTCTCAAATCGTACTTTCGTGTTATTTGAGCTGTTGATACAATTTGTAATTTATTTTTGTTATTTAATGTTTGCTTATTTAGTGTTATATCTCGTCTTATTATTTTAAATATTTACCACCTTTGATAAGTGTTTAGTATGACGATAAATTTTCACTTCTGTTCTCGTATTATGAACAACAAAATTATTTATTTTGTAAAAAATATTTCCGTACTCCATGTATACCTTACAACAAATTATTTTTATTTACCTGTGTACGTTATTTTATTTGGCGGCATTTTGTCCAAGGTTATGATTGTTTTTCTGATATTGTTTTACATCTAACCCCCTTGTTTTATTAATTTTGTATTTACATTGTGTCATAGATCAAATTCATTTGTTCAGTGTATGTTCACTCGTTTTGTTAATATTTGTTTAATTGAGTTAAGCCATTGCAATTGATATTTTATAGTGTGTCTTTCTATATTGTGAAGTTACACTATTGTTTCAGGTTAGAGTGAAGGTTGGCGCCTATCAAAACGTTTAAACCCGCTGCATTTGTTTGCACATGTCCTAAGTGGTTGTCGTTTGTTGATGTGGTTCATAAATGTTTCTCGTTTCTCGTTTTTTATCTAGATTAGACCGTTGGTTTTCCTGTTTGAATGGTTTAACAGTAGTCATTTTTGGGGCCTCTATAGCTTGTTGTTTTGTACGAGCCAAGGCTCCGTGTTGAAGGCCGTACTTTGACCTATAATGGTTTACTTTAACAAATTGTGACTTGGATGGAGAGTTGTTTCATTGTCACTCATACCACATCTTCTCTCATCTATTTTGTTCAACATTCGATTTCAACATTCAATATTCAAAAATCTTTTTTTCTAAAACATTTTTTTTCAGCATTCAATTTCAACATTGAATATTCAAAATCTTTCTTTTAAACATTTGTTTTTAACATTCAACATTTATTTTCAACATTTAACATCTGTCTTCAACATTCCATTTTCAAAATCTTTTTTTCGTAAACATAATTTTTCCACACTGTTTTTTTTTCAACAATTTCTTTAATATTTAACATATGTTTTCAACTTTCAACATTCAACATTCCAATTTTTTTTTTTTTTTTATGTTTTTCATGTTTTTTTTTTTTTTTATTTCAACATTTGATTTAAACTTTCAACATTCAAAATCTTTTTTGCTGAAACACTTTTTTTCCAAATTTTTTTTTCTCTCTTTTTCAACATTACTTTTTTTTCGTAAAAGGTTTTTTTTACATCAATTTTGTTTCCATATTTGTTTTAAACATTCAACATTCGGTTTTAACCTCAAACATTCTTTTCAACTTTTGATTTCAACTTTCAACATTCAAAATCTTTTCTGCTGAAACCCTTTTTTTTCTAAATTTTTTAAATTTTTTTCTCTTATTCAACATTACTTTTTTGTTTTCAACATTCAACATTTTTTTTTAACATTCCTCATTCGTTGTCAACATTCAACATTCTATTTTTACATTCAACATGCAAAATCATTATTTCTTTCACATTTGTGTTTTTAAATTGTTTCTTTTTTTCGTCATTCGTTTTCAACATTGAACATTTGTTTTTTTTTTTTTTTTTTTTTCAACATTCGTTTACAGCATTCAACATTTTTTTTAACAATCAACATTCGTTTTAAACATTAAACATTAATTTTCAACATTCAACAATTGATTTCAACATTCAAAAACCTTTTTTCTTAAACATTTTTTTTCCAAATTTTTTTTTCTTCAATTTTTCAACTTTCGTTTTTAACATTCAACATTTGTTTTAAACATCCATCATTTGATTTCAAAATTCAACAGTGGACATTTCAAATTTTTTTTTAACAATTCTATTTTTCTTTATTTTTCAACATTCGTACTTACCATTCAACATTCGTTTTTTCAACAGTCAACATTCGTTTTCGACATTCAATATTCGATTTCAACGATCAACATTAAAAAAAAATTTTCAACATTCCATTTCAGAATTCAATATTCAAAATCTTTATTTCTTAAACATTTTTTCCCCAATTTGTTTTTTTGAACATTTTTTCCAATATTCAACATTTTTTTCAACATTCAACATTCGTTGTCAACATTCAACATTCGATTTTAACATTCAAACTAAAAATAATTTTCTTTAACTTTTGTGTTTTTTAATTGTTTCTTTTTTCATCTTTCGTTTCTAACATTGAACATTTCTTTTCTTTTTTTTCAACATTCGTTTTGAACATGAAACATTTGTTTTCAACATTCAGCATTCATTTTCAAAATCCACGTTTGATTTCAAAATTCAAAATTTTCTATATTTTTTCAATTTTTTTTTTTTTTTTTTTTTTCAAAATTAGATGTAAACAGTCAACATTCGGTTTTAACCTCCAAAATTCGTTTTAAACATTCAACATTCGATTTCAACATTCAACATTCAAAATCTTTTTTATCTTAAACATTTTTTTCCAAATTGTTTTTTTTTTTTCAACATTTGATTTCGACATTCAACTTTCAAAATCTTTTTGCCTTAAACACTTTTTTTCCAAACTATTTCTTTTTTTCAACATTAAACATATGTTTCAACATTCAATATTCGTTTTCAAAATTCAATATCCTTTTTTCAACATTCAACATTTGTTTTTAACATTCAACATTCGTTTTTAACATTAAACATTCGATTTCAACAATCAACATTCAAAATCTTTATTTCTTAAAATTTCAATTTTTTATTTCAAATTCTTTCTCTTTTTCAATATTTGCTTTCAACATTCAACAATTGTTTTCAACATCCAATATTCGATTTCAACATTCAACACTGAACATTCAAAATTTTTTTTTTTTTTTAATTTCTAAAAAAACATTTTTTTTCTTCACTATTTATTTTTTACATGCAACATACGTTTTCAACATTCAACAGAAACATTCCAATTTTTTTTTTTTATTTTTTCAACATTCGATTTCAGCTCTCAACATTCCTTTTTCAACATTTAACATTCGTTTTTAATTTTCAACATTCGTTTTTAATATTCAATATTCGTTTCCAACTTCCAACATTCGTTTTTCAATATTAAACATTCGATTTCAACATTCAACATTGAATATTCAAATTTTCTTTTCATTTAATATTTTATTAATTTTTTTTCAACATTCAACATCCAATTTTTTTTTTTTTCAAATTTTCAACATTCATTTTAACATTTAACATTCGTTTATAACATTCAACAATTAGTTTGAAAATATAACATTGAACATTCATTTTTTTTTTTTTTTTCAACATTCGTTTTTAACATACATTGTACAACATTCGTTTTCAACATTCATCATTTGTTCTCAACATTCAACATTCGTTTTTTAACATTCAACATTCGTTTTCAATATTCAACATTTGATTTCAACGTTCAACATTTAAAATCTTTTTTTCTTATACAAATGTTTTTTCCAAATATTTTTTTTTTCAACATTCCATTTCAACATTCAATTTTCAAAATCTTTCGAATTTGATCGCAACATTCAACATTCAAAACCTTTTTTTCTTACACCTTTTTTTTTTCCAAATTTTTTTTCTTCAATTTTTCAACATTCGTTTTAAACATTTGTTTTCAACATTTGTTTTCAACATTCAACATTTTTTTTAACATTCAACATTCTTTTTCAAAATTCAACATTAAATTTTAACCTTTATCATTCAAAATCTTTTTTTCTTAAACATTCTTTTTTTATTTTTTTTTTTTTTTTTTTTTATCAACATTTGTTTTCAACATTCAACATTTGTTTTCAACATTCAACATTTGTTTTCAACATTCAACATTCATGTTCTACATTCAGAATATGATCGCAACATTCAACATTCAAAGCCTTTTTTTCTTAAACCTTTTTTCCAAATTGTTTTTCTTCAATTTTTTAACATTCGTTTTGAACATCCAACATTCGTTTTAAACATTCAACAATTGATTTCAAAATTCAACAATTGATTTCAAAATTCAACATTCAACATTCGATTTCAACATTAAACATTCGTTTTTCAACATTCAACATTTGTTTTCAAAATTCATCAAAAGTCAACAATTGTGTTATTATATTAATTTTTTATCCATCTTCAATTTCTAGTATTTGCTCAAGATATTGGAATGTCCCTTTTATACTAAATACATTATCTGCTTTGACTGTTGCTTAACATTAATAAGTTGAAATATTTAATAAGATTTATCAAAAGTAAATAATATCGCATAAAAGAAGAAAAATGAGAATGCGCATGACATAATAAGTATACGTTATTAATGTTGCCTTGAAATAAAAAAAAAACTATTTATAGGTGCATGTTAGCTGATCCGAATCTTAAGCTCTCGTGATTTTTCCCGCGGTGAATATAACTCTTCATCAAAGAAGATTCCCTACGTTTTAAGCAAATGAGAAAAGAGAATTTTTATAGTCATAGAATAATACCATTTATCATAGCTAATGTACCAACTCCATAATATGTGAGACATCCCAAGACCATAATTTTAAGATTGGTGGTTGTTCGATGTGCAACATATCCTAAACATTCCGGTCTCCAAACTTTATTCGACTTACTCCAAACTTTAAGTGGGCCGTCAGGTTTGATCACTATCATCATCTCATCTGTAAATATATTTTTTTTCGATTTAACAGTCCAATGAAGGTAACACCTGCACCAAGTCTCTTTTGATTTACAACCCTAATGCCAATTTTCTTCCGTACAGATCGTCTGGTAAACCCTATGCATCTAATTTTCTTTGGACAGTTCGTCTGGATACTTTTGCAGGTGTACGAGTGTCAAATTCATTTTTATATCCTTTATGGTAAAACGACGAGAAGTTTCCACAATCCTTGATGTTTTCTGCCCGTTTGGTGACAGTTTTTTCTCCTTCAACTTCGAGGCACATTTTCTGTTTTACCACGTTATTGCTTCAAAACCCTGGAAATTGTGGATTTACCTATACCTAAGCCTTTTTGCAACAATGATTGCTCGATGACCACTTACAATTAAACTTATGATGGCCTTTTTGGTGTCGTCTGACCATTCTTTCCCGTGTTTCGCCATTTTTGTTGCTATCAACAATGGCTTAACTCCGCTACTATTCCGGTATGAAAATCTGAATTTACAAAGATAAGTTCGAGTAATGCCCCTTTGAACACGTTTTACAGCTTTTATATTACACAACATCGATAATGGCATTCCAAAAGTCGGGCAACGAATATCATTACTCAGCGCCATTAAAAAAGTTGACTCAATTAAGGCACCATGGTGTACCACAAGAACTACTAATTTAGATTTTTTTTTAAGAAAAATGACATAACACATGATATGGGTTCGATAAAGCACGATTGCCATATAGTGTATCACATATACAATTTACATATATTTATTACTAAGTGTATAATAAAATTAAATGTAGTCTGGATTACTAAATGTTCGACGGTAGATTTTTCTTAGACTTCTGTTAAAGAATTCTGAGTCAATGCACTTTCAAATTTAAATATTAAAACTGCCTTTCAGAAATACTTCCGATAATCAAAAAAAGTGGGGGGTCAAGGGCCTAATTTTATTGTAAAATTAACAAATAACACAAATTGTCAAATCAAATTCAATATTATTATCTGTCCCTGATTTTAAAAGCATCTTTTTCTGAAAATTTTAAATGCACTTAACGGCACTAAAATTTTTGATAGTTTAATCCTGAAATTTACAATTTTAGATGCTTCTGTTGTATATTGAATGATACTTGATAGAATAGTTTTAAACCACAAAAGTATTAATTATTTCCCGAGGAATAATGCAAAATGCAACATATTATCATACCGTCTCTTCAGAAGTAAACCTTATTTCGCGATAATCCTATCCTTTTTTTTTTATGTTTTAAGTAATTAAACCGGTCAGTGAATGATCAAGACAGAATAAATAAATGAAATGTTTATTATCTCAGTATTAAATGAACAAAATAACAATTCAATTCAATAATACATATACATAGTTTTGGTAGTCTATTGTTCCGTCTATAAATAACGGCAACTAAATGGTTTAAAAAATTTAAGTGAGTCAAAAAGACGTCGAGTGACTGTGTGTGGCTTTAGTATAAACGATAAACGACTTAATTATTTATTGTAAAAATGGCTTTGTTATATTTTATATAGAAAACGACCGAGTCATTTATTGTTGGTCTAAATAGCTGTGACTCTTTTAAATGTGGCGAGTCTTTTATATGTGCAGTTTTAGCGTCTTTTTATAGACCTAAAGTATGCTTATATGATCTAATATAATCACCTTGAAACTTGAGTCTTATATTTATTAAATGCGCTGAGCGTAGAAAAAGACTGTTGCAATAGATACCACAAAGTGATTACTTGTGATTGAGAGTACTTAGTACCTCGGGTCACTAATCTTTGCTCAAAATAACTTAACAAAAGTGCTCTATTTATACTAAATACCAATGCACTTGCTTATGATGTCACAATTATCGATTACGACAATCAATCTGATTTACGGCAGTAAAATAAACGTAACAAAATGTCTAACGTCAAAAGTTGTGTTTGTGACTCAGTGAAAATATGGTGAAAGCAATACATATATTGTATTTATGACAAGAAACAACTAATACAGATAAAAATACCACATTGGAATATCATTTATACATGCACCATGGATCATGTATTCAAACAGAATAATGCAAAAAGGTAAGCAACACACTGACTCAATTATTGAAAATCATTCAATATGTCCCTTTCACCCTAATAATTTGGAGAAATCATGAAGTTATGTTTTAACCGAACTATAAATACAAAAATAATAGTGAACCAATAATATTTGAGCCTACAATTATATGTTCATGCCATTTATAACCACATGTATCACGGGTAGTAACGTCGTCATATCGAGGAGCGTTTAGTACAGTTATTTTGTTATAGTTTGGTTAAGTTGGTCATGTTTAAGTTAGGTTATACTTCCAGAACGATTTCCTCAGTTCATTTCAAATGAGCAAATAAAAAGCAAATACGATGTTTGAATCTATATTGTAAGTCAAACGATCTACATTGAAATTGTTGCTTTTAAGAAATTTACGCAGGATAACCAAAATATCGAAATTGATATGGTTTGGACAAGTGTCTAGAAATTCGTCATGGTTCTGATCAAATTTGTCATGGTTTAGATCCAAATTAATACATAATTGTTTCACCTTAATATTGATAGTTTGTTTGAAGGCGCTTGTGAAAAAACAAAGTTACACAATTTACAGATTGACTAAGATGAAGAAAGAAAAACACTTTTAAACCAAATTTGGTGGGCGCAATCGGCAAACCGTACATTATACGTTTTTTTTTTTTTTTACTTTTCGTGTGTTTCTTAAGATAGAATTTACATAGCCACTGCTCTATTTAACTGGTATTCGATCAAATAATTTACAAAAACACAAAACGCTGATTCTGTTTCACCTGGAATCTTTTCTTCGTTTGTTCATGATGGACTCTGCCTGGGAGTATTGTGAGCGGCGTCACTAGTCAAATGATTAAAGACGTTTACCTAAAGTTTCAAAACGTAGCAGCTAGTAAAAAATAATTTTTTCTAGCAAACTATACATCTGTTGTTTTTATTTTGAACCAAATTATGTCTATGATGAATAAAAGATGTGGGGGTTGTACGCCCATGATACAGTAACCGAACTACAAAACTAACAAAACGATATCGAGAGGAAACCATACAGTCTTCAACCCTCCACGGGACAAAATGTTAACACGGACAACATTTAAAACTTATTTTTTTAATAAACTAAAAATGAAATTACCATGAAAAATACTTACAAAGTTCCAAATTTAAATATATGAAAGATCACAACTTCAAAATTAGAATTAGGTCGATATAATGTCCATTTTTATCAAATATTGTTATTGTCATATTGTATAAATGTATTGTGTAGTACCACTTAACCCTGTTAATTTTTTTTTTGTTTTATGCAATAAAGTTTCGATGATATCAGAAAAAGCTCTGTCGATCTGGAATTTAGTATGAGAAATTGTACATTATGAAAATGGATCGAAAAAAATAATTTAATTTCCAAAATACACGTGGTATTCTAAAATTTAAAAAAAGTGACATTTTGTATTGGATTCATGATTTTTTTGTTAGTTGTTATTGGCTTTGAACTAGCTTCCAGTAAATGCGAGTACTCACAATTCGGTTCTTTGTGTCTTTGGTGTTATGTTATTTGATTATATTCTGTATGTGCCTGTCCCAAGTCCAGAGTCTGTAATGCAGTGGCTGTCGTATGTTACTGTATATCATATTCGCTTATTGCTTTGAACATAAATCAGGCCGTTTATTTTCTCATTTGAATTGCTGTACATTTAATTTGTCAGAGCCTTTTATAGCTTGCTAAGAGGTATGGGTTTTGTTTATAGTTAAAGGCCGTACGGCGACCTATAGTTGCTATCATCTATGTCATTTGGTCTCGGGTGGATGTTTGTCTCATTGGCAATCATACCGCATCTAATTATTACATATTACTATGTGTATTCTTAAGTCCTATACTATCCTCGGATTTTCATTCTACATGCGTGTTTTATAATGAAAACTATAATGATAATATCTTAAATTTACTGTAGACCACTTATTTTTTCGAGCGAGTAGAAGATCAACGTAAATATGTGAAACTTAGATCTACTCGTATGGGAACTAAACAACAATATTAGAAAAAAGCAACAATATATTGCATCGAAATAGGATAGAATGGGTTAAAAGAGAAAAAAAAGTATTGGCGAAAATAATTTTTCAACAGTTTTTCAACAGTTATAAATGTCTGTTTATTTTGATCGTTACTCTTGCATCATAAACGAAATTGCAATTTATAAAAAAAAATGAGACAGTGCAATTTAACAAAAATTAACATTTCAAACATTTCGGAGGAAGATTTTTATCCATTAAAACAGGAGCTCGTTGAGAATTTCCCGGCTGCGGCGAAAATATGATAAAGACTGCTATACCGATATATGTATTCCCTCTATGTGAATTGCCGCTTTATCTTAACTCGTTTACTATATCAATTAAATTATCACATCTACTCATGCATAAGTATACCGGTATGGATAATTGATTGATTAATTGGTTGATTAATTGGTGTTTAACGCCACTTTCAGCACTATCGTGCTATTTCGAAGCGGTCAGTTTATATTGGTGAGGGAAGCCGGAGAGAACCACCGACCTTCAGTAGGAAAAATGACAATTCTAGTAAATTAAGATTAGAGTCGAGCTTACCTGCCATCTTGTGCGGGATTCGAACTCACAACACAAGTTTTGACAGGCTAGTGATACAGTAGTTCGACTACTTAGACCACTTGAAACCTGGTATTGATGAAAGGAGATATGGGATGAACTTCAATTCGGTGCATTACACTCGCGCAAAGCTTTTTATTACGTTTTCGTGCATTTATTCTACAGCTTCAACTAGACAGTAACCCACAATATAAAAGGTTTCGTGGGAAGCCGCTCATATATACACCTCTAGACTCCAGAACTGTTAACAGGGCTGAGGTACTTTTTTGGGGGGCGGGGTATGTTTTTATTTAAATGTTTGATTCCAAATTTCTTGAAAAAGACATTATTTGTTTCAGAAGGGAAGCAAACAAAATAGTTTGTTTCCATTGAAAATGTCTTTCCTATTTAGAGGCAGTTTCTTCTATAAGAAGTTGATACATAAATTTCAAGTATGTTTTTTTGTGTAAATTTTGCCTTGCTGATCATTTTAGCTGTTGAAGTTTCTCTCTATATATTACTTTTCTCAAGATATTAGTCAAAAAAGACACAAAAATGGGCAAAAATCAGACATTAA
The DNA here is from genome assembly GCA_017311375.1 of Mytilus coruscus. Taxonomy (NCBI): domain Eukaryota; kingdom Metazoa; phylum Mollusca; class Bivalvia; order Mytilida; family Mytilidae; genus Mytilus; species Mytilus coruscus. Next base: position 30,598,789 of record CM029607.1, read on the forward strand.
AAGGGTAATGACTCCTGAAAGGGACCGATTATTTGTCAACCAAATAAGAGGGGATATAGGAAGAAATTATGGGGGCCTTGAATTTTTTTTAGAATGGAAAAGTGGTATTCAATTTTTATATTTATAAATTTGCGGCCGTATAATGGTATGGCGATCCCGTCGTCGTCCGAAGACATTTGGTTTCCAGACAATAACTTGAGTATAAGTGTATGGATCTCTATCAAATTGTACCACAAGGTTCCATACTACAAAAGGAAGTTTGTGATTTTTTTTTTTTTAATGAAATAAAATTCTTTAAAATTTTATAATCTGAAGATTCGTTCTTAATATTTAAGGTGTATTTTAAGTTAGCGAAAGTCCAAATAACTGTCCATTCCTGTGAAATAATGGGCGTCGGCCCTACGGGTCTTCGCTCCATTATTTCCCAGGAATGGACAGACATCTATTGGGTATCATTTAATGTACGTTCATGCATTTGGTCAACTTAAAACTATTGTATGATCGGTTGTCAGGGGGAATTTTCGAAAATTCAAAAATATTTTTAAAAAAAATCTAATTAAATATTTCGTTGAGGGGCAGACTAAATATTTTCAGAGGTTGAAGACAAATTACCCTAGATAACACACAAAAAAATGGAGAATTACCCTAGATAACACACAAAAAAATGGAGTTTTTTTTTTTAAGTTATGCATTTTTAAGATCCACTCTGTCGTCAAGTACTTTTAGTGAAAATGTGTTATTAGAACACTCCTACTCTGTTTTTATGACTCATTAGAAAGGTATTTCACTTGACCCATATACTTCATTTTATAGTACTTTGAATTTTAAATATTATATCAACCTATAGCCTACATATATAAAAATAATAGAATCTGAAGCGAGATGATGTATCAAATATTTTTTCTTTTATACGTTTTCATGACAGAATAGTCAACACAAACATGCCTGAACATAAAGAAAGAGTACTCGACTTTCTCTTTTCGATGAAATTATTACCCATTTTGGGGATTTTTTCCCAAAAAAACTGTCGCCGGGACAGAGATGCAAATTAATGCTTTTAAAAGATTAATCTATTATCTTTCTTCGGAATTTTTTCGGCGGAATGTATGCTTAGGCACACACAAAAAATCCACATGCATTTGCACCTTGCACAATCGACTGTTTTGTGAAAATTTGTCTATAATTTAGAAAGTTTTAAAATATCTCGAAGCTCCATACAATAATTTAAGTAAAAACACATATATGAGATGCATAAAATTCTAAATTATGCACATTCATTAAACTTTAAAGCCGATAGAAACAGATGTAAACAATTCAAATATACCAATTTGGTCTTTTTTACCTTATATTATTAAGAGTTCCATTTCTTTTGTTTAATTTCAACTGGGTTTCCGCCTGTTGAAATTCAAATAATCATGAATATTCAACAATACGTCAATAATGTATGGAAACATTTCAATGTAATCAAAATTTAGAAACGACAATATGTTTTGTAGTTTTATTTCACATTACATGTAACATAGTTATACATCTTTATTTTACAATTTAAATATAATACACAAAATAAAGAAGCTATCACACTAACAAGATCTAACAATGTACTTGTTATTGTCAAACAAATGATCAGGGGCCTGTTTATCAAAGCTGTGCTAGGATTTGTCCTAAGACCTTTCTTATGAATAAATTAGGATAATGTTAAAACCGACTTATGACATGTTTCTACATCTGTAACAAAAAAAAATTGTTTCACCCGAATTTATTTCATAGGAAATATCACAAGCTCACAGCTCCATGAATTTTGTTCCAATATTATAAATGTTTTAAAAAAGTGAAATAATTTTTTGTGATATAAGTTCCGAAGGATCATAGAAATCAATGAATAAGTTCCGCACGAACCTATTTCACAAAAAATAAGTTCCTTTGCAACATATTTCACAACGGAACAGTTTCTTGTTACACTTAAATGATAATGCAAGCTGGATGCTGTACTGAACTTGCATGGGGTACATTTGCAATTAAAGGCATGACTGCAACTCTAGGATGAAGTATAGAAATAAAAGTGATGGTAAGGTATTATAATTTGTATTTGTTTATGTTCTATGTGGTATTCCTCCTTGTTTCCTGTTAACTGTCATGAGTGTTATAGTTTTATGTAACATATATACCAGAGAATAGTCAAGTATTTATCATAAAAAGTCTTCTTGTACATAATTGAATAATTCATTATTTTTTTAAATATTTATTTAAGGCATAAATACATGAAATAAAAATGATTGTACCTGTAGCCATTAAAAGATAATGGTTGCTTCTGTTGAGTCAGGAAAGGTCCAATCAGATCTATTCCTATCTTCCCAAAACTCGCTTACCAACAGGGACAGATGTGAGCTCTTGAATTGCGGTTTTAGCCTTCTTGTTCTTGTTTTTTTTTTTTTTTAAATCCATATTGTTGAACATATTTTGTTAGTATCAAACACAATACCTTTCCAATAGTATCTTTCTGTTATCTTGTTCACAGTTTTATTTACACCTTGGTGCCCACTTTGGTCATGGCACATTTCTAAAATACTCTTGAGTTTGTCTTTTGTCACTACAAGTCTTTTAATTAGTTGATCAGTCTCGTTGTCCTTTTCAACATAGAACACATTTTCATCTTCCATTATAAAAATTTTCTGAGTGATTTTTCTTATTCTTCTCATTTCTGCCTCATTAGTGACATTTGGGTATTTTTTTTTTTATCGAGAATGTATAATTATAAATTTTGCTATACTCCACAGGATCCATATTGGATGTTTACACTTTTCATTTCTTTCATTATCAATATAATACATGGTTTTATAATGTACTTGAAGGATAACTTTAAACTCACTGATGGCTATGCTCAGTATTAAAGATAACTTGTATAACCAGTGGAAAATATTTCACAGACAAGAAATTTATTTCACCAGGTAAGGAACAAATCTCACAAACCCGGAACTTATTTCACCAGGTAAGGAACAAATTTCAAAAACCCAGAAATTGTTTCACCAGGTAAATTGTGGAACTTATTTTATAGAGATGGAACAAATTGTATAGAAATTATCTGTGAAAAAAGTTCTCCCAGAATATATTTCCTGTGATATTTATTCCACTGGAACTTATTTCACAGGAACAAATTTTGGCCCATACATGCACACCGAAGATATATTAGGACTATCTTAGCTAGGATGTCCTAACCGCTTTCCGAAGTGGTAGCGTAAAGGAAACAATGATTTTAGAAATTTAAACTAGAATGCATCGAATTTCACCAGTAGTAAATAATTATAAGATTAAGATTAGAAATATTATCAGTTTTATTGAAAAGACAATAAATAATAATTACATTACATGTATATTTCATTATAATACGTTATTTTGATTGGCTAACAGCAATGTCGCGTCATTCTGAAATTAACCTTCATTTCAAAATGAAATGTAACATTCATGATGACACGAGCTTCCACAATAAAGTGCACAGGTAAATAAAAGAAAAACTTGATAGAAATCGTGTTTTCATGATCCTCGCAAAAAAATGCCGGGCTTTATTTTCTAATGTAAATCGCAATTTCAGAAACAAAAATGGTTGTAAGTTGTGCAATTACTTTCGGGTATAAGGTATTACATTTAGAAAGTCAATAAATAATATTGTGAGTATACAACCCTCACGGAATACAGTGGACAGCTGTAGAAACCTTGAAAAATAGAAAATCAAAACCTATAAATGTCTGTGAGCATAAAACTCTACTCAGGCTTAAATAGAACTAATCCTTCATGGTCAACTTTACATTGGGAAGTTGTAACCGTAGTTTGAATGTAATTACATAATCAATTAACTGAAAATTTACTGACGCAATAGGTAAGTAGTATTTATTTGTTATAGTTGTACTAACATAAAAGGGGTTAAAATAACAAGGGCAACATCGATCCAAAGTTTCCACCGCCAGATCCACCAACAGGTCAAACAGATCCACCACCAAACCGTCGTTGATTAGTAAAATTTGGCTTTCATTGGAACGTCCTCTAGGTCTAAGGAACCGGTCTATGTATATGTATAGGCACTAGCCTTCTACCTGGTGGAGCGATAATGGTTGGTCCTTATCTCGGTTGTGGTGGAAGTCCTGGTGGAAATCATAATCCCGATGGTGGTGGAATTATCTGACAACTTACATGAACAATAATTGTTATAAACAACATACACGTAGATGTTTATGTTTAAAAAAAACTTTACCGCCAATCCAATCAATACTGGTTTCCATTCACCAGAACAATTGCATATTTCACATTGATCATAAATAAGTCAATATTCTATCCATGTAATTTAAATATACAAAAACCTAAATTAATTAAAAAGCACAAATTCAGAAATAATTCTTATTGGTCGACCATTTGGTATGTTATCGGGGGCAGTTAGCAGGATGATTTTTTTTCTGAACGAAAATTTATTTTTACCTGTTGCAAGTCTCGATTCTTTTGATTCTGCACTTGAAACTGTATTAACACTTCTATACACATTTATTTTCTGCGTTTTTGGTAGGCAAAATACAAAAGGTCGTTCCTTTGCAGGTTGTAAATAGTTTTTTATATAGCTGTCATTATAACTTGAACCTTAAACTTAACAAAAAATTCCTAACTTAGTTATACTGGGATATGATGGTGGGTAAAAAGTCAGTTCACAATGTTTTCTGCCATGTTCATGCTGAAAATGAAGCACCATCTGAGAAAAGTTATGCCGCTTTCCGAATAAAGCCATGCTCGCCAAAAGAATAGTTAAAAACTACCATTTATAATACCTAAAAACAAGTATTAGTCGATTTTGTTTTTCAGTTTCTGAATTTTTCTTACTTTTTAAATGTAAAACTAGAAATTAAAAAAATCTTAGGATGTCTCTGTTAAATATATTTCCTTTTTTTCTATAAACTCGACGATTTAGAGCTTCAAAGATATAATGACTCACAAACTTTACATAAAAGTGTTCATAATCTCATTCAAATAGCCGGTCAAGATAAAACATTAATATCCTCTAGACAAAATGCGTTCGAAAAAAGGAATATAACATAGTATGTCGTTACCTCGCATTCAATTATCGTTATGGTGACAAGGGGACTATTATCTTTTATCTACTAAATATTGTTATATGTGTTTTGTATGATGTAACCGTTATATGTCTAAGGAATACAATAATGACCTGAGAATGTCTGTAATCGACCAAGGAATCGCCGAGGGAAATTTCAGCCTCAAAGACCATTATAACTGACCTTCCTAGCTAGTAGAAAGTTATTGGTTATTGTTATTTTTAAGGGAGGAGGAGTGGTTATTTGTGACAAATCTATTTTGCGTTTTGTTTCTTTTGAATATTGTTGAGTTTATTAACTTGTGACATATGTAATTATCTATATGTATATTATATATATATATATATATATATATATATATATATATATATATATATATATATATATGAAAATAGACGTAATATCACCAAATTAAGATAAAGTGATCATATTTTTTATATATATATAAAAGGAGGACACCTATACATTCCGATAGGAATCCGTATATGTCAGTCCTGCAATATCGTTGCAGATGAGAAACATTTCTTTTAATTGCAGGAAAGGACTCAACCATTACACCAGATTTTATTATCATCATTATTTTCAAATAACCAAGGCAATTTCTATAGAAAATTTTAATGATTTGGAAGATGATGTAAAATTGAAATATTTTCTCTGTACATCAACACAAACACAGGTAGAAAGCGTAGATTCCTTCATAGAACCGTCGTTAGTGCTTAGGGTAGGAAACTATTAGTTACTAAACATTTTTAGTGTTATACATATCACTAATGAATTTTACGGGAATTCTGATCCACAAGTATACATAAATCTAAAGTTACAAAAGAGAGAACTTCTTCGCTTATTTAAGAAAATACTTGTTCTCTAATTGTGTTTAGATTTTTCCATTAAGGATGTCTGCTGCTCAAAATCAAAATAACAAGAATCATTCAAACTATGCATTAATTGATAGGGCTGATATGTTAGTTAAAAAAAAATAATATAAAAAAAAATTTTCGTGTCCAGTTTTTTTGCGGCAGTAACATCTTTACGTCCACAATAACATGCATTGGAAAATCAGCTGTTTTTTCAGGAAGGGGTGGCCTTGTTTGAAATACAATAAACATTTAATGTTACTACATAAATCAATTTTTATTCCAATGACAAGCAACAATATATGTTCAAGTTTAACAATGTTGGAATTTTTTTTACAATACTGATAGTGATCTATTCTATTTTTGGCAATAAATAATGTAAATAAAAAGTACGGGAAAACATTGCTGAAAACATATTTTTGATTTTTTTACTAATAAGAAATAACAAGAAAATCTTATTCCTTAACAAAATTGATGCTCCATAGAGTCTTTTGCAAAAGAAAAAAAAAAAAATTATGTTCGTGTGCAAATTTTGAGTTAAATCCAAAATAATTTTATTTTACAAAAAAGTACGGGAAAATGTATGATTTTTTTGTATTTTGTACCAATAAACAAGTTATTTTTACTAAACCTCTAATAAAATTTTTAAATTTACAATTAAAAAATCCATATTGATTCATATATAAATGGTCTTGTACTGTTTACAGTTTTTTTTTCACTTTTGATGGCATCTTTTCCAACTATATATCTGATCAATTTGATAACAAATTTTCAAAAAGCTAAAAAATGTGACTATGAGACACATGATATCCCTATCATATTTTCATATCAATGTCTAAGCAGCTAATGTAGGCCAGATTAACTTAATTCTTTATCACCTAGGGTGTTATAACTTTGTTCTTATGATTTTTTACCAGCAAAAAAAGGGGGGGGGGGCAATCATCAACATGAAATTTTCAATCAACAGGCCCACAAAACATCTCCTTGACCTAGATGGAAAAAAACCAAAGCGGAAAATTTTCTTCTGTCTATTTTTATAATGATTTTACATGATTCACACTTTGCCTACCCCAAAGAGATGGAATCCCCTGTCCCCCGGTCAAGGATGGTAAGTCACTAAATATTGACCTTATATCAGACTGACCTTTGCATGAATACATAGACCAAATACAATTGCCCGAAACAGACCTAATAAAAAATTAACCTGGTCATTGAACCATAAAAATGAGGTCAGGGTTGGATGACAGGTGTCAGACTGACTTACCAGTACATCTTACCATGGGACGAATCCATAATCAAAATATCATTAACTTACAAGTATAGTTACAAAGAAACAAGACCTTATCCCAAAATCTAAATGTTGTCAGTGGACCATTAAAATGAGGTCAGGGTTGGGTGACAGCTAGGTGTTAGACTGACTTGAGAACCTTCCCTTTATCCCACAGACAAAATATTATTGACCTACTAAGTATAGTTACTGAGTAACAGCAGGGACAAAACTTGAAAGTAGCCTAGTCGCTCATGGCCCCTAGATTTTGAGCATGAAAAACTGACCTGATCACAAAACTTTGATAAAAGTTTACACTGCAGCCATCAGAAAAGCAATCCATGTGTCTTGCTATCTGTGACTTTCTTTACAGGTGAGACAAAAATTATCAAGTAACATTGGTTGATATGAGAGATAAAATTACAAATGATAAAATTTTCAGAAATGAATATATAAGGGACGGACCATTTAACTTGCAGGGGGGGAGGGGGTTGCATGGTGTTTCGTAAATAAATATTTTGATTCTGAATTTTGAGAAAATAAATAATTTGGCCAGCAAGGGGACAAAAAAAAATATTCTGACAGAGGATATTTACCATAAAAAATAATGTTAAATTTGCAAAAAAAATAATTTGTTGTGCTACTTCTCAAAAATAAATAAATTTGCACGCTAAGCGCGCAAAAAAAATATTCTGACCAGAAAAACCCATGCCCCTGCAAGTTAAATGGTCCGTCCCTAACACATAAAGCAGCTGAGGTAACAGGATTGACTTTTATGTATTTTGAAGTAAATATATATGCAGTGTACTATTTAAAAGAACAGAAAATAAATCATCACATTATCCTCAATGTAAATTAGATAGTCCTGGACTCTAGAGAAATAAAACTTGGCATAAAAGACATGTAATAAATTAATATCATGAATGAATCTCAGGATCAAATTACAAATGTTCTACATCATGATCCACTTATCAAGTCATAACAATATTGGCCTACATCAAAACTCAATTTGAACAATGGAATGATTCGATCAGAGGTATATCCCAATAAAAAGATCTCACATTTTGAAATCTGATACATGTACATGCATTTGTATGCAGATAATAATTATTAAAGCATTTTGGCCAGTCATGACAAAATCATAATAATAAATGCACACAATGATTTCTGAATTTACAGTAAACAATTCTGACATTACAATTCTTTCAAAAAGTCTGAAACACTGTCAATAATTTTTGCTGATTTGGTTACTCTGGCTTTGGACCCACAGGGTTCACTAAAATATCTTTAATACCTGTTCTACCATTTCTGGAATAAGCAAGTCGTAAATGACTTAAATTAAGTCCACTTCTGGCAATACAATTTGCCGTTCTTTTAGTTACAATTTTATCATCCAACATCTGTTTTAGTGAAGGCACATTTTATTCATTTGTTTTAATGACACATAATTATAAAATACACTAAGCTCTGATTGAAAACTTTCTGAACATCTGTAAAATTGTCAATTTTTCATTGACCAATCTAAAAGTGCATTAACATCATCTTCAGCATTGTGAGCATCATAAGAAAGGTTAATTAATGTGTCACACAACTTACATTGTGAATATGAGCCAAGATTGGGAAAAGAAAGTTTAAACAATTTTAAAGTATCAACAAAGCCAACAATTTTGCTTTGAAAATCATCAAGCAAAGAACAATTATCTAAGGCATTGTACAAAACAGGACAATCATAATTATATATGTTATGACCAAAATTACATTATTGGTTGATTTTTCTAAAAATGAAATAAAACCAGTCAGTCCTTCCTTTACGCCAACAGCTGGGACAATTTTGTCAAGTAAATATAAAGAACCATTTTGGAATGTCAATCCTGTAACCTCAGCTGCTGTAGGTGTTATTTCGCGGGCTGGTAGAATGTACTTAGAAAATGTTTCCAGACCTCTCCTTGCTGATATCTGCGTTATATGTGAAGTTCTACCTGAAGAAAGAAATAAAGAAAATAATGAAATATATTTTACAGAATGGAAATAATAAATTTTTCCTACATGCTGTTTTCTTTGTATGAATTGTTGGTGACCTGCATGCTGATTTTGAGTGGTGTGATGTAATGGGAAAGATTTAGTACTAATCTTCATGATTCAAAACATTACCTAGCCATATTCAAATATACTTGTTTGAAGCCAGGAGCCTTTAGTTTTCAATGACTATTTTTGTTGTCTGTCGGAATGTGGAAATCATCAATGCTACAAAATGCATAGTATCTCAGTGACACAAATTTTAACAAGAATCATTCATGCATAAAAGGTCAAAGTGTCCTACCATGCTGTACTACTAAAGGTGGAGTATTCTTGCTATAAAATATTGTGAAGTACTCGATGCAAAATGGACCTAAATGCAAGATTAAATATTGTCTTTTCTTTAGTGAGGGTTTTGTTTCTATAAGCTCCTTTTTTACCTAGTCCTGTAGCTTCAATGTCAAAGTAAATATGTGTCATTGTTGATATATCAGGTTTACTGTCATTCTCTACTGGTTTGTTTTTTGGGGCAGGAATCTCCAAAATTTTCTCATCACTATCTTCAGTCACAGTGTCAATCATGGTATTGGACTGGTAACATACCCCCTCTCGTACCTCAAAAGTGGAACTAGACTGATTGCTAAAAATAAAAAAAAGGATAAAAATTTAAGCACAATAGAAGGGCTTTATGGTCAATCCACTTTTAAAAAATGACCTTCACATTTTGGTAACTGACCTTAAAATTAGTATTCCTAACTGATCTAAAGTCTGAAATGATGGATAAATTAAAATATAAATGTTATAATGCTCCGTGTTGAAGGCCGTACTTTGACCTATAATTGTTAACTTTTATACATTGTGACTTGGATGGAGTTTATTGTTGTCTCATTGGCACTCATATCACATCTTCCTATTAATTTTATAGTTATACAATAATTTTTAGGGTATCCATTGCACTATCGCACAAAGCTTTTCAGAATCTAAACATATTTTTTTATCCAGGGATCACATTATCTAGAATGAAGAAAACAGTTTGTAAGTTAAAATTAAACCACATTCATTGAATTTTGATAGCTGGAAATACATTTTTTATATATCTCCTCATGTTACCATCAAGTCTGCAATTGAAAAATTAAAATTATATTCAAAATCACAAACTGGGTAATATATGTCCACAAAGTATGTGGTGCAAACTATATAACACTTACCGACTGGCTTTCAATGCAATTCTACGAAGTTTTGCCTCAGTTGTAATGGCTACGGCTTTTCGCTTTCTGGCCTGTATGTCTCTTAGGGTTGCAAGTTTTCTTGTGTAAAGTCCTGGTGACAATCCACTTGACACATTAACCTGAAATCATAAGACATGTATGGTGTTCATGGCTATTTACATATATATATAACATGTGAAAACTATAAGACAACATGAAAACATAAACAATAGATAAACAACAAAGCAGCTTATTTTTGAAACTATAATTAAATATACTTAAATTCTTTTTGATGCCATGATGGTCTTTGATTAAAAAAACAATCCAAAACAAAGACCTCTTTGATTTTAATGGCTTACTTTGTGACAAGTTTCAATGCCTTAAACTCAGGATATCATATTTACTTTTATTAAATTAAAATCTTCGAAATCCAAGGTAGTTCCATTTCTTATAAAAACAGGACACAATAAGAGACTTAATGAGTTTTAATTTCACTATTTGAAATGAAACTTATTTGCAGAAAATACTTATAAATATCTCTTATATGTTATACAGATGCATGCATAAAATCAGAAGAAAACATCATAAAATAAATACAAGAAATACTGTTATCGAGCTCACAAAAGAATATCCCACTCAACTCTGGTGGAAAAACCAATGAGCTGGATTATCTCCCTTTTTATATATATATTTTCTTCCTTTCATGAACTGTTTTTAGTACATATAAATTGGAAATAACTAGTAAATACAAAGTAAACGAATTTCAACAATCAACATGCTTTTCTTACATCTACTGTGTATTTGTGCCCTGTATTTTTCTGTGCAACAGCTGCAGCAACACGGTATGCAAGACTTCTAGACCCACCATAAAACCTGTTCTTCGGTGCTTTGGCTGCAACACTTTTGTTAAAACTCTCATTACTCTGAGTACTTCCTAAATTGGCTAACTTTTCTGAATTTAATATATATTTTTGAAATAATGTTGTCAATGATTCTTGTAATGCCTTATCCTGTAAAGGTTTACCATAAGGTAAAGATTTGTACTTGATGCTTGGATCTGCAATAAATCTACACCAATCTGTGGAACAGGAACTGTGATCTCCAAAGGGGTGTTTGGATAAAGCATTTAAGTTTTCTTCAATCTTTTGGCTGTCCTTTACCTTGAGCAATTAGGTAATTGAAGCATTTCATTATATAACTGATGACTTTAGGTGATAGAGTTGAATGTTTGTTTTGAGCTCATACAGACGATTTCTAATGGGTTTTTTCATATGGTTGCTATCTGATAGTTTTACAATTGTTGGATCTACTTTTGCACGTAGTCTGGCAATGGTTGTCGTGTCTTCATCTCCAATAATTGCAGTTATATTAGCACCCTTTGATCGTGACTCCTTGACCATATCGACAACCATATCGGGTTCCATGGCTTTAGCACTTCCTGTAAAATTCTTATTACATTTATGAACTCTAGGAATATTACCTGATATCTCTGCTCTCTGGCAAATTCGACAGGCTTTAGATCTCCACTTGTAGTTGATTACTTTTCCTGTTTTCAAACCAATCATGGAGCAGTGTCCTGTTTGAAATAAATATTAAATAAATATGATTATTTAAGAAAACTAACAAACTGAATCAACTGACAGTGTATCCATTTAAAGTCATTTTTGCAAGTGTTGTAACTGTTGTAAAGTGTGTTCATTATGAATTAATAATTCTTATATGATTTGCATATCCACAAATACTTGAATGTGATTGGTCCGTTAGTTTCTTTTCAAGGTTTACACTTCGATAAACCATGTTGCCTAAACTACTTACGTTGCCTATGGAAACATAACGTTGACGTGTATTCATGCGCGACAAATAAATGGAATTCGGGGGCGTAAAGAAAGTTAAAATAAAAAGAAATAATAAATAATGTTCGGATAAAGATTATAGGATTAAACTCATTTTTTCTAGAGGTTATTGATGTGTAAACTTGGTCGCTTACTCACAAACTTAACATAAAAGTCCTTCGGACTTTTATTCAGTTTGTGTGTTAACCGACCGAGTTTACACATCAATAACCTCTAGAAAAAATGAGTTTAATCCTATTATAATTCTTATATGATTTGCATATCCACAAATACTTGAATGTGATTGGTCCGTTAGAGTTTCTTTTCAAGGTTTACACTTCGATAAACCATGTTGCCGAAACTACTAACGTTGCCTATGGAAACATAACGTTGATGTGTATTCATGCGCGACATATAAATGGAATTCGGGGGCGTAAAGAAAGTTAAAATAAAAAGAAATAATAAATAATGTTCGGATAAAGATTATTAATGAATGGCTATTATTTATTTTGAATTTATTGAACCATAAAATTAATTTTGACTCTTCACATTGAATAATCCGTGAAGCGGATTATGTAAAATGTGAAGAGTCAAAATTAATTTTATGGTTCAATAAATTCAAAATAAATTATTGCCATTCATTATAAATAAATTTCTATCAAAAATAAGGCTCAAAGAACTTTTATATTATTTATATTAACAATAACAACGTACACACATGTTGGCGTATGAATATACAACGTCAGAGTGGGCATGCGCCATAAAATTGACAACATTGAAAATAAAAGTAATACTTTTAACCAATCAGAAGACAGTAAATACACCAAATTTATTTATTAGGATTAAACTCATTTTTCTAGAGGTTATTGATGTAAACTGGGTCGCTTACTCACAAACTTAACATAAAAGTCCTTCGGACTTTTATTCAATTTGTGAGTTAACCGACTGAGTTTACACATCAATAACTTCTAGAAAAAATGAGTTTAATCCTATCATAAATCCAATGATGTATCCTCCAACAAAAAAGAGATCAAATACTTCTGTCACGAAAAGACGCATCCTAAGTTCATTACTCAGAAACAAAAAAATTGGAAATACTTGCAAATCAAAAGGAAGCTTACTCTAATGATGCTTAGCATAATGTCTTAAATTTTACTTTAATCGATCAATTGAGTTATCGTACAACATAAGAAATGCTGACAGACACGATGGACATACAAACTGATTACTATAGGGTATCGCATACAAATTTTGGGTCCTCATTAAGCATATCATAAAAACTGCATGTTTTGTATTATACATTGTGTACATGTATACATTTGTATTTATTTTTTTTTTAAATGTCAGATCAATCATTACTCTAAATCAGGATAAAAGGGTTTACCTGTCAGGCTGTCATAAGATCTGCCACTGCCTCTTCTTTGCCATGCAGCATCAACCGAGACTGTTACATTGTCATTGCCATCAGATCTGAAGGGAAATAATTATACAAACTATAAAATAAAATATTTTAACACAAAATATATAGCTTAACAAGATTGTGATTAAATATATTTAACACAGCATATAAGATTTCTGACACAGAATGAATGTGTCGACCACTACTATTAATGCCTTTAAATAAAAGGAATACACATACATTTACATAGCTATATTAAAATGACAGAACATTTAAAATTAATAATGATCAAGAGTTATCTGTCTTTGCATATTTTAAGTAAGTGTATGGAAACAAAACAAAAATAACTACATCTATATAAAGTAAGTTCAATTATCTCCCTTTAAATACTTCAGACCAAGAACATCTTCCTTTATGCCTATTCTCTGGTAATGTAAATCAACTGTGTAATGTTTCATTAATATTGCTACAGTCATTTAGGAGGAGTACTAGTTGTGCTTACATGTACAAGACCTACAATGTATAGGGTAAATTCAGTAAAAAATCTCCCATTGACTTTAATGCTAATCTATGTATGGAATTAAATTTATACCTGATTTACCTTTAGAAATTGGAAACTTTCATATAACATTCATGAAAGTACAAATGTAGCCCTATCTTTTGCAACAATAAAAACATAGGGTCATGCGGCATTTTTGGGCATTCACATGGCCTTGTTTACAAACAATGTAGATTCGCACTGAATTCCTATACTGACCCCATTACTTTTCAACCCTGTAGTAAAAAATTTAGTACATTCAGCATTTATTTTTATTTTTTTCAACTCTAGTTTTGATCCATCTGCCAAATTTTTTATTACAAACATTATCTACCAATCAGAAGAGCATATGACTTCAGTGTTATACAGAAAGCTCTCCCTAAATGGGCGGTCCCTGATGACGTATATTTATTTACTGAATTTACCCCTATATTGTGATATTTAAACTAAGTAATTGCAATTATCTCCCTTGATAAAAATTCTGAAAAGAAATATCCTCTTTCATGCACATCCTCAGGTGGTGTACAACAACTGTGTGAAGTTTCATCATTATTGATTGAACCGTTTAGGAGTAATTGCGCTTAGAAGATTTGTTGCCATTTATTGCTATATAAAACTAAATAAATTAAATTATCTCCCTTGAAATAATTCTGACCTTAAATATTTTCCTTCATGCACAGCCTCAGGTTGTGTACTATAACTGTGTAAAGTTTCATTAATATTGGTCCATCCGTAATGGAGGAGTTGGCCTTATGAGAAATATAGACAGACAAAAATCAGATAATTTGAAAACAGGGGAGTGTAATATAAATTATCCTGCAATGACGCCTTTTTGCGACCTAATAAAGCCGACCGTGCAAGCACAGCCAGTCAAGATGGTTAATCACCCCCATCATCATCAACTTATAAAACTTATAGTGTTATTACATGGAGTTGTATCAGCTAGGTCATTCTGGTACATTATAATGTTAAGGAATGAAATGGAATGTAGATGTATTTGTGCTTGCTACAAAACATGCTGAAAGCTGGCCTTTCCTTGTTTTTTAAAGATTGCCAAATAAGTTTTATATTTTCGGAAAAGGAATATGTATTGTATATTTATTTTCAAAGAATAAAATTTTAGATCATGAATATGGATATTATTCATATCATTGTATACATGTTAAAATAGGAGTGATAAACTAATAATTATGATCATACTCTCTAGTCATTTCTTTTCTTTTCTGTCCACTCTTCCATTGACTCGTCTGCAACAGATTCAATGACATCTCCAACTTCTCTTATTCTGTTGTCAATCATGCAGTGGCTGACTGTAGGGATATTAAGAATGGAAAGAAGGCCATTTATCTGGTGTTCTCCAAGTCCAAGATCAATAGCAGCTAAAATATATTTAGAAAACATATAAATCTTAATTATATTTTTAACTATTTATTTTAATTTTTTAATTGATTTTGTTATTTGAAAGAATAGTATATACTAGAGATTACAGATAAGTTTTATGAAAATCAAAGTTGATTTGGAATAGTTATGAAAAATTTTAAAGGTGACCATCTGAATTTAGTTTGTACTGAACATTTTAGCTTTTTAACTATTCATTAAATCATTATACCTATAATACCTATAGGTTTGGCATTATAACCAAAATACCAACAAACTTGGTAATTTGTAAGAACAGTATATAATAGAGATAACTGATTAGTTTTATAATTATCAAAATTGGTTTGAAAAAGTTCTTGAAAATTTTAAAGGTGACCATCTATATTTTATCAGAACTGCAACACAGACAAAATTAAAATTGAGTGCAGTTCTATTCATGTTTAAGGTCATAGAAACATTTGTACAGAAATCTTGTGTCAATGTTATAAATAAAGTGATACAGTACCATTTAAACGAATCGATTCGATATCGTTTTTTTCCGATTTCCGTGTTTTTCGGAGCCACACCGAGTACCGCGGATTTCACTCCCAAATTCCTCCAAAGATTCTCTCCCAACACCGCGTGGCTGTTAATTAGTTTATTGCCCATCGGATGTACTAAAAGTTAACGACGCGTGACAACAAAATCGGATTAGCCAGATAATTTACCTATGTACATTTAATCGATCTTGATTGCACAGGTGTGCTTTAAAATCACGGTATTAAAATTTTAACAAATGTTTTCTTTTCTTTGACAGATAAAGATGTGAAATTATCATTTATATCTTTTATGTTTTTGTCCCATGCCATTATCTTTGAAATAATTTACAAACAAAAAAATATGAAGAAAAACTTGTTATTTTGTGTTTCTATTACAGTCCGGTCATGTCATACATTGTGTTCTTTCAACAAAGACGAATTTGCCACCATTAGAATCTTTTATGACTTACTCAATAAGCAATATCCGTGCGTTAATTGTTCATTATATAAAAATCAACTGGCTTATAAAAAAGATGTAGTTTTTACGGTAACTAGATCGTCCAATCTATTAATCGGATCAACAAGTAAACTCAATTTATTGAGCAATGTAAAATATTATGTTTCACCACCTCGGTACATTTATACAGACTTGAATAATTTAAATTACGAAAAGAAACTGTAAAGTGACAACTCTGTTCAACAAAGGGAATAACTTCAAGTGATTTTGCTTGCGCTCGTCATTTTCGTATTTTACGAAACGGTTTTCAAATTGACGAAAGTATTTTATATCAATTTCGTCATTTAAATTTGGAAAATGTAAAAATATGTTCGCATTAAATTACTATAATTCTACCTGTCTACATGTTTTTGACAAGTTTATGACGCTCAGCCATTTAACGTTTACAAACGATGTTAAAAGTTGTGATGATAAGTAATCCGCTTATCGCCATCCGATAGGTCACTAATCCTTTAATTATTATTGAACCTCAATTGCCCATCATAATGTTCTAAGTCAGAATTTCATTTTCAAAATTTCTCAACCGCCCACAATTGGCAGTTCTTTATCGTATGTTTGTCATTTGAACACAATTGATCCCCCCCGGACAATTTCCATCATAATTTCAATATTTCACCAACCATAAATTTATATTATTGACCATGGACGTATAACTAATGTTCAGGTCTACGTCCTGTTTTGACTGATAAAACATAAAAAATTAAATAGCTAAAGAAGATGTGTTCTCGTTTATTCGGAAAAAATTATATTTTAGATTCCGGTTAATCAATTGTAAAAGGACCTTCTAGAGCCTCAATAAGTACGCACAAACATTTCGTTCTGCATCTTTAAAACCTGAATGAATTTTCCCACGGTCGTCCAGAAAAGTCACCTGAGTTTACTGGTACGTGATATTATTTCCCGCCCTTTAAAAATCTCGTGCTGTGGATAAAATTAATGTTAACTATTTTTAGCATTTAACATTGTTAAGTAAGTCAAGTTCAAGTTCAACCCAAACTGTTGATAACTGACATGTGTATCGTGGAATTGTCTTCGCACGGCAAATAATTTTTTTAAAATCTTTTAAGATCACTGTTCAAAATACACAAATTTACATTCATTGTGCGAAAATAAATATTATACAAAGACGAGTTAATGCAGCTGTGGAAGTATTCCTGTTGTAACCGAAACGGATTATTATCCTAAAGTAATGCCAACAAATCGTAAAACGAAAATGCCGTAAATATTAAGCATAACGAATGGTGAATAATATTTTCTTTTTTACTTGCATATACAAAACTTTGTGACACGTAATTTTTATGATTTTCTTAAAACTGCTCTCATTGATTTAGCGGAAGTTTCCGGTTATTTTTACACAAGTATGTCCATTTCGTAAATAAAATATTTAATTTACTGGTGAAAACATCGAGGTCAAAATTAAGTACAGTTTTTATTTTTTATAAAATTTTAATGCAATTGAAAGAATTAACAACAACATTTTGCTTTTAAATCTTTTATTCATTCAAGCAATGAGATAATCGTAAAAAGAAAATGCTGTAGACTTACATAATTATTATGCCTAACGAATGGTGAATAAATTTTCCTTTTTACTTGCATATACAAAACTTTGAGACACATAATTTTCAAATAAAGACTTTAACTTTGAAGTAGAATATTGAGTTTTTTCACATTTTCCACTATATTTTATAATCCTTTTTTTTTTAAAGCAAGTACATTTAAGTAAAGATATTTTTAGATTGGCAAGCAAGAAATACGAAAATATTTTAACTTATTATTACCACAAAAATTAAACTTAACCAGTATAAAAAGACATTTAAAATTGTACACCTGTTTTGACACTTAAACTGGTACAGTAGACCGGAAATATAATTCTTTATTACGTCAACCTTTACCTGTCAGGTAATCCAATTACCCTATCAGTCTTGTGCCGGTAGAGATCAAAGTAGGATAAGGGCAATTAATTCCTCGGTGTAGGGAGTGAGCTCGCTATCACAATAAACATTTACGCGATTTTGGGAGAGATTACTCCTAAATTCCTCCAAACATTTTGGGAGGAATATCGGAGTTTTCGGAGTGACTCGACATTTTCCTTGGTGTAGGGTGTGGGAGAGTTGGTCCTCTTGAATGGTACTGTATTAGGTCAGTGTCATAATATCACAAAAAAATATAAGGTCAATGCATTTTGACTGCTCAAATAGAACAGTTGCAGTATATAACCTTAGGCAAGTGGGGACCAAGATGGTGAACTGTGGTTTATATTTATCAATAGTACTGCTTAAGTCAACCTTAGGGGCAGTATGAATGATTTGTTCATTGTTGAAGACTCTACACTCTAAAATTCCTGTTCATTCATTATTCTTTTTTTTCTTCTATGTATTTTGTGAGATTTTGTCTCATGTACATTTAATCCATATTCCTTTATTTTCTATTAGACAAGACAGCATGCCGACAAGACTGTCACATTCATCATGTTCAAAGCTTATTACATACATGTATACATGTTGTTTTTTTTTATTTTATAGTGGCTGTATAAATAAAAATATTTTTTCTAGTACCTTCTTACCCAATATGAAAATATACCAAACACTTTCATGTTGTTTCAATTAAATCTGACACCCACAGTTTAATCAGCCCAAATCAGGTTGAATTGGTATGGGGCCTGATCAACCTAATAATGTTTTATGATCAAATACAGATTAGGCACAGACCATTTTGACTTTCTGGGGAAGGAGGGTGGCTGTTTTTTTTTGAAAAATATCCCTACCCTAAATTTTGTCAAAATAAAATATCTGGCCAGCACTTGGATTTTAAAAATAATCTGGCCCGCATTTTGCCAATAAAAAAAGAAACTTTCCACATTGAACATATATGGAAAAAATCATCTGGCCCACATAGCGGGTGAAACAATCGACATGAGAAGACTACCCCACCCCCAGAAAGTCAAATGCCCAACCATACAAATACTTTTTTAAGATGGAGTTTCTCCAAATTTTCTTTAGTCCATGGATATAAAGTTTCTGATTTATAGGGGATATCGGCTGACTTCAGCTTTTTATCATTTTAGTTTCTGTATATATACTATATAGTGAACCTTACCTAAGTCTACCTTTTTTAATTCACGTCTTCAGGAAAGGGGATCTTTTCACTGTGTTTTTTCATGCAATGTTTTTTTGCAATTTTTATTTCATGTGTTTCTGTGTTCATGCCTAATTTTGTTATATTTACCTAAAGCTAACTTTGTGTTTACATCCCAAATCTTGTGGTCATGTTGTTTTCCAGTTGGGATAGCGTTGATGTTCCCACGACTTATTTGTACACAACACTTTTAACACTGACCCCAAGCCATATGTCTTTATATTAATAGTGTTATGAAGAGACAGTGGTAGACCACAGTGTTTACATTGTTGTAGGTGGTCAGCAATAACATCAAGTTCCACTACTCTACGACCAACGCGCCAGTCATCTGTTGGGGTCAAGTTATTTCCGTCATTGTCTAAAACTTCTTCATGAACAATATTTGAAATATCTGGAACGAATCTTTTACTTGTTACAGCATATGAGTGATCTGCATGAACTGACTTTGAAGCTAGATCCTGATGATGATCCTCTTCACAATACCGTTTTCGTTGACCCTCTCGAATGGACACGAGTTTTCTTTCTTGTTTCGATGTTCTGAAGCCATTATTGCGAAGCCGAAGTTTTCCCATGATAAATAATGTATAAAAATTTCAAAGACTATAAAAAATATAAAATACTATCAAAACGGTGTAAAATGACATCTATAAATTCTTTTAGACTCTCTGTTGAAGCTGTCAAGTGGTCGGCTGCTGCCATGTAAACAAATACCGGAAATCGCGGGATTTATTATTGTCGTATAATTATGATGTCTATGTTTATTTTTATTAATAGTAGCATACATATATGTTATAAAATGATTAATCTATAACTATTATTCATATTTCAACCATTTTATTGATTTAGTTTTGTCAAACACTGTTTACATTTTACGACTTTCATTATAAATTACGGTGCGCAAAAGTGTCAAAACGACACCAGCAGACATCCTTAAAGTGTGAAAAGAAATTCGTCCATTTCTTCTTAAAGACATTACGGACAAATTCGCACTTATAAAGGAGCTTTATGATCCCGAACTTATTAAATTTTAAAGACACTATTACCTATACGGATTTTAGCAATGTACTATTACTATTGATGTAGCAATGTACTATTACTATTGGTGTATGTTTAAAAATAAGGTCTGTTTTGTTGGTCACTCGTTCAATATTTTTTACCAATCTATTTCAATAATTCGGTATTCTTTAAGTATCTAAGAATCAGAAATGAAAATAACTCATTTCTTTTAAAACCACAACTATAAAAATCATTCGGATATGAATAAAAGTATTTTATCTAAATCGTTTGTTGTTTCAGTATTTAATCATTTAGTATGTCGTTAACTAGCTAATCATCGTGTATATATATATATATATATATATATATATATATATATATATATATATATATATATACAAGTCTAACGTTCAAACCCTATGATTGCGTTGGATAAAAACCGCAATTTTTTTACGTGTGCATGCAAAACAAATTTCTTGTTAGAAGGGTCTAAATCCAGCACAAACAACATTTTCCAAAAGACCAAAAAAGTGAAAAAGTATTTTTTAAACAAAACGCATTTAACTAACAGGTCGAACAACAAATGTTCTTAAACCCTGCTGACTACCATTGGCGATTGCCAAATAAACGGATCACAAGGTGTAATAAATGGATCTTAATTATACATTTAATACTAAACAGAAAACAATAAAATTGCGGCAAAGATGGTTTACCGCAAACAAATGTGCAAAGATTGTTGTACACCATTTCCGGATTTCGACAATTAATGTCTCTTCAGTGATGTTAGGAATCGAAACGGTATTTGGAAGGCCATATAATTTACCTCAATTTAGGATAGACTCTTGAATATATATATATATTTATAACAATGGGCGTGTGTATTCCCGCCACATTTGTAACCTGTATTTGAGTGGTTAAAATATGATTTTAATTCAATGATTGTCGCTTGATTTATGGCGTTGTTTTCTCTGCTGTATTGTTTTACGTTAACATTTGTAGGTCCTCTTGAACTTACAATATAGGATGGGTTTTGCTCATTCATGAACTCGATGTGATGACCATCGTTTATTAGGTTTTTTGTTAACTCATCGGTAATTACACACATCTCGCTATTTTTATATCTAATGCATGTATATGTTTCTGTGTTGTTACGAATCGTAATTTATGACTAAAATCAGCAAACTTATTCACAAGAGATATAGTTACGATTCTCTTGTAGGTCATTAAAGATGGTATTTATTTGGAATTAACAATGATTTACTCATAGAGTATTTGCATCGGAAATAAACCAGTTGTTGGCATGATACAGGTTATGTTTGTCTCTTTATAATGACATGATACTGAACATCTAACGGCAGGATTTGTTGATTATAATATGGTAAAAATAATCACAATCTTCCAATCAATTTAAATGATGCCTGGAGATGCATGTCAGTAACTGCTAGTAGACCCTTGTTAATTTATGTTTATCATTGTCATTTTGCTTAGTTTTTCGGTTAACTATTCTAACATCGGACTCGGACTTCTTTTTTAACTGAGTTATACTGTGCGTTTTGCTGTGTGTTTGTTTATTTCGCTTTGGCTAGAGGTAAATGGGACAGTTGAGATCTTACAAAACATGTTTAACCCCGCCGAATTTTTGCGCCTGTCTCAAGAAACCGCTAACCTTTGTTAGTCGTGTGTTGTTCGACCCTTTTTTGGTTCATTTGTATGCTTCGGAGTTTAGTTCGGCGTCCATTTCGCTCAACTACTGTACATTATTGTTTAGGTGCTAGCTGGAGCCGCCTTCGGGTGCGGGATTTTATCGCTGCGTTGAAGACTCATTGGAAGCCTTGTCTCTTTTGTCGGTTTGTTGTGTCTTTGAAACATTCTCTGTTTTCATTATCTATTCTATCAATAGCAATGATGTCATATCTCGTTATTTTTATTCTGAATAGAAATTAATGTGATTTTGGAATCTTTTATAACAATATACAGCTCGAAGATTTAATAACCAAAATTGAACCTCCCAAAAAAAAGATACTTAGTAAAAAGTCGTAATAACTCAATCATTTGTAATACTTATAGACCCTTTTTTAATCGGTTTATTTATTTTATTTTTTTTTTTTTTTTTCATTGCCTTTGTCAAAATGTCAAAATCATCACTTAAAGTTATATTTATTCGAACATATTTGCTAGAAAATCGCATTTAATCATCATTAGTAAATAAGCAGTCAGAAAAAGAAAGAAAAATGCAAAATAGCTTCTTTTCTGTGTTTAAGGTATAATTTTCAACGGATGCGAACCTTATTGAAAAAAAAACAGTCCATCTTAATCTTACATAAAGTCTCCCAATGATTTTTTTTGTACATTTTCATCACAAGACGTCTGTCGTTTTTCATAATTTCAGTGTTCCAACAATATGACTGAATATTTGCGTGTGGTATCTATCTGAAACTCTTCAACAATGTGAAAGATTGTGTGAATATAATTTGCTACACCACCAATCAATTTCAATGCAGAGAAATATTGTTCCTCGGTTCTATTTATTCTATTCGTTATCGAGTTTGATCAGCATATGGGACTATTTTACCAGAAGAAGGGAGGAAGATTTTTATGGAAGGTATCGATTATCTTGAGAGAAAAAGATCTACCAAATTTCAGACTGATCATTTGTGCAAGATTGTCCATATTGTACATCTATAACTTGAATACAATCCTTTTGAGATCCTCTGATGGTAAAGCTACAAACCATGCGCAATCACCTAGCTTTCTGGTCATTCTCATAAGATCGTTCATCATTTTGTAGTACTATGCTGGGGAACCATGAGCCCTCTGAAAATATGTTACTACAAGTAATTTCTAGCCAAATATGTTGATAGAGTCATATATCTCTTTTTGATTGGGTCTTATACTGAGCATAGAATAAGTACTTTATGATGGAGGCTAATGATGAATCACATTTCAATATGCCAGCACTAAAGAATTGATTCTTAAATAGTTTGGTTCTACTCTTATCATCAAATCGAAATTTTACATCTAAGAAAATGTGAAAAAAAGAGGCGGAAGATACCAAAGGGACATTTAAAATGCATAAGTCGTAGAGAAACCAACAACGTCATGGAAAAAAAACGACCAATAGACAAACAAGTTCACAAAATATTATGTAAAAAAATAAACTGATGAACACAAACCCAATCAAGGTCGGGGAGTTATTTGAGGTGGAAATATAACTTATCTTTGGAAATCAGAGTCAATTGCAATTGTCTTTGTTATTTTGGTTTTTTTTTTTTTTTTTTTTTTTGCTTGTTATTTTGTTTGTTTGGTTTTTTTTGTTGCCTACACAAGGAACAATGTTGAGTATTAAATTAGGAGCACTACTCATATCATTTGCTTGTAGAAAGGAATCAAATGGAAGTCAACTTAAGTATGCTTTTGTTTTAAGAAGTTCATCAAAATCATCAATTTCATCATTCTTCTTGTTTTTATAGCAGTTCATTTGTTGATTCATCGTAGTCTTTGACTAACTGCGCATTTCTTCCATCTTGTGAGGCTGTATTACTGTTTGAGCATTCACATAGATCCTTATTTTCTGCTATAAAGCCATCTTCAAAGTAATTTTTAATTATAATATACTTAAGATGCAGAGTCTTTTTTTTTCTATTAAAACATGTCCTATATATTTAAGTTTCCTCTTGAGCTTCAGAGAAAAACGAAAGATGAGGAAGGAATTCTAGGCAATATATCACAAGTCTATCATGGATTGCATGGAGTATTTTCTCAAAGAATGGCCTTCTGCTGCCCCTTTGACAGTCCAAGAATTTTCATGAATGGAATGTATTTCCTCTTCAAACTGGCTTATGACGTGTATGAAGTGTTTAAAAAAGTTTTTAATCTCACAAACATTTTATTTATTTGCAGATACTTGAGATGTCATCTGGTTTCTTTTCATATGCCGATGACATGTATTGCATAAATATTGTTGACCATCAGTAGAGGTATACCTAGAAATACATGTACAGGTTTCTGAAATATCAAGATTTAGATTTTCATACTTTGATTCCTGAAGTACAGATATGTATTTCTTTTACATCATTCGTCAAAAACAGCAACAGTTAACTCTGGATTAACTTCGATCAGATCTTGAAATGCTTCCATGGATGTTGATGTACTTTCTACTCTTTTGGTATTTTTTGGGGCTGAACCTCTTTATTTCATTTTGTGTTTTCTCTTCCAAAAATTAAGTATTCTCACTTCACTTAGTCTTAATGAAACCATCTTTAGTCGTTTCATTAGATTTATTTTTCTAGCAATTTCTTTACATTGCTTGTTCCTGATCTTTTCTCTTTTTATCAGATCTATTTTTTCATGCATATCCTAATGTTGCTTGTCCTTAATTAGATCTTTTTTCTTTCTTTCCATGAGATTTATTTTTCATTGCAGTTTCTTTATGTTGCTTGTCCTTAATCATATCGCCTTTTGTTAACTTTTCATTTTATTTGGGTTTTTTTTTTTCAATTTCGTTACGTTTCTCGTCCATGATTAGATCATCGTTTTTCTTTCATCAGATTTATTTTTGGTTAACATTCTGCATGTGATGTGAGCTAGAAAATTCACCTTTGCATTTTTTTTTAAAGCCATTATTTTTCATTCGGTATACAGGTATATGTCTTTGGCTAGCTCATGTTTTTTTTTTTTTTTATCTGGTCTATTTTTTCGTAGTTCGAGCATGCGTTGAGAAGGTAAATATTTATACACTAGCTTTTTTTTTAAGTCATATTGCCTCTTTAAATCTGTTTCCTCTATTTGTCTTTCAGATGTCCTTGTTGTTTTTTTCAATTTGCTTTTCTTCTTTTTCATTTACTTGTATTTTGGGGGTGAGTCTTTTTTGTCCAACAATAGTTTTAATTTATCCATTTTATATATAGAATTTAAAATCCCTCATTTCCAAATAAGTGTCTACCTTTCTCCAACAAATGTAATAGACATCTACTCGCTTTCACCTGACATCTTCAGTATCTGTTAGTATCTGTTTTCATTATATATACCACAGTTCAATGAGTGATTGAATCTCATATGTCGAACTTGAGATTAAGGATACTGCCAAAAATAAAAGATCAGCTTCATATGTTGATCTTTTGTTTGATATTAACACAGATTGACGACTTCAAACTAGATGCTATGACAAACGTTATTATTGCAACTTTCTCATTGTCAACTGTTCCAGTTCTTAGCAGAAATTTTTGTCCATTGTATGACGTTTGCATATCTAAATTAATACGTAACGCTCGTGCATGTTTACACTATCATAACTTTATTAGCTTCATTAACAAGGATGTGCTTCTTACACAAAAATCCTCAAACAGAGTAAGAAAGATTGAATAAAAAGAAAAAAAAAAACGAACTTCATGACAATTTAAGCACTCCGTACTTTATTCTGGAAAATCCTTTTGATACCATCTGTGTATATACATAGTCTGAAAGATGATATAATTTTATAGACATGCTAAAGACCGGGGTGGGGTAGGGGGAGGGTTGGAGCTAACCGTCATTGGAGCGAACTCCGCTAGGTTTTCACTATATATTTTGAATATCAAACTGGCCCTTTGAGCCCTCCATAAACATAAAAGACAAGAAATTTACCCAAATTCCTTTTGATGTCATGTGTATCTTTATGTTAATTAACTATCTGCATAATATTATGAATTTTAAAAGACCATGGAGGTCTAGCCATCGACATGTGCCGTTTTACCTGAATTTTTGACGATTTTTAGCTGAAAAGTGACAATTTAAGCCCTCCGTACATATAAAAGACGAAATTATTCTAGGAAATCCTTTTGATACGATCTGTGTATATATATAATCTAAAAGATCAGTCAATTGTATGGACATTGAAATATCAGGGGTCTCACCGTCATTTAAGCGGTCTCCGGTAGATTTTCACTATATATTTTGAATATCAAATTGGCACTTTGAGCCCTCCGTAAAATAGAAAGACAAGAAGTTTACCCAAATTCCTTTTGGTGTTATTTGTACCTTTAAGCCAACTAACTATCTGCATAATATTATGAATTTTGAGAGATCAAGGGTGTTTAGCCATTGCCCCGTGTCGTTTTACCTGAGTTTTGGACGATTTTTAGCTGAAACGTGACAATTCAAGCACTCCGTACTTATCGAAGATGACAATATTCTGCATAATCCTTTTGATACGATCTGTGTATATACATAGTCTAAAAGATCATTGAATTTATCGACATTGAAAGACCAGGGGGTCTCACCGTCATTTAAGCGGTCTCTGGTAGGTTTTTACTTTATATTTTGAATATCAAACTTGCACTCTAAGCCCTCCGTAAACATTGAAAAAAAGAAGTTTACCCAAATTTCTTTTAGTGTCATTTGTATTTTTATCCTAACCAATTTACTGCATATTATTATGAAGATTGAGAGATCAGGGAGGTGTAGCCATCACCCTGTGCCTTTTTACCTGAATTTTCGACGATTTTTAGCTGAAGAGTGACAATTTAAGCCCTCCGTACATATAAAAGATGACATTTTTCTAGGAAATCCTTTTGATACGATCTGTGTTTATATATAGTCTAAAAGATCATTCAATCTTATGAACATTGAAAGAGTATGGGGTCTCACCGTCATTTAAGCGGTCTCCGCTAGGTTTTCACTATATCTTTATCATAACTAACTATCTGCAAATTATTATGAATAGTGAGAGATCAGGGAGGTCTAGATACAAATAACACCAAAATTCCTTTTGGGGTCATTTGTATCTTTATGCTAACTTACTATCTGCATAATATTATTAAGATTGAGAGATCAGGAATGTCTAGCCATCGCCTTGTGCCCTTTTACCTGAATTTTCGACGATGTTTAGCTGAAAAGTGACAATATCATTTTTTTTTTTTTTTTTTTTGGTTTTCCATAATTATTTCTATTCATAGTTTTAAATGTTACTAGAGTGATCGTTTGTTTGTCATTTCTAAAAATATCATTTATAAAAGTACATCTTTGGTTACATTTTATTGATAAAAATCTATATTTTATCAAAGACAAATGTGCGATTTACATAAGGGTTTATATTTGAGAACAACGAGAATTTATGACAGCTTGAAGGGGTTATAAAACGATTTCCTACATATCTTTTTACTCCGTTTAACTATGACTATCATGCTTTTAATTTTATCGAATATTTATTTTTTGGTTGGATATTGAATATCGAATAACGAATAACGAACCGGCCGCTAACTTCACATACATGTTTCGTGGATATAAACAAGGAAAGATCACAATACTTATTTATATAAGCATAACAAACACACGTTAGGTACACACAATATATCTTCTCAGGTTGTCTTTAGTGTAACATTGGTAGTTAGCCCATCATAGTGGTAATGGTTGGTGCAGCAGAAGCTTAAATTTGAAAAAAATAATTTTCTATTTTACATCAATACAATCCCAAACCAAAACCTCGTATATTGCTGTCTCTTTGGGGACGTCCCCGGGTCTCGTTTTGTTCGTGGATATAAACAAGAAAAGATAAAAAATCAATACTTATTTATATAAGCATAAAAACACACGTTAGGTACACACAATATATCTTTTCAGGTTGTATTTAGTATAACATTGGTAGTTAGTATGCCGTAGTGGTAGCAGTGGTAGCAGTCGTAGCAGTGGTAGCAGTGGTAGTTGCTGAAATAGAAAAAAAATATTATCTATTTTACATCTATACAATCTTAAAAAGACATAGCGTATAACACAAATGTAGCGGATTCTTTATACACTTTAGTGTTTTTAAAAATGAGGGAATGACTATTCAATTTTTAGAGGAGAAAAATACTTGATAAATGAATGTGTTGACCCGGTAAGAACTGTAACTGAATAATTTAAGAGAGTATGAAAATATGTATTTTTCCCACAAAATACAGCATATACTCATGATTAAAAAAAAATATTTTTCCCGTGAAATAAACATGCGTGACTAGCAACAGGTGAAATAGAAATTTCCATCAACGAAAAAATCTTTCTACTCTTTGCCCTCCCTTTCCCCCCGTAAATTAAAAGGAAAGTCACTTAACCATGATAAACACCGTTGTTCATCAAATTCATCGTTTCATAATGACACTGAAAGTCAAATAAATATTGACTTTAATAAAGATAACTATCCAAATTTTCACAACCTCATAATGTCATTCGTTGGAATCCATTATACAGAGAAACGAAAAGATTACGACATTATCATTTAATGTTTTCTAATATGCTTTTGTAAGCTTTAAATTACGCAAATTGCTAGAATAAGTAGCCTTTAGTCGGATAATTTACTGGTATTTTCAGTCCGGTGTCAGTTATAAAAGTCCACAGATTTATTTTCGGACTTTAAATGTTTATGTCCTGTATTTAATAGGAATATTCATGTTTTGAAAATGTTGTAATATCTAAATACACAAGGGCTATTTTCAAACATTTACTCAAATTCATAGTTTCAAAGAAAGATATATGTACTTTAAGGTTATAACAATATCTCCGCTTATTTCTTATCAAATAATAAACGCTTGAGGAAACGCCCAAAACCGCAGTTTTCAGAAAATTTTGCAAATGTTTTGTATTTTCAAGAAAATGTACAAGAAAAACATATTTAGCTTTAACAAAGTTATGAAGTAAAACTATTTACTGTATTTCGGATACAATCAAATTCATTTTAAATAACGACGTCTTTCGAAGCAGCATTTGACAAAAATATGTAAAATTTGGAATTTAAGTACTAGTGCCTTCAACAGCAAAACGTAGCGATGAACAACATTTTGGTGAAATGGAAATATGTAAATTTGTGAACCTCCATTTTAAGTATAAACATTCTTATAATCAATTTCCTGTAAAATTTGACAACTTAATGAGTATGACCCTGCAAGTAAAACAAATATTAGCACTACTTCTTTACTGAGTAGGACAACGTGATCACATAAGCTAGCCTAAGACAAGTGGGTCAGGTAAGTTTAATACAAACCCAGTTGGATTGGTTGGATAAGCTGGACTATTGGAGCTGGTGCTGCAGCTGCTGGAGCTGGAGCTGCTGGAGTGAGGAGTGCCGAAACTACAATAAAATCAATTACTTTTGTGAATACATATTCAAAATGTTTTAAGGATGTTCGCTACTCTGTTTCAAAATTACAAGCATTTTAAAAGACTTTTATAAATTGATAGTATATGAATAAAGAAGCTAAAAAAGCAGAAAAAAATTAAGGGTCCGTGTGCTTGTTTTTGAGATATAAGCCATTTGGCGGGAAATAATTCTCTCTAGATTTTTCATACATTTAACATTGGCACCTTTTTTCTTTCAAAAACTATGAAAAAATAACAAGGATTTTATAAGATTTTCAAAGATGACATTTTAAACTATATGTAATCAAATTATGGAAAGAAAAGTTGGGGTTAGTGGGCAAAAATTTAAATGGCACTACATGGATAAAACCAGAGGATTCCGAATATCTGGGTCAAGATGCGTATTAGTTTCTCCATAGGCGGTAATGGTAACGTTTTCTTCTGTTTCTCAGTCCATATCGTTAACTTGGATATGTATGATGGCTTGTTTCGAAGCTGAGACATTTTCACATATGTGGTTAAATTTTCGGGGTACGAAGTGAGATTACTTTTTCCGTAAATTAGCAAACCCCGAGTATCCTTTTGTGATGCGGCTCCTCGTGGTAAAAAAATCCCATTTTTAACACAATAAGTTCTTTGAAAATTTAATACTTTGAACACATTTAATAGCTCCATAGTTTTTACACATTTATTCTGTGTTCCCCTACTTTCTAAATTAACAAAAATGGTTCAGCTCAGTAATTTGTTTATCATAGAAATGTGTCAACTATCACTACACAGAGATTTTTGTTTACACGTGACTTTTGAGTTCCTCATTTCAAGGCGCATTAGGATATTGTCCCATATTGAAATCCATAGTTCTGATTTTTCCAAATATTTTATGTGATCTTCATCGGTATGACATTCTGAATAAATCTGTGCATTTTGTCCATTTCTGAAAAAAATAAAGTTGTTTAGGCACTATAAGGCAATGACACTTTTATCGCTATATTTATTTATTTTGAATACAATGTGTATGTATAATTAATTTCTTCCAGTATACCTTCACTAGTCAAAACAAGGACAAAACTTCTGATGATAACCTTAAATTACAATACACAGACCCTGTTAAAGCATTCTATAAAATTTTCTTGTGCCTAAAAGTGCATTTTGACAGAGAAATTATGCAAAAATGTAGATTTTATAAAAAAAACAACACCAAAATAAATATTCTTACTAGTGGAAATCTGGTATCTAATACTGTGGAAACCACTCTAAACTACTGGGAAAGTTATTCTCATCATATGATTAGAGTGCAATGAAGTGCAAATTTTCAAAACTTGTCCTTTCACATAATTCTATTTGAGAAATAAGGTTTTTTACATGTATTTCAGTGAAAACCTTTTATCAGTGAGAAATCCACATGAGGTATTAAAGGAAACATTGTGACATCACATGTATTATGGCGTCATTAAATAACGACAGATCAAAATAGTGCTAAATATAGTTTGCAGTGTTACATGAGAAACAGTTGCCGCAAGATTTAACTCGAAATATTGAGTCGAAAAGATCAGTAACTAAGCATTTTCATTTAATATCAAGACCATAGCAACAGTTTTCATATTAGCATATTTCTAACATACCGACTGTAATTTCAATTGCATAAATACCATAAATAAACAATTTAGAGCTTGCCTAATAAAACAAAATGCTTACCAGTTATTCAGGACTTTTTAAAACCTCTAGTTTGCCATCTCATGTTAAAAAGTAATGATATGTCTGGAACTGAAATAAGACAAAAAAATTTACTCAGGCTGTGTTATCATTTAATTTATATACAAAGTATTATTGAGAGAGAAAAATCTAATTCTTGAAAGTTTTATCACAAAGAAAGAAAAACGCTTCTTCCTTGTGGCTAAGCCACCTTCATTTAAACCTTTTATATTAGAAGCAATGAGTACTAGCTAACTAGCTTAATAGTTGAATAGGTGCAGCAATATTGTTTTCAAAAAGGTTTGACCCTCCCCCTTTTTCACCGAGAAATGACAATATCTTGTGTTTTGCTCATGTGCATTAAAATAATAATTCATGATTTTATTAATACATGTACATGTTTTTCTGTTTATTTGCATATGATATCTACTGACCAGGGTCAAATCATAGGATAAAAGCACATGTGATGATGTATCTCACTTTACTCGTATGAAGTGTGTTATCTCCCTTGATTATCAGTTATTCCTGTAGACCAGAGTGATAATTACATAACAAAGACTATATTGTGTCATGTTTACTTACAATTTAATAAAATTAAGTTATTTCTTGCCTTTTTCAATTAAATAAACAATTCCTTTCGGATGTCTCGGGGGTAAACAAAGTTATGATTGTGCCTAAAAAAAGTGTTCAGCCCCGTGCCAGTAATGCATTTTAAAAGCGAAAATTTCATTGAGTTTTTGCTGATCTTTATCAATAATATTTATCTTAAACCATTTCTGATAACTAGGTATAAATAAAAAAACTACTAACCATCATTTTCACAATTTTCTGTGGTGTACAAGGTGAAATTATCTTAAGATATCCCTGAAATTATTCTTAGAAGATGGGTCAAGATGCGTATTAGTTTCTCCATAGGCGGTAATGGTAACGTTTTCTTCTGTTTCTCAGTCCATATCGTTAACTTGGATATGTATGATGGCTTGTTTCGAAGCTGAGATATTTTCACATATGTGGTTAAATTTTCGGGGTACGAAGTGAGATTACTTTTTCCGTAAATTAGCAAACCCCGAGTATCCTTTTGTGATGCGGCTCCTCGTGGTAAAAAAATCCCATTTTTAACACAATAAGTTCTTTGAAAATTTAATACTTTGAACACATTTAATAGCTCCATAGTTTTTACACATTTATTCTGTGTTCCCCTACTTTCTAAATTAACAAAAATGGTTCAGCTCAGTAATTTGTTTATCATAGAAATGTGTCAACTATCACTACACAGAGATTTTTTGTTTACACGTGACTTTTGAGTTCCTCATTTCAAAGCGCATTAGGGATATTGTCCCATCTGGCAAAAATTCAAAAACAACAGGAGCGAACATCCTTAATTTGCTAGAACAGTTACAAATTTTAGATATAGTTTTTGATAAAATAAAAATATGCGATCAAATTAATGAATATTTTTTCATAAACAACATACTAGTTGACGTTTATAATAAAAAAACCTTAATGGTCAGTCATATCAAAGATTAATTTCCATTCACCAGAGTAATTACATATTTTATATATGGTTATACTATCCATGAAAATTTTGGAACATAAATATTTAATATTGTGACTGTACAAACCATGGCAGTGGACAGCGTCATAATCATCATCAGGTACTGTCGAAACCAAAAATTTAGAAATATAATTAATAAAATCTTGTTTGTACAACCATGGCCGAATACAGAGAAGAGTTTGGTGACCTTCATCTTGTACTTTTCAAACCCAAAAGTTAGAAAGTCAATACGTATAAACGTTTGTGAGCATAACAATCTACCAGGTCTTAAGAAGAACATACCATCGTGGTCAAATTTTCATTGGGGAATAATAATTTATTAAAAAGACATTTACGAACGTAAAAAGTAAGTAGTAATTATTTGCCATTGTAGTACTAACATAAGAGGGGTACTAATAACAGAGACAATAACGATCCAAATCCACCACCAATGCCACCGCCAAATCCACCACCAGATGCACCAACATCGTCCAGTAGTCCATCGTCTTGGATAACAAAACCTCTCTTTCAGCTGTATCAAGATCCGGCCCAGGTGGAGTTAATCCGTTAAAGGGTAGTCCTATCCCCGGTGGTAGTGGAGCTCCTGGTGGAAATACTATTTGACAGCTAACATGAACAGGACCATGCGTTAAGCCAATAAAAAATGTTATGACAAGGATGGTCTGTTTAAAATACGCCATCTATTAACAAACAAAAACTGATTTACATATGCATCATTATATTTAAATGGAAGATGAGCACATTCAAAATAGATAAATGATTGCTTAATTGAAAATACAAACATTATGTATAGCAAATTTGTTCACTTGACACGTTTAAACCACCAAAAAAGACAAACGTTACATTTTTGTCAACAAAGGTTTGTGCCATTTGATAGAATGAAGAAATGACAAACTTACAAGTATCTGAATTAAAATCTCATATCTATTATATTAAATAGGGGAAAAAAATAAACATGCACGATTTTTAATTAATAAATAATTTTCATAAACAACATACTAGTAGATGATTAGGATAAATAACACTCAATGCTCAATCCCATTATAAATGGATTTTATTCACCAGAACATTTACATTCGGTTATTGATAAGTTTAAATATTATCCATGTAAATTGCCACTGCTGCTGGAGTTTCACTCCTCGATGGTACCACCAGCCCAGTAGTCAGCACTTCAGTGTGGACATGAATTATCATTGATATGGTCATAATTATAAATTAACTGTTCAGAAAACTTTGAATTTTTCGTAATACTAATGATTTTTTATCTACTGCAAATCTCGCTTATTTGTTTTTGTGCGCTCGATAATTAATTTATACTTTTGTGCTCATTTATTTCCTGCATTTTGTTTGGCAAAACATTCCCCTTCCACAATATCAAATGGTCGTCCTCTAACAGTCTGTAAATGTTTGTATAGCTGTTACTTAAACTCGAAAGGGACATTAGCTACGAAGTTGACCTAAATATGAAATGTTTTGTTTTAAACATTTATAAAAGAAAGGAAAAACCGAAGCGCTTTTCTAGATTATAAATGCTGAATTGTGATATAATGTTTCCCTATAAGCAGTCAGTTTTGGTGAATTTGTCAGAATGAGCTCAAATGCATCGATGATGTTTTATTGGCTTGCATTCTAATCCACAAGTATATAAATTTAATTTCATGAAAGAGGGAACTACTTCACTTATTTCAGAAAATAATTGTTCTGTAATTATGTTTTAAAAACTCCTCGTCTACTTTCTAAACATATAAAGGACAAATTCGCTCTTCAACAGGAACTAGTTATTCCAACTTGTTCAATTTAAGGACATTATAACTTAGTTTCCTCTTACTATTTATCTATGTTTTACATTAGGTATGT